>CM042156.1:73757389-73992389 GCA_023376005.1 Doryteuthis pealeii
TGTAATTGTAGCATATATATATATATATATATATATATATATGCCATATTTGACTGCGTATAGGACGCACTTTTTTCAAAAATTTTGGCTCAAAAAATTGCCCTGCGTCTTATACATCGTAGGTGAAGTTTGAGACCTCCCGTAGGCCTACGATAATCTTCTCTATGATGCTCACTAACCCAGCTTGCGCTCAGTCCATTTACCAACCCTAAACTCCATGCATCCTTATATTATTGCTGGTATTGTTATAATCAAGGTTAATAGGTTAACAACTAGACTGTTTTCAACAATATATGCTTAAATACACTTTCCTGAAACTGACCTTCTGAAATGAGGGTGCGTATTATATGCCTGTCCGTCTTATATGCCGTCAAATACGGTACCATTTCATAGATTAATTCTATCTCTAAAGTTTTAAAAAATCTCTTATTGCTCGTGAATTTTAAAATGAATATATATATATATATATATATATATATATATATATATATATATATAAACTAAAGAAAATTTAAATCTCATCTTCTTAGGTTTCACTACTAATAGTTTGATGCTTTCTATGAAACTCAATGATCAAATGAACATTTTTGGATAAAAACTGTTTTTAGTTTTTAAACTGCTCTGCTGGAAACAATTTGAGCACTGTTGATTTATCAAACTCTTTTAACGTTTATTTCTTTCTATTTTTTTCTGCACACACACACACACACACACATAGACACACACACACACATTTATATGCCTATGTGTGTGTGTGTGTGTGTGTCACATTTGTATTGAGTACTGTTCGGAGTGTTACAGCATCACATAAGTGTATATGTATGTACGCACCCAGACATAGACTAACAACCAGGAACATATTTCAAACATGCGCACACGTATCGCACACCTAATATAATAAATATTATTTTTTTTAGAAAAACGAGATTCAAAACATTTTTCTCTCGTTGAACAAGACTTATGATATTATATATATATATATATATATATATATATATATATATATATATATATATATATGAACAAATAAAAGGTTTAGCTTTTATTTATTTTCATAGGAACAATCTTTACAACCGAGCGGTTTCTTGCCAGGTAAATCCTGTTTTACCTGCCTGACGAATGCACTAGCAAGAAACCGGTCGGTTGTAAAGATTGTTCCTATGAAAAAAAATAAAAGCTAAACCTTTTATTTTTTTTTTTCATTTATTTATCTATCAACACTCTATCACAGATATTGAGCATTCTTTTAATAATACTGTACGTTGGATTATTATCGCTTTTTCAAGTATAATAGTGCCAACCATACACACACACATATATATATATATATACATATATAATATAATATATATATATATATATATATATATATTCTTGCTCCTATGCTAAACAACCCATCCTTTTTATCATATGAGTGCGAGGAAGTTGTGGCTGATGGTCAACCACCAGTTTATTAACGCTACTAATTCATTAATATTCATAAGGTTAATGAAAATTATTTAACCAGTTTATAAAACCAAACTAAACCAAAATATTTGTCTTCCAACTATTCGCTTAAAAATTACATACACAAAAAAGGTGTTTGCATTAAATAGTCCACAAAGTCTTTATATACCATTAAACAGAATAATCAACTATTCAACTCTCACACACACACACACACACACACACACACACACACATACATACCAGGCTAATGCTTTGCTAGACATCATGACAAATATTTCGTTCCTGGCATGCCACAGCTATCGGTACATGAATACTTGATAAAACCACTCTCTGATAACTATCACTCAGAAATTAGTAACTTTAAAAAGCTATTATACGCATTGCCAACATTCATATCTCGGCAAACATACGGACTTCTCTTTATTCGATTTTTTGTTCTTTCTCACTAATTTGATGCTTTTTTTTTTTCTAACTTTTTCTTTTTTTTTTTTTTTTTTTTTTTTCCTTTCATGTCTCTTGTCAGATTTCGGAACGCCATGGGCGTGGAATATGAAAGTCATCGAAAAACCCGCGTCCGTCGGTTACCCATTTGTTTTTTGATCGTCTGTCTGGTCATTTCACCCATTGCCCTGATCCTCCTGTCTATCTCTTTTGCCACTGAGTACTGGCTGGTCATAACAGTTGACCGAAATCTATTAACTCGCTATCAATTGCTTACAACTTCTGACCTTACTGACATCAACCTGAGCAGAATTGGACATAGCAGAGCCATGGGCATATTCTGGGAGTGCTATTACACAAACGCAACGAAATGTAAGTAGAAAACTATTGACTTTGATCCCAGTATCAATTTTTATTCTTTCTGCCTTATATTATGTATATACACGCCGGGGGCAGGTGGGATCGGTTGGTTAGTAGGTTGGTTGGTTGGTTGGTTGGTGTTGTCAACGCTTGTTGGGCTATTTTATAACAGGATCAGTTTTTTTTCTTCTTTTTTGGCATTTACATGATTTCAAGTAATTATTCATATTTAATAATGACACTATCTATCATTTTCTTTTTCTCCTGAACAGAAAGTGGAACTTACATAGCATCTTTGTTCATTTTTGTATAACTTATTCGAGCAAATTTTGGTTCATATTTTGGTTCATATTTTGGTTCATTTAGACCTTATGAGATGAAGATGCGCAGATTTTTCAGGTTTTACAAAAAAAAGTTAATTTTTCGAAATCGAAAAAAAAAATAGTTAATTTCTAATTTTCTCAGGCAGAGGGAGTAATGTTCATTTTTGTACAATATAAGAAATTTACAATTTAGAAATAACAAACTATCTAAAAACAAAATTTGTGTTACATAGTTTAATGATGGTCACAATTATATAGCTTCAAGAATATCTAATACTTATAATTTCAAACAGATCTTTTTGACCTAACAGACTTTGGATTTTGTCTTACCAGCACCTCTGCGAGTGATGCAGTCGGCGTATTCAAGGCCCAGCCGACAAAGCGTGTTCTGACGCAAGATAAACTTCCAACACTGAATATGTGTTTCAATTTACACATGATTAAGTATATATGTAATAGAACTGGACTATATTAAATTAATGCATCACATTTTAGATATGATTATATCATGTTCCATTAAAAATTATAAAATCTTGATACCTTTGGTTCAGAAGAAAATTAACTTTTGATAAAACAGTTGTTAGTTGTATTCATTATTTATGGCTAGATATAAATATGGTGACTATTTTAGTGATAGATAGATAGATAGATAGATAGATAGATAACGATGTTTTAACAATCTTGAAAGAGGTAGTTTCGGCGGTGCAGTGGCTAACGCGCTGGACTGCGACATCGTAGTAAGCGAGTTCGAACTCAAATTACGCTATTACATTCACTTTCGGAGTAATATCCTTGGTAAATGTATGAAAACCCCCATTCTCAAATTATGAGCTAAATAATAGCACTACTGTTCTTTTGCAAGGATGACTTTGGCATCAAATAACCTATGAATGTTGACGTGCCATTAAAGAAAGAAACTAAATAATCGAGAAATAAAATAATTTATCAATAATATTTAGTAGCTTTAGCTAATAAATATTATTGATAAATTATTTTATTTGATTATTTGGTAGGGTTTGGTTACTTAATAATGTTTTTATTTATTTATTGAGTGGTGGGGGTACGAGTAAATACAAAGTTTAGCGTGTAAAGTGCTCTATTATGCAGTAATCAATTTCTTTCGTCTTTGACATTTTCAGCTTTTCTGTATAATTGCAAACTCATATTTTCTTTCCGCCCTGTCGGCTGGGGCGTTAGAATGCACCGACTGCACCTCTGCAGAGAGGTAAGACTCCCCAATGGGGACACCTGTTGGCCGCGGGTGGCGACCCGTGATGCTTAAGGATAGAGCCCAGGTGGATGAGCAGTTCATGACATGCAATACTCCACTTTGGCCCTATCTTGGGCTAGACGGGCGGTCGGAGAGGCCCCTCCGATCAATCGGCTGGTCACGTCAAGCCCTAGCACCTATATGATTTTCCCAACCCTATTGCCCTTATGGCAAGCCCCAGCCCCTTTTTATCATATGGGTGCTAGAAGGCGGTGGCTGCGGGTCTACATGTCCTGGGAATGACGTTAAACTCTATCTGATGGTGAGGTTCCAGTTTTGGAGGTTTGGGGAATGTGGAGCACCCCTTCATCACCATTGCTCCCTGGTCCACTCTGAAAAATGTATTTATAAAAAAATTGTATTATCCATTAAGAATTGATTTATTTCAAAACTTTAACGGTATTAAATGACCCACTGAGGTTGATATGCCGTAAAACAAAACAAACAAACAAACAAAATATTTTCTTTAGTTCAACCGTTTTAGATCATTATCCGGTAGTGATAATTATTTGTAATTTTATATCCCTTAAGACAGTCATAATATGAAATGAGCAAACGTCATGTTCAGTGCTTATCATATACGATCTATAAAAAAGTCCGTGAGAAGACCTAACATGATAGCTCCACCCGTGTGAAAAATCTAATTTGAACATTAATTTCTCAACTAAACTGGGAAAATTTTGAAAAGCTTTCCTCGCCACCTGAATTCTGTCAAGATATAACTTGTGTTGCATTACAGATTGCTGTTCAAGTTATAAACAATAGAAAAAAAAAAGGGGTCAATAAACAATTACCCAGAGAAATTAGTTGCTAAATTCCGCTGTGTTATGCAAATTTGAATTCTGATTAACGAATAAAAGTTTCAAACCTACGTACACAGCAAAGAAGACTCATTTTAAGAATTGACTCAACAAACGTGAGAAATTTGGAAAATGAAAACAGAAATAATTGTCATTTTTACATGGGACCAGGTTAGCTCAGTCGGTAGAGCATTCGGCTAGAAACCACAAGGTTCCTAGTTTGATACCCGCCCTCGCCAACTCAGCGTATGAGTAGCACAGGTATCTGTGCGGTAAAGTAAGGAGCTGGTAGATGTGGCGCTCCACCTCAGACGCTAAAAATAATCTCCTTGGTCTAGCGCTAGTGAAAAGGGGATAGACTTCCTCGCTGAATGGCTGATACCGACATTAGGCCGCCCCGACGACTACATGGAAAATAATTTTATAGTTAGATAAGGTCACTAAAAATAAAGGTCAAGTTGTAGGTGAGTTTAGTGATGTTTCTATACTGAAAATGCATATGAACTTTTTTTTGTTTTGATGACAAGATAAAATAACAACGCTATAACGACTTTTTTTTATTGATTATTGGTACGAGTATCATCATTGTTGTTGTTTTGTTGTTTTTTTTTTTTGTTTTGTTTTTTTTATCACGACATTTGTTTCAGGTATGCAAATCAAGATTTATATGAAATTCTGAAATGAGACATTGACATTATTATATTAAAATGTTTTGCTTCGATCACAACGTTTCCACCAGTACATTCTCCAGCGTTTCTCATTGTTTGAATTTCTGCGAGTATTCTTGCTTCATTATATATATATTTTTAAAAAACCATTGATTGTAAATATTGTTCCCATGTAAATAAATAAAAGCTAAACCTTTTATTTGTTCATTCATTCATCTATCAACGCTCTATCACAGATATTGAGCACTCTTCTAATAACACTGTACGTTGGATTACTACTTCTTTTTCTAGTATAATAGTGCCAACCATACACACTAATATATATATATATATATAAATAAATTTCTGGTACAAGCAAATTTAAATAATACTTTAAGGGTAATCATTATGATCACCTATATAGGTGGATACGAAGGAAAAGAGTGAAAAATAAAAAATAAAAAAATTGTTTTATTTGATAAAAACAAGGGCCCTTTCGTCCGGTTGCTCATCAAGGTTTTTACAGCCGGAGACGACTAAAAGTCAAATTGTAAATACATATGGGTATATATATGAGGGGGTTTTTTTAGGGAAAAGAAGAAAAGAAGAAAAAAAAAAAAAAAAAAATTTTTTACTTCTTTTAAATCCCCATTATGTGACACCAGGCCCCAGACACTCGCCCAATAAAATAAGCGAGTGCCTAGGTCTGATCTGTCTGCACAAGGTAGGACGAAAAAAATTAATAATTACGGCCTCAAGGACCTGTAAATGGTGTTTCGTCCTAGCCTTGTGCAAAATAGAGAATTGGTGATCATTATAACTAGACCGGCAAGCGCTCATGTTGATTAGATGTTCGCAAATCGAAGACTCGCTGCTCTGCGATAACCCGGATGTTATGGGTTTATGTTCGCGTATTACTCGGGGTATGTGCTGGTTAACCCTAACAGCCAGTCTTTGGATCGTACGGCCAATATAAGTGGCTTCACACGCACACGTATATTTATAAACAAGTAAGCTTTGATTGAGTATTGGCAATACGTCCTTACTAGCAGAGCAAAAAAGCGGCCCTGGTAGAAAATATTGTTCTAACTTTGGCTGCGGGATAGCAACGGCCCACCGAGAAAGTAATTTTGTCAGCTAAAGTCTGACTAGCCGGTCCAACCCAAGGTAGACGAATATACACTGGGCATTTGGATGGACCAAAAGGTCCATCACGATAGAATTTTGCCACAGTAATTCTAATTATGTCTATGATGACATCCTCGGGATACCCATTATTTAAAAAAATTTTCGTGATGTTCTTGAGTTCTCCATTGATTTTGTTACCTGAACAAATTTTAAGTGCTCGAAAGGTTAGGCACTCAATCAAATTAATCTTTCTGGCTTTTGGGGCAAATGAATCCCAGCTCAAGTACAGAATATGTATAACACACACACACACACACACACACACACACACACATATATATATATATATATATATTATATATATATATGTGTGTGTGTGTGTGTGTGTGTGTGTATACATATTGTGTGTGTGTGTGTGTGTGTGTGTGTGTGTGTGTGTGTGTGTGTGTAAACCTTATTCGTATGTACGTTTGAGTTATCTATTTTGGTTGAATCCTATCACGAAAATACTTTATATTATTCACACACACACACACACACACACACACACATTATATATGGTAACAATTATATATATGGTAACTAATTAATTCAATCATATATATATATATATATATATATATATATATATATATATATATATATAAAAAGTAATTGGTAATTTGCTTGAAGCATTGTTAAGTATGTTATAAAATAATAAAATTCGAAGGCAATACAATGCGTAAAAAATAAAGACAAAACGATGTTTTATATGTCTAATCGATTTCAAAGCTAGAGCTTCATCATCAGAGTGTATTTTCAGAAATGACGTGCTTATGTTTTTTTATTTGTGTGGTTATAAAAAACATAAGCACGTCATTTCTGAAAATACACTCTGATGATGAAGCTCTAGCTTTGAAATCGATTAGATATATAAAACATCGTTTTGTCTTTATTTTTTACGCATTGTATTGCCTTCGTATTTTATTATTTTATATATATATATATATATATATATATATATATATATATATATATATATGGTAACTGACAGATACATGCTCTATCAAGGATGTTGAGCCCTCTTTACACGCAAACATAGCAAACTATACCATCAATATATCGTGTAGTATAATATGATATCAAAGTATTATACTGTTCACTAGTTTGACACTGTTTGTGTAACCCATTCCAAATGTTCCAATAGAAATCTTTTTAAAAAAAGACATACACACATACGTTATTCCTCTCTTGATTGAGTTGAAAACTTTTATCGAAGAATCTGTTTTTTCTTCTTTTTTTTCGCTAATATGTCAAATTTTTTCCATTTTTCTTCCTTTTTTGTGACTGAAACGAAAAAGTTAGCAACTATAAATATTAGGAAGCAGTTCACAATTATTGACTCATTTCCATAAAATCAAATGCACTAAGAAAGAACATACATAACGTCCTGTATCATGGATTTATTACTTGAAAAAATATGAACTATCAGTACTGCGTTTATGTTACATAATTATTAGATTCCTAATACTTATGTACAGTAGTGTAGAAACCAAAATGGCTGTTATAAGTTCAGCCGGCGGCCTTGAAGGATTGAATGACAAGGCTTGACCTCAGTCCTGATCCTCCTTCCAGTGGATACCGTGAGAATCGGTGGAAAAGATCCTCTTCCGGTTTAGATTAGAAAGGGTTTTTTAGCGAGATCAGCCAAAGCCACGACGGTGGTAAGTCGTGTTATGCACGGTGCCGACTCAATCTGCGCAGGTAGTCTCGTGGGGATTTCGAAATAAAATATGATCTAAGTAAATCGAAGTCTTGTGTTATTATCTAAAAACTACCAACGACACAGGGCTTCTGACAAAGAGAAATCCCCAATGGAAGACCAGACACGAAGTCCCCCCCCCCCAAGACGAAGTCCAGACGCTAGAAGAATAGAAGTAAGAAAGTAAGGAAAGAGAGTATACAACATTTATAGTCTTAAGAATTATATAAACATTTTTATTCTATTCTATGAATACATTTTTAAGATGATTTCAAAACTTTTAGTGCCGGTAATTTAGTTACCTTAGATGAATAAAACAAACAATAATGTTTGAAAAATATAACCCGATGCTATTTTTCATATTGAAATGATGCATATCAGAAACTGACAAAGATTTTTGTCAAATAATTTCTGCAGGTCTTCAATTTAACAACACCAAACATAATAAAACAGAAAAACACCCACTGAATTGTGGTATCCAGTGGAATTTTTAAATTACCACAATGTATTTTTTTTTTTTAAATTCACAGTTTCAAGAAAAGATTATCAGTTCTGAAAACTTTTATTTAATTTTCATCAACCAGATTTTGTATCAGCAGTTACATGCTATAAATTGAACAATTCGTGTTGTTTTTTTTTACTGTAGGTATTCCAATACATTAGATAAAAAATTTAAAATTCAAAATTTGAATGCTAACATGGAGATTTTTTTTTCTTTCAAAAAATCGAGTATCAATGTTTCAACACCGGTCACAGGTCAGTGAAGTAATCCGTTTGCTCAGCCAATTAATAATTGATTTTTAAGAACATATAAATGATATGTAACCACAAAGCAAAAAATGGGACAAAATATTATGATTCTGATATTCTTATCATGGCATTTTGGATATTTCGTAACATCTCGGTCATTATCTAACAGATTTTGGAAGTTAGATTTTAAGTGCGAGAACATTATCAGCTTTGACATCAAAAGTATTAAAGTTATATTACATCAATTTTTTAGGGTGATATATTTTATAAAGTTTGTGAAAATCAGTAAAAGACCATTCTTTTAGTTGATGAAATGTATGTAAAAGCTACTCTAACATGGAGGAAATTGCTAGATTAAAGGCAGTTTTTCAATTGGGCACATGGCCTAGTGGATAAGGTAGTTAGGTTAAGATAGTTCTAAGTGACAGTTATCTCTGGATCCTGAGTTCAATCCTGAGTAGAGGCAGTTAGAAAAATAATTAACACAACTCCTACCCCAGCTATGGTTAGCGGAATGAGAACAGGATACCCTCGTGGACTAAATAAAGGGTTAGGTTCAAAGTTCCGTGATGGCTCCCAATTACAAGAAAGTTCCCGAGTTCGAAAAGAAGGTTCCCGAGTCCGAGAAGGTTCCCGAGTCCGACAAGAAATACCTGAAGAAGGCCGGAGGGCATATCGACCGAAACGTTGTACAAATAACAATGAAGATGGGGACAATAGTCCGAATAACGCAGATAATACTAATCTTCAAGCCTCATCTCAAACATTCAGAGAAATAGCAGTTTTTCAAATTAAAAAAATCATATTTTGTTGATGTAATCAAACAATTACATGATTAAATCTGTGATAACAATAGGGTAATCAATCTTTTTTCAAATTTCAAAAGATTTTACACTGTTTATGATAAACCTTGGCTAACTAAAAATTGGCTTGTACTTACTTTTTTATTATGTCCACCTTTTTAAGAATATTCAGAATGTTCTGGATTTCTGGAGCCTTTTCTGAATTACTCTTTTATTCTAAAAGCAAAAGGATGATAGCAAAATGGGAAATTGTAAAAGGTCTTTTCAAACATGAAAAGATTCAATTTGTTAAGCTATCAAAACCATTGAATATGTCAGTTTACTCAAAATCTGTTGAGCGACAAAAAGTTTCCCGTTGTTTAAAAGTTTTTGTGATCGGCAATTAAAACACATCCATTATTAAATGATGAGGATTCTGTAGAAACATTTGGAAAATCTTCAGTCTCAAAGAAATATATGTTAACATTGAGAATATATATATATATATATATATATATATATATATATATATATATATATATATATATATATCATATTCCATAAAAAGATTTTTTTTTAATTTTTAAATCCATATAAATGTCACATTATGTATATAAATTAATACACACACACACACACAATGAATTAGGCGGGAATACCTATCCAAATGTAAGGCTTAACAAATCGAGAAAAATCAATCTCTGTATGTACATTTCAGCCTATTAGGCCTCATCAGCAGAGCTATAGACAGGAAGACCGCTTTGTGTGTGATTCGAACAGGGTAAAGTGAGCAGCAAAATTAGTTGATGAAGAGTTGAGTAGTCTCAAATGTGCTTTCCTTTGATCCTCGATTAAAAGGTTGATTTCACTGGAGTTATCAGCAATCCAATCTCGATGCCTGGGAACTCTCAATCCAAGAATCTCAACTCCCTTTTTATATATGATGTTTTTTACTCTCTCCCAATCACAACCTGAAAAATCAACTCGATCAAAAGCAGATTTGAGCGAGTCTCTTTCAACCATGAGATCAATCCGCCTAGGCACCTTCACTCCCCCCGAAACGGCTCCTATGGCGAATGGAAATCTTTAGTTTAGCCCTGTGATCAGTGTCACAGTAGGCACCACGCATCACTCTGACCTTGCAGAAGTTCCTTAAATCACCACGTCTACATATTATATAATCAAGTATATGACCATGTTTAGACTGAGGATGAAACAAAGTTGGGTTTTTTTTTCTGGTGTGAAAAAGTGTTGGTAATAACTGGATTTAATTCAGTACAGAGCTGAAGGAGCAGTAAACCATTTGAATTGATTCTACCAATGCCAAAAGGACCCAGAGAAGACCAGGTTTCATTGTCTGAGCCGACCTGTGCATTAAAGTCACCAAGGATTACCAAACTCTCCCCCACTTGGTATACTGGTGACAATGAATCTGAGAGTATGGTAGAAAGATGTAATATCATTTTCATGAGAAACAAGATACATGCATGCATACATACATACATACATGATTGCTCTATCTTGACAAATAATTAGTGTCTCTTGATCCTCCAAAACTGGATTGACTCCTCTTCGACTGTTTACTATAATGACTTTTTTAACCAGCAACTGTTTTACAAACTTTGAAGAACAAACTTTGACAAACACAATGATGGCTGTAGAAGTTTATTTGATTCAGTCCATTGAAAAAAAATTTTCGTGCGCCGCCATGTGTTTTTCCAAGCCAGACAAAAATATTTGCAGACTTTACAAAAAATGATTCAAGTGGTATCACTCAGCCTCAAAAGAAATGTGTCCTATTCCCATCTCTCACGAGGGTTCATGCGATTAACGTATCCACAGCAAGGACGGTTGTGCGTGATGTTAATGTCACGCCTTTATTTTAACTATTAGTTAACAGAACAGAATGTATCTAAGGGAGTGAACTCTGATAATAAATCCTGCTATTCTATGGGTTGCAGTATCTCTGGAGATATATGTCATCAGATCGGCAATATGACAAAAGAGTAATGTGGTCTCGCAGAGGAATATAGCGATGTCAACAGGAGATCACAGCCGCACAAGTTAGTCAAATATAATAGTGAGGAAAAATACATACATACATACATACATATGTGTTGTGTTTAGAAGATCAATTGTCCATATTGCTGTACGTAGACCCGGATAGATCATTAAATAAAAGATAAGAGCAGGTATCAAATTATCGTCACTATAATTGGTTATTGCTGTTATAGTTTCAAGTTATAGTTACTTTATACGTTTATGAATATTTTCATCGCTGAATTTTGATCGGTGAATTTTATGAGTGGTTTTTGATAAGTGGATTTTTTTTTTATTGTAAATATAAATATTATCTCTACCTCGTCATTTCTGCTGTCTGAATATTATAGTAACGTCATTCTATTTCAATTGCTTTTTTTTAACATTTACTGGCTCAGTTTGATTTGTTTTGGTTATTTTTAGTTTCTATTTTTTTTAGTGGGATAACTTATCCAAAGAAGACAAAACGGAAACGATTAAAAGCTGATGATATCACTTAAGAAATTGAAATAAGTATTTAAGCGGAAGGATAGGCAGCATTCTTTTACCCTTTAGTAACAATATTATTAATCAGCAGTTATGCAACAAATAGAGCAGATAAAAATGTTATTGATATATCTGTTGTTGGAACCTCATTAAACAACACTCCAACAACACATGAGAAAGAAAACCTGTGAAGACACTCAGGAAATAAAATGAACAAAACAATATTACATAAACATTTACCCAAAGGGCACTCAGTGGAAAAACACCGCCTATTGTATGATTATTATGATAAATATTAGTATTAGAGTCGCCATCTTGTGATTTACGTGTTGTTATTAGGAGAGCCTTAAGAATTCATCTTTTTATGTTATTATCTTAAAAGGCGTTAATGAGTTGTCAGAAAGAGTTATCATTAGTAAACCAAGTACTTTCGGTTCTTTTCTAAATCATTATCAAGACTGTTTATTATTTGTCTAAACTATTGTTTTGTTTTTGACGCTAAAATCATCCTTATCATCATCATCATCGTCATCATCATGTCACGCTAGTAGCACGGATATATATGCCAATCTCTCACTAGCCGTCCCTATCTGTGCAGTATCCAGTATTCGACCAAAGAGGGTCAATGTAGGTCTTAGCTGAGTGACCGTCAATGAGTTCGTCCCCGCTTGTCTTGCAGTACCCAGTATGTCTTGTTCGCCTCACTTGGATGGTCTGTTTGATGGTCTGTGTGATAGGTGGCAAGTGGCCGTACAGCTGCTTTGTTGTAGAGTGTTGTTTCCACGATTTGTTTAAGATCGCGCTCAGCATTCTTGCGGAACATCTATATCTAGCTTACTCTCTTTGCGCTTTGCTAGCACTGTGCGATACAACTACGACTTGAAAGAATTGTCGCTTAAACTTGACAGTGAGGTCGAATTTCCATATGACTGATAATCTGTCTATGGCATAGCATGCCTTCCTTATACGCGCATTAACATCGCTTTCTGTTGATGAGATATTATTACTTAGGTACGTGAATTGTTCCACCGATTTTAGAGGCTTACCATCGAGTGTTTTTAACGCATATGAACTCAGTTTTATTGGAGTTCACATGGAGGCTAACGTTCCGAGCTGCTTTTTCCAGGCTATGTAGCAGGGATTCGGCATGTGCAGATATATTCTCAAGAAGTTCCACATCCTCTGTATAGTCAGTATCTGTAATAGTATTTGAGGGATATTGCCTGCTTCTTGCCTTTTTTTAGTGTGAGGCCTTTTTCTTTTATAGGATCTAATGATGTTCGAAGTACGTAGTCTAGGCATATTATGAATACAAATGTTGCTAAGGTATCTCCTTTTAGAACTCCAGCGACAATTTCATAGAGATCTGTGTCACAATCAGGTGAGTGTACTATTGCTTTAGTGTCTTTGTAGAGCATCGTTATATTGATAATTGTTTCTTTAGGATACTATATGCTAGCAGCATTTGCTCCATTTTTCCTCTGTGTATGTGGTCAAATGCCTTGGTGAAATCTACAAATAGTAGCGTTGCCTCAAGATTCTTTGCTCGAGCTCTTTTTATGATTTGATCTATAGTCAGGATCTGAGATGTTGTGGACCGATTTCTGCAGAATCCGTTTTGGTTTTTCCTAAGGATTTTCACTATTTCAGGTCGCGTGCGATAAAGAAAAAGGACATTACATATCTTAGCAGCTATGACAGTAAGAGTTACGCCTCTCTAGTTCTTAGTGATGCCGAGGTCGCGTTTTTTATGTAAGGGGGGATTTGCAGCTTTTTGTCCATTTTTCTATCGTATTTCTTTCTTATTTTCCAGACCTCGGTGGTATTTCGTCGATGCCTTTAGCTTTTCTCTTTTTAGTTTTCTTAGGATTTCATTAAGTTATTCTATCGAAAAGTCTCCTAGTTTAATGTCTAGTTGGTTATTCCCTATTTTGGGGGTATTATTTTCTATGATTTTAGGTTGAGTTCATAATAATTTCTGGAAGTGGTATTTCCACTTCTGGGGTCTATCTTTCTGGCTGGTTACCTTTAATTTTGCTGTCGATGTACTTTTTCTACCACTAATTTCCTTTACCGTTTGTCATGCTAATCTTGACTGTCTGTCTTCTATTGAATTTCTGATTTTATTTATCTGCTCTTGGGTATATTCTATTTGTCCTTTTTTATATTTTAGTCAGTTCAACCTAGACTGTCTTAAGATTTTTTATGTTGGTATTAGTTGGATTTGTTTTATTGCGGCAGGATGCTTTTTCAATATCATTTCTCCTTTGCTTACGTCTCCCAGGGGACAGTTGATAATGTTTCAGAAAAAAACGAAAGTACTTGGTTAACTAATGATAACTATTACGCCTCCTAATTGACGGTCTACGTTCTATCCAAGATGTATAAGACTGCGTTTTATTACGTCTAGGTTAACTCTTCCAACAAAGAAGTAAAAAAAAAACCGTGGGTAGAATCACAAGTCTTTATTCAATGCAGAAAGGGTAAAAAAACATGGTGCCGTGAATATCTTAGTAGAGATGGGGAGGAACATTAGACGCGTCCACTGATGAGGGAGCCAGATTCGAAAAGAATTAAAATAGGCGCCAAGTCCCGGAACACCGGGAGTGTAACCGGTAAAAAGGGAAACCCGTTAGCTAAGAACAGAAATTACCAAAGTGAGAGAAGTAAGGTAAAACATAAGTAACTAGGGGGGTCGAAGGGGAATAACTGTGTGAGGAAAAATATATCTATATGAGCCATGACAATAGCTCTTTCGAGCCACTCATTAATGCCTCTCAAGGTGATAACATAATTTTTTTTAAACTTGAAAGACAAAAAAAATTAATTCATTTTTTTAAATTCATTTGAATCATTTATACAGTTATCATTTCTACTTACTCTCACTTCTACTTGTTCCTTCTCCCACTTTTTTATGTACAAATAGAACTGGCAACAAACGGTTCAATTACATCTAACTTAATGCCGAAAGTAATTGGGAAAATTACGGTGCATTCATTAACAAATTCCTCGACAATATTAAAAAATTGGCCCTTCAACTTGAAAGTATCAAAAAGAAAATAGTAATGTTTAACAGTATATATATATATATATATATATATATATATATATATATATATATATATATATAAACCTACTTGTTCATACTGTTATCTTAAATAGATTCAACATTTTAGGTCACTGCCATATTCATCTGAATTGTTTTAAATGTATTTTATTCTAATGCAAAGTGTGTTCTTCGTATAACACTAAACCGCATTCTGGGCTCTTGGGAGTGGTTAGTCATTCCTTACTTGAAACTATATAACAGTGTGCAAAGTATTTGTATTGAGAAGGAAGTGCTTGAATCTATATAACCGTGTGCAAATCATATCTAAGAAAAAAAGTTACTTCAAACTGTAATTGTCTGCAAAGGATTATTAAGCATTATAATATTATCATTATTATCATTGTAATATTATCATTATTATCATTAGTTTATTATTAAGCATTATAATAATAAATCATTAGTTTATTATTAAGCATTATAATAATAAACCACTAGTTTATTATTAAGCATTATAATAATAAACCACTAGTTTATTATTAAGCATTATAATAATAAATCATTAGTTTATTATTAACCATTATAATAATAAATCATTAGTTTATTATTAACCATTATAATAATAAATCATTAGTTTATTATTAAGTATTATAATAATAAATCATTAGTTTATTATTAACCATTATAATAATAAATCATTAGTTTATTATTAAGTATTATAATTGCTTACAAAGAAAAAGAAAATACTTTAGCCTAAAATAATAAAACAATGAGTAACACGCCTTTAAACATACCTACCAAGAATTTAATTGGCCATAAAAGGTTATAGATAAGATGGCGTTTTGATTATTAAAACATTTAGTGTAAACTTTATTGAATTAAGTACATTTGCCGCATGACCCATTTTACGCATTTGATGCCCAACATTTCTTTTTATTTCAAGACAAAAAAAATATCTATCTTATATTTGCTGCAAAAAAGCTTACTTCTTACAAGTCAAAATTGTCTTTCTATTTGAGCTTTTCAAGAAAAACATAAAACACTCTGACCTCCTTTTGAATATACATTCATGGAATGATAGGTTGGGTCCCACCCTAGCACGATGAGTTACTGTTATATAAATTAAAGATATCACGAAATACCTGCTAAGTTTTGTTGTCTTGAGGTCACGGCGTGACGACAGGGTGTCCTACATTTGTCGAATAACCGGTTAAACGTGATATATTCAAAACAAAAGAATTATTTCCCAACTTCAGGTCTCTGTGGATGGTTCGCATATTTCAATGTACGGATGCACATATCGCAAAAATAAAATCAGGATTTTTTTTTCTTCTTTTTTGTGGGGTGGTTATTAAGTGGATAGTCTGGTAGCAGTCAGTGTCTGGCAGTAAAAACATGCACAGAATTAAGCATAAAAACTGGACAGATCGATAGATCATTAAAAAAAATCATCAGTGCTCAAGCACTGACCTCTGGCACAGGGGTTAAAGATGCAACAATCTCATAAACAATGAAGATCGAAATCATTATTCTGTCAGATTGGCTTGCCATAGCGTTACAGTAAACGTTCGGAAGATATGTGATATATTTCGAACATGTCAACGGCCGCTTCATATATATTCACTTTAAATGTATTGTACACTGTAATAAATAAATACAGCTCTTACAGAAGTAATCGAGCACTTTATTCTCATTTCTCCAATACTAACAAAGGATTAACTATATATATATTATATATATATATATATATATATATATATGTGTGTGTGTGTGTGTGTGTGTGTGTGTGTATTTTCGTTGTTGCTGCTGCTGCTGCTGCTTCTGCTGTTGTTGTTGTTGTTAGATATCAATTAAATCAAAAGAATAAGAATACATAGATATCCCAAACCTCAGTGACCTCAAATTTAGACCAATAATTTTAGGACCAACATACCTTACAAATGAAATCAGAAAACTAATATTTAACAACAACCATACAACCTACATTTGATAAAAAGCTACATTAAAGATGACATTCACTTCTTAAACTACGTACCGCAAAAAGCTGATTCAGACACTTATAGTAACATTTGATGTGACCAGTTTATATGGTAATATTCCTCATGAATTAGGGAAAATAGGCGCATTTTGGATAGAAAAATATTCAAAAACATTACACATACAATTTAACAAAAATTGTCACTGATGTCATATAATTAATCCTAAACAATAAAACTTTCCAATTCGACAACAAAACTACACTCAAACACTAGGAACTAGAATGACACCAAAATACGCCACTCTAACCAAAGAATACTTAGAGAGAAATTTTTATGAGGACAAAAATACGGTAACGACATAGGAAAATTAATTTTATTAGATCATGGAAAGATACTTAGATGACTGTTTTATATTTTTGAAATGTTCGTGGGGTAATATCAACAACATACACAACTTAAACTTACACCCTAAGATAAAATTCACTATGGAACATAATTTGAAAGAGTAGCTCTTTAAAATTATTTTCCTTTGTGAATTTTAGACATCCTTATTGAAAACTAAAATGACTAAATTATCATAGATATTTACCACAAACCCATAGACACTCAACAATATCTCTACTTTAAGACCAAAAGCTGCATAAACTATATCCTTTACTCTTTAGCATGTAGAATCTGCACCATAATCACCAACAAAAACGTCCGACAGGTCCCTTGAGAAGAATTACGCAGAACTCTCTTTCATGTGGGATATTGCTCAACATTAATAAGTAAGGGGTTTGAATTAGCAGAAAATACCACTAGAACAACTACAAACCTCTAAAAACATACGAATATTTTAATATAAAACAAATTGTTATAATACATTTCATACACACGAACTCACCACAGAAAAATATTTTATTTTCCGTATTGTCCGGTAAATAAAACTACAGTTAGAATTTATATCCATGTCTTTGTTTTCCTTTCGCTGGTTATTTTAACGTGTCTCTCTGTGTATAGTGTGTGTTTCCCCGTTGTAAAATCACCATTCGGCCATTTCGAACAGAAAAGCGAGCTAAAACCTGGACTTTTTTCATTAATTGTATGCGGTCGCCAAATGGAATATCAGGGATTCTTATTGGCAGAATTCCCCACCGAAAAGTTATTCTGTGCCTTGGTCGTAACAATAAACTATTAGTGGTAAGAATAGTTTCTTGAAGTTATACAAGGTGTGATCTGTAAATTGTCACCATTTTAGATTATTAATTTCGCGTAAGTGCTTTGTTTGTTCCAGGTTTTGTCTGCTGTGCAGAAAACTAGAGTCAGTTTGGTACTGTCTGTGGGGAAAACAGCACTATAACTCAGCTAACTACTCCAGAAATTTGGAAAATGGCATACTGCACTAATTGATAATTATGACGGAAGCTCAAATACGAAGATTTCACAGAACAGTACAGAGGATTCAAAAAGAGTTCGATGAGTCTACGACAGTTACGACAGCTCGAAAGTCTCACTGAAGAAAAAGAGTCTCACTATAAGAAAAAAATCCTGAATTTTTTGCTGTGTGACATTGCTAAGATTCCAGTAGGCGATGTGGTGACTGGGTTTCAAGTAGATAGGGACCCCCATAGTGATTCCATCTGGCCAGAAAGCCTGCGATCGGTTAGAAATACTTGAGTTTATTATTATTATTATTATTATTATCATTATTATTATTATTATTATTATTTTTCAACATAAATGGAGTTCAGATTTTTAGGGGGGGGGCTTATATTAAAATCAAAACAGACCTTTTTTAAGATTTTAATTCTTTGTTGAAAACTGCTTGGGTGACCGGAAGTGGTAACCGACTGATTCTAGGGAGGTAGGAAAGAAAAAGGAGTGGTACTTAAAAAGTGGAAGTCAGAGATACTAAAGATCTGAAGTTGGAGTTGATGGGCGGATTAGCCCTCTTACTACCACTAAGGGGGTTGGACTATTGCCCAAAATTGAGAAATCCCAGTTGAAACAAAGGAATAGCTAATATTTCCATGCCAACTGGAACCTACTCAGTTACAGTTTTAAAGATTATTTAAAGCTGGGTGTTTTGAGGCTTCAGTCTGACAGAGACTGGAAGAGCAGCAAGACGAAGACTAACAGAGCCAGTGAGAACGAATAGGAAAGGGCCGAACAGACCAACTGACTTCAGCCAAGATTATCAAAGAACTTTTTTTAAAAAAGGTTCCTCACTTGGATTTGATCGGAGTGAAAAACTTGGCCAAGAAATTAACCTAAGAACTGCCCGAGTGATATTTTTCAGAACCCATGGTTGTATTCTGACTGAAACCCATTGATTAGACATCCATCACTCCCGCAGCTTTGAATAAGAGTGTCTTCTGTATTTTCTTTCTTGTTATATAAATGATTTTTGTTGAATTTGAAAAAAGGAAGTCGTTATCTTGTTATATAACCATTAAGCCGCCGTTAGCCGTTGTGTATCAGATTCTGCAGCGGATTTCTGATCGTTTAAGATCAAACATTCGACCAGACTTTTAGTAAGTGTAGAAGATACTGCAATCCATGGTTGATAGAAGCCATTAACAGCTATTTTCGGATATTCAGTGAACCCTTAAGCTCATCGGGCCCACGGGTTAAACTGAGATCCAGGCCATGATTGACAACTATCCCAGTAAATCAATCAGGTTCATAACCAGGGACATGGGAGTGTTTGAGTTTCTTATCAGGCATGTAGGAAATGAAGACATTCCCTATTTTTCATACAAGAGGAGAAAGAGTCTATGGTAATTTTCACCTTTAGTTGGCTAAATTCCTAGCAAATAATGCAATTAGAGTAACCTCCCTTGACTTTCACCTTGAAACGAGCCGATAGCTATTTTGAAGGTCTCAGTGCAAAACAAACAAATCTTGGAAACTTTTTCGAAAACAATACAATGCATGCTTTAACACAAACAATATCATAAAATGTGTTCTTAATAACAATTAAGTTCATTTCAGATAATTTTAGGCTAGGAATTTAGCCAATTGACTTTCACTTTGAAACAAGACGTTAGCCATTTTGAATGTGTCCGTGCGAAATAAACAAATCTTAGAATCGTTTCGAAAACAATACAAATGCATGCTTTAACACAAAAATATCATGAAATGTGTTCTTAATAACAATTAAGTTCATTTCAGATAAGGCGCACGTACAATTTCATGCTAGGAATTTTAACAACTAAAGGTGAAAATTACCGATATTTTCAGATAAATTTGGTAGATATCTGACAAAGTGAGACATTATATTCATTTGTGCGTAATTTACACAATTTACCATGTCATCCTGTATTTGTTCACACACGATTATTACTATTAGTTTATTGAAACCATATAAATGTTAGAAAAGACTGACTACTATATATATATATATATATATATATATATATATATACTCTTTTTTCAGTTTTGGAAAAGGCCCCAGGAAGTCGAAATCGATGCTTTCAAGTAAATTACCAAGTTCCTGAACACAAGAAAGACCGAGCGTTTAGTTTTCAATATTGGCAGCGACTACGTAAGTATAATATAATCTTCTGAATTATTTGATGTGATCACTTAACTAAATAAGAATTAAAACACAAAATATTTCCTTTCCTCAAAAATTCTATATATAGATATGCACTAGGGAGTGTCAAAGGTGACGTAAGTCCGTATTTTGCAAAATAAATTTATCCTCGGTTGAAAAAAATTCACCAAAAATCAGGGAATTAGCCGATTTTAATGAAATTTTCAATGTTGATTTATTAATGAGTGAATTTTATAATACATTAGTTATGTTGTTTTAAAACTATCTGATTTTTTTTCAGGTCACTTAACTTTGACCCTCCTTTATTTTAGGGGCACAAAATATCGGTGGGTTATATACTTTCAAAACTAATTACATAAATAAAAAGAGAAAAGACCGAAGGTGCGAACAGAAAAAAAAAATTCAAGAAACCTACTCTGGTAGTAAATAAATACCGAAAATCGGAAAATAAAATGAAAATAAAAACTGAAAAAACAAGTTTTTTTTTTACTCATTTCGATAATTATTTAATTGGCTATTATCTTATAAAAGAAAAAATATACATCAATATTTGTTCTATTTAAAAGTGGAGCGCTAAATTTTGAATAGAGTTTTCGACAAAAAAATTATTAGAGATTGATACTATAGTAAAGTAGTTATTTAAAAAAATCTTTGTTGAATCTAATAATATGAAATTTTAAACTTAACATCATACTGTTCATATTTTAAAAGAATTTGATATATTAATTTATCATAGCAGAAATACTCAATTAAATCAGAAAGTTTTGAAATAAAATAACTGATGCATTATAAAATTCATTCATTGATAAATCAATACTGAAAATTTCATTAAAATCGAATAATTCTCTGATTTTTGGTATTTTTTTTTTCAATTGAAAGTGTTAAATTTATTTTGTAAACACGAATTTTACGCCATCTTTAAACAGCGTTTACGGCTTTATTATCCGTCCAGATTAAGTTGTTTTATTTTCTGTTGTGTTAGTGCATGTATGTGATTCCTGTGAGACATGTTTGGCATGAAGATTGCAAGCTTGGGATGGAGTATTCAGTATTTTTGTTCAATCATTTTGTGATGGGTTGGTTTCCACTCTGGATGTTATGATCTCTGATGTATGCCTAGTTGCTATAGATGAGGTGTTTTCGGTTCCTGTTGAGGACCTGTCCAAATGGGGTTTGAATGATATATGACCATGTACCTTTGTATGCCAATCACAGGGCTCCATCTATTTGTGTCCTTATCGTGCATCCTAACTAGCCGTCCTATTTGGATATCAGGGAGATATTTTGCATGCTGATCATAGTATGCTTTTTGTTCAGCTTGTCTCTTGTACAAACGGGCCGATATATCCGATTTTTTGCATTGGGGTTAGTACATTTTACTGGGATGTTGCTAACTAATTTTCTGTTGGATGACAGTTCTCCTGGTTATGGTATTGTGTGGTCTATCAGAGTTGTCAAAAGGCTCAGTAGTACCATATCGATGTCACGGTTGCTCGATTTAGCCTTTTTTATGGTAGATTTCATCACCTGCGCGCAATGTTCTGCAAGTCCAAAAGACCGGGTATCAGGGAGATGGTTGTGCTTAAATGCAGCTGGGTTGTAATGCGGTCCATTGTCACTGATTACTCTCTCTGGGATGCTATTCTCACCAAATACTTGCTTAGTCGTGTTTATGACTTCCTGGCTGGAAGTTACTCGTGAGTGATTCTTAAAGGGTTATTTATTACATATCGTTGTATGGTCAAATTTGAGTTTTTACACAATTTCCAGCGGAGTACTTGAACGTTGTCCTTTCAACTCCACATTTTCTTTGCCGTCTCTTGGCTGCTGCTGGGTCGTTTCTCAGCTGCTGGGCTGCTGCTGAGCTGCTGCTGGGTCGTCCTTCGGCTGCTGAGCCGCTGCTAGGTTGTCTCTCGGCTGCTGGGCTGTTACTGTGCCATCTCTCAGCTGCTGGGCTGTCTGGCTCTCTCGGCTTGGTCGTTATTAACACGTATATCTGAAAGAAGAAAGGAAGCAACAGCAGCCAACATTAATAGATTGTTGGTCAGATTCCCCATGTTGATTTCAAATGGAATACTTATTGTTGACTCTTCTTTCCGCGGTTGTTTTATCTTAAATATATCTTAATATATTTCTACTGAGAATCTGGCTGGGTGAAAACTCAAAAGTGGGTAAAAATTACCAATGTCTTTTTGAAATTCATCTTTTTACTCTCCAAAATATTCAAATTAACTCGAAAGTTTAAAATCACTTTAAAACATTTTGAAGTAATTCAAGTGCTTGAACAGACGAGAAATATGACGGGTCTATCTCTTTTTAGAAGTTTGATTATTCTAAGTGAATGTGAATACAAACCTTGTAATACTATTATTAATCTGCAAATTAATGAATGTAATTTGTTGAATCTTATTTTTAGAATAATATTAAGATTAACAAAATGATTCTGTTTTTGATGTATAATATTTTATCTTTTGTCAATTTAGAACTTAAACGAGCCCACTTGGCTTCAATGACGATGGCTTTGATTTCTTGTTTTACTGGCTTCGTATTGGGTATCTTAATGTGGAATTGCGGCAGCTACCGATTAGCTATCACGGCTAGCCTCTTCATGGTCATCACTGGTAAGTCAACACTTTCCTGGAATAGTGCTTTTGTTTGTTTCTTAAAGATTTCTGAGTTCCTTACAATGCTTTATCATCCGTCGGTGGGGCTTATGATATACTGACTGAAGAATAATCAAGCTAAGTTCCAATTACCGTCGAATTGGTAAGACACGGCAACAAGCGATTGTAACTTAATACAATCCCGTCCTGTCGCAATTCCGCTGCAGAATGACTGGGTATTTATAAAACTCCACAATATCATAGAAACTAAGCAGCCAATCAGAACTCAGGGAATGGATTCACCCAAATGCATGAATGGACTATTCTTGGTTTATATAAATACCAACTGCCTTGGACACTGCTTCAGTTGTACTTAGCTAGTTGCTGTTATTCAAACCAACAGTAGACTAACTGACTTCAATATTGACTACATCTTCTAAAGATGGGTAGGACGCTGCCACAAAAGGGGTGTCATGGATATGGCGCTAAACTCATTCCGGTGGTGAGACTCCAGTTCAGAAGCTGGAGAGTCACCCCTTCATTGTAATTACTCACAGATCCACTCTAACTTGAAGTGGTTGTACTTGTTAGGGTCCCATTCATGGGTAAATAGATCCATTTGAAAATTATTACTACTCGATAGGAATATGTGAAACCATATAACTGTGTGCAAACCAATGATTATAGACTAATGAAAAAAGTGCAATTTTTAAAAATTCAATGGAACATTGAAAATATAATTATAATTACAATCAAACATTTACAAATGAATAAGATTTTGGTATCAAATAACCCATAAGGAGTTGATATGCTGAAATCTCTAAATCTACTTTATGTTCTCACGAAATGAATTGACCAATACGAGAACACCTACAATGTCAGCAAAAGATGAAGCCTTGTCAATGATCTACGGGTACTTTCCATGAATCAAAATTACCAGTTACTTTTTAAATTTTATACTACCGTACATAATGCATTGGCAACCTATCAGTTGTGTAACATATCTATCTATCTATCTATCTATCTATATATATATATATATATATATATATATATGTGTGTGTGTGTGTGTGTGTGTTTTTAAACTATCTCAACCTGTTCATATTCATCTACCTATCTCAATCTATCTCAAACTATCAATCAATCGATCAATCTATCTACCTGTTCATATCTGCCTATCTCAATCTGTTCATATTTACCTGTCTATCTAATTCTCTTCTCTTAGGTTTCATGATTTCTCTTGGTATGGCTGTGTTTCACGCAGTGGAATTCATTGAGACGAATACAATCAAAGATCCTGATGAAAAACTATTTCGAAAATATTGGCCTCTGGTAAGTAAATTCCTTTATTATGTTATATCGGGATTAGCGTCGTGAAGCACCAATTCCAACATGGGGGTATCTACTAACTCCAAAGTACGGGTAAATCACTTTGTAATATACCGGGGAAAATAAATCCTAAGTTCTGATATATAAGTAAATATACCTTTTCAAGTACAAAGGGAAGATAATTTCAAGGGGACGGGAAATACGCAAATTTCAAATTCGGATACTGAATGAAAGAAAAACACGATAACAAATAATAAGGTTCAACAATTTTAATATAACAATAAAATAAAGGTAGGAAGAAAGATATGTAAATGTCAATTTGATAGAGGGTGGCGTATTATAACCTTAATAGAGTTCGTAAGAGATAGATAGATAGAGAGAATTGGTGGTTTGCAAAAAACGATGTTTTGCGGGGGACTTATCTGTGATCCCGTAACAAGTGTTCATTTGTCGTAATTTCGTAGTTCTTTGATGAATTTCGTAGTTCTTTGGTTCTTTGATAGATGAATTTCGTAGTTCTTGTGTTGTCTGTAGAGTTGAATTTCGTTGACTTTCGAATGAGTGCCGACTTATTTTATTTCCAGTCTTTGGGGGAGATAGATCTAATTCCCCAAAGACGAATTGAAATCCTCAACCTGTGTGGTAGCAATGCTACAAAGGTCCACACAGGACACTGTCTTCTTTGACACTGACGAATCCAAAGTAAAATCTTCCCTTGCCCAAATCGTGACGTCATATGTCTCTCGGTAAGCTTGGCCCTCTTTTTCCCCAGGCATACGTGAGAGAAGTAAAAATGACGTTGCAAAAACGTAGTAGCTGTCCGTCCATCAGTAGGTATAAGCCTCTAGGGTTAAATTCTAGGATGAAGGCATCAACCGTGACGTCATGGACTTCTTGGAAGATTCTTTTTATTTTGTTTTTATTTTTATTTTTAACATAAATTTTGATAGTTAGTGTGGCAATTTTTGTATCGGACGAGGTTACCTACTGGCTTTCGGTTACCTTAGTCATCGCAATTTAACGTGTGACACACTAAGGTACGGGGAAGGGTTCAATTAATCAAGTTATGTGAAACTTAACTTCCCATATACACGGATGCTATTCTCACCAAATACTTGCTTAGTCGTGTTATGACTTCCTTGCTGGAAGTTACTCGTGAGTGATTCTTAAAGGGTTATTTATTACATATCGTTGTATGGTCAAATTTGAGTTTTTACACAATTTCCAGCGGAGTACTTGAACGTTGTCCTTTCAACTCCACATTTTCTTTGCCGTCTCTTGGCTGCTGCTGGGTCGTTTCTCAGCTGCTGGGCTGCTGGCTGAGCTGCTGCTGGGTCGTCTCTCGGCTGCTGAGCCGCTGCTAGGTTGTCTCTCGCTGCTGGGCTGTTACTGTGCCATCTCTCAGCTGCTGGGCTTGCTGGCTGTCTCTCGGCTTGGTCGTTATTACACCGTATATCGAAAGAAGAAAGGAAGCAACAGCAGCCAACATTAATAGATTGTTGGTCAGATTCCCCATGTTGATTTCAAATGGAATACTTATTGTTGACTCTTCTTTCCGCGGTTGTTTTATCTTAAATATATCTTAATATATTTCTACTGAGAATCTGGCTGGGTGAAAACTCAAAAGTGGGTAAAAATTCCAATGTCTTTTTGAAATTCACTTTTTACTCTCCAAAATATTCAAATTAACTCGAAAGTTTAAAATCACTTTAAAACATTTTGAAGTAATTCAAGTCTTGAACAGACGAGAAATATGACGGGTTATCTCTTTTTAGAAGTTGATTATTCTAAGTGAATGTGAATACAAACCTTGTAATACTATTATTAATCTGCAAATTAATGAATGTAATTTGTTGAATCTTATTTTAGAATAATATTAAGATTAACAAAATGATTCTGTTTTTTGTATAATATTTTGTCTTTTGTCAATTTAGAACTTAAACGAGCCCACTTGGCTTCAATGACGATGGCTTTGATTTCTTACTGTTGAGTTTCTTATCAGGGCATGTAGGAAATGAAGACATTCCCTATTTTTCATACAAGAGGAGAAAGAGTCTAATGGTAATTTTCACCTTTTAGTTATGGCTAAATTCCTAGCAAATAATGCAATTAGAGTAACCTCCCTTGACTTTCACCTTGAAACGAGCCGATAGCTATTTTGAAGTCTCAGTGCAAAACAAACAAATCTTGGAAACTTTTTCGAAAACAATACAATGCATGCTTTAACACAAACAATATCATAAAATGTGTTCTTAATAACAATTAAGTTCATTTCAGATAATTTTAGGCTAGGAATTTAGCCAATTGACTTTCACTTTGAAACAAGACGTTAGCCATTTTGAATGTGTCCGTGCGAAATAAACAAATCTTAGAATCGTTTCGAAAACAATACAAATGCATGCTTTAACACAAAAATATCATGAAATGTGTTCTTAATAACAATTAAGTTCATTTCAGATAAGGCGCACGTTACAATTTCATGCTAGGAATTTTAACAACTAAAGGTGAAAATTACCGATATTTTCAGATAAATTTGGTAGATATCTGACAAAGTGAGACATTATATTCATTTGTGCGTAATTTACACACAATTTTACCATGTCATCCTGTATTTGTTCACACACGATTATTACTATTAGTTTATTGAAACCATATAAATGTTAGAAAAGACTGACTACTATATATATATATATATATATATATATATATATATATATATATTTTTTCAGTTTTGGAAAAGGCCCCAGGAAGTCGAAATCGATGCTTTCAAGTAAATTACCAAGTTCCTGAACACAAGAAAGACCGAGCGTTTAGTTTTTCAATATTGGCAGCGACTACGTAAGTATAATATAATCTTCTGAATTATTTGATGTGATCACTTAACTAAATAAGAATTAAAACACAAAATATTTCCTTTCCTCAAAAATCTATATATAGATATGCACTAGGGAGTGTCAAAGGTGACGTAAGTCCGTATTTTGCAAAATAAATTTATCCTCGGTTGAAAAAAATTCACCAAAAATCAGGGAATTAGCCGATTTTAATGAAATTTTCAATGTTGATTTATTAATGAGTGAATTTTATAATACATTAGTTATGTTGTTTTAAAACTATCTGATTTTTTTTCAGGTCACTTAACTTTGACCCTCCCTTTATTTTAGGGGCACAAAATATCGGTGGGGTTATATACTTTCAAAACTAATTACATAAATAAAAAGAGAAAAGACCGAAGGTGCGAACAGAAAAAAAAAATTCAAGAAACCTACTCTGGTAGTAAATAAATACCGAAAATCGGAAAATAAAATGAAAATAAAAACTGAAAAAACAAGTTTTTTTTTTTACTCATTTCGATAATTATTTAATTGGCTATTATCTTATAAAAGAAAAAATATACATCAATATTTGTTCTATTTAAAAGTGGAGCGCTAAATTTTGAATAGAGTTTTCGACAAAAAAATTATTAGAGATTGATACTATAGTAAAGAAGTTATTTAAAAAAATCTTTGTTGAATCTAATAATATGAATTTTAAACTTAACATCATACTGTTCATATTTTTAAAAGAATTTGATATATTAATTTATCATAACAGAAATACTCAATTAAATCAGAAAGTTTTGAAATAAAATAACTGATGCATTATAAAATTCATTCATTGATAAATCAATACTGAAAATTTCATTAAAATCGAATAATTCTCTGATTTTTGGTATTTTTTTTTTCAATTGAAAGTGTTAAATTTATTTTGTAAACACGAATTTTACGCCATCTTTAAACAGCGTTTACGGCTTTATTATCCGTCCAGATTAAGTTGTTTTATTTTCTGTTGTGTTAGTGCATGTATGTGATTCCTGTGAGACATGTTTGGCATGAAGATTGCAAGCTTGGGATGGAGTATTCAGTATTTTTGTTCAATCATTTTGTGATGGGTTGGTTTCCACTCTGGATGTTATGATCTCTGATGTATGCCTAGTAGCTATAGATGAGGTGTTTTCGGTTCCTGTTGAGGACCTGTCCAAATGGGGTTTGAATGATATATGACCATGTACCTTTGTATGCCAATCACAGGGCTCCATCTATTTGTGTCCTTATCGTGCATCCTAACTCGCCGTCCTATTTGGATATCAGGGAGATATTTTGCATGCTGATCATAGTATGCTTTTTGTTCAGCTTGTCTCTTGTACAAACGGGCCGATATATCCGATTTTTTGCATTGGGGTTAGTACATTTTACTGGGATGTTGCTAACTAATTTTCTGTTGGATGACAGTTTTTCCTGGTTATGGTATTGTGTGGTCTATCAGAGTTGTCAAAAGGCTCAGTAGTACCATATCGATGTCACGGTTGCTCGATTTAGCCTTTTTTATGGCAGATTTCATCACCTGCGGCGCAATGTTCTGCAAGTCCAAAAAGACCGGGTATCAGGGAGATGGTTGTGCTTAATGCAGCTGGGTTGTAATGTGGTCCATTGTCACTGATTACTCTCTCTGGGATGCTATTCTCACCAAATACTTGCTTAGTCGTGTTTATGACTTCCTGGCTGGAAGTTACTCGTGAGTGATTCTTAAAGGGTTATTTATTACATATCGTTGTATGGTCAAATTTGAGTTTTTACACAATTTTCCAGCGGAGTACTTGAACGTTGTCCCTTTCAACTCCACATTTTCTTTGCCGTCTCTTGGCTGCTGCTGGGTCGTTTCTCAGCTGCTGGGCTGCTGCTGAGCTGCTGGGTCGTCCTTCGGCTGCTGAGCCGCTGCTAGGTTGTCTCTCGGCTGCTGGGCTGTTACTGTGCCATCTCTCAGCTGCTGGGCTGTCTCTCGGCTTGGTCGTTATTAACACGTATATCTGAAAGAAGAAAGGAAGCAACAGCAGCCAACATTAATAGATTGTTGGTCAGATTCCCCATGTTGATTTCAAATGGAATACTTATTGTTGACTCTTCTTTCCGCGGTTGTTTTATCTTAAATATATCTTAATATATTTCTACTGAGAATCTGGCTGGGTGAAAACTCAAAAGTGGGTAAAAATTCCCAATGTCTTTTTGAAATTCACCTTTTTACTCTCCAAAATATTCAAATTAACTCGAAAGTTTAAAATCACTTTAAAACATTTTGAAGTAATTCAAGTTCTTGAACAGACGAGAAATATGACGGGTTTATCTCTTTTTAGAAGTTTGATTATTCTAAGTGAATGTGAATACAAACCTTGTAATATTATTATTAATCTGCAAATTAATGAATGTAATTTGTTGAATTTTATTTTTAGAATAATATTAAGATTAACAAAATGATTCTGTTTTTTTTTTATGTATAATATTTTGTCTTTTGTCAATTTAGAACTTAAACGAGCCCACTTGGCTTCAATGACGATGGCTTTGATATCTTGTTTTACTGGCTTCGTATTGGGTATCTTAATGTGGAATTGCGGCAGCTACCGATTAGCTATCACGGCTAGCCTCTTCATGGTCATCACTGGTAAGTCAACACTTTCCTGGAATAGTGCTCTTGTTTGTTTCTTAATGCTTTATCATCCGTCGGTGGGGCTTATAATATACTGACTGAAGAATAATCAAGGTAAGTTCCAATTACCGTCGAATTGGTAAGACACGGCAACAAACGATTGTAACTTAATACAATCCCGTCCTGTCGCAATTCCGCTGCAGAATGACAGGGTATTTATAAAACTCCACAATATCATAGAAACTAAGCAGCCAATCAGAACTCAGGGAATGGATTCACCCAAATGCATGAATTGACTTCTTGGTTTCTATAAATACCAACTGTCTTGGACACTGCTTCAGTTGTACTTAGCTAGTTGCTGTTATTCAAACCAACAGTAGACTAACTGACTTCAATACTGACTACATCTTCTGAAGATGGGTAGGACGCTGCCACAAAAGGGGTGTCATGGATATGGCGCTAAACTCATTCCGGTGGCGAGACTCCAGTTCTGAAGCTCTGGAGAGTCACCCCTTCATTGTAATTACTCACAGATCCACTCTAAGTGGTTGTACTTGTTAGGGTCCCATTCATGGGTAAATGATCCATTTGAAAATTATTACTACTCGATAAGAATATGTGAAACCATATAACTGTGTGCAAACCAATGATTTTTTTTATTACGGGGCGGCCTAAAGTCGGTATCAGCCAATCAGAGAGGGTGTCTATCCCCTTTTTAATAGCGCTAGACCAAGGAGATTGTTTTTAGCATCTGAGGTGGAGCGCCACATCTACCATCAGCTCCTTACTTTACCGCACAGATCCCTGTGCTACTCATACGCTGAGTTGGCGAGGACCGGTATCGAACTAGGAATCTTGTGGTTTCTAGTCGAACGCTCTACCGACTGAGCTAAGCCGGTCCCTAATGATTATAGACTAATGAAAAAAGTGTAATTTTTAAAAATTCAATGGAACGTTGAAAATATATTTATAATTACAATCAAACGTTTACAAATGAATAAGATTTTGGTATCAAATAACCCATAAGGAGTTGATATGCTGAAATCTCTAAATCTACTTTATGTTCTCACGAAATGAATTGACCAATACGAGAACAACTACAATGTCAGCAAAAGATGAAGCCTTGTCAATTATCTACGGGTACTTTTCATGAATCAAAATTACCAGTTACTTTTTAAATTCTATACTACTGTACATAATGCATTGGCAACCTATCAGTTGTGTAACATATCTATCTATCTATATATATATATATATATATATATATATATATGTGTGTGTGTGTGTGTGTGTGTGTGTGTGTGTGTGTGTTTCTAACTATCTATCTCAACCTGTTCATATTCATCTACCTATTTCGATCTATCTCAACCTATCTATCTATCGATCAATCTATCTACCTGTTCACATCTGTCTATCTCAATCTGTTCATATTTACCTGTCTAATTAATTCTCTTCTCTTAGGTTTCATGATTTCTCTTGGTATGGCTGTGTTTCACGCAGTGGAATTCATTGAGACGAACACAATCAAAGATCCTGATGAAAAATTATTTCGAAAATATTGGCCTCTGGTAAGTAAATTCCCTTATTATGTTTTATCGGGATTAGCGCCGTGAAGCACCAATTCCAACATGGGGGTATCTTCTAATTCCAAAGTACGAAGTAAATCACTTTGTAATATACCGGGGGAAATAAATCCTAAGTTCCGATATATAAGTAAATATACCTTTTCAAGTACAAAGGGAAGATAATTTCAAGGGGGCGGGAAATACGCAAATTTCAAATTCGGATACTGAATGAAAGAAAAACACGATAACAAATACTAAGTTTCAACAATTTTAATATAACAATAAAATAAAGGTAGGAAAAAGATATGTAAATGTCAATTTGATAGAGGGTGGCGTATAATAACCTTAATAGAGTTCGTAAGAGATAGATATAGAGAGAGAATTGGTGGTTTGCAAAAAACGATGTTTTGCGGGGGACTTATCTGTGATCCCGGTAACAAGTGTTCATTTGTCGTAATTTCGTAGTTCTTTGATAGATGAATTTCGTAGTTCTTTGGTTCTTTGATAGATGAATTTCGTAGTTCTTGTGTTGTCTGTAGAGTTGAATTTCGTTGACTTTCGAATGAGTGCCGACTTATTTTATTTCCAGTCTTTGAGGGAGATAGATCTAATTCCCCAAAGACGAATTGAAATCCTCAACCTGTGTGGTAGCAATGCTACAAAGGTCCACACAGGACACTGTCTTCTTTGACACTGACGAATCCAAAGTAAAATCCTCCCTTGCCCAAATCGTGACGTCATATGTCTCTCGGTAAGCTTGGCCCTCTTTTTCCCCAGGCGTACGTGAGAGAAGTAAAAATGACGTTGCAAAAACGTAGTAGCTGTCCGTCCATCAGTAGGTATAAGCCTCTAGGGTTAAATTCTAGGATGAAGGCATCAACCGTGACGTCATGGACTTCTTGGAAGATTCTTTTTATTTTGTTTTTATTTTTATTTTTAACATAAATTTTGATAGTTAGTGTGGCAATTTTTGTATCGGACGAGGTTACCTACTGGCTTTCGGTTACCTTAGTCATCGCAATTTAACGTGTGACACACTAAGATACGGGGAAGGGTTCAATTAATCAAGTTATGTGAAACTTAACTTCCCACATACACACGTAGTTGTACTTTTACTATTTTGATCAGCAAGTCAAATGTGTTATGAATATTCATAAAGAGGAAGGAGAAGTAAAGTGTGACCGACAATACGTATGCCTTCTGATATTCCCTACCTGGTACTCCACTATCTGTAAGATTTTACTTCGACAACCCTACCTACCAATTGTATCATACATATTAAGAATTCTGGGGTATTAACGGAGCCCCTTGCTACGGCCTTCTGATATAGTTCGGATATAGATGGACTTCTGCTCGCGTCCGACTCCGGTTCTGTGGTTCTGTTGAAGAATAGTAGGAGCGACCTTTTGTTCGGTCCGTTCCCTTTCGTTGCTGGTACAGAAGAGAATGAGTCTCACACTTTGGGTTTACCGCCAAAGTATGCTGGCTCATGATTGGTTGGTTTGAAACAGAGGCTCGCAGACAAGGGACGATAACCCCATACCCCAGAATTCTTAATATACACGAGCGTTGCAGTAATCTCTGGAATACTAGATGGGAAAAGCAGGGAGCGAAGCAACACGTGTTGAGTGTTTAACAACTTTTATTAGACTCCCCTAGTGAGCGTTACTCTCGCTAGGGGAACATAACAACAACAACAAAAGGGGAATAACCCTTTATTCAGTTCTTATCAGTAATTGCTTACTGATGTAACACCAATCAAGAAATCTCAATTGTGTGTAAAGGGGAAAGGTCAGAATCATATTTATATACGCATAAAAGAAGAAAGAATGGATGGAGCAACCCTGCCGATATATTTGTCTTCCGATCTACCCTACTCAAGACTTTGAGCGCAATATATAAGTAGTAAGAGTATTTACGGGATTCGAAGGAGCTCTTATTTCTCCGTAGTTGTAGGCAAATTGTCGGACAAAGAAGGAACAAACACGAAAGTAAATGCAGACACTTGTATTAACAAAAATTACATAAATGTTTTTGCAAATTTTATTGGTATTTGCTACGAGACTTATCTGTGAGTTAAGCAGAGTTTTTGGAGTAGTGGTGATAACAGGGGTATTCTGTTCGTTGGTAGGAAATGTTGATAAGACGCTTCGTCTCGGTAGTTTCTCGTCCTTCAGTCAGTATGCTATTGCACCCACCTTTTAACGTTGCTGATACAATGCCTTAGAAGTGAGCTGGTTGTAGAGTTCTGTGATAAGTGGGCCCTGTTTTGGGCTTGGAGACGAGAGCTTTTACTTTTATGTCTCTCCTCCGGTAGCTGCTATGCGATAAGTAAAGTTTTTGGTTTTGGCGCCAACATACGATGTTGGCGATTCTCCCCCTAGCGGCAGGGGAGATAATTAACTATGGAATTTCCAATAGTAGAAAAGAAAATTCAGCAATTCAATAAAGAATAAAGTCAGGGCAATAAAAAGGGGGATAATTTTTAATATTGTTTATCATGAAGTTATAGATGAAGAAAAATATTATTTTCCGTGGTCTCATTTATTTATTTAATAATTTATTCGATTTAGTTTGAGATTACGACACTACTAGAAAATAAAAGTGAAACACCTTAAATATGTGTTTCAATTTATGCAAAACAAATTCTAATCGTGCCCACTAAGTAAATCCCCAACAGAGAATTGACGGCGCTTAATATTAATGAGTGGAGTTAACTAAAGCAGCATTTTATTATTGTCAGCAAGATGGTTCTAAAAACCTACTTGCTACTGAAACCCAGCACCATCACAGACGTAGTGTGGAAGCTACCTTATACTCATCAAGAAGTATGTAGCCCTATACTCATCAATGAATTTATAGCCCAATACTCATCAACAAGTCTGCAGCCCTATACTTATTGTAGTAAAAACAGAACCAGTGCTTTAGACAAGGGGCTGGGTTAGCTCAGTCGGTAGAGCGTTCGGCTAGAAACCACAAGGTTCCTAGTTCGATACCGGTCCACGCCAACTCAGCGTATGAGTAGCACAGGGATCTGTGCGGTAAAGTAAGGAGCTGATGGTAGGTGTGGCGCCCCACCTCAGACATAAAAACAATCTCCTTGGTTTAGCGCTATTGAAAAGGGGATAGACTCCCTCGCTGACTGGCTGATACTGACTTTAGGCCGCCCCGTCGACTTTACTTTACTTACGATCTAACTGATATAGTCAGAGGGTTACTTTTATACAGACAGATATTCAAGGGGAGGGAATTAAGAACCTGCAGCCCTTCATGGAATCTACAGGATGTTTTTGCTCATTATCTGCACAATGCATGTCTTTTATTCTAAATTGCAAATTTCTGAGATAAAGCATTGTTACTATTTTACAAATCAGATAATTCCCTTTGATACTTATATGTCCTATAGTCAAGCGCGTGGTGTAATGGTTAAAGTCATAGAAAATGGACTCGTCGACCCGAGTCCAAATCCTGGACGCTGCATTTCACTTAACGCTAATACCCTTGGGAAAGGTATGAATCCTACTCTCCCTCCAGCTATGGATAAATAGTAGGGCAGACTGGGCTCTTTAACCTTGGTTAGGCAACCGGTCTAGGAGAAGGAAAACTCTGAATTCAAACCTGTTGAACTCCGCTTAAGAAATTGACCTTGTCTTATATCCAACTCGTGCGGAGGAGTTGGTAAATATATCTATGTGCTATAGTCCGACTTGATTTACTTTGGGAATTAAAGAAGTTCAAATTATAATTCATTTTTTCTTTTTTCTTTTCTTTTTTTCAGTACATCAAACAGGCATCTGCGAGGTCCTATGGTTGGTCGTACATGTTGGGATGGGGAGCGATGGCTCTTTCAGCCATTCCGGCTACCCTCTACGGTCTTATCGCTTTCCAACTGAAAGGAGATGAATATCATGAAGTTTCTGGGGATCGAACCACGCTCTCCGAGTATATGGGAAGCGTTTCGACAATCTCTCGCCCAGTGAGTTCTCATTTCCAGGCCATTTATAACCAACAAAATTTTTTTCATAATAGTTATCCTTTGACCTATAGTATTTCGCCTGAGGACGATCTTGACAGAGAAACTGAATGGAAATGTGTGGCGTTCTGAGTCCAAATATGGAGACAACAATTTTTTCTCTTTATTTCTTATTGTCTTCGTTTTTATACTTAGCTCTTCTATTTGAAGTCTCTTTTAATAACCGTGATTTTTTTCTGAATGTTGACAACGTTTGTTTGTATAAGCCTTACGGATCCACTTGTAAAGTTTAATACGCATTTTGATCAGTGACGAAAAAAAAACGAGGTGCACGAGATATGTCCAGAAAGAATACAGCTGTTTAATATTAACAAAAAATATCTAAAGTAATAGCATTTTAGTCTTCTATAAACTATTCTCCTTAGGACCTTACACACTTATTACAATGTCCTTTCCAAAAAATAATCTGAACAGTTCCCTTTCGGGATCACCATCAGCTGCCTCGTTATTCTCTTTAATTTTGTCCATAGTTTAAAATCTCTTACCTTTCAATGGAGAGTTTAGCTTTGAGAAAGGCCAGAAGTTGCATGAAATTAAAACTAGACTGAAGAGAGCTGATATACTTGTGTGATGCGATATTTTGGAACAAAAATAGAAACTACAGAAGACGTGAAAAAGAGCCGATTGAAATATTCAAAATGATTAGATAATTTCTGGACATATCTTGTAATTTGAAATATGTTTTGTTATGATGGTATCCTTGTAGTTATCCTGTAATAATCTTTGTTTAATCTGGCACACAGACTTCTAGTTACTTACAGTACATGCTATCTCTAAATGGCCACCCATCTAAATATTGAGCAGGCTTATCACTGCTTAACTTTAATGATCTGAAAAGAAACGATATTTTCAATATTACTTAACTATAGTACTTAATTATGGTATTTTTTAGCCTGGACTTCTTATAAAATGTTAACACAAAATCAACCAATTATACCACAAGAAATCAGATCCTACTTGTCTTATCTTTTCAATCTGCACAACCTGGAGACTCTGACTGATAACAATTGATCAATCAAATTATTATACGATGCACAAAACATTTCTTTCAATCTTGGTAGGCACAGATTCACTCCGTTTTCCAAGGAAGAAGCATCTATTTGTCAAGGATTTACTGTTTTTAACCTAGCACAGGAAATGAGTATTAGACATAAAAGAAAAATGTGTCTTTCCAATTCCATGATGTTTTTTTTTTGTTTTTTTGTGTTAACATTTTTCTTCAATTGCAGCATTCAAATTTTGAACGAGATAACTGTAATACTATGTAGAGACAGTTTCACCAGACTTCAGTAATTCCTAATACAGTACCTTTTAATGTTAATCCCAAACTTTAACTGAGTTAACATATTTGTAAAGCCTCAAATTCAAGTTTTCAGACTAGTTCAGTCACAAAACTGTTAAAATCTCTACCTCGCTCCGTTTAGGCTTCAAGATTAATGACAATGAATATAATAAAAATTCATGACCAAATTAAGATTTTGTTCTCAGCCATTGACATTTTTTTTTTAAATAATTAGCATATATTTTTCTTGTGAAATCAAAGGGACATAATTTTCACCAAAGTGAAACTGTCTTAAAGCTCCAAATCTTCTGATACATAAAAATTAGGCTTTAATTTTTCAATATTTTCTACACAGAGTAATACATAGATTAACAGGTGTCATAATTTTATTAAGACTGGTATAACACTGAGTAAATATGTGCAGGTGAATTACATTAATAATGCTTTGTAGTTTATATATATATATATATGAAGTGGACAAATAATGTGTTTGAAATGGCGATAGCTGACAATTTTTGGGAGATTATGTGCTTAATTAAAGTCATACCTAATTTGTTGATTAATTAATTATAATTAAATGAATTAGGCTTTAAAATCGGTTTAAATGTATGTATATATATATATATATATATATATATATATACATAATCAAAATCCCTCTGAGCAATAACATTTGCCTGCTATAGGCAAAAGGATACAATATGAAAAATGAAGAGTAAGATGTAACAAAAGTGTTTTATAAAAGAACAACAAAGCAAAAATCAAAACTAAGATAGGGCAAAACACTTATTAATCCTGGATTTAAAATGTAAAATGCATTCTGATTGGTTAAGAATCACTGGCCTCTTCATCCAACTCGTACTCATACTACATGATGTGAACTTTCATAAATTATCTGACAATTCTGATCATCATATTATGTTGCATAGTGCTTTACCGGCCCTATATATCTATATATTATATACTTTCTTACGTCTTACTCTGTCGTCTATTCTTCTGGCCGGATCTGGGATATCTTCTATCTTGGTCTGGTCTTCTTGGGATTCCGGGTCTGGTCTCTGTTGGGGATCATTCCTTATCAGAAGCCCTGTGCCATTGTTAGCTTTTAGTAATAACAACAAGACTTCGATTTACGATGATGTTACTTTATTCGTAGACCCCCAGACCAGACAATCACGCAGTGAGGCTCACATCTTGCTAGCTTCGCTTCTAAGTCCTAACTGTAACTAACTGAGTTGCTTACTCCTTAAACCGGAAGGGGGCTTCTATTGCCTTCCATTTCTCACGATCATCCCCAGAACGCAAGGTCAGAGTGAGGTCAAACGCTGTCACTCACTCTCAAGGCCATCAGCTGCACTAATATGATTCCTACACTATTGTCATAATCATTAGGTATCTAATGATTATGTAACAATTATTCTTTACAGGTTTAAGCAGTAAGATTTTGTTAGATTTTAACAGGGAGACTAATACTAGAAATATTTTTTTTACTCAGGAGAGCTCAAGCTTCTCATATTTTTTCCTAATCATTGAGATTTTTTTTCAATATGAAGAAAAATTTTGCTCTAAAGTTTTTAAAATTTTTGATACAACACAGCTACATTTCTTCTTTCTGTTAAGTTTGTTTTGTGACAAATAAGTCAAAAAATTGTGAGATATTGTCTACATTCACATAAAAACTATCTCAATGAATTTTCCTATGGGTCAGGCTGAACTATTTTTCTTTACATTATTACCAATTTTTTTTCTTATAAATTACTTAGTTTTGCTTACATTATTTGCTATTACTAAGTGGTCACACATCCAAGTATTGAGTAGGATTATCAGCTTAACTTTAGTGATCTACTGGGAAATTTAAGCATGACTTGACTATGAGTTAGCATTCTTAATTTTCTTAATTAAAATCAGTAAAGATTAAACAATAAAGATTTCTTCATATTTCTTTTTGTCATCATTTAATCAACTTAGAAGCATAGGATATTCCATGTGCATGACACTAAACTGTAGCAAGTCTCTAATTATCGAGATCTACGAAGTGTGAAGTAAACTCTTTGTTGCCATTACTCCTAGGTCCACTCTGACCCAGGATAACAGTACCTGTCAAATAGGTCTGTTTGAAAATAAGATTTTAAAAATTGAAGCCATATAATAATGTGTAAACAATTATTATTATTATTATTATTATTATTATTATTATTCACTCCTTTTGAGTTTTCACATCAGTGTTAGCTGATGGAATTTCACTGGAGTCTGAGTGACAGCAAGTCTCCTCAGGTTTCCAGGACTATTTGCAAGCAATATAATTGCTTGCAAAAAAGACTTTGGCATTAAATAATGTGTAGGAATAGCTGTTCTACAAGCTATGATGTTACTTTCCCTACTTTCTGTCCCCAAGGCACAGGAGAGTTCTAGCCCCTACAAATGCAACAAGGGTTGATATAGCATAAAACCAATCAAAAAACAGTATGATGCATTCAGTAAAATCAAACTTGCTATCCATAAGGTTAATGTAAGAAGATAGAAAAGAGGTGGGGATGTCCAAGAGGGCATAACAAATAAATAAATAGATAAACTGCACCATGAAGGGTGAATTTTAATCAAACATTGCTTAGTTTGACACATAGGCCTCAGTTGCTTACAGTGTCTACAATTACTAAGTGGTCACCCATTAAAGTCTAGAACATGATTATTACTGCTTAACTTTGGTTGTCTAGCAGAGACTGGTGATTTAAACTGCTACTTGGTTGTAAGACATCATCAATGTTCTTGATTAAAAATTCAACAAAAATTCTACATATTTGTGCCATTTATTGTTTTAGAAAACAAAAGTATGACTGTTTTTAATCTGTCATAAGGGCTTGCCTCCAGGCAGCATCTCCCTTCGCCTAAAAAAGTGGATTTATTGCTTGATACGGCCCCTGATAATGATTGATATGTTTTGGCTAAAAAACAAAAAAAATAAACGAAACAAAGGGTTATTTAAAAAACAAAAATAACAGTGATTCATAATCTATCTATGTATCTATATTATGGGATATGTTTTTAAAAAAATCAAAACTGAAACTGTATTTATCAAGAGAGAAAGGAACTATGAACTATTTTCTTCCTAATAAAAACCCTTTTAGCATTCAACACACTTATTCAAGTAGTCAAATTGAAATTCCTCTTTGATATATGTTGAAGCTATATAGCCATATTTCTTTTAATATTCTCCTCTACATCCTCAAATCTTACACTCAAGATGAATTTTCAGTTTATGAAACAAGAAAAACTTAAATAGACTGAGAGCGCTTCCAGACTTCCAAAATCTTGTGTTTTGTCAAAAAATGCAATTAAAAAAGTTGATCAAAAAGTATTGAGAATTAGCACAAATATTTTTAGACTTAGTTTTTATATTAGTCCAGTAGAAATAGGTTTCAACCCAGAAAAAAAAGGTCAAGCTAAAATTTACACCAAGTAAAGGACATATGGTCTACAATAATATATTCATAATCCTCTCAAATTGGACGAGAGGAAAAAAAGTTATTGAGATTTCAAAAATCTCGATATTTCTCAAATATTTGGCTAAAATGAGGAAAATGCTTCTGCTGAACTTAAGTAAAAAAAAGATGAAAATATCATAACAAGATTGCCTAAATAAAAAGTAATAAGAGCTGTCTGTAAGTAATGAGAATTTTTTGTCCGTCTATGCAAATTAGGGCAAGTTTGGGCAAATCCAAGCAACCTTGGGCAGGCTGTAATACATACATTTTCTAATACATCATTTCTTTTTTCTTACAAGTCTAGCACTCCAACATAATAAAAGGGGTGTGGGTAAAACCTGCGGTACCCTATTTTGGGCTTCACATGGGGTAGTCAGTTGGGTACCACAAAAATACCTTCAAAATGACTTTTCTTGTTTAAAAACATACAAACAGTCATCAAATTTTCTTTCAATTACATTATGCAAATAACTTTCCTCGAGATTCAAGAAACAAAAAAAGCAAATTGTTATTACGATTGGCAAAAAAATAAAATATTAATATGAAAATGGTAATCTGTATTTGCTTTATCATTAATATGAAAATGAAAATATTAATATGAAAATGGTAATCTGTATTTGCTTTATCATATTAATATGAAAATGAAAATATTAATATGAAAATGGTAATCTGTATTTGCTTTATCATATTAATATGAAAATGAAAATATTAATATGAAAATGGTAATCTGTATTTGCTTTATCATATTAATATGAAAATGAAAATATTAATATGAAAATGGTAATCTGTATTTGCTTTATCATATAAAAAAAATATGAAAATGGTAATCTGTATTTGCTTTATCATATTAATATGAAAATGAAAATATTAATATGAAAATGGTAATCTGTATTTGCTTTATCATATTAATATGAAAATGAAATATTAATATGAAAATAAATATAATATGAAAATGGTAATCTGTATTTGCTTTATCATATTAATATGTGAAACCAGGTAAAAAAGAATGGCATGCTCAAGAGGCAGTCAGTCAATCCAATATAAACTTCATATAAAGCTGATAAAAAAGCACTAAATGGTTTAACCGCTGTGTCCACTTTCAAACTCAATAAAAACAAACACTGTGTTTAAACATCACAAAAATGTGACAAATATTTCGTTTAAACTCAGTATCATCTGAAAAGGCAGCTTCTTCAACTTTCTCTTGCTCCCTGGTATTTTCACAGTTACTCACCACAACAGTGAAGACAGGCCAATACACAACGCAGTCCATACTTTCAACATGAGCACGAACTTGAACTGCACTTACACTGAATGACGTTCAGAAGTTCAGAGGGAACTGGTAGTGAACGCAGAAATTGCTCTTCCATTGATGGTTATAGCATTTTGATGTCAATTTCAGCATGCTATAATTCTAAAGCAATTAGAATTTCTTCAAAAAGCAAGACAAAGAAAGGCTTTTATATGCCTTTCGTTTCCCCTAGTTATACCAATTCTTAAAGCATCAGAAAGTAGTCAATTAACCTTACTATGTCAAATCATCCAGAAAAAAGTAAAATTGTCACCCAACCCCTTCAATTTTTCTGAAATTTTTTCCAGGTGTGCCACATTTTTGGAATCCTTGGGCAAAAATGCATTTATAAACCAATTTTAATAGTAGGGAAGCTCTAGAACTCATTTTACAAACAAAAATAGGTTACAAAAAGTCGCCATTTTTTTGCGACCCCCCCCCCTCAAATTTGGAGAGCAAAAATCGACATAGCTCCGACACTTTTTACACTTGGAAGTTCAAATTTTGGGCATTGTCTAACTTTATCATAATCTACACTTAGGCAAAATTTTTAAAAATTGAAGGCGTGGGTAACATGGCCTGGATGATTTGCCATAGAATTACCGTTACATCCTTTCCATTTCATTTATGAAAACACTCCTCTATGCATGAGAAATTCTTCTGCAAATTATTTCCAAATCATCCCTAATAACACATAACTAGTTTTAAAAGTAAATATTGGTAAATTTGGTCATTTTTGTTTAGAAAATAAAAATTTTGCCTTTTTACCTATCCATATATTTGCTTCATATCTTTTTTCAATCTTTTTTATTTCCGGGTTGGGCCCCAAAATGAGCTAATTCTACTGGACTATATCTAGACATCATCATTTTATTATTTTATTTAGTTGTTTAGCTGTGCATATGGCTTCACTTATTTTTTTAAATTAAAGTTTCAGTCTTGATACTTTTTTTATCATACCACATTAACAAGTCATTTTTCCGGATCCGGTTGTACACATGAACTATAAAATAGGATTTTCAAATCATTTTCATTTAAAATCATTTTAGTTATTCCAAGAGTTGTTCAATGCATCTTGTTGTGTAATAGTGATTTGCAAACTAGTTTTACAATTAATGACTATTGTAGTTTGGTCCAATCAGGGTGCTCCACACTTAAGGTCTTGTACCAGACTTTGCCAAAAAAATATCCATGAAACTTCATTGTAGAATAAAAGTTACTCTTTTACTACTTTTATGAGTTCAAACTTTGATCGGTGACACAAATTTGTAAACTTGAACCAACCTAAGGTAATCTCAGTAAATATTAATGTATCCTTCATGGTTTTATTAATATCTTATTAAATAGAAAACTATATTCCTACTGTCACAATTCTCTTAGTTATTGAATAAAATGATTGTATTTTTATCTAAACCTCAATTATTAATAAAATTTTAACTATGTCTACATACTGAAACATGACAAAATAGCAGTTTACAAATTTGCTAAAAAGAATTTAATAAAAAGTATTATTGATTTCTAACTGTTTTGGTTTTATTTTAATGAATAAGAAAAATCTTCAATAAATCTTAAATGAAACATTAATAAGATAAAATAACTGTCATTTTTATTCTTTACTTTCTTATACTAAATACTTAAATTAAAAAATAACAATGAAAGACGAGAGTGATGGAAGAGTAAGTTTCAGTTGTTCATTTTTTTATTATACTTCTGTTTCAAATCTATAGAATTGTACTTAGTAGGAATATAATATTTTATTACATTAAAACAATACTTCCATATAAATAAATATAAAGTAAATATTAATGTATCCTCCATCTTTTCACTTTTCTCTCAGTATCTGCATTTTTAACACAACTTTTTGGCACATGACTCTAATCTGTCGACTGTCGCTGCATAGATTATTTCTTACTCGGAAAGTAAAACACACGTCAACAATTTCTACTCTGTGCTTTTAGAGAGAGAGTTCACAGCAATTTTACAGAAATAAATGATTGCTATCACCAAGAAAAGATGTTTATTTTTGTTCATTTCATTGTTTTCATTGTTTTATCTATCTATCTATATATATATATATATATGTAATTTTTTTTTCCAATTCTCATTCCTCTTGTTAGACTACAGTTATCAGTGAGGACATTGGAATCAACAAACCAAGTTCGAATTTCAGATTAAGCTGAATATATCCAATTAACACTTGGGAAAAGAAATGAATCCTCATTTCCCTTTATTCTGTATCTTTGACAGATATGTTAACAAAAAATTATTGTCTCTGATATGCCAAATGGCAAATAGAGAAGAGAGATGGTGAATGATCATCATCAAGGCATGCAGCAGACAGCACGTATTCCCTTGTCTCTCTCTCTCTCTCTCTCTCTCACCATCAATCCCTATCGGTCAACACTTTTGGTAAGTTCTCTAGATGATATACACTGTCGACACAGAGCTGATCAATGTAAGTTTTTGCTGGCCGACTAATACTGGTGTCTATGTATAGGAGTCCATAGAACATCATTTAGGAGTTCGTCCTTACTTCTCCAGTAATGTCTTGTTTGACTTACTTGAATGGTTTGTGAGATGGGAGTAAGTGGCATAGCCACTGTTTTGTATGGTGTTACTTCCAGGATTTGTTCAAAACAGGCACGCGGCATTCTTGTGTAATTCCCAGGTAGCCTTTTCTCCAACTGTAAAAAAACTTTGTATCTGAGAGAGGATCCTGTTACTTTTCATTTATTTATTAATCTCACTTCTATTTTATTTAATGTTTTTATATTTTTGTATTTTTTATTTAATGCGATTTTATTTTTATTTTATTTTTACATAATTATCTTGTTTTCATTTTTCGAGGGACCCTCCAAACATAACCCCCTACCCACCATTTATTTCCACAAAAACAATGACAGATGCTTAAAAGGCAATAATACCATGGATATAACAAGCTTTCAGCAATAAAGACCAATTTTTACTGCAGGCATAATCACTGACTGTGGATTTTTGCCAAAAATGAACAATAGCCTGCAAGGCCACAAAGACCTGTAAGCTACAGTCCCAGAGGTGAAAAGTGCTTTAATTTTTAAAATCCATCGGATGTAAAAGATGGCTCAATAATTTTTATGTAATGATTAAGATAAAATTACAAAAAGAGTATAGTTACTTTTCGCATATAGGTATCTTGGTTTCATAATTAATTAATTAAGTTTTAAATGAGTAAAATATGGAAAAAAATACTTACCTCCAAAATAAAAATTAGCCAATGAGATTAGTGATTTTATTTTAATTTCTATTAAAATTTTCTAATAAATTTGAATCACACCAAGTTTTGAAATATTTTGATTTTGAAAATTATTAAACAAGATAGATTTTTAGTAGTTCGTATCTTAAAGTTAAATTTTTTTATTTTTTTTTTTTTATTTATTTTTTTTAGTCTAAAAACAAGTTGTTCGCAGATCATTTTTTGTAATTAAGGTTTGTCAACCTTCCAAATTCTTCTATTTATTGACATATTCTATAAATTGTAGATTTTGTACTTTTTCTGATTGGCTGATTATAAAATGGCAGATAAAATCACTAATCTCATTGGCTAATTTTTATTTCGGAGCTAAGTAGTTTATTTTACTCATTAAAACTTGAATTAATTATGAAACCAAGAAACCAAACCTATGTGCGAAAACTATACTCTTTTTGTGATTTTATCTTAATCATTACGTAAAATTATTGTGCCATTTTTTACATCCGACAGAACTGAACGAAAATCGCTTCGGGACTGTGGCCTACTGTGGAATGTGAGTACAATTAGACAGTAGGTAATGTAAGTAACAAGCCACCTTCAACACATCTGTCAATCCATGCATATTAAGAACCCTTCTTTTAATCAACTCATCTATGCAAATCAGGCTACTGAAAGATGGACTTGAGGGACATCAGTTTACTGAAACACTGTCCTCAGTATTGTGTAAAAAGTAGGTCACCTCCATTGGTGCAACATGCAAGATTTCATAAGGTCATTAATCATCTTAACAACAGCAACATTGAGCACCTTTTTGATTTCCATGTTTCTAACACACATGGGCATGCCTACAAAGTCAGAAAACAGCATTGCTCACATGACTTTCGGAAACATTTTTTCACACTCAGAATTGCGGAGGCATGGAATAAGCTGCCCACGTCCGTTGTAGGCTGCCGAAACACTGCATCTTTCAAAGCCTCTATGCTTCCTGTAGTCCGTCAACACTGTGCCTAATGCCCCTCTCTGCACACATATGCACACACGCGCATACATACATGCATATTATTACTGTAAACTGTTCTGTGTTGAATGAGTTGTTGCACCTGAGCACTGTACACAATATTCATTATTATTATTATTATTATCATTATTATTAATAGGAGCACTTCTCATTTTTATCAATTTGATATTTTTATTTTTTATTCAATGCTTTTATTTAATTTAATCTATAGATATTTGTTTTATCTATAATTGAAGAAGATTGGCATTTGAAAATATGCCATAAAATGCTATAAACAAGCATTGAGCTTCATTTTAATCTCTTTTTTCCCCCTAATATTTATCCAACTTCATTCTCCATCTTCTTGGACTGCCATTTCATCCACTAATTTGGCGCTAAAAAGTGTGCCAACTTGAAAGGGTTTTATTCTTTACCTTTCAGATCTTTCCCAGAAAACCGTCGAAGTACCACCACCCGTGAAAACCCCTCCTCTTGGTGCTGCGAAGTGCGTGATGTTTTGTTCCTCTTTTGTTCGTGCCCTGCGACTAAATCGTCTGTAATACCACTCACTTGCAGTTGATATAAACTGTCTTTCCACACTTTAACTGTTGCTCTCTTCTTTATTTCTCTCTTCCTCATCACTTTCCTCTACTCCACCACTACCACCACCTCCTCCTCCTGCCATTCACCTCCATTTCCTTTGCTTGTTTTTCTTTACCTTTTCTTTCTTTTGATTCTTTACAATCCCATTTTCTCACTTTTCTTTGTTCCTATAACTCTCTCTCACTTGCATAGTGAAGTTTGTCTCCATTGTTAATGTTTATTTGTAGGAAATTAATAATTGGTATTAACTTTTTAACATTTACACTTTTATGATCAAAAAGTATCAAGACTGAAACTTTTAATTTTCAAATTCTATTGAAGATAGGTATACAGATGAACAAATAAATGATGTCTAAACAAGTCAATTTGAAAAAGAAAAGAAAAATTAGGCCAGTCTCAAAACACAGGTTTGTGCAAGTGCAGCACCTTCCTCACCAGATCTAGCTCCAAACTTTTGTTTCCTAAACAGAAAATTCAGATTTGAAGATGTAAAGAATTAGTATTATCTGCGTTATTCAGACTATTGTCCCCATCTTCATTGTTATTTGTACAACGTTTCGGCCGATATGCCCTCCGGCCTTCTTCAGGTATTTCTTGTTGGACTCAGGAACCTTCTCGGACTCGGGAACCTTCTTTTCGAACTCGGGAACTTTCTTGTCGTAATCGGGAGCCATCACGGAACTTTGAATCTAACCCTTTATTTAGTCCACGGGGGTATCCTGTTCTCATTCCCACTAACCATAGCTGGGTAGGAGTTGTGTCCGAGAAGGTTCCCGAGTCCGACAAGAAATACCTGAAGAAGGCCGGGGGACATATCGGCCGAAACGTTGTACAAATAACAATGAAGATGGGGACAATAGTCCGAATAACACAGATAATACTAATCTTCAAGCCTCATCTCAAACATTCAGAGAAATAGATGTAAAGGAGATTAAAAGAAATTTGAAAGTGCAGCAAATGAAAAGAAAAGTTTTAATAGGAAATTCAATGGAATAAGTGTGTCAAATAACCAGAGGACTCTTTCAAAGAAAATTTTGTATTTATTGTTGATTTCTGTTTTGCTAAAGACAGCTTCAGTCTTGATACTTTTTGAACACACTTCATTTGACCTCTAGGTAGGGGACCTGGACTCTGAGTGACCACACAAGTTCACAAGACAATGCATGTGTAGCTCCCCTCTGTGGGGGGTTATCCTCTGCCACTACATCAATGAAATATGGTAGGGATGTGACCCAGCTGGGGATTCAGTTCTTCTACATGACCTCAAAATGTATAACGTCTCTTAACAATATCAGGTTGTGTACTGGCCGATAAAATCTTGCAATTTAAATCAGCAAGATGTGATTTTCCAAACTCACTACGGTTCAACAGGGAGAAAACAATGACAGAAATTTACATGTTTACATAAACTGAGATACATTTATTTCATGGGTTGTTTGTAGCTTCGAACATTCGGTGACTTTCAATTTCTTAACAACAAAGAATCACTTGATGATTAGTATTATCTGCGTTATTCGGACTATTGTCCTCATCTTTATTGTTATCCGTACAACTTTTCGGCCGATATGCCCTCCGGCCTTCTTCAGGTATTTCTTGTCTGATGGTTGGTAAACGACTAAGTGAAAACCCCATCAAGCAATCCTCGCGTTTCTCAAATGTGTGATCTCCACGGAGCTCCATCCCCAGACCTACTCAGATCTGGTATCCATACTTTCTCTCTTCTTTTTGGAATAGCTTCTTATATTTCATTCTATTTTGCATAATTATTCACAATTATCTCTGTAACAAAACAAGGATAGACTGTTTCTATTTTCCCGGCCTAAAATAAATGCTTTTGCATTTCCTAATTTACTTATTATTATTTACATACTTATAAGTATGTAGATAAGGTCAAGAGTATTGATAATGTTAAACAATTTTATTAATAATTAAGGTTTAAATAAAAATGAAATCAGGGAGAATGGGACGTAAATAACAAAGGGAATTGTGACATGAGTAGTGATATAATTTCGGTTACAGACAGACAAACACACAATCTTCATTATAATTAATATTAAAGGTTGTATTATATTCAAACATAACATCAAGTTTGTGACATAAGTAGTGATATAGTTTCGGTTACAGACAGACAAACACACAATCTTCATTATAATTAATATTAAAGGTTGTATTATATTCAGACATAACATCAAGTTTGTGACATGAGTAGTGATATAGTTTCGGTTACAGACAAACACACAATCTCCATTATAATTAACTAGCAAATATATGCACCCTTCGGGTGCAAGTATTTAGGTTTTGATGTTATAAAATATTGTATCAAATTATAAACTATTTAGAAAATGATAAACTGAGGGGTATAGTCGAAAAATAGAACAGCTTTAGATTTAACTCTATCATTTTCTTTCACTCCCGTCTTTCACTTTTCCTAATTTATCTGTTTAGTTAGATTATGAAGTATTTAATAAAATTACAGTTCTTTCGTCTTGTTTATGGATTTCTTTTAAGATTTATCCCCGGGATCTTTGCTCAGATTCGTTAAGATAAAACCAAACAATTAGAAATCAATAATACTAAGCATATATTTATTAAAATCAAATTTTAAATATCAATATGCAAATTAGCCTTCTCATTCACACTGTAAACCGCTATTTTGTTGTATATATAAATACAATTACATGCTATTAGTAGGTAGATATGGTCAACAGTATTAATAAGGTATAACAATTTTATCAATAATTGAGGTTTAAATAAAAATGAATTCATGGTAAATGTGACGTCAATAAGTAAGGGAATTATGACTTGAATAGTAATTTAGTTTCGGTTACAGACAGACAAACCCACAATCTCCATTATAATAAGATATTAAAGGTTGTATTATATTCAGACATAACATCAAGTTTGTGATATGAGTAGTGATATAGTTTCGGTTACAGACAAACACACAATCTCCATTATAATTAATATTAAAGGTTGTATTATATTCAGACATAACATCAAGTTTGAAACTTGTCAAAGATAGAAAACCAATTCCTTACTTTAAAGTTGAACTGAAAATTCTTCGGTTAACTCAATTCCTTATTTTGCTTTTAGTTGACACAATCATGTCAGATCCAATTTACTTTTTATCTGCTTGCTGTCTTCATACAAGACCAAAAATTAAAAAAATTAAAATTAAAGCAAAAATCCCCCCCCCCTCTCTGCAAAAAATAACCAAAAAAAAAAAAAAATTCTTTGCAACCAAAATTTCATGTGTTGCGTTTCCTTCCTCCTTTCTGGCTTGATTGTAAAGTGATGTCACTTCCTGTTGTGCGTAATAATGCTATCTCCAAGGTTGATTGGTATCGATCAATCATGGCCGGGAATATCAGCAACACTGCTTGACAGCCATTCACTGTTTACATTTCTAGAAAAAAAAAAAAATCTTTGGTTCCATGTAAACCTGACATCAACCCTGATAATTTGCACAAAGTGAAATGGAAAGAATATTCAGAGCATTCTTCATGCGAAAATGGCAGTGTCTTGTAGGGCAGCATTTTTGGTCGGATCTGGTCATGAATTGATAAGAGAATATCTACGAAACGATGAGGAAAATAATTAAAAGCCCCGGGGGCAAACGACTGGCAGGTGTCCTTGAATAGATGATATTTAGTGGGAACATTATACCTTAGAATGCATTTTCACACACGAAGATCTCAATTATTCATAATAATTTTGTTAACAAAACAATAATCCTCCCTTATCTACTCAGCCTAAAGAAAACATGTGTTCTGATATGTGTTTATCTTTTTACCAAAACCAGGATTTGCCAATTTTTTTCCAATTCCAACATATTTTAGGAGTGAAAATTTTTTTTCTGACTTCTGATAGAATAAATACAGATTCCTAATAAGATATTGACAGATGCAAGGAGGGGGTGAATTTTTATCATACTGACTTTTATTTGATCTTGGTTGTTTTTAAGTTCAATCCCACCTAGCGTATTCCACAACCTGAAATTGATTTCTATTTTACCCATTGATTCTCGATATTCATCTCACATTGTCCATTGTTCCAAGATTTCCAACTGCACACACATGCAACAATATATGCAAACATCAAACTATGTTACACTTATACTGAGGAGCAAAACAGTAAAAAAAGAAAAATTTTTTAAATTAAAAACTAAGGATTGCCCCGTAACTATGACAATTTTTGTAATGCTAGATAAAAGTTAACAAATCAGTAATTGTAACATGTGTAATTTATTCATTCATTCATTTCTTTTCTTTGTCTTTAAAATTACTTTCTTCTCTTCCTCCCTTTCTCATGCTTTTATTTCATTCTCTCGTCCCTCCCCCATCTTTATCTCCTTTAACTCTTTTTCTTTTGATATTTACTGTTTAGACTGGTGCAACCTTCTTAGGCTACTATTTCTAATTCACACAGTTTTAATAGAGACAATATAAATGCTCACAAGTATTATGATAAAAACAATGAAGATTTTTTTTAAAGTTAATGAAAATAATTGAAGAATTCACATGAAAAATATATGTATGCAACAACATAAAAAAATAGAATCTTTTAAAAACAGCACCTTCCCAATTTAGAATGTTTGTGAGTGAAATGATTTGTAGCAAAAATGCAATGTTGATTTGTACTCAAATGAGATACTCATGTCATTGTGAAGTTTCAGTGTCATGTGCTTGTTTTGAGTAGGAAATTTTCTTTCTTATTAGATTGATTGGTTTTATGGCATGTCAACCCTTCATGGGTTATTTAATACCAAATGTGAGTGAAATGATTTGTAGCAAAAATGCAATGTTGATTTGTACTCAAATGAGATACTCATGTCATTGTGAAGTTTCAGTGTCATGTGCTTGTTTTGAGTAGGAAATTTTGTTTCTTATTAGATTGATTGGTTTTATGGCATGTCAACTCTTCATGGGTTATTTAATACCAAAGTCACTTGGTTTGGATATTTTTTTTTGTTCAATTATATCATTTCAAGTAAATGAATGATAATCATTTGAAAGTAATTATATCTTATATTCTTAGTACTAATAATTCATATACAATGATATGATTTCAAATAGCTATTCCTATTTGATAATAATGTTTGCACACATGGTTTCAAGATTTTTTATCTAATACAAATAATTATTATGTAACAAACTCAACCATGATGTTAGGAGGTCACACAATGTCAGTTTAATGTGGTGTCTTGCAAGAAAGCTTCCCAGGGGGTGTACCAAAAATAGCTCCAGTTCTGTCATCATTCCGTTAAGTGGCACCATAATTGTTGAGAAATAAATCCAGTTCTTACCCCTTTTAGATGAAGGGGTAGATGTTGCCTGGCAATAAGGATCTCTAGAACAATGTTGAAAATTTCAGATCAACCAGGATGAATGTGGCCATTAGCACAACTGCTAATACAAATAATTTTCATATCTATTTGACCCATACATAAGACCCTAACATGTACTACCATTCTAAGTCAGAATAGACCTGGGTCTAATGGCAAAAAAGGAGGGCACCACACAATCAGATGTGGTTAAATGTTATACCCTGAACAATTTCTAATTAGTGAAAAAAAAAAACTTTTATGAAGATTTTTCTAATGTTGCATCTGGCTTATGAACAGGGCTGTTTAAGTTTTTATGAAATGTCATATTTCAAATTAGACAACCTTTTATATCAATGTTTGATGATCACATTGGGAATCTTTGGAAAAGAATGAAGAAGCTCTCATTATACAGTTGCCCTACTCTACAGATCTGACCTGTGCAGACTTTCTTTTGAGTTTACCAAAAGTGAAAATCTACCCTGAAAGAAAATGCATAAGAATTGCATATGATTTTAAAATGAATTCCAGAATGCATTTCAGAACATGAAAAAGAAATGCTATGAATGTTGTACTAAAAGTATTGGTGGGAGGAAAGCCTATTTTTAAGTAGACAAGTTTCGTTAAGGTGTAGGTTTAATATATAATTGATTTTTTTATTTAAAAAAAAAACAACAAAAAAACTTGAGAAATGTACAGTAAAAAATCGTTTATTAATATAAAGATTATTTTCTTTTACCAAAACAAAAAATATAATAATATATAATAATATATATATATATATATATATATATATAATATATATAATATATATATATAAATGCTTATACCACAAAGATTTTCAGCAACATGACTTAAATTCCATTTCTAGTTTTAAAAGTTGCATTCGTTAAGAAAGCTTCTCAAATAAAGCCATGTTGTTTAATTCTGAAAATATTCAGCCAAACTTGGAAAGAACTGAAAGAAAATTTTGGCTGTGGTGTCAGCAGAATTCTTTTTATGGCAGTATTTTCATTCAAGCATTTGCAAATTTGTCTTTATTTCGTGTGTGTGTGTATATATATATATATATTATATATATATAATATATATACACACACAATTAGATACACATATATACATTTAGATACACATATAGGTTTTAATGAAATCAAACAGAATGAGAAAGAAAAAAAAGGAAAATCAGATCAACACGTATCACTTGAAATCTCACATCATCAGAATCCAATTGTATATATTACCAAAAAATGTATCTACATTAAAGAGGAGACAAGCATGAATGTATAAATATAATAATTCTAATTTGGAAAAAAAATATGAATTGACCAATAATTAAAATTTATATAATAATAAAGGAAAAAAAATTATATAATAATAATAATAATAATAATAATAATAATAAAGGAAAAAAATTATATAATAATAATAATAATAATAATAATAAATTATATATAATAATAATAATAATAATAAAGGAAAAAAATAATAATAATAATAATAATAATAATAATAATAAAGGAAAAAAAATTATATAATAATAATAATAAAGGAAAATTAAATTATATAATAATAATAATAATAAAGAAAAAAATAATAAAATAAAGAAAAAAAATATAATAATAATAATAATAATAATAAAGAAAAAAAAAATAATAATAATAATAATAATAAAGAAAAAAATATATAATAATAATAATAATAATAAAGAAAAAAAATATATAATAATAATAATAATAATAAAGAAAAAAAATTATATAATAATAATAATAATAAAGAAAAAAAATTATATAATAATAAAGGAAAAATTTATATAATAATAATAATAAAGGAAGAATTTATATAATAATAACGAAAAAAAAAATTATATAATAATAAAGGAAAAATTTATATAATAATAAAGAAAAAAATTAACAGTTTTACACTACAAAAATTATTTTGCTTCTCTCTTTTATGCAGATTGTTTTTTGGTAATAAATTAATTTTCATACTGATGATGCTTGAATAAAACATGTTCATCTAATTTTCCAAACTTTTCTTTTTTTTTCTAAGAAAGAGAAAAAAAGATTTGTGAGCTTGAATGCATTCTTCTTGAACTTATTTCTTGGAGTTCAATAAAAATCATTTCATACTTCATTTTGGAATTATTTTTCTTTCTCGCCTCTGTTATTTCTTATTTGTTCTGATCTTCCTGGGAATCAAAAAAGTCTTTTAAGGTACCACCATCCAGCTGAATTAAAAGTTGTTCTGTACCATCCAGTGACTGCAACAGAAAAAAACATTAAAAGTTTTACTAATATATTTAAAATTACAGTGTTTTTATGTTTTTTGTGTTTGTTTGTTTGTTTGTTTTTTTTTTGGGGGGGGGGATAATTTTAACCTACTAAAAACTGTCAGGTTAGATAAGGACATTTTTTACACAGCATATGAACAGTTGACTTCAAGTTAAGAAGATTTAAGACATCTGTATTAAGTCCTATTGGAATTTAAAAGAACGAGGTAAACAAATTTTCTTTAGCAAAGAGAATTCAAACTTGGTTATGTAAATTATTTGATTTTGCAAGTTTGAATTCTCTTTGCTAAAGAAAATTTGTTTACCTCTTTCAGGAAATAAAATGAATATTTATTATCTGTAGAGTTTGGCACTTAATCATTTGAAGTTAAAATATTTTGTCACATTATATTGGCAAAATCTCTGATCTGCTTTTCCAAGACAATCATTGCTTTCCGCAAGAGATCCAGGAATTGTTTTGAATTACCAATTTCCTGCTCATGTAAGAAGACCCAGAAGAAAGACATTTTTCCTTAGTTTTAATCATTCTGCATTTGATTTTAGTGTTTTACTAATACTAATCAAGTAGATATATAAATAAGTATACCCTTACCAATTTTTTTCTAAACTAAAAATACCAGGATTTTATTATTTCTAATGAAACATTATAGATAAAACAGATTACCAAAATCTACAACATAGAAACTCTGTAAACAAAAATAAGATTACATAAATATATATATGTAAAATAGTGAAAAAATTTTGAAAAAACACAGGATCAAATAAAATGAGTGATATTTATTCAGCCAACACTGCAGTGTTTCAATCTATTTAGTAGATCTTCTTCAGGGCTTTTGTTGATATAAGGAAAAGTAAAATTTATCACAGAATAAGAAGGAGACTGTGATCGGTTTGTTTACAATGTTTTGAATGGTAAGTTAGTGTTCTTAGAATAGATTCGAAAATTTATAAGACGCTAGGATAAATGGTTTTGAAGGATGACGTCGAACAATCTCTTTCGTTGTGTGTGTGTGTGTGTGAGAGAGAGAATCTATTCTAAGAGCGCTAACTTTCCATTCAAAACATTGTAAACAAACCGATCACAGTCTCATTATTATTCTGTGATAAATTTTATTTTTCCTTATATCAAAAGCCCTGAAGAAGATCTACTAAACAGATTGAAACACTGCAGCATTAGTTGAATAAATATCACTCATTTTATTTGATGTGTTTTTTCAAAATGTTATCACTATTTTACATACTGTCGGATTCACTTCCATTTTTCTCTTCAAATATATATATATATATATATATCAGAGATTTTTACTCATTTTTTGACAACTACATATTCCTATTTTTGGTCACAGTTTCAATGCTATAGTTTGGTAATAATTAATAGCTAATGATATCCATTTTGATTGTATAATCTTTTTGGTTTAGAAGAAACTTATTAAAAAAATTGATAGGGATGTCCTTATTTATAGGTGATACGGTATAGCTGGAAATAAAATAATCTACAAGGTTGAATTAATGTTATCTGCCAATCCCAAGTGGTTAACTTCCCATAAAGAATCTAACATCCCAGCTACTTCTGAAGAAAGTGAAAAATGTTTTTTCTTAAGAGAGGGTAAATATTAAATACTCTTATTCTTTGATTTGTTTATATTGTTAATTTAATTTGACACAAGGCCATAAATAAAGGGCACTTAAGATCAAACTCACTAATACTGATATTTTAGTCTAATTTGGTAACCATCATACCACACGATGCGGGAATATGGTCAAAAGTAGTTAATTACTTGGACACAAAACCAGAGATATGAGGCACTCAGTGAGAATCTAAATGGTAATATTAAATCAAAATCCTAGAGGTTTCTTAGTTTGAATGTAAATACATGGAAGAGGAAGGACAGTATCTTGCTGTGAGATCAGAAAGGACTTTGAGAAAATTACACAACAAATATGATAATATAACCTTTGTCACAACTTTTCAGACATATGACTGCCCCATTTACTTTAAAGACAGTGATTGATGAAAACCATCATCCTAACACCTAAGTTAAGCAACAATGAGCCTGCTCTGTACTTAAATGAGTGACCACTTAGTAACAACAGGTACTATAAACAAACTGAGACCTATGTGCCAAATTATGTAAAGCTTAATAAATGATATGAAAGTAATGATCCAGTTTGCTCCTAGGGTCATTACTCTCTTACAAGTCTTAAATACCAGCAACTCCCTGAGAAAAATTCAAGAAAAAAACATCTTGGGCTTTTGGTATCCTTGCCTACAAGAAATATATTTAAAAAATGTCACTTTAAAATTATCAAAAGAAACAGAAATTTAAGGATAAGTATTATACCTTCTTGGAACGAATTAGCTTGTGATCTTTGAATTCAGTCAGTTGTGAACGAAGGGCAACATCACTGTTAACCAAGAATGATTCACGACACTTTTGGTAGAGTTCTTGAAATGAGATTCCTGAAATCAAAACAACACAAGAATTACCATTTTTGGTTATTTTAACAAAACAATAAATTAACTGCAAGTAATTTTACACAATGTAGATATTTTATAAAACCAAAATCGTTCAGTGTAGTGCTATTATTACTGAGTGACCATATCCAAGAAAACATGGTTGAAAAAGTCTTTCAGAATTTAATACAATTAAATTTTCTTAACACTTATTCTTTTGTAAGAGGAAAAGATTGAACAAAAATATGATAAAAATTTAATTGACTATTTGTAGAAAATAAATGTGAATTTTTTTTTTTTTTTTTTTTTTTTTTTTTTTTTTTACAAAATAAGTGTGTGTGGGGGAGGGATACAACAGATATGACACTACAGAAATCTATTTTATATTTTAACAGAATGTTTTCAAATAATTAAAAAAAGGTGGGGGAAGGAATATGACATATCTGAAATGTATTTATTTCAGTTATCAAAAGTAAATGTTTAAAAAAAATACTTTTTATAATAAAAGTGAATAAAGTCAGCAAAACAAAATAACAAAAAATAAAATAAAATAAAAAGTAGTTGACAGTTTTGCCTTGATGTTAAATTTTGCAAGTCAGATTTCTTTAAGAGTAATTCTTTTCTGGTAAGCCAATATGCTAATCACAAAATAAAATTGTTGTAAACAAGAAAAATAAATGAAGATTTTTTTTTTTTTAAATAAATTGGAAAAATTCAATACTATTTTTAAATTTTTGAGTCAAAAACACTTCTTTCTTATAAAAATAGTTTATTTCAGGTGCTAAAATAGATTGGCTTCTACGACCATTAGTAACTAAATTTTACAATCAGCCAAGATCCTACAATTGATCTTTAGTTACGGAATCAGCACCATCAATTTAGCTAAAAAAAATGTTTTGTTTTTCAGTACCAAAAATCGTGTTGACCAGTGTAAATAAAATAGTTTTTAATTTCAGTTTTAAAAAGTGCATACTTCCTGATATATATAAGTAGGTATGTTCAAAAATATTAAAGGTAAGTAATACAATTTTTTTCTAAATTCTTAATCTTAAAACAATTACCAAAAAATCAGTGAATTGTCTGATTTCAATGAAATTTTCAGTATTTTATCAATTAATTTCATAATGAATAGCTTATTCTATTTTTTTTTAAATTGAAAAAAGTCCCAAATTTTTACATTTCTAGAAAGATCAAATCCAGAAGATATCATAAAATATTTTTTTTTAATTCTAAATTTTAAAATTTCAACAAAAGTTAATTGAAAATTTAAGTTATTTTCTTAAAAATCGAAAAAATAAATTTTGTAGTGAGTTTTCTCTTTTCATAATTTTAAAAACAATATCTTTTTTAATTTATGCAAAAAAAGTATTTTCTCTGATTCAATTGACTTATTTTTATTCATTTGAAAATTTAGTAGTGAATTTGGCTACAAAGCGTAACTTTACTGTATGAAATTGATATCTATAGGCTCCCATAATTTTTTCCATTTTTCACTGACAAAGTCGAAGATTGAAAAATCATTTATTCCCTTTTAACTCTGCATTTTGAACATGCCTAATGATTACATATTTAGGGGGACCAATTTTCCCAGATTTGCTGAATCATTAATCTTAAATGGAATCTGGGTTTTTAAAGTAACTTTCAATAATAAATAACAAAATTAATCAGTTTTTGGGTTTGTCGTTTTTAATTTATAGTTTTAATTCTTTCAAAACTTGTTAAGAAAATTAGTGTTATTCAATGTTTAATATACTCAAATATATTGTAAACATGGCCACCAAAGATGACATAAAATCCATATTTTACGAAATAAATTTAACCCTCCTGATAGAAAAAAAAAATTACCAAAAATCAGGGAATTATCCGATTTTAATGAAATTTTCAGTTGATTTAACAATGAATGAATTTTATAATGCATCAGTTATTTTATTTCAAAACTTTTTTATTTAATTAGGTATTTCTGCCATGGTAAATAAAATTCATTTAAAATATGAAACACCAAATCTTAAGTTTTAAATTTCATATTTTTAGATTCTAAAAACATATTTATTTAATAACTACTTTAGTCTATTATCGTTATCTAATAATCTTTGTAGAAAAATTCTATTGAAAATTTAGCCTATAACACTGTAGTGTTATGGACTGATTGGCGATATCCGATGTCTGACTGGATACTTAAAACAAAACAATTGAGTCTAGGATCGTACAAGCGACTTAGATTAGAGTACAGGTCAGTGGTGTGGTAAAGTCAACACTAGATAAAATTAATTACTCTAACACAAAGAAATTCTAATGGCTAAAAGTCGGTTGATGGTTGATATAACACAAATGACTTTTTGTTTATACAAATGTTTTCATATAAATATATATTATCATTCTTGTAGCGTCGAAACAAGATGATAAATAATTTTTGAACAAAACCAATCCTAATGGCAGAAATAGGTTGATGTAAAGCAAAAGTCTGTTTTATCATATTATCATTTACATGGAGACTCCAAAAAGATAGGAACCACTTTATCCAGGCTAAAAGTGGTTGATATGTCTGACTTTTTATGACTGATGACATCCATATCTATTATTGTTCTTGTGGGGACTGTGTAAGATAAGGGCATTTATTTAGCAAAAACAGTTTAAAGATTAAATCTTTAAAATGTTGATAATCTCAATTTACCCGGGTGGTCTTAGGCCAGTTCCTGGGAATTATCATAGCAATTGACAGGACCATTTATACAATAACAAGAATATTATCAGGTGCCTCACCAATCAGGGAACTGGGGCGGAGACTTGTTACCCACCTCCGAGATAAGTAACCCAATGCCATGATTTTGATTGACCGTCCAATCAAATGCGACCGCGTGGGTGGGGTTTCGTACACCTCCTGATGTTTACACTGTAGGGCCATTGGTCCGGCGTTTCTATTGGCTGGCCAATGAGAGCCCTGGATTCGGGGGTTTGGAACCCATAAAAGAGGACCCAAAAGGTCCCAGGCAGATTGGAGAGCTGGTTCTTGACCAGAGTGGAGAGCTGGTCCTTGACCAGATCGGACAGCTGGTTCTTGACCAGATTGGACAACTGCTTCCCTAGCAGATTGATAGCTCCGTCTCATGGCCCTTGTCACCGTCTTTGCTTTGTCATCTTGTTACTCAAAGTCCTGAATTTGAATCAGAACCAGCATATATCGCCAGTCAGTCCACAAAATACCGACTCAACTTCAACTCGATACCCCTTTGTGGTTGTACATGATTTTTAATCACTGTATGATTAATAAAGGTCTTTTATTGTTAAAAACGCGTTCGTGTTAATTGTGGAACAACCTTGGTGAATTTGGTCATTTTCAGGTACAGCCCGGAACAAGCACTTCAACTTTCCTGTGGGTCAAAGAACACCCATCGCGTTAGATTCGACGCCTCGACAGCATTGTATTACATTTGGTCCCGTGACCAGATCATAATATTACATTTGGCACCCCGACCAACATCGTATTACATTTAGAGCCGCGTGCAGCAAGGAAGCACAGTATTATTACAAGCCCACCCCCCTTTAAACAGAACAAATATCGATGCATCATTTTTTCTTTTATAAGATAATAGCCAATTGAATAATTATTGAAAAGAATAAAAAAAAAGATCTCCAAAAATTATTTTTTTAGTTTTTATTTTAAATTAATTTTCCAATTTTCGGTACTTATTTTCTACCAGGATAGCTCCCTTAATTAATTTTTTTTCTTCTATTCACACCTTCGGTCTTTTGTCTTTTTATTTATACTGTAATTAGTCTCAACTTTATATAAACCCACCGATATTTTGCGCCTCAAAAAATAAGGGGGGAGGGTCAAAGTTAAGTCACCAGAAAAAAAAACAGAAAGTTTTGAAATAAAATAACTGATGCATTATAAAATTCATTCATTGATAAATCAAAACTGAATTAGATTCTCATTGAGTGCCTCATATCTCTGGTTTTGTGTCCAAGTAAATAACTACTTCTGACCATATTCACGCATCTTGTGTGATATGATGGTTACCAAATTAGACTAAAATATCAGTATTAGTGAGTTTGATCTTAAGTGCCCTTTATTTATGGCCTGGTGTCAAATTAAATTAAGCTTTAAGGGTTTAAATAAAGAGATCACCAATAAAATTAGTGCCTACCATATAAATCAGTTGTAGAAAGAACGGTACTCTTCTCGGAGAACCGTCCTGGCCTTCTGCCTCAAAAATCGTTAAGCGGTGGCTGCTGAAAAAAATCACCAGCTACAATTGAAGTCCGTAGCTGAAGTGGTGTCACTTGCAAAAAAAAAAAAAAAAAAAAAAACAACCAACTTAGGGCATTTTTCCCAAAAACCCAACAACAACCCTACCCCTCCCCTAGTTAAAATTAACGGTTTTATTACAAAAAATTTGTGGGTTCTGTTTTTTCTGGGTCACCCTGTATACAGGGTGACCAAAAAAAACCAGAGCCCAAATTATTCATTTATTTTCCCATTAAATTAACCCTAAACCCCAACCCTAAACATAGTTTTTTTTTTTTCAAGTGACACCGCTTCGGCTACGGACTTCAATCATAGCTGGGTTGGGGTTTTTTCAGCAGCCACCAGCTAGCGAATTTTGAGGCAAGAGGCTGGGACGGTTCTTGAACAAAGAGTACCGAAAGTACTAATGTAATTTTGTATAAATTGAAATTTGTATTTTTACCTGCAAAATTATGGGCATTGTCTTGGTTGTCTAATTGATAACGAGCAAGTAGCATAAATATTCCTTTGGCATTCGATGTCAAGCTGCGCATGATGTGAGTGAGGGAACTAAGAGCCAGATTTCCAGACTGCTGTACCATTAACGAGTTTTCAAATGACGTCTCTTCCTGATAAGGCATGTAGGTAGTCACATGACACCAAAGCCAATTGAATCTCATACATCGTGTTTGGTCCCAAACTATAAAAAAAGAAGAAGAATTAGCATTCACCTGTAGAAACACAGGGTTTAAACATTCATAATTAGTCAATCACTGACTTTATCAGAATTTTAGTCACCACCAACCCCTCAACCCATTAATGCAATTCCAAGTTCCATAATTTTCTAAACTTCATGTCTGCAATACGGTAATTTTCACCTTTAGTTGTTAAAATTACTAGTATAAAATTGTGCATGCGCATTATCTGAAATGAACTTAATTGGGTAATTTTCACCTTTAGTTGTTAAAATTACTAGTATAAAATTGTGCATGCGCATTATCTGAAATGAACTTAATTGGGTAATTTTCACCTTTAGTTGTTAAAATCCCTAGTATAAAATTGTGCATGCGCATTATCTGAAATGAACTTAATTGGGTAATTTTCACCTTTAGTTGTTAAAATTCCTAGTATAAAATTGTGCATGCGCATTATCTGAAATGAACTTAATTGGGTAATTTTCACCTTTAGTTGTTAAAATCCCTAGTATAAAATTGTGCATGCGCATTATCTGAAATGAACTTAATTGGGTAATTTTCACCTTTAGTTGTTAAAATTCCTAGTATAAATTGTGCATGCGCATTATCTGAAATGAACTTAATTGGGTAATTTTCACCTTTAGTTGTTAAAATCCCTAGTATAAAATTGTGCATGCGCATTATCTGAAATGAACTTAATTGGGTAATTTTCACCTTTAGTTGTTAAAATTCCTAGTATAAAATTGTGCATGCGCATTATATGAAATGAACTTAATTGGGTAATTTTCACCTTTAGTTGTTAAAATTCCTAGTATAAAATTGTGCATGCGCATTATCTGAAATGAACTTAATTGGGTAATTTTCACCTTTAGTTGTTAAAATCCCTAGTATAAAATTGTGCATGCGCATTATCTGAAATGAACTTAATTGGGTAATTTTCACCTTTAGTTGTTAAAATTCCTAGCATAAAATTGTGCATGTGCATTATCTGAAATGAACTTAATTGTTATTAAGAACACATTTTATGATATTTTTGTGTTAAAGCATGCAGTTGTATTGTTTTCAAAAACAATTCTAAGATTTGTATATTTCGCACGGACACATTCAAAATGGCTACAGTCTTGTTTCAAAGTGTAAGTCAGTTGGCTAAATTCCTAGCATAAAATTAGCTGAAATGAACTTAATTGTTATTAAGAACACATTTCATGATATTTTTGTGCTAAAGTATGCAGTTGTATTGTTTTTCGAAAAGTTTCTAAGATTTGTTTATTTTCGCACGGAGACTTTCAAAATAGCTACCGGCTTAGTTCAAAGTGAAAGTCAAGGGAGGTTACTCTAATTGCCTTATTTGCTAGGAATTTTGACAACTAAAGGTGAAAATTACCTGCAATACTATATCCAGACATGTAAGAAATAAACACTTCAATTTTCAAAAAACAAATACTTGATTATACACATTAAAATTTGGTTGCTTTGCAACAAGCAGTCTAACCAAAAGATGGGATTACTGGAGGTGCTCATAGTGTAATGTTTATTACCATGGGATATGGATACGGTGACCCAGTTTCAAATCCTGGATGAGGCTGTTTGCATTTCACATAGTGCTAAAACCCTTGCAAAAGGTATGAATTCATTTATTGTCCTTCTAGCTATGGGTAAATAGTGGAGCAGACTAGGCTATTTAACCTTGGTATGGCAACCAGTCTAGAAGAAAAACTGTATTCAAACCTGTTAAATGTCACTTAAAAATTGACATTGTGTCGCATCCCATTTGTGCAGACAAGTTGGGTCAATAATATTCCAAATCAGAGTAGATCTGGGAGTATGGCAAAAAAGGATTGGTTTGGTTGTTTTTGTTTTACGGCATATCAACCTCAGTGGGTCATTTAATGCCGATAAAGTTTTGAAATAAATCAATTCTTAATGGATAATACAATTTTTTTATAAATACATTTTTCTATTTAACCCATAGATGGGACCCTAACAGGTACTACCACTCCGGGTCAGAGTGGACCAGAGAGCAATGGTGATGAAGGGGTGCTCCACATTCCCCAAACCTCCAAAAGTGGAACCTCACCATTAGATAGATTTTAACGTCATTCCCAGGACATGTAGACCCGCAGCCACCGCCTTCTAGCACCCATATGATAAAAAGGGGTTGGGGGCAACAAAGGAATGACACTAAACTCCCCAGAGCTCTAGAACTGAAGCTTCACCACTGGACGCAGTTTAGTGTCATACTCAGGATACTCTTTTTTTGGGGGTGGAGATGGGGGATTCTTTTGCGGGGGATACAATAAACATATTCTAAGCCCCATTGAAAGGGTATGAATAGAATATTAATTTATTATATAATTTTTATTAAATTTAGAAAATTAAGATTTATTAATTTATTTATTAATTTATTTATTTAGATTTATTTATTAAATTTATTATTTAACACACAGATATATTGAATCACCAAATTGACATGTTTTGGTTTGTTTTGTTTTACGGCATATCAACCTCAGTGGGTCATTTAATGCCGATAAAGTTTTGAAATAAATCAATTCTTAATGGATAATACAATTTTTTTATAAATACATTTTTCTATTTAACCCATAGATGGGACCCTAACAGGTACTACCACTCCGGGTCAGAGTGGACCAGGGAGCAATGGTGATGAAGGGGTGCTCCACATTCCCCAAACCTCCAAAACTGGAACCTCACCATCAGATAGAGTTTAACGTCATTCCCAGGACCGCCTTCTAGCACCCATATGATAAAAAGGGGTTGGGGCTTGCCATAAGAGTTGACATGTTTGATATTATTTAAATTTATTTACTTTATTAAATTTATTTATTTATTAATTTATTAAGTTTTAATATTAATAATATAATATGAATATAATATTAAAGGGTATGAATATAATATGAATAGGTTGGTCTGATTGGTATATTTGCTATAATTTTCTGGTTTTCACAACTAAAAACAAAAATAAAAGGAATGAGATGAATAGTTCAACCAACTCTTGGTTGAATGGAAAAAATAAATAAATAGATAAATAAAAATTAAAAATTCTCCAAGAATAAATGGTAAAAAACTTACTAAGTGGAGCATTAATATGATCGATGGAAGCCACAATATGGAAACCTTTTATTTTACTGAGGAAGCTGAGTATATTTTGAACTTTGGTGGGTCGAAGCATCACTCCATCAATATTGTGGATAATTAAATAAAAATCTCTCTCTTCAGCTGGAAAAAAAATAATTTTAAAAAATAAACATTTATTAAATTTCAAAAATCACAAGACAAAATGTTTATTGCTTTTCAGTCATTTCTTCTAAATCAAATTTTAGTTTTGGTGTTATAACAAAGTTCTTTCTTTCCTACAAAGCTATCCCAACCAATTTTCTTGGAGACATGGAACTTTCACCACAAAAGACAAATGCTTTCAGACACTAAAATGAGATTCTTCAAATTGAATAAATAAACTCAATCTGTTTTGAGGTGAAAGTGAATAATAATAACAATTTAAGGAAATATTTATTTTGAAAATTTTTAGATGAATCATTTTATATTATTAATATTAATAGCTTTACCTAATTTCATTATTGTGGCTTGAGTAGCACAGGGATCTGTGCGGTAAAGTAAGGAGCTGATGGTAGGTGTGGCGTTCCACCTCAGATGCAAAAACAATCTCCTTGGTCTAGCACTAGTGAAAAGGGGATAGACTCCCTCGCTGATAGGCTGATACCAACTTTAGGCCACCTGACGACTTTACTTTTTTATTAGCACAACATTCTGGCTTAATAGACTCTTCACTAAGTTTCATCTCAAAGGGACAAAGCATACTGACTGAAGTCTTCCAAAATTTCCCATTCTTCTGATGTGATTGTCTCAGTGGAATGAATTACTTTCAATGCTTAAGAGATGTATTGTTTCAACTTAAGAAATCTTTCTATTTTGTTTAAAAGACTATTCCATCTTTCTTGCAGTCTGGGGTTTTACAGTCTTGGGTTAAAATCTTAAAAGACTATTCCATCTTGTCTTACAGTCTAGGGTTAGCGTCCCGTGAAACTAGTCTTTTACAAAATCTTAATTGAAAGTCCTTCTAATATGGTGTGGATTTGCACCACTGTATTTCTTTTAATGTCCTTCACATCCAAAATGCGAGATAAAAAACAATTAAGAGGGAATAAAAATAATATGTAAATAAAATAAAATATTATGATTTATACTGTTTGCTGACATCCAAAAATCTAACATTCCTATGAAATCTTAGCTGAAATGGAAGTGAACAAGCAATCAATCCAGACAAGAAAACTATTAAAGTGTCACTTGACCCAAACTTGTGTAAGATTTCCTCAACTGACAGTTCTGCAAAAATGAAGGATTTTCATTTTTGAAAAAGGAGTTTTGCTGGATGTTTTGATTGCTTACAGGGTTAGCTCAGTCGGTAGAGCGTTCGGCTAGAAATCACAAGGTTCCTAGTTCGATACCAGTCCTCGCCAACTCAGCGTATGAGTAGCACAGGGATCTGTGCGGTAAAGTAAGGAGCTGATGGTAGGTGTGGCAGTCCACCTCAGATGCAAAAACAATCTCCTTGGTCTAGCGCTAGTGAAAAGGGGATAGACTCCCTCGCTGATTGGCTGATACCAACTTTAGGCCGCCCCAACGACTTTACTTTACTTACATAAGAAAATGTATGGGGTTAAGCAGTCAGAGGTTGTTATATTTCAAACCTTCCACATCAGTCATATTGAGACAGGCTTGGGGAACATTTAAATATTTTTCCAATAAAAATTAATGCTTATTGATTCTTCACAATAAGCAAATTTGAAAAGTGCTCGAAACCTGTACTAATGTGGCTCTTTTTAATGAAACCAAAGTGGCATAAAATTAAATTTCCAAAAAAATGATACATGTATTGCTATAAATGAACCACATCATCATCATTGGCAATTCAGTCTCGAAAGACTATGATAAAAGTTTTTGTGTGCCCCTGAAGTTGCAGCGCCTCCTGTGACTATGAAGTCCTATGTTTGAGAAACATTCTCGACCACAGATTTTGCATTTGTAGGTTGTCCCCATAGATGATGATGTTCCGATGCTTTGTTGCCGTTGCTTTCTTATGGACCTCTTAGCTTCATGATGTTGTATCAGGGTGACTTCTGACATGTACAGTCCTCTATGGAGATTCTGCCGCCACCGAGGGCAGTCTTGATACATGTATTGCTATAAATGAACCACATACAGACACATTAAAAAATACAAATTATTAAATGAATACTCACATTCAAAAGATTTTTTAATAAATTCACATTGGTCCAGTGGAGTTTTAAATGTCAATTGACTTTCAAGTATTTCTTCAGTAATAGAATTTAAAATCTAAATTACAAAGAAAAAAAAAGAATTTTAGGCAAAAAAAATTAACAGATAAACACTTCCTACACAAAAAAAAAACAACAAAATACTGTTTCACCGATTTGAGGAAAATTTTTAAGAGAAAAAAAAAAAAGTGTTTAACATCTTACTTAGTAATCTTGAGTATTCATCTACACAACACCTCTTGCCAGACAGGATGTGACACAAGGTAAATTTTTAAGTGGAGTAAAGCTGGTTTGAATTCACAGTTTTCCTTCTAGGATGGTTGCTAAAGAAAGCATTCTGCCCTTCTATTTACCCATAGATGGGGGGAGGGGGAGAACAGGGTATTAGAAGTATATTCTTTTTATAGATGTGGTTTGACAAGACAGCAGAGAAACATACTGTTCTAAATAATTCTATCAACTTAGTTACTCCCAACTGGTCCTGTCTTTTTCAGTCTCCGCAACAATATACTCGCCCGCTCTGTCCAACTGTCTCCTTTTATACCAGTTCTGGCTGGCCGAAATTTGAATATGTTACAAATGTCATCTTGCCAGCGACAAGATTCGTGACTTATAAATTGCACCCCCAAGGATGCTCATGTTTCTATTTTTATTTTTACTTCCAGCACTTTGCACGCAAAACATGCTATCAAAAAGTTGGTCATCATCAGGTCTCCTGGATGAAAAAGATTAACCATTTGATTTTGATTTTGTTCTCGTTTTACGGCATATCAACCTCAATGGGTCATTTAATGCCAACTACGTTTTTGAAATGAATTGGTGATAATGTTTAATTTTCTAAAGGTTTTTGTTTTGACATATTTTTTGTGAATGAAACTTTTAGATGATTTTTTTTTTAACATATATTTTTGTGTTTTCATTTTTTTTGGAAGATTTTTAGATTTTGTTATAGATGTGTGCTTCTTTTATGTATCCGAGTAGTTTTTCTGGGTTTATTTGGTAGAATATCTGTTTTAGATTTGTTGTTTGGTAGTATTTTTTTCATATTTGTTTTAGGTTGCTACATTCTGTTAATATGTGTTTGATTGTGTAGGGTTTTTGGCATGGTATGCAATATGGGACTGCTTCTTTTTTGAGGAGGTATGAATGGGTAATGTATGAGTGTCCTATTCTTAGTCTGGATAATATTACTTCTTCTTTTCTGGATATTTTGGTTTGATTTATTTGAAGTTTTCCTATTTGTGGCATTATTTCATGTAGTTTGTTGTTTTGGAAGTTATTCCAATAATTTTGCCATTTTTGTTTTGTGTATATGTTTATTAACCATTTGAATATCTGACTTGTGTGGTCAGAGTTGTGGGAGAGGGGTTAAAGCCAGTCAGTCATATATCCAGGGTAGGACAAGAACAGGAAACCAATGGAGCAGAGGAGGCAGACCCGTGGTCAACATAGCCTTTTTGGCTAGATGGCATTTTGAGTTGGATGCATGCTAGGACAGTTCAGCTAAGAGTTGAAGGACTGAACCCAGAGGGGGTATTCCCCCTTGAGTCCTCATCCACTGCAGCAGTATTGAGTGTCTGAGAATAGAATGGAGAATAGTGCTAGGCAGCCATAGTACCAAGATTAGATTGCTGATTATCATACACAGCCTCTGTTATATCTTAGAAGTTTGCACTTGTTTTTTGGGGTTTTTTTGTTCTTTTCAGGGTTCCAACTCTTTTTAGGGAAATCATTTTCCAGGATATTTCCAGGACATTTTAAAAATGGTAATTTATGAGGAAGTGCGTCCCGGTCTCCTGCCTCAGAAATTGCTACCCGGTGATTATTAAGATAACGTCCCCAGATATGTCGTTTCGGTGGTGTTACTTGAAAGAAAACAACCAACTTAGGGCGTTAAATGTATTTTAGAGGGGGGGGCTTCTTTTTTTGTCGTAATTCTTATTTATTTATCGTAATTTGTTTAGAAATTTATTTATAGAAATTTGTCATAATTCTTGTTTATTTATAGAAATTTGTTGTAATTCTTGTTTAGATATGAAGATGGATATCTATCTATCTATCTCAATTTGTTCATTTTTTACTTTGTTTATATATATCTATCCACCCATCTCCATTTGTTCATAAAGAGAAGCCCACCCCCTCTAAAATACATTTAACGCCCTAAGTTGGTTGTTTTCATTTAAGTAACATTGCCGAGATGACATAGCTGGGGACGTTATTTTAGTAATCACCGGGTAGTAATTTCTGAGGCAGGAGACCGGGACGCACTTCCTCATAAATTACCTTTAAAATTTTCCAGGACATCACTTGTTCACTGCAATTTCATAATTTACCATTACATCCAATAATAACACATTTAGCCAGTTTTATTCTTACTTTTTTATGATGCAGAATTAATGAAGTATCTTGGGTTTATTATAGATGATGCCTACATCTATCAATTAACTATACAGACTGTCCACAAACTCTGTATGCACTATAAACTTATAAATTATTTCAAGTGCACTCTGACATTATGGACACCCTGCAAAATAAAATTTTCTGGCTTCCTGTTTTTGCTTAGCCATCATCAACATTGATGGGGTTGTTTTTTATCAGTAAATGAATTTAGATAATTTACAACCCCACCCCCAACATTTAAAATGAATGATTTTTTTTCAACTGAATTTGTAAAATTTCAATCAACTCAAATTTCAAATATTTACCGTGCTGTGTTTCTTGCTTTTTATTGGCAAATATATGTAGATATTTTACAACGACCCTCCTCTTTTTATATCTGTATTATATTTTATATAGTGGGTAATTCCATGTCAAGTCATCCAGACCATGTCACCCATGCCCTTCAATTTATCTGAAATTTTATCCAAGTGTGGAATATGATAAAGTTAGAAAATTCCAAAATTTGGCAGAGTTATGTCAATTTTTAGCTCTCCAAATTTGAGGGGGGGGCACAAAAAAAAAAAATGGCCACTTTTTGCTCAGAACCGAAGCTACATTTTGCAAAAATTTGTGAAAATTTTGCACTTTAATTTTTCTGAAATTTTGTCCAGATGTGGACTATTCTAAAGTTAGGCAATCACCTAAATTTGAGATTCCAATTCTAAAAATTGGCAGAGTTATGTCAATTCTAAAAATCAACATAACTCTCCAAATTTGGGTGAGGGCGTTGCGAAAAAAATGGTGACTTTTTGTAATCTATTTTCATCTGTAAAATTGCAAAATTTTAACTTGTTGTAGCTTCAGTTCTGAGCAAAAATCAAACTATCTTTTTGGTACAAATAATATATATGTGAAATAATAATAGAAAAAAAAATTTGTAATTGATGTCTGTGTTTGGCTAAAATTATGCCTGACGACAGCAAGTAAAAACAGAATAAATTAGGGCATGAGGCCAGGGTGACAAAACATTAAAATTACCAATATTTCCAGAAGGTGGGGAGTTTGCTATTTACCTTGTAAAAAGGACACTTACTTTAACTGAGATGAAATTGACATTTAATGAAAAATAACAAAAATTTTGTTCAAGCGCAATATGCTTGAAGCCTTACTAGGAGGTCCAGGGTATCCCCACCTTCCGGAATATTTTGCACAAATTTGGCTGTGGCTGGTAAATTCTGGTGATAACTGAACTTCAAATCTTACATAAATTTCAATTGCAAAACGAAATTATTTAGTAATAAAACTATATTTTTGGATGTGTATTTGCACCATGCTGCTAAAAGATTTTTTTGATAAATGTATTCCCTCACCCCCACCCCGTCAACATAACTAAAACAGTAACACTTCCAATCACTAAATTGTTGACATGAACATTTGACCCACATCCAACCAACCACCGTGACTAAACCAACGTTTGTCTTAGGAAAATTTTCATTTTTCAGTGCTCCCAAAAATATTTAATAAAAACTTTTTTGAATGAACATTAATTATGTAATTCTTAAATGTTGATATTACATTACTGTGTAATTCTTTTTAAAAATTGTTCATTTTCAGTCAAAATTTTGTGTGAGTGGCTATACAAGTACAGAACATTCTTTGATTTTCAGTCACAATTTTACATTAGTGCTATTGTCAAAAAAAAATAATTGATTTTACTTCATTTCTTTAAATAAACTTTATCTGAGTATTTTGCTTGAACTTTCTTCTAAATAATTGTATTTGTGATGATAAAATTAAAATTATGTCAATTGAAGGAGGGTTTTTTTTATGTTCTGTGAAAATTATTTGACTGACAAAATATTCCTTAAAAACAAATTTTAAGCCTTGCTAAAATATCTACTTTTTTCTAAAAATTAAAGCATTTTAATTGATAAAACACTGATGAACATGATTATAAAGAAAATGTTAAAGTTAAATATTCTAAATTTTACGATTTTTCAACTCTTTAATGAATACCTCTCATTATCTATAAAGAAGTCTGATCCTGACAAATTCTTGTCTTGTTCATGTTCAGTGTGATGTAAAAATAAATCAAAATATCACTACATGATGAAAGCAAAACTTAATTGGATAAAATCAACAAGTAGCTAATAAGAAGCATTTTTACCATTTAAGGAATATTCATAACTAATTTTGGAAATTTTAGGTAGATTCGGTGAGCGTGAAAAATAAAAACAAAAATATAGTCCTTGTTATTTTTACTAATTATAGTTAACTGTAATAATAACATTAATTTTGTCTCAGATAATTTAAATTTTCCAGTACAAAATACAAATTTTTTCCAGGAATTTTTAAGAAACACCCCTTTTTCCAGGTTTTCCAGTACTGGAAAATTTACATTTTATTTTCCAGGTCTTCTAGGACACGTGGAAACCCTGTCTTTTTCCCCCTTGTGACCCCATCTTGATACCGGATGCAGTTTTCTACATATTAATACTCAACATGCAGAAAACTGCACAATGCTGGGGTCGCACATTACAATGCCAAGAAGTTCACACAGGTAAAACGGTACCATTATACCCAAGACAGAGGCAGATGGGCCTACTTGGAAATTGAGAGAGTTGTATGTATTTACCCAACCCCTCCCACCACTGGCAGGATTTGATACAAGTTCAATTTTTAAGCAGAGTAAAGCTGGTTTGAATTCTAAGTTTTCCTTTTCCTAAACTGATTGCCTAACCAAGGCTAAAGAACCCAATCTGCCCTACTATTTACACATACACAATTTCATCTATAACAATAATCGTTATATGAAAAATAAGCAAAAATTTCAAATACTTACATGTTTTATTGATAAACTTGGGAAGAAGCCATTGACCACTAAATGATCATAGTCTTTCAGTCGGGTACGTTGAAAATCATCTAACAGCATTTTTTTGGAGCCGATACCATAGAGCAAAATATTAAAACCATTTCTGTAGAATATAAAAAAATTTAAAAAAAGGTGAGAATTGTCTTTCTTTTTTTTTTTTAAATATGGAATACAAAAAGGCATCTCAGTTTAAAGTACATTCAACAGCATTTATTTGCATATATTTCCTTCACTTCTAGAAAAAATAAATAGTTTTTTTTGGTTTTGTTTTTTTACATATATATATTTACCAACCCCTCTGTACGAGCAGTATGTGACACAAGGTCAATTTCTTAAGTGGAGTTTAACAGGTTTGAATTCAGAGTTTTCCTTCTCCTAGACTGGTTACCTAACCATGGTTAAAGAGTCCAGCCTGTCCTGCTATTAACCATATCTGGAGGGAGAATTGGATTCATACCTTTTCCAAGGGTATTAGCGCACTGTGAAATGCCAACAGCTTTGTCTAGGAATTGAACTCGGGTTGATGAGTCCATTTCCTACGACTTTAACCATTAGTCCACATGCCTCCATTTTTTTTTTTACATATAAGGCACATAATTTACAAGAGTATTTTGTAGGACTAATGCTTACTGAATCTGATCCAAGCCTTAAATCTGTCCATTTCAAATTGCCCTAGTTATAATATCAGTGCATTGGGTACATGTATGTTTTTGTGCGTCTTATATACACCAAAATATGATACCTTTTAGTTTCACATGACATATGGTGTCTTTGGTGATACCAAAAATTTTATACTAAATGTAGGTATTCTAAACCTATTTTTCTTTTCAATATACCAAAAACGTTTTATGTAAGCATATAGATGGTCATAAAAAATTTTTAAAAATACCAAGTTCATCTGGGTAGCTTAATTAACAACAGTTATGATCATTCAAAGTTCATTGGATATTGTGTTTTGTGTGATACTGAATCAGTAGCCAAATTTAGCAGTGTAAAACTAAAGATACAGGCTTTAAATGAGTGAAAGATCTTTATAGATGTAATGTCATAGTTAAGTAAAAGAAAGATAATATAAAAAGAATTAACAAATCCTAACTCATGTCAGCCTTAAGTATGGGTGAATATCAAATTCCATTGCAAAACGATGTGGAAATGATACAGAAGAGCAACTTTGACTGTTCATATAAGTTTTATTTCAGCAGTAAACTTATTGACACTTCTTATGATTGATGACCCCTTAGAGATCAAGCTAAAAAAATGTTTTTAATAAAAAACCTAATTAAATCTTCTTATTTATAACATGTGTTGTATACCCTTTCTTTACTTTCTTACTTCTATTATTCTTCTGCTCATCTTTGGTATCTTACGTTCTTCCAGCGTCTGGAGCTAGTCTTGGTGGTTGGTCGTCCTTGATTCCTTTCTTCTTCTAGGTCAGTCTTGTTACCAAGACATTCATCAACCACAAAACCATATTATTTATGTAAGCTTTTATTTTCTTAACTAAACATATTTCTCTAAATAAACATAACGCGCATGAGCTCCAGCTAAGGCAGTACATCTTCACTGCCTGACATCCAAGCTGAAACTGAGAGCCAACCAGGCCCCACGTGACTTCACGTATTTCGCAGGCTTTCTGTAATATTCCATGGAAAGTCCCGCCCGTGATATGAAAAGGGGCCATCCCTTCAGAAATACAGGGGGTTGACAATAATCTATGCATAGATTATGTAACACATGTAAAAACAGTTCATTATTAGATTTAGAGAGTTAGGAGGGAACAGGAGAGTTTGAAAACCAATCAGTTAGAATTTGACAGTTGACCAGTACAGAGAAGTTGGGAACCGAATGAGTCAGATCGACTTTTAGCACAGACCAGTTGAGTTCAGATCACAAAAGCAGCAGAGGTCCTATCCATATATATATATATATATATATATATATATATATATATATGCACCTAGTCTGGTACAAGACAATAAGTATGGGAGCACTCCCCAAGATATTTGCTTTACAAGACAATATTGAACAACAGAAGGTCAAATCTACAATTGCAGGAACTGCTGGCTGACTGATGCAGTGCCATATTTCCAACCAGTGCCAGCAGTCTGTGTTGAAATTTAGGTAAAAATCAGTTTCAGATGTAGATTTCTAACACCAATTACAAATTCACTACAACACAATCTTATTCTTCCAGCCTCCTCCTCATTTTTCAACATTGTGCCAGACTAAACATTATCAGAAAAAAAAATAATAAAAAGGCAAAAACTTACGAAAAGAGGAAAATCCATTTGTTGAACAAGAGTTGGTAACCTTCAAAAAGTTTCTTGCATTCTTTTTGATGCCCATTTGAAACATTTTTAAGAAGTTTCGTCAAATCCTCTTGTCCGATACGAGGTGAATTTAATTTGGACAAAGTTCGATCTGATGTGACACCTTTGTAGGAGTGAACTTCAAAATAGTTTTCAACAACCGATGACTGTGAATGTATAAAAAGATAAGAAATAACAAGTAAACACAAAATGAGCATTATTATATTGGAAACAATTTGATTGGTAAATAAAGAAAATATGGTAATTTTTCATCATGATGATTTTGAGACAATGCTAAGAAACTGTAGGAGGAATTTTGGGTAATTTTCACCTTTAGTTGGCTAAATTCCTAGCAAATAAGGCAATTAGAGTAACCTCCCTTGACTTTCACTTTGAAACAAGCCGGTAGCTATTTTGAAAGTCTCCATGCGAAATAAACAAATCTTAGAAACTTTTTTGAAAACAATACAACTGCATGCTTTAACATAAAAATATCATAAAATGTGTTCTTAATAACAATTAAGTTCATTTCAGATAATGCACATGCACAATTTTATGCTAGGAATTTAGCCAACTAAAGGTGAAAATTACCAAATTGTGCATGTAATTATTTCCTCCCCTTATCCATAAAGTATATCCTTCAAGAACCCCAGCAGATTCAATAATATGGATAATATCAAAACACTTTTTTCAACCTAATTCATAAGTTACATAAATAAGATTAACAATAATAACTAATAATAAAATAGAACAATCATAACAATGTATTTAATAAATGGCGAGAGGAATAAATTTATTATTATCCAAGATCTGACCAATAATGAATTTTTTTTTTTTTAGTCAAGATCTTTCACGTTATCTTTTTAAAATTCTATGGCATATCTGATTTATAATCATCTTTATTTTAGCATTTTAGGACCATTAAGTAAAAATTATAAATTGAGCTGCAGAAAGAAAAAAAATAACAGATAAGGGGAGACAACTGGAGTTTACAAGATCTTTTTAAGTGAAAGATTATAATTTTGATTAGGTATTTTTCTTAAAATGTTTTTTGTAAAATCTACATAACTGTTACACATAAAAGCTAGTGATACTTATCATATGCGGAGAATTCTGGCTGGTTGGTTTTTACGGCATGTCAACCCTTGTTGGGTCATTTTATGCTAAAGGTATTCTGTTTTATATCATTCTTGATGGGGACTCAGTTTATGTTTTTTAAACACATTGTTTAAAACTCATTTTGTTCTATTTAACCCATAGATTGGAATCCAACAGGTACTACCACTCCAGGGTCAGAGTGGATCCAAGTGTTACATAATTATTAGATACCTAATATTTATGGCAATAGTGTAGAAATCATAATGGCGATTAGTGCAGCTGATGGCCTTGAGAGTGAGTGACGGCACTTGACCTCACTCTCACCTTGCCTTCCGGGGATAAATCGTGAGAACCGGAAGGCATAGAAGACCCTGTCTTCCGGTTTAAGGATAGTAACTCTCAGTCAGTTAGAAGTTAGAAGCCGAGCTTGTAGGATGTAAGGATCTGCGCAGACGTCTGGTTTGGGGATTAACAATAAAATAAGATCAAAAGTAAATCGAAGTCTTGTGGTTATTATCTAAAAACTAACAATGACACAGGGCTTCTGATAAGGAGAAATCCCTAACAGAAACCAGACCCAAAGTCCCCAAGAAAGTCCAGACCTTAGAAGATTCCAGATCCAGACGCAAGATGTTAGAAGATATACCAAGTCAAGATGATAGAAGAATCAAAGCCGGCCAGAAGAGAAGACGACAAGAAGTAAGAAGTAAGAAAGGGTATACAACATATATGCTGATTTGGTACCGTGAAAACCTCTGTATACAACACAAGAACAATGGTGATGAAGTGGCACTCCACATTCCCCAGAGCTCCAGAACTGGAACTTCACCATCAAATAGAGTTTAACAATAAGACCCTCAGCCACTACCTTCTAGCACATATGATAAAAATGATTGGGGCATGCTATAAGGGCAATAGGGTTGGGACAATCATATAGGTGCTAGGACTTGACATGACCAGCCAACTGATCATAGGAAACCTCTACGACCGCCCATCTAGCTTAAGTAAGGGCCAAAGTGGAGTGTTGCATGTCATGGACTGCTCAGCCATCCTTAAGCATCACAGGTTGCCACCTATGGCCAACAGGTGGCCCATTGGAGATTCTTATCCCTCTGCAGAGGTGCAGTCAGTGTATTCTAAAAGTCCATCCAACAGGGCCAATTCTGAAAAGTACCCTACTAGCAAAAACAAGTTAATTTGAATTCTTGTGTCTCAAGTGCACATGCAAGGAAACAAATACACCTCAGTTACCATGCAGTAAGAGTTAAGAGGGAGAAAATAATCTATGTAAAGCCTCTTGATTTTATAATTTATCTGTATTACTGTAGAAAAAAGATTTTGTTCATTTTCTTTTTTTGTTATTGTTGTTTATACATTCTATGAGTATCAATTTCCTGAAGAATGGTAATATATTGTAAAAACCCAGACAGGTGGCCCATTGGAGATTCTTATGCCTCTGCAGAGGTGCAGTCGGTGTATTCTAAAAGCCCATCCAACAGGACCAATTCTGACAAGTACCCTACTAGCAAAAACAAGTTAACTTGATCTAGCAAACGAAATGTAATTCCTTTCGTCGTCAGCACTGTCTCTACCAACTGAACACGTTACTCTCACTTCCTGACACCCCAAACACAGCAGTCGTCGAATTTCACTTCTGGCCTAACAAACTTGCTTTTTTCTCTCTCTGTCCCAGTATCAGCCACTCTCCATTTTATATCATCGCTCGGCCACGCTTTATGCAAATTCCGACTTGTCTCATCCGGGTCTCTGCCAACAGCATTTCAGCTATGAGGAGGTAGCGAGTTCAAATATCCATGGCCACTTGCCACACTCCTCCCCTTCGCACAGGCCAAACATATCCTGATGCGCTTTGTTTGTGGAGGCTGGGAATCCACTTGTCCACAGCTCTGCCCTTCAATTTTGCCACATTTGATTTTATAATTTAACAGTAATACTGTAAAAAAAAAAGATTTTCATTTTTTTTTTTTTTTTTTTTTTGTTATTGTTGTTTATGCATTCTATGAGTAACAATTTCCTGAAGAATGGGAATATATTGTAAAAACCCAGATGTAAATTAACTTCATGAATTCTATCATTGAAATTCTAGGAAAGATAATGATTTTTCTCAAAATTATTGTTAGAAATATATATATATATATATCTCAAAATATTAAGAATAAATCAAAGGTTAATAAACAACACCATAGTTACCTTATTTTTCTTTACACTTCAAAACCAACCACCAAACCAATATAAACACAATTGGCTACCCTTGTTATCCAGGGCTTGACTACAGTGTTTATTTTTTAAACTGTATTTGTTTTGAAATAAAATAAAATACATGAGTGGACCAATGTCTGTAGTCGGACATTTAGCTATTACCTAAAGTATAAAGAATAAGCTCCAAGTGAGATTCAAAATCACATCTCTTTCTGCCTCAGGAAAGCCTCGTTCTATGTACTAACTGCTCATACTAAGCAATGAAAACAGAAGACATCATAGAAATCTAACATTTATGAAACTGCTTAATACTCCCATTTTCTATTGGTTGCTGGCATATTTTTATGTAATTGTTTTTACACACGAGTAGTATTTTTATGTAATTGTTTTTACACACGAGTAGTATTTTTATGTAATTGTTTTTACACACGAGTAGTATTTTTATGTAATTGTTTTTACACACGAGTAGTATTTTTATGTAATTGTTTTTACACACGAGTAATATTTTTATGTAATTGTTTTTACACACGAGTAGTATTTTTATGTAATTGTTTTTACACACTAGTAGTATTTTATGTAATTGTGTTTACACACTAGTAGTATTTTTATGTAATTGTGTTTACACACTAGTAGTATTTTATGTAATTGTTTTACACACAAGTAGTATTTTTATGTAATGTTTTTACACACTAGTAGTATTTTTATGTAATTGTTTTTACACACTAGTAGTATTTTTATGTAATTGTTTTTTACACACTAGTAGTTTTTATGTAATTGTTTTACACACTAGTAGTATTTTTATGTAATTGTGTTTACACAAGTAGTATTTTATGTAATTGTGTTTACACACTAGTAGTATTTTTATGTAATTGTTTTTACACACTAGTAGTATTTTTATGTAATTGTTTTTACACACAAGTAGTATTTTTATGTAATTGTTTTTACACACAAGTAGTATTTTTATGTAATTGTTTTACACACAAGTAGTATTTTTATGTAATTGTTTTTACACACTAGTAGTATTTTTTATAAAGCGCAATTGAATTTAAAGAAATGAAGGATAAAATCATTCAAAATTATTAATAATAATGACCTGCAGAAATATTATGTTAAAAGCAACAAAGAGAGTAAAGACTTTAAATTACTGGAATAATATAAAACTCTTTATCTTTGCAAAAAGCAATGATTACCATTTCCTCTTCTGTAATCCTCTTAGAATGACTTGGAGTTGAAACTTTTGACTTTGAAGATGGCGTCTTTTTTCCTGGTGTCTTATCTGTCTGTTTAATAGGGGTGGGTGCAGATTGCAATTCACTAAGAACAGAATTAGCATCACTATCATCACTGGAAGAATCAAAACTGTCACTAGAAATCTCAGCATCATAATCTGAAAAAAAAAAAATAATAGTAAGTTATTTTAAATGTTTAATTTTGTTAAATACAAGTTTTTTAGTCTATCTTTTTTTTTTTTATCCAAACGTTTTATCCACTTTTGTGTTTTTAACAATACAATCTACAAATACAAAACCTGAAGTAAAAGCTTTTTTAAAACCATCCAAAATTTAATCAAATCAGATTGTTTACATTTACTATTTTTGTTTTTCTATCCATCCATATATTGGGTAGAAGTCTTAGAGAAAAAACCTTTTAATCTAAACAATTAATTTCTGCTTACTATTTGTTTTGTTTTTCTTTTTGTTTTATGAATATATGCTACTTAAAAAATAAATTGTTAGTGTATAATCAGATCAGGGAAGGAGAATGGGCTGCATGCTCTCTCCAGTGTAGCAGAAGAAAAGTGGTTACTTGCTTTCTCCACAAGAAGGAGAGTGACAGAAGAGATCAGACCATCTTCTCTCTTTACAAGAATTAAGTGATTTCAGAGAAGACAGGGCCTCCTTACACACTTTGGAGACCAGGAGAGATGGCTGTATGCTGCCATCCAAGTCTTTAATGTATTCACTAATCTAAGCATTGGGCAAACTTTTCTGAGCAGTGGGCCTCATGAGATCTTATCCTAAATTGGGTCACACCACAAAAAGAAAAAGTTAAATATCCTATAGAGTACAGCAAAATAAAGTATTATCTGCATTATTCGGGCTATTGTCCTCATCTTTATTGTTATTTGTACAATGTTTCGGCCGATATACAAGAAATACCTGACGAAGGCCGGATGGTATATCGGATGAAACGTTGTACAAATAACAATGAAGATGGGGACAATAGTCCGAATAACGCAGATAATACTAATCATCAAGCCTCATCTCAAACATTCAGAGAAATAGGAAAATAAAGGTATCCAAAAACAATTCCTAACCATAGACAATTCATGTTGATGGATCACAAAAAATTCATAGTCTATAATTGAAAAGGTAAATACTTACTAGTTTCAATGTTTCTTTTACGAAGACGGTAAGGTGTTGTAGTTTCAGGACGGCTGTGTTTTTCTTTCATCTTCTCTCTGCCATTCAACACTGGTAGAAAAGAGAATTTATAATACAGATACATCAACATCTATATGGGTTATACAGCACCAAATATTAACCGCCAAAATGTTTTGCACATCTGAATGTCCCTACTAGTTTTTAATATACTGTATACATATTATTGTTATTGCTCTGTTTATGTCAATAGCCATGGAATGTACAATGAACACAGTAATCAGCATAAATAAATGTAGATGGAATTATTAACAGAAATGGATGACGAAGAACAATAACAATGAAAAAGAAATCTTCATTTATTGTAGAATACTGATAATTGTTATTCTGTGTTACTTTCACCCTTAGCCAGGATTGAACCTGCAGTCTGGAAATGACTGTTCTACTGTCCAATAGTTAACAATCTGTAACAGTCATTTCCAGACTGCAGGTTCAATCCTGGCTAAGGGTGAAAGTAACACAGAATAACAATTATCAGTATTCTACAATTTATATAACACATACATATAAAATTGTTACATAATCTATGCATAGATTATTGTCAACCCCCTGTATTTCTGAAGGGATGGCCCCTTTTCATATCACGGGCGGGACTTTCCATGGAATATTACAGAAAGCCCGCGAAATATGTGAAGTCACGTGGGACCTGGTTGGCTCTCAGTTTCAGCTTAGACGTCAGGCAGAGAAGATGTATCTGCTTTAGCTGGAGCTTACTTGCACACGCGCGTTGTGTTTAGTTAAGTAAATAAAGGTTTAAATAAATAATATGGTTTTGTGGTTGATGAATGTCTTGGCAGGACTGACCTAGAAGAAGAAATGAATCAAGGACGACCAACCAGCAAGAATAGAGACGTTAGAAGAGACGCTAGAAGAAGAACGTAAGATACCAAAGATGAGCAGAAGAATAATAGAAGTAAGGAAAGAAAGGGTATACAACAAAATAGAATAATGGAAATACTTACTAAGATCATCTTTTGTTGTACATCCATTGAGATTTTTCTTTGCTTTCAAGGTTCTGGGAGTTTTCGGTGTTCCAGGTGTATTGGGATCATCTGCTGTCTTTATTTGAGATTTTGGGGTTCTGGGTGTTCTTGAATCAAGTGCTACAAGGAATAAAAAATCATTTTTTAATTTTTATTAAATACAATAAACAAGGAGTTTTTTTTTACTTTTTATTTCTGAGTTAATATTGGTTGTATATATATATATATAACACACAAGAGAACACACGTATTTGAGATTAAGTGCTTTTAACCCAGACTTCTGGCCAGTATCAAGATCAACACTCATTCATATATATATATATATATATATATATATATATATATATTTTTTTTTTTTTTATAATAATATTGAATATTTCTTATTCATAATTTTATTATTGTTAAATGTCAAATGAATTACTGAATATCAACAAATGAATATTATTATTCATGAAATAAAAAAGTTCAAAAACCAATTTCTGAAAATTTGTTTTTTCAGAAATTATTCATGGTATATAAATTTAGGTTATCTTTATTTATAATTAATTAATAACAACAAAATAGAATATTTTGTGTAAATATCTTAAATGAGCATGCATAACAAAACAATAAAAGATTCTGTTTTGTAATTCTTAAATTATGGAAAAAAATCATGTTTTTGTTTTATCAATTTAATAAATAAATTATAAAAGATATATGCTATTCACTAAATTATTTATTTATTTAAAAATTAGTTAAATTATATAAATGATTAAATTATTTTTTTAATTGAATTAATTTTAAAAAGATCAAAAAATAATTCTTATACATAAATAAATCCCTTTAAGATAATGAAACCGAACACTAATATTTTTTTTACAAAGGCAAACTAAATTTTGTCCTAAAACAATACTTGAGGAAATAAATCAAATTAAAATAGTCTTTATTAATTAAATTAATATCTGTTGGAATATTTCTGATATAAGGTGTACTCTAAATACCCACCTGGATTTATAGATTAGCCAAGGTCACGTGATTGACTCATGTAGCCAATCACTAAACATACTGCGTGGAAGACACACTATCTAAACCTCCCATTGGTGATAATTACAAATGCACTATTTGAGGACGGACATAGGATTGCCAGATCTTTACCAATACCCAGGAAGGACTTATACAATTACCAGAGTAACCAAAGGATTCAATATCGAAGGACTCTATACCAGTGACTGAGAACACATTAGTAACAAAAGGATTCATTATCGAGGGACTCTTTATCAAGGACCCAATTCCACTGGATAAGCACTTCTGCTTTAAGGCTAAAGGATGGCCCTTAAAAATGTAACATAAAATCTTTCTATTCATTTGTAAAAATTATTCTTAATGTTTTATTCCTAAAAATCTGTTTATTCAGGTTTAGATTTCTGGAAGAAAAGAAAAGAAAAATTTAGTTTTCCATGGTTCTCTGATAAATTAATTTTACTCACCCCAGACGAACTCGAATGAATATTAATAAAAGTATTAATTCTCTTACCCATGTTTGTACTGATAGTGATAGTCTATCTGCTACCAAATTTACACATATAACTGACAAACAAATAAACCTAATATAGTGAGAGAGGAGACTTACCTCGTGAAGCAAAGTGGACACAAACCTGTCTGGCTTGCATCTTGCAAACCAGAGTGGAAAAGGAATGGCTACCTTGGCACGAAAATTTAAATAAGCGCGATCTCAAAGCCAAGAGATATGGTGAGAGTAAAATTTGCAGGTTTGCAAATTTTTCTTAAATCACTATACATAAAACTAAGCCCAACCATGAAGGGGGCGAAATGCTTTAAAGCTGTGAACAAGTTGTATGCTGAAAACCGCTGGAATATTGTTGCAGGACCTTCAGGTTGGAGAAAGATTATCCTAATCAATTACATAACCTTTTATAAGTATAGATAGTGATGGTTTGGTTTGGTTTGTTTTACAGCATATCAACCTCAGTGGGTCATTTAATGCCGATAAAGTTTTGAAATAAATCAATTCTTAATAGATAATACAATTTTTTTATAAATACATTTTTCTATTTAACCCATAGATGGGACCCTAACAGGTACTACCACTCCGGGTTAGAGTGGACCAGGGAGCAATGGCGATGAAGGGGTGCTCCACATTCCCCAAACCTGGAACCTCACCATCAGATAGAGTTTAACGTCATTCCCAGGACATGTAGACCCGCAGCCACCGCCTTCTAGCACCCATATGATAAAAAGGGGTTGGGGCTTGCCATAAGAGCAATAGAGTTAGGAAAATCATATAGGTGCTAGGGCTTGATATGACTAGCCGATTGATCGGAGGGGGCCTCTCTGACCGCCTATCTAGCCCAAGATAGGGCCAAAGTGGAGTATTGCATGTCATGAACTGCTCATCCACCTGGGCTCTATCCTTAAGCATCACGGGTTGCCACCCACGGCCAACAGGTGGCCCCATTGAGGGAGTCTTACCCCTCATAAATAGTGATGTAAAAATGAATATTCTCTAGATGTACTTAAATACCAGCCACTCAGCTTTTAAGAGTTAAAAATAAAGACAATACTGAAATGTAATAGAATAAAATTTAAATAGTTTCACCTTTCTGAGCCATAGCTCCAGATTTCTTTGGAGTCTTGAATGTGAACAGCTCTTTACCAATTGTCATTTCATCTGTGGCAGCCAATGCTGGAATAAAAATAAATCTCAATACATCAATATCAAAAAGACATTTTTGTTTAAATTATCTTATAAATTCTGTCTGAATTTGATGATCATTTATATATAAACAATATATGTTTTAACCATATATAAACAATCATTTATATATAAACAATAATGTTTTAACCATATATAAACAATCATTTATATATAAACACACATTATTATATCATTTTTTGATGATCATTTATATAAATGATCATTTGCTGGAATAAAAATAAATTTCAATACATCAATATCAAAAAGACATTTTTTTTTTTAAATTATCTTATAAATTCTGTCTGAATTTCTGAAATAAGGATATATCATTATTATGCACTTGGACTAGTGTCCTCATCTTTGTTATCATAATTAAAACATTGATATAATGGAATGACCCATCTCCCCCATACCTTAACAGTGGCGATGGTTCTAGTCACTATTTAAGAACACACAGATTACTCTGTGCAGAATTCACTTGAAGTACTTAGACGACGGACTCTCCTCCTAATACTCACGTGACCTTACTATTATATAACAAACATTTTGGTTGTTATAACTTCTAGCCCTGCTTCAGGTGTCTATTGGAGTTAGTAACACATGTGGAATTTCAAATTAAATCCTCTATTCAATCCAAAAGGTAGATTGTTCTCATTTTGTCATCCATTGAAGGATATCTTGTTAATTCTTTTAAGTTAATTTGTCCTTGTAGCATTCCCACCCGTTAGGGTTTTTTTAAATTTAGGTCATTGTTATCTATTCACATTAGAAAGAAAGAGATCTAAAAAATGGTGTTCAAAAACATTTGAATTATGCAAATATCCCCAGTGGTTCAAAAGTTATGAGAATTTAAAGATTTAAAATTTAGGGTACAAAAGCGGATATCATTGTTCTTAAAAATTATGTGAAAGCATAAACCAACAAAAAATTCAGTAATTTTCTTCACCATTTTTTTATTTTTGGAGCAATTTTGATAAAACTTGGAATTATTATGTAAAATTATATGTTCTTTCTGATTCTGTACTCAAATTGTATGTATCTCTATACTGTAACTCATTATTTAGAGAATAAGAGGTACGGATATCAGCGTTTTTTGTTTTTTTAAAGTCTACCACAAGATTATTCAACATTTTCATTCTAATACTGTATGTATAAACATATATAGTATTAATTTAAATAAATAACATCACTTTGAATTTAAAAATACCTTTTTAAATACTTATGTTGAATTACACACAAGAAATTGAATTTCTCTTTACATATGTTTTTAAACAAAGCTTGTTCGGAGTATGCTGACAGTTTTGTTTATGTTTCTCGTAATTTTCTGTTGTTTTTTTTTTCCGAACTTGAAAGTTTGATGAAAAAACCTGACATTTAAATGTAAATTCATCTAATGAATTTACATTTAAAATAGTTTTTTCCTAAAATATATTAGGGAAAATATTTGATTTATTTAATTTTATGAAATCCAAACAAAATATATTTTACCCGTATGATTTTAAAAAGATAAGAGTCTGAATAATTAAATCAGAAATTTTTAGAAATGTTTTGGAGGTCCCTACTGTCGTAAAACAAAACAAATATCTCAGTGGAGTGGGGGGGAATATGATGGTTTTTAAGCAAGTTATTAATTTCTTTTTTTAAATATCAAACGTTTTATTTTATTTATTTAATTCCCCACCCCCAGACAATATCTTTAAAACAATAATTTTTACATCGCCCAGAGTGTGCTTTTTTTTTTTTAGTATATATAATATGCCTATTCTATGTATTTCAAACATCATTAGATCTCATAAAAGAAAAAGATCTCACACTAAAAAAGGCAAGAAGCAAGCAACATCCTGCAGAGATTATTACGGATGCAGACTATGCTGATGATTTGGCACTTCTTGCAAATACACTTTTTTTGCTTTATCTTATACTTTTCTCCAACTTTTCCCTATAGTATTTTCACTTCCACAGATCCGAAAATAAAAGTTTGGAAAGTCTACTTTACAAATTGGTGTTTGGATTCACATTTAATAGACTTATTTTAAATTTGTTCACAATCACAATGTTTGGAGGATTCACAAACTTAAGTGGCACTGTATATATAAAAATTTAAAAAAACAAAAACAAGATTTGGCATTAAATAACCCACAAACATTGATAAGACATTAAACACCAACCAACCAACCAGCCAGCCAGCCTAGATAATGGCTTTCAGTATAGAGATGCTAACAACAGATAATTTTACATCAAAATTTCTCCAAAAATAAAGAAATTGTGAAGAATTTACTAAATTACTAATGCTAAATATAACATCACAAATTTAACTTTGGGAGTAGACATTTTTCCAATTTTTTTGGCTTAATAATTTTTTTCTAAAAACTTAATGTATGCAAATCAGAAATCATTTGTCTATATTTTACATAAAAGCTGCTGACAGACGAGTCCAATTCAGTAGGGTAAAAAACCCTACTGAATTTTTTCAATTAAATTTGTTTTCTGAGCTGAAAGTTCATTGTGCAAAATCATATGAACTCAAAATTTTTAGAAAAAAAGATATATATATAAATTTTAAGAATTACATTTTTTTAATCAATTAATTCCAATTCAATAATTTTTTAAGAGATAATTATTATTTTCATATGATAAACTTTGGAGATTTAGCAAAAAATTAAAATTCAAGTTATTGTTTAGGTACCCAGTGGAGCTTATTAACTAGGAATATGCTAATAAAAAAATAATGCCGTTTGATAGGAGTGAATTATTATTGGCTTTGTCAATTATTAAACTACAAAGGTTATAAGGAACACTATTTTGCCACGATAAACTTTTTAAAAAATAGGTTGGCTTAAGTCTCAATTTGGCCAGTAAGAAAATAGTTGACAAACACATAAATGAAGAGGATGTATTTTATCAAGTCTCACCAGGAGACTATCCTTTATTATTGACTTGGACTTGTGCTGTTGTAGAGGAATAATTAAAAATGAAAAAGCTGAAGGCAATGAAAGAAAATACTAGTCACAATTAATAATAATTAACTTGTGTGATTTTGGATTTCCCTTCTAAAATATTAGTTTATTTCAAAATCAGTTTTCATTGTCTTTGTAATTCTTTCAAATTTGTAGAAACAAAGGATTGACATATATGTCTTTAAACATAATCAGTTTAGTTAAAAAATACATGCGTGTCATTTTCAATTTTAAAAGAAATCCAAACTATTCCAAGTAGTTCACTTAGTTTTTCAGATTAAAGCAAAGTACTGACCTTCCGAAGGGCGATAACTCTCTTCTTCCTCATCGCTACTGCCAAGCACAACTTCTTGCTCATTGATAATGGTTGTTCGACTCTTTTTGGTACGATGTGAAGCCAGAGTTTTCCTTCCTGGAGAAATACATAAAATGATAAAATGAAATGAAATAAAAAAAAACTTTATAGATCAGATTGGGTTCAGACAAAACATTTCACCTAATTCATAATTAGTGCAAAATGGTAAAAATAAAACATTTAATTTAATAATAGCTGATGATTATTCCATAAATCCTGCTTTAACACATCACTCAATAAATCCCGGGCCTGACAGAGATAGCACCACTAATAAAAAAAAATCCATATAATTTTTATAAAGCACTAACCTTCAAATGGCACATGTCAAAATTTGAGCTCAATCGGATTATTAGTTTACAAATTACAGTTATTTAAGTGAAGTTACTGTTGCAAATTTTCAAAACAATAGAAAAATCTGAATTTCATGTGTTGATAAAGCATTGCTTTCTGATGGGAAAAAATAATGTTCAAGCAAAGCAATGGCTTAATAAGTGTTATTCGGACTCTGCTCCATTGGAAACAATTGTTAAGAGGTGGTATGCTGATTTTAAACGCAGTCGTAAAGACACAAATGATGCTGAACACTCAGGTCGCCAAAATTAGGCAGTTGTCACGGAAAACACCAAAAAACTCCACAAACTCATTTTGGCCAATCATAAATTGAAGTTGCGCAAGATAGCAGAGAAGTTAAAGATATCAGAAAGCAGTAAGTATATTCACCATTTTGCATGAACATTTATCAATGAGATAGCTGTTGTCAAAGTTGGTGCTGCGTTTGCTCACAGTCGATCAAAAACAATAACATATTGATGATTCAGAGCATTGTTTGCAACTGTTTCAACACAACAAAAAAGAGTTTTTGTGTAAATATATGACAATGGATGAAACATGGATCAACCATTTCACTCCGGAGTCAAATCGGCAATCAGCTGTGTGGTCAGCAGCAGGTGAAAGTCGTCCAAAGCAACCAAAGACGCGAACATCAGCAAACAAGGTTTTGGCCTCTGTATTTTGGGATGCACAAGGTATTTTGTTCATCGATTACCTTGAGAAAGGAAGAACCATCAATAGCAAGTATTATATAGCATTATTGGTGTATTTGAAGGAAGAAATCGCCAAAAAACGGCCACTGCTATTTTACCAATACAAAGCACTGTGTCACAAGTGATGGCAATACTACAAGAATTGCACTTCGAATTGCTTCCAGGCCCACCTTATTTTCCAAATGTGGCCCAAGCGATTACTGGCTTTTTGCAGACCTCAAAAGAATGCTCCAGAGAAAGAGATTTGGCTCCAAAGAAGAAGTGATATTGGAAACTGAGGCATATTTTGAGACCAAAGATAAATTGTTCTACAAAAAAGGCATCGAATTATTAGAGAAGCATTGGAATCAGTATATCATCCTAAAAGGAGACTATATTGATGAATAAAGTCGAATTTTGCCCAAAAGTTGTTGTTTTATTAGTTAGGCCCGGGAATTATTGAGTGGTGTATTAATACTCTTAATTGTTTTTTGTTGGGTTTTTTTAATCCCTCAAATATGTTTTAGCTCCATTAGGTAAAAGGTTCCTTTTATAATGTAATGTGACCAGCAATCAATTTTTCAAACATCAATCTGCTGAAATGTAAACAAACCCATGCCACAGACAAGAGACTTTGCTATATGGTTAGTAAAAACTGATGTTCATCTCTAAAAAGAATTCTGAAACTCACAATCAGAATTTTTAAATGTAAATATTCTCAAGACAGAGTAGCACATCAGATATGGATATATAAAATATAAAATAAAAATAATGAAATTTATTGCGTACAGTGCTCAGGTGCACCACAACTCATCAAAGTTTCATGTCAAGTACACAGAATAATGTATTAGTGTCAGGAACATGAACAATTTACAGTAGTAATATGTATGTATGTGTGCACGTGTGTGCATATGTATGTGGAGAGTGGCATCAGGTATAGTGTCAGCGGACCACAGGAAGCATGGATGCTTTGAAAGACTCAGTGCTTCGGCAGCCTACAACAGACGCGGGCAGTTTATTCCATGTCTCCGTAATTCTGAGCGTGAAAAAATGTTTCTGAAAGTCACGTGAGCAGTGCTGTTTTCTGACTTTGTAGGCATGCCCACATGTGTTGGAAAGATGGAGATCAAAAAGGTGCTCAAGGTTGTTAAGATGATTAATGACCTTATGAGCGTTTACCAGGTCAGTTGCCAGACGCCGAAGTTTCAGCGAATACATTCCCAGGGCTGCAAGACGTTCAGAGTATGGTAGATGCCTGATGGAGGGTATCCACCTGGTTGCACGTCTCTGTACAGTTTCTAGGAGGTTAATATTCTGAGCAAGATAGGGGTTCCAGACCAGTGATGCAAACTCCAAGAGTGGCCGCACCATAGCTTTGTACAACTTCAAATAGATAGCCAGTGAGCAGCTGACAAAGGTCATATAGCATGCAGATTTAAGAGTCATTAAAGACTTAGAGCCGAGGACAGATCAATTTTCTAAGAACTTCAAAGGAAATAAATAACATGGGAATATTTTTAAAGTTGGCAAGTTTAGCATAACAGTTAATGTCACAGGAAATGGAATCGGTGCCCATTGTTCAAATCCTGCACACATCTTTTACATTGTGTCTTCTCCTCCCAACTATGAGTAAATAGTAGGGCAGACTGGATTCTTAGCATTGGTAAGGCAAACAGTCTAGAAGGAAAACAATGAATTCAAACAGTTAAAAATTGATCTTGTGTAATATCCTGACTAATTGAACATTTATGATGCACTCAAAACAAACCCTCTTAACATTTTAAAACACTTAAAAGTTTCTTCATAGAAATCATTAACAAAAAAATTAAATACACTATGTAGAGAAAAATTACTAACTTTTTGATATTTATTTCAATATAATGTTTTGTTTTTTCTTTTTTCATTCTAAATACACAATCCACAAAACTTGTTTACCTTTAGTTTCTAAAGAAAAACAAGTTTAGCATGATATGCCTACATTTACAGTAGGTCATAAGTGGCAAGTTACTAACCCAGATTGCAGGGCTCAACACTAACGCCGTCCCGTCGTCCTGGGGACAATAAAAATTACATCCGGGACAATCAATACGTCATCTGGGAATGGTAAAACTTTTTCCTAAAAGTTAGTACTAGTCCAGTGATTGCTCGAATGCTGACCTCAAAATGAGGCTACGGCACCGCAGGTCTATTCTCAAAGCCATGTAATGAATAATGGTGGAGGGAGATAGTTTAAAAGGACCGAATTATGTACTACTAACCCTTCTCAGGGTAACTTAAAGTAAAAAAAAAGTATTTTTTTAGCACAAAACACACTAGGAAACGGATTTTTTGTCCAAATATCCAGAATTATCACTGCTTCAGTTTTTCTTAATGTTTTATTACATGTTATTATGCTACTGATGACTGACAAGTATAGATGATGCTAATGAATTAAACAAAAATATTTTGATTTCGGGACGGTCCAAACCCCATTCGGGACGGTTGATAATTTTTGTTCAGGACGGTCATGAAAAAAGTTAGTGTCAAGGCCTGCCAGATTGATAAACAAAAAAGCTAAACTTGCAAATTGATCGGAAAATTAAAACAAAGTGTTTTTGGTGGTCCCCCATGACAGTTTAACTACAGTCTGCAAATTAACTTTTTGTGAATTGGGTTACGGTTTAGGAGTTTGGGGATTAGGGTTGTTTTTTATTACGTATTGCTTTAAAATAAATTTTTAAAAATTACTATACATTTAATATTGAAAAATATTTTTTTTAAACCAAGTTTAATTGAAATTATACATTGCCAACAACTGAAACTAATGTGTCTACCGTTGGGTTCAATAATTAATTTCAATGGTTAATTAAATGTATAATAATTTTGGGTTTTTTGTTGATTTTTTTTAAGCAATACGTAATTAAAAACAACCTTAATCCCCAAATCCCTAAACCGTAACCCAATTCACAAAAAGTTCATTCATAGACTGTAGTTAAACTGTCATGGGGACCACCAAAAAACTTTCCTTTTTAATTTTCCGACTAATTTGCAAGTTTAGCCACAAAAAATTACCAAAAATCAAGGAACCATCCGATGTTAATGAAATGTTCAGTGTTGAAGAATCAACGAATTCTTTCATCTAAATTACTGAATCGTTTCAATCAAACTGATTCAATGGAAATAAATCGAAATTTCTTTAAATAAATATTACTGTTCGCGCCATCGATATGTGCCTTGAAAGTAACAATTTATACATCTAATTAATAGATAAAATTAATTTAAAATATAAATCGCTTAATTTTAAGTTCTAAATTTCATACTTTTAGATTCTAAAACCAAGTACTTATTTAATAACAATCCTACTCTAGTATGGTTATCTAATAATTTTTAGAGAAAACTCAATTGAAAAGTTAGGCCAAACAGAACAAGTATCGATTTTTTTTTTTTTTTACTGATAATCTAATCTAAAAGGAAACATACAACAGCATAAAAAAATTTCGAAAATGTTTTTTTTTTTTTTTTTTTCCTATTCACACCTTCGGTCTTTTTATTTATACTGTAATTAATTAGTTTCACCTTTATATAACCCCACCGATCTTTTGCACCCCTAAAATAAGAGTCAAAGTTAAATGACCTGAAATAATATCAGAAAGTTTTGAAATAAAATAACTGATGCATTATGAAATTCATTCATAATCAACTCAAAATTTTTATTAAAATCGGATAATTCTCTGATTTTGTAGTTTGTTTTTTTTAATCATATGTCTTAAATTTCGTAAAATACCTCAATGGTGTCAAAATTGGTGGTACCTAACCTATAATATTAACTTTTGCGCGCTATTCTGCATTTGTACCCAAAAAGTTTACAAGTTTGAATAATCAAATTGCTGTAACATTTATCCAACATTCTTAACTGTTAAAAAAATAAAAACACGAGAAAATGAACGTAAGTTTTCTGTAAAACATTCCTTAGGACAGCATAAGTGACATCTTGCTTTGCTAACTTACTACTCAACTTCATTTAAGAAAATCTTTCTGTTGTCACCAGAATGAAACTTACCTCTTTTTTTCTCATTGATGTGTAAAATGTGTTGAATGATTTCATCATCACCAACAAATCGAACACGGATTTTTTTCTGTGAAGATAAAACTTTTTTCAGGTCTTTGTCCTCCAGTTCGTGCATGGTTTCTTTTTACCGCCGTTCGAATTTGGTGAACTCTTCTTTCTAGAGAGATTTAAAATTACAAAAACAGGTTACGCACACGTGTTTACGTTTTGGAACAAGTTGTTTTTAATGTTTTTTGTCATCGTTATTTATTAATTATTGCATTTTTTTAAGCCGTTGTTATTTTCTTTAGGCTTTCTTGATTTATATCTATTTAGTAAATTTGATTAAAAAAAAATGTCTCGATAAAATAAATCAGATTTTATGGCCGGTTGTTGTTGGTGGTGGTGATGGCGGTGAATAATCATAGCAATGAAAGTTTAATTTGTCACAAGAATTCTTTTAAGTTTGTGTACGGGATATCCGAGCAAATATTAATATTTATGTTTTGTTTTTTTTAATTAAAAAAGTTGCAAGTATTTATTTATTTTTATTTTTATTTTATTTTATTTATTTTTTATTGTTAAAATGCCTGACATTACTGTTTTGTTTTGGGATTGAAAAAGTTAAAAGAGCCACAAAACGTTTGTTTTTTGCAATTATTACAAACAGCAATTGGGGTCAAAAATTAAGATTTGATTTCTTTATATCTCAAAATAATCATAAAATTGTAAAAGATGCGAATTAAATAATTCACGGTCAAAGGATCTCATGAAGTGATTCAGTTTTTGTTTTGTTTTGTTTTGTTTTTGTTTTTCGGATAATTCAATTTTTACATAGACATCTATTTAAATGCTACACCGGTTAAGTTGTCATACGAACACTTTTTGAAATATCATTTTTATTAGTTTCACTACCAAACTGATTATTCATATGCATTAGATGTCATTTTTTCAAGGGATTATTGAACGAATTGAAAAAGTCAGATGTATATTTATTTGAGTGTATCATTCAACAACAAAAATGACAAAAGATGGATTTGTGAGTCTCACGATGAAATTTTTACCTGGAATTAACGGCCAAGGGCAGATAACTCTACGTTACTTCTATCTTTACATATTCTTTTTTATCTCTGGATTTTTCCCCGTCTTAAGTTTAGATTTAGCCCCCTACTCGGACTCTGAATATTGTAAGGTCCCTAGCCCCGGAAACACTATGACCGAAGAAGCCAAACCGAAATTGATCGTATTTGATTTAGGTAAATGAATTAAACATAATCTTTTATTTTGATACTTCTCTTATAGATACAATGTATTCATTGTATTCACAGTACATTTCGTTTGCTTTTCATTTTAAAAACGAATTAGAATTAATTAAATCGATTATTTAAGATAAATTTTTGTCTGTCAAAAATTAGTAACATAATGAGCATCAATAAAAAAAGCAAAATAATATTACACATGTAATTTATTTTTAATACATTTAAAACAATTTTTTCGGTCAATTTTGATCGCGTATAGCCGTAAACGCTGTTACGTAATATGATGGCGTAATATCTGTGTTTACAAAATAAAAGTAACATTCACTATTGAAAGAAAATTTACTAAAAATCAGGGAATTATCTGATTTTAATGAAATTTTCAGTATTGATTTATCAATTAATAAATTTTATAACGTATCAATTATTTTATTTCAAAACTTAAATTAGGTATTTCTTTAATTAGGTATTTCTGTTATGATAAATTAATATATAAAATTCATTCAAAATATGAGCGGCATAATTTTAAGTTTATCATATTATTTCGATACAGTTTTCGACTTAGACAAAAATTTTACCTTAAATAAACCATTTAATTAATTTTAATTCGTTTTTAAAAGCAGTCGAATTTTTGGATATACCTAGTATACCCAATTTGTCGAAAAATCTGTTTTACAAAACATATTTACCCCCTCTACGTTTCAAAAAAATTTACTAAAAATCAGGGAATTATCCGATTTTAATGAAATTTTCAGTGTTGATTTATCAGTGAATAAATTGTATAATGCATCAGTTTTTGTTTTTTTTGGTGGGGGGGGGGGTTTCAAAACTTTCTGATTTTTTTTCAGGTCAAGTAACTTTGACCCTCCCTTTATTTTGGGGGCACAAAAATATTGGTGGGATTATATATAATTGATACTAATTTCTGCATAAATAAAAATACAAAAGACCAAAGGTGTAAATAGAAGAAATAAAAAAATTTAAGGATAGAAAATAAGTACCGAGAATGGGAAAATAAAATGAAAATTAAAACTAAAAGAAATAATTTTTGGAGATTCTTTTTACTCATTTCGATAATCAATTAATTATTTTCTTATAAAAGAAAAAATTATACATCAATATTTGTTCTGTTTAAAGGGGGAGTGCTAAATTTTCAATAGAGTTTTTGACAAAAACTATTAGAGATTGATACTAAAGTAAAGTAGTTATTAAAAAAATGTTTTTAGAATCTAATAATATGACATTTTAAACTTAACATCATGATACTCATATTTTAAATGAATTTTATATATTAATTTATCATAGCAGAAATACCTAATTAAATCAGAAAGTTTTGAAATAAAATAATTGATGTATTATATCAATACTGAAAATTTCATTAAAATCGGATAATTTAATAGACAAAAATTTGACCTTAAATAATTGATTTAATTAATCTTATTTTGTTTTTAAAATGAAAAGCAATTTGGGTATACCTAGCTTAGACCCTTACTTAGTCTAGATGGTCAATCAGCTGGTCACGTCAAGCCCTAGCACCTATATGATTGCCCCCAACCCTATTGCCCCTATGGCAAGCCCCAACCCTTTTTATCATATATGTACTAGAAGGTGGTGGCTGAGGGTCTTCGTGTCCTAGGAATGACATTAAACTCTACCTAAAGATGAGGTTCTAGTTCTGGAGGTCTGGGGAATGTGGAGCACCCCTTCATCACCATTGCTTCCTGGTCCACTCTGACCTGGAGTGGTAGTACCTGTTAGGGTCCCATCCATGGCTAAAATAGAAAAATGTTTATCAAAAAATTGGTTATCCATTAAGAATGAATTTAGTTCAAAAGTTTGTCAGCATTAAATGACCTACTGAAATTGATATGCCATAAAACAAATCAAAACAACCAGTCCTATTTAAAAAAAAAAAAAAATTTAATGAATTTGTACAAAACACAATCCCTTCCCCTTCTGCCTAATATGACAGCATAAATAAACATGAACCCTGTCTGTATTTTTTTAGATGAGGCTTGATGGGGAATAATTTTTATTTTTCGGATTGTTGTCCTCATTTTTATTGTGGTATGTATAAACATAATGTTTCAGCTGCTATATCCCCCAGCTTTCCTCAGGTGTTCCCTGTGTATCCAAGTATAGTAATGATCCACCCTGGGAAATCACTTTTAACAGTTTGACAGTTGATCAAACAGGCATTGAAGAACTTTCGAAGATCTCATTCAAAAACAATGACCATTGTTTTTGCATGCCTATCATTCCAACATGTGTCACAAGAAGAATGATGATCATTTAGAAAAAGTTTATTGGGGTTTCCTGTCCAACTTGGGGCATAAAATCTATCATCAGTCATTTTTTATATTTTTATTTTTAAAGTAATTAACTTTAAAAACAATTTGATTTAGTCTTTTTCATCTCTATACTTTGTCTACTCAATAGGTCACTACAGTCAAACATATGCTTCTTTGAGATGTTTTCTTTTCCAATGTTCTTCACTATCTATTATTTTAAGTTTGAAATGTAACTTTAATATATAATAGTATATAAAATTTGATATAGATATAAAGCAAAAGGGGATTGGGAAATATCTACATATATTTGCTGATAAAAAGCGAGAAACACAGTACGGTAAATATTTGAAATTTGAGTTTATTGAAATTTGTACAAATTTAATAAAAAAAAAACATTTATTTTAAATATGGAGGGAGAGGGGTAAAATATCTAAATGGATTTGCCAATTAAAAAAAAAACAGCAATGTTGATCATGGCTAAGCAAAAACAGGAGGACTGACAATTTTATTGTATAGGGCATCCATAAAGTCTGTTTACATTTTAAAGAATTTATAACTTTAAAGTGCGCACTGACTTTATGGACACTCTAGTTAATTGATAGATGTAGGCGTTATTTGTAATGAACCCAAGATACTTCACTAACCCTGCATCATAAAAAAGTAAGAATAAAACTGGTTTAATGTGTCAATATTAGACATAATAGTAAATTATGAAATTGCTGTGAACAAGTGCTGTCCTGGAAAATTTTTAAAATGTCCTAAAAATTGATTTCCTAAAATGAGTGGGAATCCTGAGGTAATAATGCCATCTAGTAGCAAACCCTGGCAGCAAGGGAAGATAACTCTTTTCCACTCAACTCCATCCCAACAAGGGAAGACAATCACTACACGATAATCACTTCTGCAGAGTAACTTAAGAATAAGGTTTGATGTATTATCTGCGTTATTCGGACTATTGTCCCCATCTTCATTGTTATTTGTAACACAGATAATACTAATCTTCATTGTTATTTGTAACGCAGATAATACTAATCTTCAAGCCTCATCTCAAACATTCAGAGAATAAGGTTTAATGTGTTTTATGTACTATGAAAAGAAAAAAAGAAAAGACTTCTTCCTCAGCAGTACTTAGTTTTTGCATATTTTTCTTTATGCAACCCCATATGACTCTCTCTCTCTGCCCATCTAAAGAAGTGATCAAATAAATAAGGAATGTTTTCTGACAATATCCACCTCCACTCAGCAGAAGCCACTCCCACATGGACCAATCAAAAGGTCAGTTTCTTCTTGGGAAAGAATCTCCACTGGACTTTGACTGCCCAAGGAGACATTACTACTTCTTTGGTAAACTTATCTCTTTTTAAATGTGATGTAAAATTCAAAGTGATAATACTTGAAGATAAAACTCCAACAAAGTTGATAGACAAAACATTTTATATACAGCACAAGAATTAACAGGGTACATGATACATAGAGGTGTACATAAACATACATTCATGAATGGTAAAAAGATAAACATAAAAGCCACAGACATGAGACTAGGAATAGTCCATGCTGTGTGAATCACTTACAGTAATGTAAGGGGTGCGAGCCCCAACGAGAAGGGGTAGACCATGTCTAACCCATGTGTCTCGTAGGTCAGCCGGCAAAAAGAGAAAGAGATGTTCAAACCACTCGCTTAAATATAACAGGCCCCTAGCGGAACCAGCAAAAAAATGGGCAGACAACTCTCCAGGCAAATTACAAAAGTAACGCCACATGGACATAATTTTTTAAACCAGACAACCCGTTGCCCAATCATTCTTTAAACTCTGGGGGCATTAAATGTTTTTCCCTTTCATGTCTGATTTAATGATTCTGTCCAGGTGGTCAACTCCACTAATTTCGCTTAACAATCTCTCTCTTTGTGTGTGGTNAGGTTCAAAATTATAACCCCCCCAAAGAAAAAACAAAAATCACAAAAAACAAAAACACTGTATTTTTTAAACACTATATTGTAAAACTTTTAATGCTTTTTTTTGTTGCAGTCACTGATGGTACAGAACAACTTTTAATTCAGCTGGATGGTGGTACGGCTAAGTACTGGAGGTGGTGATAAAGAGAGGCTTTTTTGTATTCCCAGGAAGGATCAGAACAATAAGAAATAACAGAGGCGAGAAAGAAAAATAGATTCAATGAAGTATGAAATGATTTATTGAACTCCGGGGGGGTGGTAAATTTACATTCAAGGAAGAATGCATTCAGCCTCACAATCTTAGGTGTTTTCTCTGTTTGTCATAGAAAAAGAAGAACAAAGTTGGTGGAAAGTGACATGTTTTACTTCAGCATCATCAGTATGAAATTAATTTATTACCAAAAAACGATCTGCATTACAGAGGAGAGAAGCAGAATATTTTATAGTGTAAAACTGTTAATATTTTTTCTTTATTTTTATATGATTTTCCTTTCATATTATACTGCATACATGTTTTCGACTTTATCCTTTGAATTATATAATGTTTTTTCCTTTATTATTGAGCAGACTACATTTTTTTTTCCTTATATTTATTATATAATTTTTTCCCTTTTTATTATTATTAATTTTTTTTTCCCTTTTATTATTATATATTTTTTTTTCCTTATTATTTTATTTTTTTTTTCCTTTATTATTATATAATTTTTTTTCTTGTATTATATTATTTTTTTCGCCTTTTATTATATAATTTTTTTCCCTTTTATTATTATATAATTTTTTTTTTCCCTTTTATTATATAATATATTTTTCAATGTTAGTGTGGAGAGATGTTTTTCTCTCACCTTATGTAATATGATAGATATCGTAGTATTTCTTTTTTATTATATATATTTTTTTTCCTTTACTTATATATAATATTCTGCAATATACCTATTTGAGTGATAATTTTTTTTTCCTTTATTATTTTAATTTTTTTTTCGCTTTATTATTATATAATTTTTTCTTAGTATTATACTATTTTTTCCTTTATTATTAATAAGTTTTTTCCCTTTATTATTATATAATTTTTTTTCCGCTTTTATTAATATAATTTTTTTTCCTTTTTTATTATTTAATTGTTTTTTCCTTATTATTATATAATTTTTTTTTTCTTTATTATTATATTAATTTTTTTTTTCTTTATTATTATATAATTTTTTTTCTTTATTATTATATATTTTTTTTCCCTTTTATTATTATATTTTTTTTTTCCCTTTTATTATTAATATTTTTTCCTTTATTATTATAAATTTTTTTTCCTTTATTATTATTATTTTTTTTTCCTTTATTATATATAATTTTTTTCCTTTATTATATAAATTTTTTTTCCTTTATATTATATAATTTTTTTTTCCTTTATTATTAATATAATTTTCCTTTATTATTATATATTTTTTTTCCTTATTATATATAATTTTTTTTTTTATCATTTATAATTTTTTTTTTCTTTATTATATATAATTTTTTTCTTTTATTTATATAATTTTTTTTTCTTTATTATTATAATAATTTTTTTTCCTTTATTTTATATATTTTTTCTTTTATTATTATATAATATTATTTCTTTAATTATTATATAATATTATTCTTCTTTTATTATTATAATACTTTTTTTTCTTTATTATTATATAATATTATTTCTTTATTATATTAAATTTTTTTTTCTTATTATTATATAAATTTTAACTATTGTCAATTCCATATTTTTTTTCAAATTAGAATTATTATATTTATATCATGCTTGTCTCCTCTTTAAATGAGAACATTTTTTGGTAATATATACCATGGATTCTGTGAATGTCGAAGATTTTCCAGTGAATGCACGATTTGATTTGATTTTCCTTTTTTTTCTTTCTCATTTCTGTTTGATTTTCATTAAAACCTATATGTTGTATCTAAATGGATTATATGAATGTGTATTAATTGTGTTGTGTGTATATATATTTGATATATAATATATATATATATATATATTACACACACACACACCACCGAAATAAAGAACAAATATCAAATGCTTGAATGAAAATACTGCATGAAAAAAGAAATTCCGCTGACACAACAGCCAGAAATTTTCTTTCAATTCTTTCCAAGTTTGGCTGACATATTCAGATTAAACACATGGCTTTATTTGAGGAAGCTTTTCTAACGAATGCAACTTTTAAAACTAGAAATGGAATTAAGTCATGTTTGCTGAAATCTTTGTGGTATAAAGCATTATATATATGTATGTTATGTAGTTTGTATGTATATTATATATATATATTATATATATTATATATATATATATATATACTACTATATTAAGTTAGTTATTTGTTTTGAACTAAAAAGAAAATAATCTTTAAATTATGACGATTTTATTACTGTGACCTTTGCTCAAGTTATTTTTGTTTTTTTAAAGTAAAAAAATCAATTATAGTATTAAACATACAACTTAAAGAAAACTTGTCTTCTTAAAATAGAATCATAGGCTGTCCCCACCAATCACATTTTAGTACAGAGGCTGGACATTCACTAGCATTTTTTTTGTCGCGTGTTCTAGAAGAGTGGCACGTCTGGGTAATTATTTAAAACTCAATCTGCAGTATCTTAAGTCATTATCGTTTGCAGGGTACGAATGTCGACTTGGTAACTCATCAAGAAACGGTCGCGCACGGATGTCAGAATGGTAGATGGGCAACGTGTCATAATGGAGAGCTTCTTTCATTCTTTTCGCAAAGAATGTCCCAAGTGATGGCATCGAACATTGTCGAGTATCACTGAGAGTTGTCTACATGTTGAAATATTGACATCTTCAGTAAAAACGTTAACCCTGTTCTAGCAGTTGTGCAACATTCTGAAAATCTTCATAAAGTTTTGTTTTTTTCACTATTATGAAATTGTCAGAGGTATAAAAGATTTAAGCCACATTGATTGTGTGGTGACACCTCCGTTCTATTTGCATTAGATACGGCCAGGGTCTATCTGACGTTAAGAATGGTAATGACATGTATAGGGTCTTAGTATTGTGAGGTCAATATACGTATATGGAGAATATTGGTATTGCGCGGAGTGTGCTAATACCCACATTCATCTGGTTGGATTGATGTAAGATTTTTCAATCCCATATGATTGCTAGAAGATCTTGATTGAGGACAGCATCTTCTGGCCCCTTCATATCTAAAAGGGGTGAAGAACTTGGATTCTGATTTTTCAAAATTCATAGGTTGCCACATTAGGGAATTGGATGACATGAACTGGACGGCACATGTTGTTTGGTGGACTCGCGCACTCGGAGATCAGTTCTTTGCAGACACACTTAATAACTGACGATTGTGGTAGACCGTGGTCACTAAACTACATGGTTTGAGTGTTATGGGGTTAGCATATATTTGTTTAAGATTAAAAATCTTAGAAATCATAGTGTGAGCAAATCATTATTATCACCATAGGAATACCGCTAGTTAGACTAAGTCATCAGTTCATTGGTAGTAGTGAATATATTGACTAAGAATACTAGAAGCTATAAGATTTACTTTCCAAATGTAGTTTCATTGCGTTAAGCTATGAAACTATACTGATTGAACCCCCAAAAAAAAAATCCAGAAGAGCCAAAGTGACTTGTGGATATTAAGATAATCGACCGACATGGAAGAGTTGAAACATGCCATAGATAACGATGAATCAACTAATATACGAAACGAAATTTACCTACTCGAAGAGAGCAAGTCACATGACACTGAAACTTCAGCAATGCACATGAGTAGTAGGTGATTTAGGTAAAAATCAGACGATTGACTTTGTGCTACAAAAGTCTTCGAACTCACGCAACACACTTACTTAATATCTGGGAAGGAGTAGCATGTTTTTAAAAGATTCTATTTTTTAATGTTGTTTGCATACATATATGTTTCATGTGAATCTTCAATTATTTTCATTAACTAAAAAAAATCTTCATTGTTTTTTATCATAATACTTGTGAGCATTTATATTGTCTCTCAAATTAAAACTGTGTGAATTAGAAATAGTAGCTAAGAAGGTTAGCCAGTCTAAACAGAATATCAAAAGATAGCAAGAGTTAAAGGAATAAAGATGGGGGAGGGGTGAGAGATGAAATAAAAGCATGAGAAAGGGAGGGAAGAGAGAGTATTTTAAAGCAAAGAACAGAATGATGAATGAATTACACATGTTAACAATTACTGCATTTGGTTACTTTTATATAGCACAACAATTGTCAAGTTCACAGGGCAATCCTTAGTTTTTAATTTAACAAAACTTTCTTTTTTAACTGTTTTGCTCCTCAGTTAAGTGTACATGTTTGATGTTGCATATATTGTTGGCTGTGTGTGATTGAAATCCTTGGGAACAATCGACAATGCTGAGATGAATTGCGAGAATTTGGGTAAGAATAGAAATCAATTTCAGGTTGTGGAAATACGCTAGGTGGGAATTGAACTTAAAAACAACCAAGATCAAATAAAAGTCAGTATGATAAAAATCACACCCCTCCTTGCATATGTCAATATCTTTTAGGAATCTGTAATTTATTCTTCAGAAGTCAGAAAAAAAATTTTCCCTCCTATATGTTGGAATTGGAAAAAATTGGCAAATCCGGTTTGGTAAAAAAGATAAACACATATCGAACACTGTTTTTCTTAAGGCTGAGTAGATAAGGGAAGGATTTTGTTTTGTTAACAAATTATTATGAATAATTGAGACCTCTTTCGTGTTGTAAATGCATTCTAAGGTATAAATGTTCCCACTAAATATCATCTATTTCAAGGACTACCTGCCAGTCGTTTGCCCCGGGGCCTTTATTTTTCCTCATCGTTTCGTAGATATTCTCTTATCAATTCATGACCAGATCCGACCAAAATGCTGCCCTACAGACACTGCCATTTTCGGCATGAGAATGCTCTGAATATTCTTTCCATTCACTTTGTGCAAAATTATCAGGGTGATGTAGGTTTACATGTAACGCAAGATTTTTTTTTTCTAGAAATGTAAACATGAATGGCTGTCAGCATGTTGCTGATATTCCGGCCCATGATGAATCGATACCATCAACCTTAGGAGATAGCATTATACGTCACAACAGGAAGTGACATCATTTACAATCAAAGCCAGAAGGAGTGGAACGCAACACATGAAATTTGGTTTGAAAGAATTTTTTTTTTTTTTTTGGTATTTTTTGCAGAGAGGGGGGGATTTTGCTTTAATTTTAATTTTATTAATGTTTTGGTCTTGTATGAAGACCAGCAAGCAGATAAAAGTAAATTTGGATCTGACATGATTGTGTCACTAAAAGCAAAATAAGGATTGAAGTTAACCGAAGATTTTCAGTCAACTTTAAAGTAAGGAATTGGTTTTCTATCTTTGACAAGTTCAACTTGATGTTATGTCTAATATAATACAACCTTTAATATTAATTAAAATGGAGATTGTGTGTTTGTCTGTAACCGAATATATCACTACTTGTGAACTAAGACCCGGAAAGTCACCGGTTATAAAATTGTTGTATGAAACGGAAGTACTGTTTCAGCCAATCTTGTATTATTTTAAATAAAAGGCGAGTGGTTCTTCTCGCAGTTAACGTCAAACTGGGTAACGTCTTATTTTCGCGATAAGCGCGTTATAAAATTGCGACGAGGATGAGAATTACGAGATGCTGGTCTCCCCGATTAAAGGGGATAATGTGAATTTAAAAAGTCGTCAATTTCATACCTGGGCCATAGGATTGATTCTGAAGGAATCCACCCACGCAGCAGATAAGTCAATGCAATTCATAAAGCACCCACCCACAAGATGTGTTCTGAACTGCGTAGTTTTTTACAGGCTGTTTTGTTGAACTACTTCGGCCGGTAACTTAAACAATTCAGCACAGTTTTAGCTCCTTTGGTACATTACTACAACAAGGGAGTTCCTGGAAATGGGAATCAGACGAAGCCTTTGCTTTCCAAGCAATCAAGGAGTTGCTAATGTCCAACTATGTTTTGGTTCATTAAAATGCTTGAACGTTAAACTTATCATGACGGTGGATGCATCTCAGTGGGTGTGGGGGCAGTGTTACGCATATAATGAAAGACGGGAAGTGAAAACCGATTTTTTTGCCTCCAGACATATCAAAGGCAGAACGAAATTGAAATGCCCAGATAGAACGTGGGGAGGACGGCAGTCATTTTGGAGTTTTAAATTCCATAAATATATCTATGGTCGAGAATTACCATCATCAACGGATCATAAACCACTGCTTGGCTTTTAAAGAGGACCGTGCAATATCACCAACAGGAAGTGCAGAGTTCAACTTGGGCTTGATTCTAGCAAGTTTCATTATCAAATCTAGAATACAAACCAGTTCAAAAATTTCTAATGCAGATGGATTGAGTCGGCTACCTATAAAGACCATTTAACGCCATTACTGTCCGGAGGAAGTAGTACTTCTCCATGTCAGCTTTAAGACTTAACCCCAGTCAACGTCAAAACCTGGTTGCCTTTTTACACCTCAAGAGACCCGTGTTAATCCAAGTGCGTAGATGGATCTTACATGGATGGCCGGAAAAGTATCTCTTGACTTTCAACCATATAAACCAGCGAAGGATGAGTTGTCGGAACAACTGGGTTGTTTTTAATTGGGATCACGGGTGAATTATCCCAGCAAAGTGTCGAGAGGCGTTACTGAAAGAATTGCATGAGAGTCATCAGGAATTTCAACGGATGAAGTCTCTTGCCTCGTCAAGTCACATTTGGTGGCCTAAAAATGGATGCAATATTGAAATTATGTGTGAGGAGTTGTCCATGTGCCAAGATAGTGCAAATATGCCCTCGGCTAGTGGCATTCGCATCCCTGGGAATGGCCAGGAAGGCCTTGGCACAACTCCTCACACATAATTCAATATCTGCATCCCTTTTAGGCCACGAAATGTGACTAGCGAGCAAGGAGACTTCATCCGTGAAATTCCTGGATGACTCCCTGCAATTCCTTTCAGTAACGCCTCTCGACACTTTGCTGGGATAATCCACGTGATCCCCATAAAATACAACCCAGTTGTTCGAACAACTCATCCTTTCCTGGTTGTATATGGTTGAAAAGTCAAGAGATACTTTTCCCCGGCCATCCATGTAAGATCCATCTACGCACTTGTGATAACACGGGGTCTCTTGAGGTGTAAAAGCAACAGTTTTTGACGTGTGGGGTTAAGTCCTAAAGCTGAACTGGAGAGTACTACTCCTCCGGACAAGGTAATGGCGTAAAATGGTCCTTCTATATAGGTAGCCGACTCAATCCATCTGCATTAAGAAATTTTTTGAACCTGGTTTGTATTCTAGTTGATAATGATAACTTGCTGAATCAAGGCCCAACGTTGAAACTCTAGCACTTCCTTTGGTGATATTGCACGGTCCTCTTAAAAAGCCCAAGCAGTGGGTTTATGATCCGTGATGATGTAAATACTCGAGCCATGATATTATTTATGGCAATTTAGAACTCCAAAATGACTGCAGTCCTTCACGTTCTATCTGGGCATAAGATTTCGTTCTGCCTTTGATAATGTTCTGGAGGCAAATAAATCGGTTTTTTCACTCCCGTCTTTCATTATATGCGATAACACTGCCCACACCGCAGTGGAGATGCATCCACCGTCATGATAAGTTTTAAGTTCATCGCATTGTAATGAACCAAAACACTAAGTTGACATTAGCAACTCCTTTGATTGCTTGAAAGCAAAGGCTTCGTCTGATCCCATTTTCCAGGGAACTCCCTTTTGTAGTAATTTTGTACAAAGGAGCTAAAACTGTGCTGATATTGTTTTATAGTACCGCCGATAGTAGTTAACAAAAGCTAAAAACTACGCAGTTCAGACACATTCTTTGGGGTGGGGTGCTTTATGAATCTGCATTGACTTTATCTTGCGTTGGGTGGATTCCTTCAGAATCAAATCCTAATGGCCAGGTATGAATTGACGACTTTTCTTAAAATTCACATTTATCCCTTTAAGTCGGAGACCAGCATCTCGTACTCTCATCCTCGTCGCAATTTGTATAACGCGCTTAGCGAATAATAAGACGTGTAGCCCAGTTGACGTTAACTGCGAGAAGAACCCACTCCTGCTTTTATTTAAAATAATACAAGATGGCTGAAACAGTACTTCCGTTTCATACAACAATGTTATAACGGTGCTTCCGGGTCTTAGTATACCAACAAGTAGTGATATAGTTTCGGTTACAGACAAACATCCAATCTCCCTTATATCATATTAAAGGTTGTATTGAGTATTCAGACATAACATCAAGTTTGAAACTTGTCAAGAGTAGAAACCAATTCCTTTACTTTAAAGTTGAACTGAGAATTCTTCGGTTAACTCAATTCCTTATTTTGCTTTTAGTTGACACAATCATGTCAGATCCATTTTACTTTTTATCTGCTTGCTGTCTTATACAGACAAAAAATTAAAATTAAAAATTAAAGCAAAATCCCCCCCCCCTCTCTGCAAAATTAACCAAAAAAAAAAAAAAATTCTTTGCAACCAAAATTTCATGTGTTCGTTTCCTTCCTCCTTTCTGGCTTGATTGTAAAGTGATGTCACTTCCTGTTGTGCGTAATAATGCTAATCTCCAAGGTTGATTGGTATCGGTCAATCAATGGCCGGGAATATCAGCAACACTGGCTTGACAGCCATTCACTGTTTTAACATTTCTAGAAAAAAAAAAAATCTTTGGTTCCATGTAAACCTGACATCAACCCTGAATAATTTGCACAAAGTGAAATGGAAAGAATATTCCAGAGCATTCTTCATGCGAAAATGGCAGTGTCTTGGAGGGCAGCATTTTTTGGTCGGATCTGGTCATGGAATTGATAAGAGAAATATCTACGAACGATGAGGGAAAATTAATTAAACCCCGGGGGCAAACGACTGGCGGTGTCCTTGAATAGATGATATTTAGTGGGAAATTAATACCTTAGAATGCATTTTCCACACGAAGATCTCAATTATTCATAATAATTTTGGTTAACAAAAAATTATCCTCCCTTATCTACTCAGCCTAAACGAAAACATGTGTTCTGATATGTGTTTAATCTTTTTACCGAAAGCCAGGATTTGCCAATTTTTTTCCAATTCCAGACATATTTTAGGAGTGAAAATTTTTTTCTGACCTTCTGATAGAATAAATACAGATTCCTAATAAAGATTTGACAGATGCAAGGAGGGGGTGAATTTTTATCATACTGACTTTTATTTTGAATCTTGGTTGTTTTTAGTTCAATCCACCTAGCGTCATTCCACACACTGAAATTGATTTCTATTTTACCCATTGATTCTCGATATTCATCTCACATTGTCCATTGTTCCAAGATTTCAACTGCACGACACATGCACAATATATGCAAACATCAAACTACTGTTACACTTATACTGAGGAGAAAACAGTAAAAAAAGAAAGATTTGTTAAATTAAAAACTAAGGATTGCCCTGTAACTATGACAATTTTTGTGATGCTAGATAAAGAGTTAACCAAATCAGTAATTGTAACATGTGTAATTCATTCATTCATTTCTTTTCTTTGTCTTTAAAAATTTTCTTCTCTTCGCTCCCTTTCTCATGCTTTTATTTCATTCTCTCACCCCCCATCTTTATCTCCTTTAACTCTTTTTCTTTTGATATTTACTGTTTAGACTGGCGTAACCTTCTTAGGCTACTATTTTCTAATTCACACAGTTTTAATAGAGACAATATAATGCTCACAGTATTATTGATAAAAACAATGAAGATTTTTTTAAAGTTAATGAAAATAATTGAAAGAATTCACATGAAAAATATATGTGATGCAACAACATAAAAAATAGAATCTTTTAAACAGCACCTTCCCAATTTAGAATGTTTGGAGTGAAATGATTGTAGCAAAAATGCAATGTTGATTTGTACTCAATGAGATGCTCATCGTATTGTGAAGTTTCAGTGTCATGTGCTGTTTTGAGTAGGAATTTTGTTTCTTATTAGATTGATTGGTTTTATGGCATGTTCAACTCTCATGGGTTATTTTAATACAAAGTCACTTGGTTTGGATTTTTTTTGGGGGGGGTTCAATTATATCATTCACAGTAAACGAATGATAATCATTTGAAAGTAATATAGCTTATATTCTTAGTACTAAATAATTCATATACAATGATATGATTTCAAATAGTATTCCTATTGATAATAATGTTTGCACACATGGTTTCAAGATTTTTTTTATCTAATACAAATAATTATGTAACAAACTCAACATGAGTTAGGAGGTCACACAATGTCAGTTTAATGTGGTGTCTTGCAAGAAAGCTTCCCAGGGAGTGTACAAAAATAGCTCAGTTCTGTCATCATTCCGTTAAGTGGCACCATAATTGTTTGAAGAAATAAATCCAGTTCTTACCCCTTTTAATGAGGGGGAGATCTGGCTGCAATAAGGATCTCTAGAACAATGTTGAAAATTCAGATCAACCAGGATGAATGTGGCCATTAGCACAACTGCTAATACAATAATTTTCATATCTATTTTGACCCATCATAAACCCTAACATGTACTGACCATTCTAAGTCAGAATAGACTGGGTCTAATGGCAAAAAAGGAGTGCACACACAATCAGATGTGGTTTAAATGTTATACCTGAACAATTTCTAATTAGTGAAAAAAAAACTTTTAATGAAGATTTTTCTAATGTTGCAACTGGCTTATGAACAGGTCTGTTTAGTTTATGTGAAATGTCATATTTTCAAATTAGACAACCTTTTATAATCAATGTTTGATAGATCACATTGGGAATCTTTGGAAAAGAATGAAGAAGCTCTCATTATACAGTTGCCTACTCTACAGATCTGACCCGTGCAGACTTTCTTTTGAGTTTACCAAAAGGAATATCTACCCTGAGAAAATGCATAAGAACTGCATAATGATTTTTAACAATGAATTCCGGAATGCATTTCAGAACATGAAAAAAAAATGCTATGAATGTTTGTACTAAAAGTATTGGTGGGAGGAAAGCCTATTTTTTAGAAGACAAGTTTCGTTAAGGTGTAGGTTTATATATAATTGATTTTTTTTATTAAAAAAAACAAAAAAACTTGAGACAATGTACAGTAAAAATCGTTTATTAATATAAAGATTATTTTTCTTTTATCAAACAAAAAATATAATATACATATATAATATATATATATATATATATATATATATATATAATTACATACATACATACTACATACATATATATAAATGCTTATACCACAAAGATTTTCAGCAGCATGACTTAAATTCCATTTCTAGTTTTAAAAGTTGCATTCGTTAGAAAAGCTTCTCAAATAAAGCCATGTTGTTTAATTCTGAAAATATTCAGCCAAACTTGGAAAGAACTGAAAGAAAATTTTGGCTGTGGTGTCAGCGGAATTCTTTTTATGGCAGTAGTTTTCATTCAAGCATTTGCAAATTTGTCTTTATTTCGTGTGTGTGTGTGTGTGTATATATATATATATATATATATATATATATTATATATAGACACACACAATTAGATACACATCTATACAATTTAGATACACATATAGTTTTTTAATGAAATCAAACAGAATGAGAAAGAAAAAAAAGGAAAATCAGATCAACACGTAATCACTTGAAATCTCACATCATCAGAATCCAATTGTATATATTAAGCAAAAAATGTATCTACATTAAAGAGGAGACAAGCATGAATGTTAAGATATAATAATTCTAATTTGGAAAAAAATATGAATTGACCAATAGTTTAAATTTTATTTTTTATATATGGATTTGTTTTATAAGATATTCATAATATATTATTAATTAATCTTTAGGTGTAATTAAAAGTATGATTTAAATTGGAAAAAAATAAGAATTATATATATATAAGGAAATATATTAATATAATGAAAAAAAATATAATAATAAGAAAAAATTATATATATGAAGGAAAAAAAATATATAATAATAAAGGAAAAAAATTATATAATAATAAAGAAAAAATTATATATGAATAAAGGGAAAAAAAATTATATAATAATAAAGGGGAAAATATATAATAGGATTTATATTATAAGAAAATTATTAATAAAGAAAAAATTATATAATAATAAAGGAAAAAAAATTATTATATAATAAGGAAAAAAAATTATCATAGCATAATAAAGGAAAAGATTATATAATATAAAGGAAACTAGATATAATAAAGGAAAAAAAAATTATATATAAAAGGTAAAAAATTATAATATATTATAAGGAAAAAAAATTAATATAATATAGGAAAAAAAAATTAAATATAATAAGGAAAAAAATTATAATAATAATAAAGGGAAAAAAAATATATATAATACGGGAAAAAAAAAATTAATATAATGGAAAAAAATGATATAGATATAAGAAAAAATTATTAATAATAAAGGGAAAAAAAATTATATAATAATAAAGGGAAAAAAATTATATTAAAGGGAAAAAATATATAATAGATAAAGGAAAAAAATTATAATAAAAAGGAAAAAATTATATAATATAAGGAAAAAAAAATTATATAATAATAAAGGGAAAAAAAATATATATAATAAAGGGAAAAAATATTTATAAGGAAAATTATATAATCAAGGAAAAAAAATTATATTATAAAAGGAAGAAGATAAAAAATTTAGCAGATAGTATAATATCGGAAAAAATTTATATAATAATAAGAAAATATTAAATAGTATGAAAATTACACTTACACTATAGAAATTATTCTGCTTCTCTTCTGTAATGCAGATGTTTTTTTGGTCAATAAATTTAATTTTTCATACTGAGGGATCTTGAATAAAACATGTTTATTTAATTTTTCACTTTTCTTCTTTGTTTTTTTCTAAGAAATGAGAAAAAACAAGTTGTGAGGCTTGAAATGCATTGCATTCTTAGACTTATCTCTTGGGTTCCATTAAAATCTTTTCAATACTTCATTTTGGAATTATTCTTGTCTTCTCTTGCTTTGTTATTTCTTTATTGTTCTGATCTTCCTGGACAATAAAAGTCTGTTTTTAAGGTACACCATCCCAGCTGAATTAAAGTTCGTTCTGTACATCCAGTGACGAACAGAAAAAAACTTAAAAGTTTTACAATATATTTAAAATTACAGTGTTTTGTTTTTTGTGTTGTTTTGTTTTTTTTTTTGGGGGGGGTGATATTTTTAACCTACTAAAACTGTTCAGGTCAGATAAGGACTTTTTATACACAGCATATGAAATTGGACTCAAGTTAAGAACGATCTTAAGACATGCTGTATTAAGCTGCCTATTGGAATTTAAAAAAGGGTAAACCAAATTTTCTTTAAGCTGCAAGAGACATTCAACTTGGTTATGTCAATTTTTGATTTTGCCAAGTTTGAATTCTCTTTGCTAAAGAAATTTCGTGTTACGTCTTTCAGGAAAATAATGAATACTTTATTATCTGTAGAGTTTTGGCATTAACCATTTGAGGTATTAATATTTGTTCACATGTTATACTTTGGCAAAATTGATGCTGCTGTTTCAGAGACATCATCTGGCTTTTCTGAAGAGATCAGGAATTGTTTTTTGAATTACCAATTTGCTTGCTTCATGATCAAGAAGACGCAGAAGAGAACATTTTTTTAATTAGTTTTAATCATTCTGCATTTGAATTTAGTGTTTTAGCTAAGTACTAATGCAGTAGAATATATAAGTATTAACCTTACCAATTTGTTTCTAAAACAAAAAAACCAGGATTTTTATTATTTCTAATGAACATTAATATAAAAAGCTTACCAAAATCTACAACATAGAAACTCTGTTACAAAAATAAGATTTAACCATAAATATATATATGATTATAATAGTGGAAAAAGTTTTGAAAAACACAGGAATCCATAAAATGAAGTGGATTTTTTCGCACAACACTGAGTTTTCCATCTGGTGTCTTAGTAATCCTTCTTCGGCTTTTGGGATGATAGGGAAGTAAATTATCACAGAATAAGAGAAGAGCTGACTGGATTTTGTTTTACAATGTTTTGTTGGAAAGTTTAGTGCTTTAGAAACATAGTTCGAAATTTAAGATCAACGCGGATAAACGTTTTGAAGGTGACGTCGAATCATCTCTCTTCTATTGTGGTGTGTGGGTGTGTGGTGTGAAGAGACGAGAGAATTTGATCAGAGCGCTATAACTTTTCCAATCAAAAACCATTGTAAACAAACCGATTCAGTCCCTCTATTATTCTGTGATAAATTTTTCCTTATATAACAAAAGCCCTGAAGAAGAATTCTACTACAATAGATTGAATACACAGTTGAGCATTGTTGAAAAACTATCACTCTTTTATTTGAATGTTTTCTTCAAATTTTTTCACTGTTTATTAATGACGTTCGATTCTTTCCATTTTCTCGTTCAAAATATATATAAATGTATAAAATATAAGTAGTAGTAAGGTCGACGGGGGCGGCCTAAAGTCAGTTATAGCTCAGTCGGGGGAGTCTATCCCTTTTTCAATAAAGCGGCTAGAACCCAACGGAGATTGTCTTAAGCAATTGAGGTTGGAGGCACACTACACTCAAGCTTCCTTATACTTTAACGCAAGATCCTTGTGCTACTATACGCTGAGTTTGAGAGGTACTGGTTCGAACTAGGAACCTTCTGTGGTTCAGCGAACCTCTCACTAACTACTATATTAAATAATAATAATATAAGGATTTAATTGATTTTTCCCCTCCACGCGAAATCATATACATTCACCATGGGCCACAACACACATACTGCGCTTTTTTCATTCCGCACAATACACAACGTACAAATCCCGCGCTGGTATACAGTCTTTAACGTCACAACCACCCACGCAATTTTCAATGGTCCCAAAGCTTTAACAACATACATACACATACAACTAAAAATAAACGCATTTCACATTCACACGAGAAACAGTTATCAAAAAATAAACATCATTTCAACACAATAAAAATTCATTTGGGAGAAATGCATAGCTGGACTGCTTCGTTCAAATTTCTTTTGATAAAGAGGTATTAACTCGAAGAATTCAAGAAAATAAAATAAAGGTCAACACACTAACCATTAATTACCGTATTTACCTTTCTCTTTATTTATTCCACAACTGCATTGTGATAAGCCCTTGCTAATCCAACGCTCCTAACGCAATAACTCACAAATGCTTTCAAGAGAAATTAAAACTCTCTTATATATATATATGCAGAAAGATTTTACATTTTTTATCTTAACCTACAATATTCCTTTTTTGGTCACAGTTTCAATGCTATAGTTTTTGGTAATAAATTAATAGCTAATGATATCCGTTTTTGATTTGTATAATCCCTCTCTCTGGGTCTTTAGAAGAAACTTATTCAAAAAAACTTCCCGATAGACGATCTAACTTCTCCACACTACTCTCCTGAAAGAAAGTGAAAAATGTTTTTTCTCAAGACACGGGCTAATCATATCTCTATTCTGTTGATTTGTTTATATTGTTCATTTAATTTGACACAAGGCCATAAATAAAGGGCACTTCAGATCCAATCTCAACTAATACTGATAACAAATTCTAGTCTAATTTGGTAACACTCATACCAACAAGATGCGGAATATGGTCAGAGTAGTTAATTACTTGGACACAAACCAGAGATATGCAGGCACTCAGTGAGAGAATCTTAATGATAATAATTAAATCAAAATCATAGGGTTTCCTTAGTCTGAATGTCAAATACATGGAAGAGGAAGGACAGAGTAATCTTCTGTGTGGAGATCAAGAAAAGGACTTTTGGGAAGAAAAATTACCAAACAAATATGATAATAATAAACTTTGTCAACACTTTTTCGACCATATGACTGCCCCAGTTTACTTTAAAGACCAGTGATGATGAAAATCATGATCCTAAACCCTAAGTTAAGCAACAATGAGCCTGCCTCCTGTACTTAAATGAGGTGACCACTTTATGTTACAACAGGTCATAAACAAACTGGAGACCCTATGTGCCCAATTAAGTAAAGCTTAATAATGATATGAAGTTAATGAATTCAAGTTTTGCCTCCTAGGTCATTATCCTGTCCTTCAACGTCTTCTAACACATACAGCACCCCTCAAACAATGCAGAGCCAGCTGAGAAAAAATATCAAGAAAAAACATCTTGGGCTTTTTAGTAGCCTTGGCCTACAAGAAATATATTTTTTGTTTAAAAGTCAACTTTAAATTATCAACAGGAAACAGAAACTTAAGGATAAGTGATTATACGCTTCTTGGAACGAATTAGGCCTTGTTGATCTTTGAAATTCAAGTCAGTTTGGGAAACGAAGGGCAACATCAAACTGTTTAACCAAGAATGATTCCGCAACTTTGGTAGAGTTTTCGCAAATGAGATTCCTGAAATAACCACTAAAAAACTGCTCAGTCAGATAAGGACATTTTTACACAGCATATGAACAGTTGACTTCAAGTTAAGAAGATTTAAGACATCTGTATTAAGTCCTATTGGAATTTAAAAGAAAGAGGTAACAAATTTCTTTAGCAAAGAGAATTCAAACTTGGTTATGTCAATTATTTGATTTTGCAAGTTTGAATTCTCTTTGCTAAAGAAAATTTGTTTACCTCTTTCAGGAAATAAAATGAATATTTATTATCTGTAGAGTTTGGCACTTAACCATTTGAGGTTAAAATATTTTGTCACATTATATTGGCAAAATCTCTGATCTGCTTTTCCAAGACAATCATTGCTTTCTGCAAGAGATCCAGGAATTGTTTTGAATTACCAATTTCCTGCTCATGTAAGAAGACCCAGAAGAAAGACATTTTTTATTAGTTTTAATCATTCTGCATTTGATTTTAGTGTTTTACTAATACTAATCAAGTAGATATATAAATAAGTATACCCTTACCAATTTTTTCTAAACCAAAAATACCAGGATTTTATTATTTCTAATGAAACATTATATATAAAACAGATTACCAAAATCTACAACATAGAAACTCTGTAACCAAAAATAAGATTACATAAATATATATATATGTAAAATAGTGAAAAAAGTTTGAAAAAACACAGGATCAAATAAAATGAGTGATATTTATTCAGCCAACACTGCAGTGTTTCAATCTGTTTAGTAGATCTTCTTCAGGGCTTTTGTTGATATAAGGAAAAGTAAAATTTATCACAGAATAAGAAGGAGACTGTGATCGGTTTGTTTACAATGTTTTGAATGGAAAGTTAGTGCTCTTAGAATAGATTCGAAAATTTATAAGACGCTAGGATAAACGGTTTTGAAGGATGACGTCGAACAATCTCTTTCATTGTGTGTGTGTGTGTGTGTGTGTGAGAGAGAGAGAATCTATTCTAAGAGCGCTAACTTTCCATTCAAAACATTGTAAACAAACCGATCACAGTCTCCTTATTATTCTGTGATAAATTTTTCCTTATATCAACAAAAGCCCTGAAGAAGATCTACTAAATAGATTGAAACACTGCAGCATTGGTTGAATAAATATCACTCATTTTATTTGATGTGTTTCTTCAAAATTTTTTCACTGTTTTACATACTGTCGGATTCACTTCCATTTTTCTCTTCAAATATATATATAAATATTATAAAATATAAGTAAGTAAAGTAAAGTCGACGGGGCGGCCTAAAGTCAGTATCAGCCAGTCAGCGAGGGAGTCTATCCCCTTTTCAATAGCGCTAGACCAAGGAGATTGTTTAAGCATCTGAGGTGGAGCGCCACACCTACCATCAGCTCCTTACTTTACCGCACAGATCCCTGTGCTACTCATACGCTGAGTTGACGAGGACCGGTATCGAACTAGGAACCTTGTGGTTTCTAGCCGAACGCTCTACTACTACTAATAATAATAATAATAATAATAAAGGATTAAATTGATTTTCCATCCAACGCGAAATATTATACATCACCATGGCCACAAAACACAAATACGCTTTTTCATTCGCACATACACACGTACAAAATCCCGCGCTAGGATACAGTCTTAACGTCACAACCAACACGCATTTTCAATGTCACGCGCATTACAACATACATACACATACAAACAAAAATAAACGCATTCACATTCACACGAGAATACAGTTATTCAAAAAATAACATCATTTTCAAAAAATAAAAATTCATTTGGGAAGAAATGCCATAGCTGGACTGCTTCAGTTCAATTCTTTTGATAAAGAGGTATTACCTCGAAAATTCAAGAAAATAAAAAATACAGGTCAACACACTACACCATTATTACCGTATTATTATTTTTTTATTTATTCCAAACTGCATTGTGATAGCCTTCTAAATCAACCTCCTAACCAATACATACACAATGCTTCAAGAAAATTATGAAACTCTCTTATATATATATATCAGAGATTTTTACTCATTTTTTTACAACTACATATTCCTATTTTTGGTCACAGTTTCAATGCTATAGTTTGGTAATAATTAATAGCTAATGATATCCGTTTTGATTGTATAATCTTTTTGGTTTAGAAGAAACTTATTAAAAAAACTTCCCATAAAGAATCTAACATTATCCCAACTACTTCTGAAGAAAGTGAAAAATGTTTTTCTCAAGAGAGGGTAAATATTAAATACTCTTATTCTTTGATTTGTTTATATTGTTAATTTAATTTGACACAAGGCCATAAATAAAGGGCACTTAAGATCAAACTCACTAATACTGATATTCTAGTCTAATTTGGTAACCATCATACCACACAAGATGCGGGAATATGGTCAGAAGTAGTTAATTACTTGGACACAAAACCAGAGATATGAGGCACTCAGTGAGAATCTAAATGATAATATTAAATCAAAATCCTAGAGGTTTCTTAGTTTGAATGTAAATACATGGAAGAGGAAGGACAGTATCTTGCTGTGAGATCAGAAAGGACTTTGAGAAAATTACACAACAAATATGATAATATAACCTTTGTCACAACTTTTCAGACATATGACTGCCCCATTTACTTTAAAGACAGTGATTGATGAAAATCATGATCCTAACACCTAAGTTAAGCAACAATGAGCCTGCTCTGTACTTAAATGAGTGACCACTTAGTAACAACAGGTACTATAAACAAACTGAGACCTATGTGCCAAATTAAGTAAAGCTTAATAAATGATATGAAAGTAATGATTCAGTTTGCTCCTAGGGTCATTACTCTCTTACAAGTCTTAAATACCAGCAACTCCCTCAAACAAATGCAGACAGCTGAGAAAAATTCAAGAAAAAACATCTTGGGCTTTTGGTATCCTTGCCTACAAGAAATATATTTTTTTAAAAGTCACTTTAAAATTATCAAAGGAAACAGAAATTTAAGGATAAGTATTATACCTTCTTGGAACGAATTAGCTTGTGATCTTTGAATTCAGTCAGTTGGGAACGAAGGGCAACATCACTGTTAACCAAGAATGATTCACGACACTTTTGGTAGAGTTCTTGAAATGAGATTCCTGAAATCAAAACAACACAAGAATTACCATTTTTGGTTATTTTAACAAAACAATAAATTAACTGCAAGTAATTTTACACAATGTAGATATTTTATAAAACCAAAATCGTTCAGTGTAGTGCTATTATTACTGAGTGACCATATCCAAGAAAACATGGTTGAAGAAGTCTTTCAGAATTTAATACAATTAAATTTTATTAACACTTATTCTTTTGTAAGAGGAAAAGATTGAGTTTGAGTTGAGTTTGAGTTTTGTTTAACGGCATATCAACCTCTGTGGATCATTTAATGCCAAAAAGGTTATTTTGGATTTCAGTTTTTAAAGTAGTGGTTCTATGGAGATAATTGGTTATGTTCTGTTATATTTTGTTGAAAAGGTTGCTTTTTTTAATAAAATTTAAAATGTTTTCAGGGTTTGTATTCTTAAAGATGTCTTTCAGGTTTCTAGCTTGATAGTAATTTGTGTGGATATGTTAGGAAAAGATTGAACAAAAATATGATAAAAACATTTAATTGACTATTTTGTAGAAAATAAATGTGAAATATATATATATTATTTTTTTTTTTTTTTTTTTTACAAAATGACACTACAGAAATCTATTTTATATTTTAACATAGAATGTTTTCAAAATAATTAAAAAGGTGGGGGAACGAATATGACATATCTGAAATGTATTTATTTCAGTTATCAAAAGTAAATGTTTAAAAAAATACTTTTTGTAACAAAAGTGAATAAATAAAGTCAGCAAAAAAAAATAAAATAAAATAAAAAGTAGTTGACAGTTTTGCCTTGATGTTAAATTTTGCAAGTCAGATTTTTTTAAGATTAATTCTTTTCTGGTAAGCCAATATGCTAATCACAAAATAAAATTGTTGTAAACAAGAAAAATGAATGAAGATTTTTTTTAATAAATTTGTTTTTATCTATCAAATGTACCTAAAATTAGGTAGTAAGAATAACACTGGTCGACAAAAAAAAAAATTATGAAATGGTGTCGAAAGACCAAACGTCTTTTTGAGCTAATTTGAGGTTGCTGAATCTGATATTAACCTTACTTTTTGTTGGTTAGCTACCATTTTTGTTGTACAGAAATGCCTTATTTTGGGAAAAAAGAATTTTTTTTATTTGTTTTTTTTTGCATATATATTGACCAATGGCAATATTTCTCAAAGAAAAATTGTAGAAACTTTTCAATTGTGTATTTAAACCAACAAATATTGTTCTGCTTATTGAGAAATACTATTTTTGCAATAACAATCTTTAAAAATAACACGATTGAATATACCAATAACAACAAGTATTTTCATCAAATCATTTAATAAATTATCTGCAGAAATAAAACCTTCGCGTACATAAGAACTATGAAAGGTAAAAATGGATATTGAATCCGACAATATGTGTAAAAAATTTTGTAGAAAAAACAACAAGATGTTAAAAGTTTTGCTGACAGAAATCTGTTTAAACATTATGAATATGTCTTTATCAAAGCAACATTGTAAGCGGAAAAACGAAATAAATATATCATTAATTACGAGGCATAGAACGCTCCCGATCAGTACCGGAATTTTCAAAAAATTTTTAAAAATACGTATTTATTGTTAAAAATAAAATAAATTTTATTTTTAAAAATTATAAGTATTTTTATCATAAAAAAGCTCAGAAGAGTTTGCAGTAAAAGTGTATATGAATATCAAAAAGTTCAGGAAAATGTTCCGGTTACAAATGAAAGTTTAAAAAATATAACAAGTCCAACAACAGATTTCTGTCAGCAAAACTTTTAACATCTTGTTTTTTTTCTACGAAACTTTCTACAAATAAGAACTATGATAAAAATTTTCTCTTTTGTGATTGTCTGTCATTTTCAATGTTTTTAAGTCCCTTTTGATACTCCAGTAGTAGTCAGCCATTTGTTTGTTTGTCCCATTTTACCTGGTAGAGCACTCTTCCATTGTTTTAATATTCTGAAGGAACTATTTTCGTTAATTTATGAGGAAGTGCGTCCCGGTCTCCCGCCTCAAAGACCGCTACCAGGTGACTATCAAAATAACAACCACAGCTCGTCGTAATTCTTGTTTATTTATTGTAATTTGTCGTAATTTTTGTTTATATATCAAGATGAATATATAGTTTTGAATAGACTGAGATAGATAAACAAACAAAAATAATATAGATAGATACAAACAAATAGAGATAGATATTTTCGACAAGTAAATGTATTTGGGGGGGGGGTCGCTTCTTTTTTTGTCATAATTCTTGTTTATTTAAACTAAAAACAAGACATTAAACAAACATGAATAAAAAAAAACCTTAGTATTTAAATTAATATAGATAAATATGACCAAATTGAGATAGATAGATAGTTTTGAATAGCTTAAGCTGGGTCGTTATTTTAATAGTCACCAGGCAGCAACTCTTGAGGCAGGAGACCGGGACGCACTTCCTCATAAATTACCCCATTTTCTTTGCTCATCACTCACATAGCCATCTAAATAAATTTCCGGAAAATTGTGGCAATGTAAAAAATGAACCTTAATCCTCATATAAGCACCTATGTCCTGTAGACTTTTCAATAGCATTTACACTATTTGTAGTTTTCAGTCAAATAATTGCCTAAAACATTTTTCTCCACGTCAACAAACAATGTGTAATTTCAAGTAATTCATTGAATTAACAAATTCATCCGCCTTAATGAGTTTCCTGATAGGTGCATCAAACACTCCTACTTTGAGTTTTTTTGGTGCTAAGTCCTGGCAACAATTTACATATATACTGAAAACATTTACATTCTTTGTTGAGTGATTTTACATACTGTTTCATTAATCCCAATTTGATATGCAAGGGAGAGAAAATGATTTTTCTTTCAGATTTGCACTTTTTCATGATGTTCATCATGTGTAATGAAATAGGGGCATGTCTTTAGTTGGAGTTTCTTTAGTTGGAGTTTCTTTCCAACTGTGAAAACAAAAACTCTCCATATTTCCTTCCATATCGAAGGGATAAAAGTGAAATGATAAATTTATGAATTATAAAAGATTTTAGGGTCTCACATTTTTTTTTCATGTCACTTTAATTACCAGGTTAAGTATATTACTGATAAAGTTTTATTAGTTAATTTGAATATTGGTGATAAATTGGAAAAATTCAATACTATTTTTAAATTTTTGAGTCAAAAACACTTCTTTCTTATAAAAATAGTTTATTTCAGGTGCTAACATAAATCGGTTGGTCTACCTGAAAATAGATTGGTTTTCTACGATCATTAGTAACTAAATTTTACAATCAGCCAAGATCCTACAATTGATCTTTAGTTACGGAATCAGCACCATCAATTTAGTTTTTTGTTTTTAAGCACCAAAAATCGTGTTGACCAGTGTAAATAAAATAGTTTTTAATTTCAGTTTTAAAAAGTGCATATTTCCTGATATATATATAAGTAAAAATATTATAAGTTCAAAAATATTATAAGTTCAAAAAGTTCAAAAATCTTAAAGGTAAGTAATACAATTTTTTCCTAAATTCTTAATCTTAAAACAATTACAAAAAAAAATCAGTGAATTGTCTGATTTCAATGAAATTTTCAGTACTTTATCCATTAATGACTTAATTTCATAATGAATAGCTTATTCTATTTTTTTTAAATTGAAAAAAGTCCCAAATTTTTACATTTCTAGAAAGATCAAATCCAGAAGATATCATAAAAATATTTTTTTTTAATTCTAAATTTTAAAATTTCAACAAAAGTTAATTGAAAATTTAAGTTATTTTCTTAAAAATCGAAAAATAAATTTTGTAGTGAGTTTTCTCTTTTCATAATTTTAAAAACAATATCTTTTTTAATTTATGCAAAAAAAATATTTTCTCTGATTCAATTGACTTATTTTTATTCATTTGAAAATTTAGTAGTTAATTTGGCTACAAAGCGTAACTTTACTGTATGAAATTGATATCTATAGGCTCCCATAATTTTTTCCATCTTTCACTGACAAAGTGGAAAATTGAAAAATCATTTATCCCCTTTTAACTCTGCATTTTGAACATGCCTAATGATTAGATATTTAGGGGGACCAATTTTCCCAGATTCGCTGAATCATTAATCTTAAATGGAATCTGAGTTTTTAAAGTAACTTTCAATAATAAATAACAAAATTAATCAGTTTTTGGGTTTGTCGTTTTTAATTTTTAGTTTTAATTCTTTCAAAACTTGTTAAGAAAGTTAGTGTTATTCAATGTTTAATATACTGTAAACATGGCCACCAAAGATGATATAAAATCCATATTTTACGAAATAAATTTAACCCTCCTGATAGAAAAAAAAAATTACCAAAAATCAGGGAATTATCCAATTTTAATGAAATTTTCAGTTGATTTAACAATGAATGAATTTTATAATGCATCAGTTATTTTATTTCAAAACTTTTTTATTTAATTAGGTATTTCTGCCATGGTAAATAAAATTCATTTAAAATATGAAACACCAAATTTTAAGTTTTAAATTTCATATTTTTAGATTCTAAAAACATATTTATTTAATAACTACTTTAGTCTATTATCATTATCTAATAATCTTTGTAGAAAAATTCTATTGTATACAGGGTGACTCAGAAAAAACAGAGCCCAAATTATTTAATTATTTTCCCATTAAACTAACCTTAAATCCCAACCCCAACCCTAGTTTTTTATTTCAAGTGACACCGCTTTGGCTACAGACTTCAATCATAGCTGGTGTTTTTTTTTCAGCAGCCACCAGCTAGCGAATTTTGAGGCAGGAGGCTGGGACAGAGTTCCCGAAAGAACTAATGTAATTTTGTATAAATTGAAATTTGCATTTTTACCTGCAAAATTATGGGCATTGTCTTGGTTGTCTAATTGATAACGAGCAAGTAGCATAAATATTCCTTTGGCATTCGATGTCAAGCTGCGCATGATGTGAGTGAGGGAACTAAGAGCCAGATTTCCAGACTGCTGTACCATTAACGAGTTTTCAAACGACGTCTCTTCCTGATAAGGCATGTAGGTAGTCACATGACACCAAAGCCAATTGAATCTCATACATCGTGTTTGGTCCCAAACTATAAAAAAAAGAAGAATTAGCATTCACCTGTAGAAACACAGGGTTTAAACATTCATAATTAGTCAATCACTGACTTTATCAAAATTTTAGTCACCACCCACCCCTCAACACATGAATGCAATTCCAAGTTCCATAATTTTCTAAACTTCATGTCTGCAATACGGTAATTTTCACCTTTAGTTGTTAAAATTCCTAGTATAAAATTGTGCATGCGCATTATCTGAAATGAACTTAATTGTTATTAAGAACACATTTTATGATATTTTTGTGTTAAAGCATGCAGTTGTATTGTTTTCGAAACGATTCTAAGATTTGTATATCTCACACGGACACATTCAAAATGGCTACCGTCTTGTTTCAAAGTGTAAGTCAGTTGGCTAAATTCCTAGCATAAAATTAGCTGAAATGAACTTAATTGTTATTAAGAACACATTTCATGATATTTTTGTGCTAAAGCATGCAGTCGTATTGTTTTTCAAAAAAGTTTCTAAGATTTTTTTATTTTGCATGGAGACTTTCAAAATAGTTACCGGCTTAGTTCAAAGTGAAAGTCAAGGGAGGTTACTTTAATTGCCTTATTTGCTAGGAATTAGCCAACTAAAGGTGAAAATTACCTGCAATACTATATCCAGACATGTAAGAAATAAACACTTCAATTTTCAAAAAACAAATACTTGATTATACACATTAAAATTTGGTTGCTTTGCAACAAGCAGTCTAACCAAAAGATGGGATTACTGGAGGTGATCATGGTGTAATGTTTATTACCATGGGATATGGATACGGTGACCCAGTTTCAAATCCTGGATGAGGCTGTTTGCATTTCACATAGTGCTAAAATCCTTGCAAAAAGTATGAATTCAACTATTGTCCTTTTAGCTATGGGTAAATAGTGGAGCAGACTAGGCTATTTAACCTTGGTATGGCAACCAGTCTAGAAGAAAAACTGTATTCAAACCTGTTAAATGTCACTTAAAAATTGACATTGTGTCGCATCCCATTTGTGCAGACAAGTTGGGTCAATAATATTCCAAATCCAAGTAGATCTGGGAGTAATGGCAACAAAGGATTGGTTTGGTTGTTTTTGCTTTACGGCATATCAACCTCAGTGGGTCATTTAATGCCGATAAAGTTTTGAAATAAATCAATTCTTAATGAATAATACAATTTTTTTATAAATACATTTTTCTATTTAACCCATAGATGGGACCCTAACAGGTACTACCACTCCAGGTCAGAGTGGACCAGAGAGCAATGGTGATGAAGGGGTGCTCCACATTCCCCAAACCTCCAAAACTGGAACCTCACCATCAGATAGAGTTTAACGTCATTCCCAGGACATGTAGACCCGCAGCCACCGCCTTCTAGCACCCATATGATAAAAAGGGGTTGGGGGCAATAAAGGAGTGACACCAAACTCCCCAGAGCTCTAGAACTGAAGCTTCACCACTGGACGCAGTTTAGTGTCATACTCAGGATACTCTTTTTTTGGGGGTGGAGATGGGGGATTCTTTTGCGGGGGATACAATAAACATATTCTAAGCCCCATTGAAAGGGTATGAATATAATATTAATTTATTATATAATTTTTATTAAATTTAGAAAATTAAGATTTATCAATTTATTTATTTATTAATTTATTTATTAAGATTTATTTATTAAATTTATTATTTAACACACAGATATATTGAATCACCAAATTGACACGTTTGATATTATTTAAATTTATTTACTTTATTAAATTTATTTATTAATTTATTTATTAATTTATAATATTAATATTAATAATATAATATGAATATAATATTAAAGGGTATGAATATAATATAAATAGGTTGGTCTGATTGGTATATTTGCTATAATGTTTTGGTTTTCACAACTAAAAACAAAAAATAAAACGAATGAGATGAATAGTTCAACCAACTCTTGGTTGAATAAAAAAAAAAATAGATAAATAAAAATAAAAAACTCTCCAAGAATAAATGGTAAAAAACTTACTAAGTGGAGCATTAATATGATCGATGGAAGCCACAATATGGAAACCTTTTATTTTACTGAGGAAGCTGAGTATATTTTGAACTTTGGTGGGTCGAAGCATCACTCCATCAATGTTGTGGATAATTAAATAAAAATCTCTCTCTTCAGCTGGAAAAAAAATAATTTTAAAAAATAAACATTTATTAAATTTCAAAAATCACAAGACAAAATGTTTATTGCTTTTCAGTCATTTCTTCTAAATCAAATTTTAGTTTTGGTGTTATAACAAAGTTCTTTCTTTCCTACAAAGCTATCCCAACCAATTTTCTTGGAGACATGGAACTTTCACCACAAAAGATAAATGCTTTCAGACACTAAAATGAGATTCTTCAAATTGAATAAATAAACTTAATCTGTTTTGAGGTGAAAGTGAATAATAATAACAATTTAAGGAAATATTTATTTTGAAAATTTTTAGATTATAATCATTTTATATTATTAATATTAATAGCTTTACCTGATTTCATTATTGTGGCTTGAGTAGCACAGGGATCTGTGCGGTAAAGTAAGGAGCTGATGGTAGGTGTGGCGCTCCACCTCAGATGCAAAAACAATCTCCTTGGTCTAGCACTAGTGAAAAGGAGATAGACTCCCTCGCTGATAGGCTGATACCGACTTTAGGCCACCCCGACGACTTTACTTTTTTATAAGCACAACATTCTGGCTTAATAGACTCTTCACTAAGTTTCATCTCAAAGGGACAAAGCATACTGACTGAAGTCTTCCAAAATTTCCCATTCTTTTGATGTGATTGTCTCAGTGGAATGAATCAATGCTTAAGAGATGTATTGTTTCAACTTAAGAAATCTTTCTATTTTGTTTAAAAGACTATTCTATCTTGTCTTACAGTCTAGGGTTAGCGTGCCGTGAAACTAGTCTTTTACAAAATCTTAATTGAAAGTCCTTCTGATATGGTGTGGATTTGCACCACTGTATTTCTTTCAATGTCCTTCACATCCAAAATGTGAGATAAAATACAATTAAGAGGGAATAAAAATAATATGTAAATAAAATAAAATATTATGATTTATACTGTTTGCTGACATCCAAAAATCTAACATTCCTATGAAATCTAAGCTGAACTGGAAGTGAACAAGCAATCAATCCAGACAAGAAAACTATTAAAATGTCACTTGACCCAAACTTGTATAAGATTTCCTCAACTGACAGTTCTGCAAAAATGAAGGATTTTCATTTTTGAAAAAGGAGTTTTGCTGGATGTTTTGATTGCTTACAGGGTTAGCTCAGTCGGTAGAGCGTTCGGCTAGAAATCACAAGGTTCCTAGTTCGATACCAGTCCTCGCCAACTCAGCGTATGAGTAGCACAGGGATCTGTGCGGTAAAGTAAGGAGCTGATGGTAGGTATGGCGCTCCACCTCAGATGCAAAAACAATCTCCTTGGTCTAGCGCTAGTGAAAAGGGGATAGACTCCCTCGCTGATTGGCTGATACCGACTTTAGGCCACCCCAACGACTTTACTTTACTTACATAAGAAAATGTATGGGGTTAAGCAGTCAGAGGTTGTTATATTTCAAACCTTCCACATCAGTCATATTGAGACAGGCTTGGGGAACATTTAAATATTTTTCCAATATAAATTAATGCTTATTGATTCTTCACAATAAGCAAATTTGAAAAGTGCTCGAAACCTGTACTAATGTGACTCTTTTTAATGAAACCAAAGTGGTATAAAATTAAATTTCCAAAAAAATGATACATGTATTGCTATAAATGAACCACATCATCATCATTGGCAATTCAGTCTCGAAAGACTATGATAAAAGTTTTTGTGTGCCCCTGAAGTTGCAGTGCCTCCTGTGACTATGAAGTCCTATGTTTGAGAAACATTCTCGACCACAGATTTTGCATTTGTAGGTTGTCCCCATAGATGATGATGTTCCGATGCTTTGTTGCCGTTGCTTTCTTATGGACCTCTTAGCTTCATGATGTTGTATCAGGGTGACTTCTGACATGTACAGTCCTCTATGGAGATTCTGCCGCCACCGAGGGCAGTCTTGATACATGTATTGCTATAAATGAACCACATACAGACACATTAAAAAATACAAATTATTAAATGAATACTCACATTCAAAAGATTTTTTAATAAATTCACATTGGTCCAGTGGAGTTTTAAATGTCAATTGACTCTCAAGTATTTCTTCAGTAATAGAATTTAAAATCTAAATTACAAAGGAAAAAAAGAACATTAGGCAAAAAAAATTAACAGATAAACTCATCCTACACAAAAAAAACCAACCAAATACTGTTTCACCGATTTGAGGAAAATTTTTAAGAGAAAAAAAAAGTGTTTAACATCTTACTTAGTAATCTTGAGTATTCATCTACCCAACACCTCTTGCCAGACAGGATGTGACACAAGGTAAATTTTTAAGTGGAGTAAAGCTGGTTTGAATTCACAGTTTACCATCTAGAGTGGTTGCCCAACCAAGGCTAAAGAAAGCAGTCTGCCCTTCTATTTACCCATAGATGGGGGGAGGGTGAGAACAGGGTATTAGAAGTATATTCTTTTTGTAGATGTGGTTTGACAAGATAGCAGAGAAACATACTGTTCTAAACAATTCTATCAACATAGTTACTCCCAACTGGTCCTGTCTTTTTCAGTCTCCGCAACAATATACTCGCCCGCTCTGTCCAACTGTCTCCTTTTATACCAGTTCTGGCTGGCCGAAATTTGCATATGTTACAAATGTCATCTTGCCAGCAACAAGATTCGTGACTTATAAATTGCACCCCCAAGGATGCTCATGTTTCTATTTTTATTTCCAGCACTTTGCACGCAAAACATGCTATCAAAAAGTTGGTCATCATCAGGTCTCCTGGATGAAAAAGATTAACCATTTGATTTTGATTTTGTTCTTGTTTTACGGCATATCAACCTCAATGGGTCATTTAATGCCAACTACGTTTTTTTAAATGAATTGGAGATAATGTTTAATTTTCTAAAGGTTTTTTTTTGACATATTTTTTGTGAATGAAACTTTTAGATGATTTTTTTTAACATATATTTTTGTGTTTTCATTTTTTTGGGAAGATTTTTAGATTTTGTTATAGATGTGTGCTTCTTTTATGTATCCGAGTAGTTTTTCTGGGTTTATTTGGTAGAATATCTGTTTTAGATTTGTTGTTTGGTAGTATTTTTTTCGTATTTGTTTTAGGTTGCTACATTCTGTTAATATGTGTTTGATTGTGTAGGGTTTTTGGCATGGTATGCAATATGGGGCTGTTTCTTTTTTGAGGAGGTATGAATGGGTAATGTATGAGTGTCCTATTCTTAGTCTGGATAATATTACTTTTTCTTTTCTGGATATTTTGGTTTGATTTATTTGAAGTTTTCCTATTTGTGGCATTATTTCATGTAGTTTGTTGTTTTGGAAGTTATTCCAATAATTTTGCCATTTTTGTTTTTGTTATATGTTTATTAACCATTTGAATATCTGACTTTGTGTGGTCAGAGTTGTGGGAGAGGGGTTAAAGCCAGTCAGTCATATATCCAGGGTAGGACAAGAACAGGAAACCAATGGAGCAGAGGAGGCAGACCCGTGGTCAACATAGCCTTTTTGGCTAGATGGCATTTTGAGTTAGATGCATGCTAGGACAGTTCAGCTAAGAGTTGAAGGACTGAACCCAGAGGGGGTATTCCCTCTTTGGGTCCTCATCCACTGCAGCAGTATTGAGTGTCTGAGAATAGAATGGAGAATAGTGCTAGCCAGCCATAGCACCAAGATTAGATTGCTGATTATCATACACAGCCTCTGTTATATCTTAGAAGTTTGCACTTGTTTTATGGGGGTTTTTTGTTCTTTTCAGGGTTCCAACTCTTTTTAGGGAAATCATTTTTCAGGATATTTCCAGGACATTTTTAAAATGGTAATTTATGAGGAAGTGCGTCCCGGTCTCCTGCCTCAGAAATTGCTACCCGGTGATTATTAAGATAACGTCCCCAGATATATCGTTTCGGTCGTGTTACTTGAAAGAAAACAACCAACTTAGGGCGTTAAATGTATTTAACTGACAAAATATTCCTTAAAAACAAATTTTAAGCCTTGCTAAAATATCTACTTTTTTCTAAAAATTAAAGCATTTTAATTGATAAAACACTGATGAACATGATTATAAAGAAAATGTTCAAGTTAAATGTTCTAAATTTTACGATTTTTTAACTTTTTAACAAATACCTCTCATTATCTATAAAGTAGTCTGATCCTGACAAATTCTTGTCTTGTTCATGTTCAGTGTCATGTAAAAATAAATCAAAATATTGCTACATGATGAAAGCAAAACTTCAACAAGTAGCTAATAAGAAGCATTTTTACCATTTAAGGAATATTCATAACTAATTTTGGAAATTTTGGGTAGATTCGGTGAGCGTGAAAAATAAAAATAAAAATATACTGTCCTTGTTATTTTACTAATTATAGTTAACTGTAATAATAACATTAATTTTGTCCCCAGATAATTTAAATTTTCCAGTACAAAATACAAATTTTTCCCAGGAATTTTGAGAAAAACATCCCTTTTTCCAGGTTTTCCAGTACTGGAAAATTTACATTTTATTTTCCAGGTCTTCCAGGACGCGTGGAAACCCCGTCTTTTCCCCCCTTGTGACCCCATCTTGATACCGGATGCAGTTTTCTACATATAAATATTCAACATGCAGAAAACTGCACAATGCTGGGGTCCCACATTACAATGCCAAGAAGTTCACACAGGTAAAACGGTACCATTATACCCAAGACAGAGGCAGATGGGCCTACTTAGAAATTGAGAGAGTTGTATGTATTTACCCAACCCCTCCCACCACTGGCAGGATTTGATACAACTTCAATTTTTAAGCAGAGTAAAGCTGGTTTGAATTCAAAGTTTTTCTTTTTGTAAACTGATTGCCTAACCAAGGCTAAAGAATCCAATCTGCCCTACTATTTACACATACACAATTTCATCTATAACAATAATCGTTATATGAAAAATAAGCAAAAATTTAAAATACTTACATGTTTTATTGATAAACTTGGGAAGAAGCCATTGACCACTAAATGATCATAGTCTTTCAGTCGGGTACGTTGAAAATCATCTAACAGCATTTTTTTGGAGCCGATACCATAGAGCAAAAATATTAAAACCATTTCTGTAGAATATCAACAAAAAAAAAAAAAAAAATGGTCAGAATTGTCTTTATTTTTTTTTAAATGTGGAATACAAAAAGGCATCTCAGTTTAAAGTACATTCAACAGCATTTATTTGCATATATTTCCTTTACTTCTCGAAAAAATAAAGTTTTTTTTTTGTTTTTTTTACATATATATATTTACCAACCCCTCTGCACGAGCAGGATGTGACACAAGGTCAATTTCTTAAGCGGAGTTTAACAGGTTTGAATTCAAAGTTTTCCTTCTCCTAGACTGGTTACCTAACCATGGTTAAAGAGTCCAGCCTGCCCTGCTATTTACCCATAGCTGGAGGGAGAATTGGATTCATACCTTTTCCAAGGGTATTAGCGCCATGTGAAATGCCAACAGCTTCCTCTAGGAATTGAACTCAAGTTGATGAGTCCATTTCCTACAACTTTAACCATTAGTCCATACGCCTCCATTTTTTACATATAAGGCACATAATTTACAAGAGTATTTTGTAGGACTAATGCTTACTGAATCTGATCCAAGCTTTAAATCTGTCCATTTCAAATTGCCCTAGTTATAATATCCGTGCATTGGGTACATGTATGTTTTTGTGCGTCTTATATACACCAAAATATGATACCAAAAATTTTATACTAAATGTAGGTATTCTAAACCTATTTAACGTTTTCAATATACCAAAAACGTTTTATGTAAGCATATAGATGGTCATAAAACATTTTAAAAAATACCAAGTTCATCTGGGTAGCTTAATTAACAACAGTTATGATCATTCAAAGTTCATTGGATATTGTGTGATACTGAATCAGTAGCCAAATTTAGCAGTGTAAAACTAAAGATACTTTAAATGAGTGAAAGATCTTTATAGATGTAATGTCATAGTTAAGTAAAAGAAAGATAATATTAAAAGAATTAACAAATCCTAGCTCATGTTAGCCTTAAGTATGGGTGAATATCAAATTCCATCGGAAAACGATGTGGAAATGATACAGAAGAGCAACTTTGACTGTTCATATAAGTTTTATTTCAGCAGTAAACTTATTGACACTGCTTATGATTGATGACACTTTAGAGATCAAGCTAAAAAAAATGTTTTTAATAAAAAAAACCTAATTAAATCTTCTTATTTACAACATGTGTTGTATACCCTTTCTTTACTTTCTTACAGTTATTATTCTTCTGCTCATCTTTGGTATCTTACGTTCTTCTTCCAGCATCTGGAGCTAGTTTTGGTGGTCGGTCGTCCTTGATTCCTTTCTTCTTCTAGGTCAGTCTTGTTGCCAAGACATTCATCAACCACAAAACCATATTATTTATGTAAGCTTTTATTTTCTTAACTAAACATATTTCTCTAACTAAACATAACACGCATGAGCTCCAGCTAAGGCAGTACATCTTCTCTGCCTGACGTCCAAGCTGAAACTGAGAGCCAACCAGGCCCCACGTGACTTCACGTATTTCGCAGGCTTTCTGTAATATTCCATGGAAAGTCCCGCCCGTGATATGAAAAGGGGCCATCCCTTCAGAAATACAGGGGGTTGACAATAATCTATGCATAGATTATGTAGCACATGTAAAAACAGTTTATTATTAGATTTAGAGAGTTAGGAGGGAACAGGAAAGTTTGAAAACCAATCAGTTAGAATTTGACAGTTAACCAGTACAGAGAAGTTGGGAACCGAATGAGTCAGATAGACTTTTAGCACAGACCAGTTGAGTTCAGATCACAAAAGCAGCAGAGGTCCTATCCATATATATATATATATACCTAGTCTGGTACAAGATAATAAGTGTAGGAGCAATCCCCAAAATTTTTGCTTTACAAGACAATATTGAACAACAGAAGGTCAAATCTACAATTGCAGGAACTGCTGGCTGACTGATGCAATGCCATATTTCCAATCGGTGTCAGCAGTCTGTGTTGAAATTTAGGTAAAAATCAGTTTCAGATGTAGATTTGTAACGCCACTTACAAATTCACTACAACACAATCTTATTCTTCCAGCCTTGCAATGCCCCCTCCTTCTCCTCATTTTTCAACCTTGTGCCAGACTAAACGTTATCAGAAAAAAAAAATAATAAAAAGGCAAAAACTTACGAAAAGAGGAAAATCCATTTGTTGAACAAGAGTTGGTAACCTTCAAAAAGTTTCTTGCATTCTTTTTGATGTCCATTTGAAACATTTTTAAGAAGTTTCGTCAAATCCTCTTGTCCGATACGAGGTGAATTTAATTTGGACAAAGTTCGATCTGATGTGACACCTTTGTAGGAGTGAACTTCAAAATAGTTTTCAACAACCGATGACTGTGAATGTATAAAAAGATAAGAAATAACAAGTAAACACAAAATGAGCATTTATTATATTGGAAACAATTTGATTGGTAAATAAAGAAAATATGGTAATTTTTCATCATGATGATTTTGAGACAATGCTAAGAAACTGTAGGAGGAATTTTGGGTAATTTTCACCTTTAGTTGGCTAAATTCCTAGCAAATAAGGCAATTAGAGTAACCTCCCTTGACTTTCACTTTGAAACAAGCCGGTAGCTATTTTGAAAGTCTCCATGCGAAATAAACAAATCTTAGAAACTTTTTTGAAAACAATACAACTGCATGCTTTAACATAAAAATATCATAAAATGTGTTCTTAATAACAATTAAGTTCATTTCAGATAATGCACATGCACAATTTTATGCTAGGAATTTAGCCAACTAAAGGTGAAAATTACCAAATTGTGCATGTAATTATTTCCTCCCCTTACCCATAAAGTATATCCTTCAAGAACCCCAGAAGATTCAATAATATGGATAATATCAAAACACTTTTTTTCAACCTAATTCATAAGTTACATAAATAAGATTAACAATAATAACTAATAATAAAATAGAACAATCATAACAATATATTTAATAAATGGCGAGAGGAATAAATTTATTATTATCCAAGATCTGACCAATAATGAATTTTTTTTTTTTAGTCAAGATCTTTCACGTTATCTTTTTAAAATTCTATGGTATATCTGATTTATAATCATCTTTATTTTAGCATTTTAGGACCATTAAGTAAAAATTATAAATTGAGCTGCAGAAAGAAAAAAAATAACAGATAAGGGGAGACAACTGGAGTTTACAAGATCTTTTTAAGTGAAAGATTATAATTTTGATTAAGTATTTTTCTGAAAATGGTTTTGTAAAATCTACATAACTGTTACACATAAAAGCTAGTGATACTTATCATATGCGAAGAATTCTGGCTGGTTGGTTTTTACGGCATGTCAACCCTTGTTGGGTCATTTTATGCTAAAGGTATTCTGTTTTATATCATTCTTGATGGGGACTCAGTTTATGTTTTTTAAACATATTTTTTAAAATTCATTTTGTTCTATTTAACCCATAGATGGGAACCCAACAGGTACTACCACTCCAGGGTCAGAGTGGATCCAAGTGTTACATAATTATTAGATACCTAATATTTATGGCAATAGTAACTCTCAGTCAGTTAGAAGTTAAAAGCCGAGCTCGTAGGATGTAAGGATCTGCGCAGACATCTGGTTTGGGGATTAACAATAAAATAAGATCAAAAGTAAATCGAAGTCTTGTGTTTATTATCTAAAAACTAACAATGACACAGGGTTTCTGATAAGGAGAAATCCCTAACAGAAACCAGACCCAAAGTCCCCAAGAAAGTCCAGACTTTAGAAGATTCCAGAGCCAGACGCAAGATGTTAGAAGATATACCAAGTCAAGATGATAGAAGAAGCAAAGCCGGCCAGAAGAATAGATGTCCAAGATATAGAAGCAAGTAAGAAGTAAAGAAGTAAGAAAGGGTATACAACATATATGCTGATTTGGTACCGTGAAAACCTCAGTATACAACACAAGAACAATGGTGATGAAGTGGCACTCCACATTCCCCAGAGATCCAGAACTGGAACTTCACCATCAAATAGAGTTTAACAATGACCCTCAGCCACAGCCTTCTAGCACATATGATAAAAATGATTGGGGCATGCCATAAGGGCAATAGGTTTGGGACAATCATATAGGTGCTAGGACTTGACATGACCAGCCAACTGATCATAGGAAACCTCTCCGACCGCCCATCTAGCTTAAGTAAGGGCCAAAGTGGAGTGTTGCATGTGATGGACTGCTCAGCCATCCTTAAGCATCACAGGTTGCCACCTATGGCCAACAGGTGGCCCATTGGAGATTCTTATCCCTCTGCAGAGGTGCAATTAGTGTATTCTAAAAGCCCATCCAACAGGGTCAATCAAAAACAAGTTAACTTGGTTATTGTGTTTCAAGTGCACATGCAAGGAAACAAGTACACCTCAGTTACCATGCAGTAAGAGTTAAGAGGGAGAAAATAATCTATGTAAAGCCTCTTGATTTTATAATTTATCTGTATTACTGTAGAAAAAAGACTTTGTTCATTTTCTTTTTTTGTTATTGTTGTTTATACATTCTATGAGTATCAATTTCCTGAAGAATGGTAATATATTGTAAAAACCCAGACAGGTGGCCCATTGGAGATTCTTATGTCTCTGCAGAGGTGCAGTCGGTGTATTTTAAAAGCCCATCCAACAGGATCAATTCTGACAAGTACCCTACTAGCAAAAACAAGTTAACTTGATCTAGCAAACGAAATGTAATTCCTTTCGTCGTCAGCACAGTCTCTACCAACTGAACACGTTACTCTCACTTCCTGACACCCCAAACACAGCAGTCGTCAAATTTCACTTCTGGCCTAACAAACTTGCTTTTTTCTCTCTGTCCCAGTATCAGCCACTCTCCATTTTATATCATCGCTCGGCCACGCTTTATGCAAATTCCAACTTGTCTCATCCGGGTCTCTGCCAACAGCATTTCAGCTATGAGGAGGTAGCGAGTTCAAATATCCATGGCCACTTGCCACACTCCTCCCCTTCGCACAGGCCAAACATATCCTGATGCGCTTTGTTTGTGGAGGCTGGGAATCCACTTGTCCACAGCTCTGCCCTTCAATTTTGCCACATTTGATTTTATAATTTAACAGTAATACTGTAAAAAAAAAGATTTTCATTTTTTTTTTTTTTTTTTGTTATTGTTGTTTATGCATTCTATGAGTAACAATTTCCTGAAGAATGGGAATATATTGTAAAAACCCAGATGTAAATTAACTTCATGAATTCTATCATTGAAATTCTAGGAAAGATAATGATTTTTCTCAAAATTATTGTTAGAAATATATATATATATATATCTCAAAATATTAAGAATAAATCAAAGGTTAACAAACAACACCATAGTTACCTTATTTTTCTTTACACTTCAAAACCAACCACCAAACCAATATAAACACAATTGGCTACCCTTGTTATCCAGGGCTTGACTACAGTGTTTATTTTTTAAACTGTATTTGTTTTGAAATAAAATAAAATACATGAGTGGACCAATGTCTGTAGTCGGACATTTAGTTATTACCTAAAGTATAAAGAATAAGCTCCAAGTGAGATTCAAAATCACATCTCTTTCTGCCTCAGGAAAGCCTCGTTCTATGTACTAACTGCTCATACTAAGCAATGAAAACAGAAGACATCAGAGAAATCTAACACCTATGAAACTGCTTAATACCCCATTTTCTATTGGTTGCTGGCATATTTTTATGTAATTGTTTCGCACACTAGTAGTATTTTTATGTAATTGTTTTACACACATAGTAATTGTTTTTACACACTAGTAGTATTTCATGTAATTGTTTTACACACTAGTAGTATTTCTATGTAATTGTTTTTACACACTAGTAGTATTTCTATGTAATTGTTTTTACACACTAGTAGTATTTCTATGTAATTGTTTTTACACACTAGTAGTATCTATGTAATTGTTTTTACACACTAGTAGTATTTCTATGTAATTGTTTTTTACACACTAGTAGTATTTCTATGTAATGTTTTTTTACACACTAGTAGTATTTCTATGTAATGTTTTTACACCACTAGTAGTATTTCTATGTAATTGTTTTTACACACTAGTAGTATTTCTATGTAATTGTTTTTACACACTAGTAGTATTTCTATGTAATTTTTTTACACACTAGTAGTATTTCTATGTAATTGTTTTTACACACTAGTAGTATTTCTATGTAATTGTTTTTACACACTAGTAGTATTTCTATGTAATTTTTACACACTAGTAGTATTTCTATGTAATTGTTTTTACACACTAGTAGTATTTCTATGTAATTGTTTTACACACAGTAGTATTTTAATGTAATGTTTTACACACAAGTAGTATTTTATGTAATTGTTTTTACACACAGTAGTATTTTTATGTAATTGTTTTTACACACAAGTAGTATTTTTATGTAATTTTTTACACACAAGTAGTATTTTTATGTAATTGTTTTTACACACAAGTAGTATTTTTATGTAATTGTTTTTACACACTAGTAGTATTTTTTATAAAGCGCAATTGAATTTAAAGAAATGAAGGATAAAATCATTCAAAATTATTAATAATAATGACCTGCAGAAATATTATGTTAAAAGCAACAAAGAGAGTAAAGACTTTAAATTACTGGAATAATATAAACTCTTTATCTTTGCAAAAAGCAATGATTACCATTTCCTCTTCTGTAATCCTCTTAGAATGACTTGGAGTTGAAACTTTTGACTTTGAAGATGGCGTCTTTTTTCCTGGTGTCTTATCTGTCTGTTTAATAGGGGTGGGTGCAGATTGCAATTCACTAAGAACAGAATTAGCATCACTATCATCACTGGAAGAATCAAAACTGTCACTAGAACTCTCAGCATCATAATCTGAGAAAAAAAAATAATAGTAAGTTATTTTAAATGTTTAATTTTGTTAAATACAAGTTTTTTAGTCTATCTTTTTTTTTTTATCCAAACGTTTTATCCACTTTTGTGTTTTTAACAATACAATCTACAAATACAAAACCTGAAGTAAAAGCTTTTTTAAAACCATCCAAAATTTAATCAAATCAGATTGTTTACATTTACTATTTTTGTTTTTCTATCCATCCATATATTGGGTAGAAGTCTTAGAGAAAAAACCTTTTAATCTAAACAATTAATTTCTGCTTACTATTGGTTTTGTTTTTCTTTTTGTTTTATAAATATATGCTACTTAAAAAATAAATTGTTAGTGTATAATCAGATCAGGGAAGGAGAATGGGCTGCATGCTCTCTCCAGTGTAGCAGAAGAAAAGTGGTTACTTGCTTCTCCACAAGAAGGAGTGACAGAAGAGATCAGACCATCTTCTCTCTTTACAAGAATTAAGTGATTTTCAGAGAAGACAGGGCCTCCTTACACACTTTGGAGACCAGGAGAGATGGCTGTATGCTGCCATCCAAGTCTTTAATGTATTCACTAATCTAAGCATTGGGCAAACTTTTCTGAGCAGTGGGCCTCATGAGATCTTATCCTAAATTGGGTCACACCACAAAAAGAAAAAGTTAAATATCCTATAGAGTACAGCAAAATAAAGTATTATCTGCATTATTCGGGCTATTGTCCTCATCTTTATTGTTATTTGTACAACGTTTCAGCCGATATACAAGAAATACCGGAAGAAGGCCGGAGGGTATATCGGACGAAACGTTGTACAAATAACAATAAAGATGAGGACAATAGTCTGAATAACGCAGATAATACTAATCATCAAGCCTCATCTCAAACATTCAGAGAAATAGCAAAATAAAGGTATTCCTAACCATAGACAATTCATGTTGATGGATTACAGAAAATTCATAGTCTATAATTGAAAAGGTAAATACTTACTAGTTTCAATGTTTCTTTTACGAAGACGGTAAGGTGTTGTAGTTTCAGGACGGCTGTGTTTTTCTTTCATCTTCTCTCTGCCATTCAACACTGGAAGAAAAGAGAATTTATAATACAGATACATCAACATCTACATGGGTTATACAGCACCAAATATTAACCGTCAAAGTGTTTTGTACATCTGAATGTCCCTACTAGTTTTTAATATACTGTATACATATTATTGTTATTGCTCTGTTTATGTCAATAGCCATGGAATGTACGATGAACACAGTAATCAGCATAAATAAATGTAGATGAAATTATTAACAGAAATGGATGACGAAGAACAATAACAATGAAAAAGAAATCTTCATTTATTGTAGAATACTGATAATTGTTATTCTGTGTTACTTTCACCCTTAGCCAGGATTGAACCTGCAGTCTGGAAATGACTGTTCTACTGTCCAATAGTAAACAATCTGTAACAGTCATTTCCAGACTGCAGGGTCAATCCTGGCTAAGGGTGAAAGTAACACAGAATAACAATTATCAGTATTCTACAATTTATATAACACATACATATAATATTGTTACATAATCTATGCATAGATCATTGTCAACCCCCTGTATTTTTGAAGGGATGGCCCCTTTTCATATCACAGGCAGGACTTTCCATGGAATATTACAGAAAGCCCGCGAAATACGTGAAGTCATGTGGGACCTGGTTGGCTCTCAGTTTCAGCTTGGACGTCAGGCAGAGAAGATGTATCTGCTTTAGCTGGAGCTCACTTGCACACGCGCATTGTGTTTAGTTAAGTAAATAAAGGTTTAAATAAATAATATGGTTTTGTGGTTGATGAATGTCTTGGCAACAAGACTGACCTAGAAGAAGAAAGGAATCAAGGATGACCAACCAGCAAGAACAGAGACGCTAGAAGAAGAACGTAAGATACCAAAGATGAGCAGAAGAATAATAGAAGTAAGGAAAGAAAGGGTATACAACAAAATAGAATAATGTAAATACTTACTAAGATCATCTTTTGTTGTACATCCATTGAGATTTTTCTTTGCTTTCAAGGTTCTGGGAGTTTTCGGTGTTCCAGGTGTATTGGGATCATCTGCTGTCTTTATTTGAGATTTTGGGGTTCTGGGTGTTCTTGAATCAAGTGCTACAAGGAATAAAAAATCATTTTATAAGTTTTATCAAATACAATAAACAAGGAGTTTTTTTTTTTTTACTTTTTATTTCTGAGTTAATATTGGTTGAATATATATATATACAAGAGAACACACGTATTTGAGATTAAGTGCTTTTAACCAGACTTCTGGTCATTCATATATATATATATATATATATATATATATATATATATATATATGACCTGCAGAAATATCATGTTAAAAGCAACAAAGACAGTAAAGACTTTAAATTACTGGAATAATATAAACTCTTTATATAAACACTCATTCATATATATATATATATATATATATATATATATTAATAATAATATTGAATATTTCTTATTCATAATTTTATTATTGTTAAATGTCAAATGAATTACTGAATATCAACAAATGAATATTATTATTCATGAAATAAAAAAGTTCAAAAACCAATTTCTGAAAATTTGGTTATTCATGGTATATAAATTTAGGTTATCTTTATTTTTAATTAATTAAGAACAACAAAAAAGAATATTTTGTGTAAATATTTTAAATAACAAAACAATAAAAGATTCCGTTTTTTAATTCTTTAAGGAAAAAAATCATGTTTTTGTTTTATCAATTTAATAAATAAATTATAAAAGATATATGCTATATTTATTTATTTAAAAATTAGTTAAATTATATAAATGATTAAATTATTTTTTTAATTGAATTAATTTTAAAAAGATTAAAAAATAATTCTTATACATAAATAAATCCCTTTAAGATAATCAAACCGAACACTAATATTTTTTTTTACAAAGGCAAATTAAATTTTGTCCTAAAACAATACTTGAGGAAATAAATCAAATTAGAATTGTCTTTATTAATTAAATTAATATCTGTTGGAATATTTCTGATATAAGGTGTGCTCTAAATACCCACCTGGATTTATAGACTAGCCATGGTTACGTGATTGACTCATGTAGCCAATCACTAAACATACTGCGTGGAAGACAGACTATTTAAACCCCCCATTGGTCATAATTACAAATGCACTCTTTGAGGACGGACATAGGATTGCCAGATCTTTACCAATATTCAGGAAGGACTTATACGATTACCAGAGTAACCAAAGGATTCAATATTGAAGGACTCTATACCAGTGACTGAGAACACGTTAGTAACAAAAGGATTCATTATCGAGGGACTCTTTATCAAGGACCCAATTCCACTGGATAAGCACTTCTGCTTTAAGGCTAAAGGATGGCCCTTAAAAATGTAACGTAAAATCTTTTTATTCATTTGTAAAAATTATTCTTAATGTTTTATTCCTAAAAATCTGTTTATTTAGGTTTAGATTTCTGGACGAAAAGAAAAGAAAAGTTTAGTTTTCCATGGTTCTCTGATAAATTAATTTTACTCACCCCAGATGAACTCGAATGAATATTAATAAAAGTATTAATTCTCTTACCCCTGTTTGTACTGATAGTGATAGTCTATCTGCTACCAAATTTACACATAGAACTGACAAACAAATAAACCTAATATAGTGAGAGAGGAGACTTACCTCGTGAAGCAAAGTGGACACAAACCAGAGTGGAAAAGGAATGGCTGCCTTGGCACGAAAATTTAAATAAGCGCAATCTCAAAGCCAAGAGATATGGTGAGAGTAAAATTTGCAGGTTTGCAAATTTTTCTTAGATCTCTATACATAAAACTAAGCCCAACCATGAAGGGGGTGAAATGCTTTAAAGCTGTGAACAAGTTGTATGCTGAAAACCGCTGGAATATTGTTGCAGGACCTTCAGGTTGGAGAAAGATTATCCTAATCAATTTCGTAAACTATACATAACCTTTTATAAGTATAAATAGTGATGGTTTGGTTTGTTTTACGGCATATCAACCTCAGTGGGTCATTTAATGCCGATAAAGTTTTGAAATAAATTCATTCTTAATGGATAATACAATTTTTTTATAAATACATTTTTCTATTTAACCCATAGATGGGACCCTAACAGGTACTACCACTCCGGGTCAGAGTGGACCAGGGAGCAATGGTGATCAAGGGATGCTCCACATTCCCCAAACCTCCAAAACTGGAACCTCACCATCAGATAGAGTTTAACGTCATTCCCAGGACATGTAGACCCGCAGCCACCGCCTTCTAGCACCCATATGATAAAAAGGGGTTGGGGCTTGCCATAAGGGCAATAGGGTTGGGAAAATCATATAGGTGCTATGGCTTGACGTGACCAGCCGATTGATCAGAGGGGGCCTCTCTGACCGCCCATCTAGCCCAAGATAGGGCCAAAGTGGAGTATTGCATGTCATGAACTTCTCATCCACCTGGGCTCTATCCTTAAGCATCACGGGTCGCCACCTACGGCTAACAGGTGGCCCCATTGGGGGAGTCTTACCCCTCATAAATAGTGATGTAAAAATGGATATTCTCTAGATGTACTTAAATACCAGCCACTCAGCTTTTATGAGTTAAAAATAAAGACAATACTGAAATGTAATAGAATAAAATTTAAATAGTTTCACCTTTCTGAGCCATAGCTCCAGATTTCTTTGGAGTCTTGAATGTGAACAGCTCTTTACCAATTGTCATTTCATCTGTGGCAGCCAATGCTGGAATAAAAATAAATCTCAATACATCAATATTAAAAATACATTTTTGTTTAAATTATCTTATAAATTCTGCCTGAATTTCTGAAATAAGGATACATCATTATTATGCACTTGGACTAATGTCCTCATCTTTGTTATCATAATTAAAACATTGATATAATGGAATGACCCATCTCCCCCATACTTTAACAGTGGCGATGGTTCTAGTCACTATTTAAGAACACACAGATTACTCTGTGCAGAATTCACTTGAAGTACTTAGATGACGGACTCTCCTCGTAATACTCACGTGACCTTACTATTATATAACAAACATTTTGGTTGTTATAACTTCTAGCCCTGCTTCAGGTGTCTATTGGAGTTAGTAACACATGTGGAACTTCAAATTAAATCCTCTATTCAATCTAAAAGGTAGATTGTTCTCATTTTGTCATCCATTGAAGGATATCTTGTTAATTCTTCGAAGTTAATTTGTCCTTGTAGCATTCCCACCCGTTAGGGTTTTTTTAAATTTAGGTCATTGTTATCTATTCACATTAGAAAGAAAGAGATCTAAAAATGGTGTTCAAAAACATTTGAATTATGCAAATATCCCCAGTGGTTCAAAAGTTATGAGAATTTAAAGACTCAAAATTTAGGGTACAAAAGCGGATATCATTTTTCCTAAAAATCATGTGAAAGCATGAACCAACAAAAAATTCGGTAATTTTCTTCACCATTTCTTTATTTTTGGAGCAATTTTGATAAAACTTGGAATTCTTATGTAACTGTATGTTCTTTCTGATTCTGTACTCAAATTGTATGTATCTCTATACTGTAACTCATTATTTAGAGAATCAGCATTTTTTGTTTTTTTAAAGTCTATCACAAGATTATTCAACATTTTCATTCTAATACTGTATGTATAAACATACATAGTATTAATTTAAATAAATAACATCACTTTCAATTTAAAAATACCTTTTGAAATACTTATGTTGAATTACATACAAGAAATTGAATTCCTCTTTACATATGTTTTTAAACAAAGCTTGTTCGGAGTATGCTGACAGCTTTGTTTATGTTTCTCGTAATTTTCTGTTGTCTTTTTTCCAAACTTGAAAGTTTGATGAAAAAACCTGACAGTAAAGCATCATCAAAATTTCACACTAGAGTTGTATGGTTTGGCAATTTTCATTTCGGTTTTTAATTTAGTATTTTTTCTTTCTGAAGAAACCATTCATTCTCTTGTGTAATGATGATTAGTAGGTATGTGCAATTTTACTCAAGGTAGGTAATAAATTTAAAAAAAGAAAAAAAAATTTAATTTTATAACAAATACCAAAAATCAGAGAATTGTCTAATTTTAATGAAATTTTCAGCAATTTATTCATAATTTCATAATAAATAGGTTATTTATTATTTTTTAAAAACTTGAAAAAAAATGTTAGGATCTTTCATTTGATTAAAAAAATTTCCAGTCCATAATTTTTACATTTCTAGAAAGATAAATCCAAAAGACTGCATCATAAAAATGAAAATTCAAAATTCAAAACTTTCAAGAGCCGAAAAATGTTATTTGAAAATTTAAGTTATTTTCTTAAAACTGTGAGTTTTCTCTTTTTGTATTTTCAAAAAACAATATTTTTCTTTGAATTGATAAAAAAAAAAATTATTTTCTCTTATTTAATTGACCTATTTAATTGACCTATTTAAAATCTTAATAGTGAATTTGGCAGTGTAACGCTATGAAGTTGACATAATTATTTTCCATTTTTTACTGACAAATGCTATTAATAAACTTTCTCTAATTCTGAGATTACCAATGTTGCGTATTATTGTCTCTATCTTAACGGAAAAACTATTGTCCTTATTTTTGCATTTGATTAAATGTTTATGGAATGAGGATGCACGTGTGTGGATATGTTCTTTGATTCTAATGTGGTCTAATTCTACTTCCTATATAGAAATTAAGGCATTTGGAGCAAGTTAAACGGTAAATTGTATAAGTTTTGTGACATATGTTAGGATCTCTTATTGGGCATTTGGCTAGTGTGCATGCTGTAAGTTTTGTGACATATGTTAGCAAATTACCAATTACTTTTATATATATATAAATTTTAAGAATTACATTTTTTTTAATTAATTAATTCCAATTCAATAATTTTAAAGAGATAATTATTATTTTCATATGATAAACTTTGAAGATTTAGCAAAAAACTAAAATTCAAGTTATTGTTTAGGTACCCAGTGGAGCTTATTAACTAGGAATATGCTAATAAAAATAATTGTTTGATAGGAGTGAATTATTATTGGCTTTGTCAATTATTAAACTACAAAGGTTATAAGGAACACTATTTTGCCACGATAAACTTTTTAAAAAAATAGGTTGGCTTAAGTCTCAATTTGGCCAGTAAGAAAATAGTTGACAAACACATAAATGAAGAGGATGTATTTTATCAAGTCTCACCAGGAGCTTATCCTTTATTATTGACTTGGACTTGTGTTGTTGTAGAGGAATAATTAAAAATGAAAAGGCTGAAGGCAATGAAAGAAAATACTAGTCACAATTAATAATAATTAACTTGTGTGATTTAGGATTTCCCTTCTAAAATATTAGTTTATTTCAAAATCAGTTTTCATTGTCTTTGTAATTCTTTCAAATTAGTAGAAACAAAGAATTGACATATATGTCTTTAAACATAATCAGTTTAGTTAAAAAATACATGCGTGTCATTTTCGATTTTAAAAGAAATCCAAACTATTCCAAGTAGTTCACTTAGTTTTTCAGATTAAAGCAAAGTACTGACCTTCCGAAGGGCGATAACTCTCTTCTTCCTCATCGCTACTGCCAAGAACAACTTCTTGCTCATTGATAATGGTTGTTCGACTCTTTTTGGTACGATGTGAAACCAGAGTTTTCCTTCCTGGAGAAATATATAAAATGATAAAATGAAATGAAATAAAAAAAACTTTATAGATCAGATTGGGTGCAGACAAAACATTTCACCTAATTCATAATTAGTGCAAAATGGTAAAAATAAAACATTTAATTCAATAATAGCTGATGATTATTCCATAAATCCTGCTTTAACTCAATAAATCCTGGGCCTGACAGAGATAGCACCACTAATTTAAAAATCCATATGATTTTTATAAAGCACTAACCTTCAAATGGCACATGTCAAAATTTGAGCCCAATCGGATTATTAGTTTACAAATTACAGTCATTTAAGTGAAGTTACTGTTGCAAATTTTCAAAACAATAAAAAAAATCTGAATTTCATGTGTTGATAAAGCATTGCTTTCCGATGGGAAAAAATACTGTTCAAGCAAAGCAATGGCTTGATAAGTGTTATTCGGACTCTGCTCCATTGGAAACAATTGTTAAGAGGTGGTATGCTGATTTTAAATGCAGTCGTAAAAACACAAAGGATGCTGAACACTCAGGTTGCAAAAATTCGGCAGTTGTCGCGGAAAACACCAAAAAACTCCACAAACTCATTTTGGCCGATCATAAATTGAAGTTGCGCAAGATAGCAGAGAAGTTAAAGATATCAGAAGGCAGTAAGTATATTCACCATTTTGCATGAACATTTATCAATGAGATAGCTGTCTTCAAAATTGGTGCTGCGTTTGCTCACAGTCGATCAAAAACAATAACATGTTGATGATTCAGAGCATTGTTTGCAACTGTTTCAACACAACAAAAAGGAGTTTTTGTGTAAATATATGACAATGGATGAAACATGGATCAACCACTTCACTCTGGAGTCGAATCGGCAGTCAGCTGTGTGGTCAACAGCAGGTGTAAGTCATCCAAAGCAACCAAATCAGCAAGCAAGGTTTTGGCCTCTGTATTTTGGGATGCGCAAGATATTTTGTTCATCGATTACCTTAAGAAAGGAAGAACCATCAATAGCGAGTATTATATAGCATTATTGGTGCATTTGAAGGAAGAAATCGCCAAAAAACGGCCACTGCTATTTTATCAATACAAAGCACTGTGTCACAAGTGATGGCAATACTACAAGAATTGCACTTCGAATTGCTTCCAGGCCCACCTTATTTTCCAAATGTGGCCTAAGCGATTACTGGCTGTTTGCAGACCTCAAAAGAATGCTCCAGAGAAAGAGATTTGGTTCCAAAGAAGAAGTGATATCGGAAACTGAGGCGTATTTTGAGACCAAAGATAAATTGTTCTACAAAGAAGACATCGAATTATTAGAGAAGCATTGGAATCAGTATATCACCCTAAAAGGAGACTATATTGATGAATAAAGTCGAATTTTGCCCAAAAGTTGTTTATTAGTTAGGCCCGAGAATTATTGAGTGGTGTATTAATACTCTTAATTGTTTTTTGTTGGGTTTTTTAATCCCTCAAACATGTTTTAGCTTCATTAGGTAAAAGGTTCCTTTTATAATGTAATGTGACCAGCAATCAATTTTTCAAACATCAATCTGCTGAAATGTAAACAAACCCATGCCACAGACAAGAGACTTTGCTATATGGTTAGTAAAAACTAATGTTCATATCTAAAAAGAATTCTGAAACTCACAATCAGAATTTTTAAATGTAAATATTCTCAAGTTTGAGTTTGAGTTTTGTTTAACGGCATATCAACCTCTGTGGGTCATTTAATGCCAAAAAGGTTATTTTGGATTTCAGACTTTAAAGTAGTGGTTCTATGGAGATAATTGGTTATGTTCTGTTATATTTTGTTGAAAAGGTTGCTTTTTTTAATAAAATTTAAAATGTTTTCAGGGTTTGTATTCTTGAAGATGTCTTTCAGGTTTCTAGCTTGATAGTAATTTGCGCGGATATGTTTAAGTCTGTTACAATTTAGAAGGATATGCTTGGTTGTAAGTTGTACTTTGCATGTTGGGCACACTGGGGCACCCTCCCCTTTTAACAGGTACGAATGAGTAATGTGGGTGTGCCCAATACGCAATCTGGCGAGTATTACTTCTTCTCTTCTAATACTTCTGTGGCCTGTCGGCCACTGATCAGCACATCAGCCAGCTGTGTGACAGAGTAGCACGTCAGATATGAGATATGGATATATAGCTTGCAGATTTAAGAGTCATTAAAGACTTAAAGACGAGGACAGATCAAGATCAATTTTCTAAGAACTTCAAAGGAAATAAATAACATGGGACTATTTTTAAAGTTGGCATGTTTAGCATAACAGTTAATGTCACAGGAAATGGAATCGGTGACCATTGTTCAAATCCTGCACAGGTCTTTTACATTGTGTCTTCTCCTCCCAACTATGAGTAAATAGTAGGACAGACTGGATTCTTAACGTTGGTAAGGCAAACAGTCTAGGAGAAGGAAAACAATGAATTCAAACAGTTAAAAATTGATCGTGTAATATCCTGACTAATTGAACATTTATGATGCACTCAAAACAAACACTCTGAACATTTTAAAACACTTAAAAGTTTCTTCATAGAAATCATTAACAAAAAAATTAAATACACTATGCAGAGAAAAATTACTAACTATCACTGCTTCAGCTTTTCTTAATGTTTTATTACATGTTATTATGCTACTGATGACTGACAAGTATAGATGATGCTAATAAATTAAACAAAAATATTTTGATTTCGAGACAGTCCAAACCCCATTTGGGACGGTTGATAATTTTTGTTCGGGACGGACATGAAAAAAGTTAGTGTCGGGGCCTGCCAGATTGATAAACAAAAAAGGCTAAACTTGCAAATTGATTGGAAAATTAAAACAAAGTTTTTTTGGTGGTCCCCCATGACAGTTTAACTACAGTCTGCAAATTAACTTTTTGCGAATTGGGTTACAGTTCTTTTTTTATTACGTATTAAAAAAACAAACAAATTACTATACTTTTAACATTGAAAAATATTTTTTTCAAGTTTAATTAAAATTATACATTGCAATACTAACACAAACAACTGAGACTAATGTGTCTACCGTTGGGTTCAATAATTAATTTCAATGGTTAATTAAATGTATAGTAATTTTGGATTTTTTGTTGTTTTTTTAAGTAATACGTAATTAAAAACAACCTTAATCCCCAAACCCCTAAACCGTAACCCAATTCGCAAAAAGTTCATTCATAGACTGTAGTTAAACTGTCATGGGGGACCACCAAAAAACTTTCCGTTTTAATTTTCCAACTAATTTGCAAGTTTATCCACAAAAAATTACCAAAAATCAAGGAACCATCCGATTTTAATAAAATTTTCAGTTTGAAGAATCAACGAATTCTTTCATCTAAATTACTGAATCGTTTCAATCAAATTGATTCAATGGAAATAAATCGAAATTTCTTAAAATAAATATTACTGTTCGCGCCATCGATATGTGCCTTGAAAGCAATAATTTATACATCTAATTAATTATAGATAAAATTAATTTAAAATATAAATCGCTTAATTTTTTTTACTGATAATCTAAAAGGAAACATACAACAGCGTAAAAAAATCTCGAAAATTTTCTTCTTTTTTTTTTTCTATTCACACCTTCGGTCTTTTTATTTATACTGTAATGAATTAGTTTTACTTTCATATAACCCCACCGATATTTTGCACCCCTAAAATAAGAGTCAAAGTTAAATGACCTGAAAAAACATCAGAAAGTTCTGAAATAAAATAACTGATGTATTATGAAATTAATTCATAATCAACTCAAAATTTTATTAATTTCGGATAATTCCCTGATTTTGGGGTTTATTTTTTTAATCAGGGGTCTTAAATTTCGTAAAATAGTTCAATGGTGTCAAAATTGGTGGTACCTAACCAATAATATTATCTTTTGCGCGCTATTCTGCATTTGTACCCAAAAAGTTTACAAGTTTGAATAATCAAATTGCAGTAACATTTATCCAACATTCTTAACTGTTAAAAAAATAAAAACACGAGAAAATGAACGTAAGTTTTCTGTAAAACATTCCTTAGGACAGCATAAGTGACATCTTGCTTTGCAAACTTTCTACTCAACTTCATTTAAGAAAATCTTTCTGTTGTCACCAGAATGAAACTTACCTCTTTTTTTCTCATTGATGTGTAAAATGTGTTGAATGATTTCATCATCACCAACAAATCGAACACGGATTTTTTTCTGAGAAGATAAAACTTTTTTCAGGTCTTTGTCCTCCAGTTCGTGCATGGTTTCTTTTTACCGCCGTTCGAATTTGGTGAACTCTTCTTTCTAGAGAGATTTAAAATTACAAAAACAGGTTACGCACACGTGTTTACGTTTTGGAACAAGTTGTTTTTAATGTTTTTTGTCATCGTTATTTATTGATTATTGCATTTTTAAGCCACTGTTATTTTCTTTAGGCTTTCTTGATTTATATCTATTTAGTAAATTTGTTTTTAAAAAAATGTCTCGATAAAATAAATCAGATTTTATGGCCGGTTGTTGTTGGTGGTGGTGGTGATAGCGGTGAATAATCATAGCAATGAAAGTTTAATTTGCCACAAGAATTCTTTTAAGTTTGTGTATGGGATATCCGAGCAACTATTAATATTTATGTATTTTTTTTTTAATTTAAAAAGTTGCAATCAAACCAGTATTTATTTATTTTATTTATTTTTTTATTGTTAAAATGCCTGACATTACTGTTTTGTTTTGGGATTGAAAAGGTTAAAAGAGCCACAAAACTTTTGTTTTTTGTTTTTGCAATTATTACAAACAGCAATTGGGGTCAAAAATTAAGATTTGATTTTTTTATATCTCAAAATAATCATAAAATTGTAAAAGATGCAAGTTAAATAATTCACGGTCAAAGGATCTCATGAAGTGATTCAGTTTTTGTTTTGTTTTGTTTTGTTTTTCGGATAATTCAATTTTTACATAGACATCTATTTAAATGCTACACCGGTTAAGTTGTCATACGAACACTTTTTGAAATATCATTTTTATTAGTTTCATTACCAAACTGATTATTCATATGCATTAGATGTCATCTTTTCAAGGGATTATTGAACGAATTGAAAAAGTCAGATGTATATTTATTTGAGTGTATCATTCAACAACAAAAATGACAAAAGATGGATTTGTGAGTCTCACGATGAAATTTTTACCTGGAATTAACGGCCAAGGGCAGATAACTCTACGTTACTTCTATCTTTACATATTCTTTTTATCTCTGGATTTTTCCCCGTCTTAAGTTTAGATTTAGCCCCCTACTCGGACTCTGAATATTGTAAGGTCCCTAGCCCCGGAAACACTATGACCGAAGAAGCCAAACCGAAATTGATCGTATTTGATTTAGGTAAATGAATTAAACATAATCTTTTATTTTGATACTTCTCTTATAGATACAATGTATTCATTGTATTCACAGTACATTTCGTTTGCTTTTCATTTTAAAAACGAATTAGAATTAATTAAATCGATTATTTAAGATAAATTTTTGTCTGTCAAAAATTAGTAACATAATGAGCATCAATAAAAAAAGCAAAATAATATTACACATGTAATTTATTTTTAATACATTTAAAACAATTTTTTCGGTCAATTTTGATCGCGTATAGCCGTAAACGCTGTTACGTAATATGATGGCGTAATATCCGTGTTTACAAAATAAAAGTAACATTCACTATTGAAAGAAAATTTACTAAAAATCAGGGAATTATCTGATTTTAATGAAATTTTCAGTATTGATTTATCAATTAATAAATTTTATAACGTATCAATTATTTTATTTCAAAACTTAAATTAGGTATTTCTTTAATTAGGTATTTCTGTTATGATAAATTAATATATAAAATTCATTCAAAATATGAGCGGCATGATTTTAAGTTTATCATATTATTTCGATACAGTTTTCGACTTAGACAAAAATTTTACCTTAAATAAACCATTTAATTAATTTTAATTCGTTTTTAAAAGCAGTCGAATTTTTGGATATACCTAGTATACCCAATTTGTCGAAAAATCTGTTTTACAAAACATATTTACCCCCTCTCCGTTTCAAAAAAATTTACTAAAAATCAGGGAATTATCCGATTTTAATGAAATTTTCAGTGTTGATTTATCAGTGAATAAATTGTATAATACATCAGTTTTTGGGGTTTTTTTTTTTTTTTTTCAAAACTTTCTGATTTTTTTCAGGTCAAGTAACTTTGACCTCCCTTATTTTGGGGGCACAAAATATTGGTGGGATTATATATAATTGATACTAATTTCTGCATAAATAAAAATACAAAAGACCAAAGGTGTAAATAGAAGAAATAAAAAAATTTAAGGATAGAAAATAAGTACCGAGAATGGGAAAATAAAATGAAAATTAAAACTAAAAGAAATAATTTTTGGAGATTCTTTTTACTCATTTCGATAATCAATTAATTATTTTCTTATAAAAGAAAAAATTATACATCAATATTTGTTCTGTTTAAAGGGGGAGTGCTAAATTTTCAATAGAGTTTTTGACAAAAACTATTAGAGATTGATACTAAAGTAAAGTAGTTATTAAAAAAATGTTTTTAGAATCTAATAATATGACATTTTAAACTTAACATCATGATACTCATATTTTAAATGAATTTTATATATTAATTTATCATAGCAGAAATACCTAATTAAATCAGAAAGTTTTGAAATAAAATAATTGATGTATTATATCAATACTGAAAATTTCATTAAAATCGGATAATTTGATAGACAAAAATTTGACCTTAAATAATTGATTTAATTAATCTTATTTTGTTTTTAAAATGAAAAGCAATTTGGGTATACCTAGCTTAGACCCTTACTTAGTCTAGATGGTCAATCAGCTGGTCACGTCAAGCCCTAGCACCTATATGATTGCCCCCAACCCTATTGCCCCTATGGCAAGCCCCAACCCTTTTTATCATATATGTACTAGAAGGTGGTGGCTGAGGGTCTTCGTGTCCTAGAAATGACATTAAACTCTACCTGAAGATGAGGTTCCAGTTCTGGAGGTCTGGGGAATGTGGAGCACCCCTTCATCACCATTGCTTCCTGGTCCACTCTGACCTGGAGTGGTAGTACCTGTTAGGGTCCCATCCATGGCTCAAATAGAAAAATGTTTATCAAAAAATTGGTTATCCATTAAGAATGAATTTAGTTCAAAAGTTTGTCAGCATTAAATGACCTACTGAAATTGATATGCCATAAAACAAATCAAACAACCAGTCCTATTTAAAAAAAAAAAAATCTAATGAATTTGTACAAAACACAATCCCCTTCCCCTTCTGCCTAATATGACAGCATAAATAAACATGAACCTGTCTGTATTTTTTAGATGAGGCTTGATGGGAATAATTTTATTTTTCGGATTATTGTCCTCATTTTTATTGTGGTATGTATAAACATAATGTTTCAGCTGCTATATCCTCCAGTTTTCCTCAGGTGTTCCCTGTGTATCCAAGTATAGTAATGATCCACCCTGGGAAATCACTTTTAACAGTTTGACAGTTGATCAAACAGGCATTGAAGAACTTTCGAAGATCTCATTCAAAAACAATGACCATTGTTTTTGCATGCCTATCATTCCAACATGTGTCACAAGAAGAATCATGATCATTTAGAAAAAGTTTATTGGGGTTTCCTGTCCAACTTGAGGCATAAAATCTATCATCAGTCATTTTTTTTATTTTTATTTTTAAAGTAATTAACTTTAAAAACAATTTGATTTAGTCTTTTTCACCTCTATACTTTGTCTACTCAATAGGTCACTACAGTCAAACATATGCTTCTTTGAGATGTTTTCTTTTCCAATGTCTTTCACTATCTATTATTTTAAGTTTGAAATGTAACTTTAATATATAATAGTATATAAAATTTGATATAGATATAAAGCAAAGGGGCATTGGGAAATATCTACATATATTTGCTGATAAAAAGCAAGAAACAGTTCAGTAAATATTTGAAATTTGAGTTTATTGAAATTTGTACAAATTTGATAAAAAAAAACATTTATTTTAAATATGGAGGGAGAGGGGTAAAATATCTAAATGGATTTGCCAATTAAAAAAAAACAGCAATGTTGATCATGGCTAAGCAAAAACAGGAGGACTGACAATTTTATTGTATAGGGCATCCATAAAATCTGTTTACATTTTAAAGAATTTATAACTTTAAAGTGCGCACTGACTTTATGGACACTCTAGTTAATTGATAGATGTAGGCATTATTTATAATGAACCCAAGATACTTCACTAACCCTGCATCATAAAAAAGTAAGAATAAAACTGGTTTAATGTGTCAATATTAGACATAATAGTAAATTATGAAATTTCTGTGAACAAGAGCTGTCCTGGAAAATTTTTAAAATGTCTTAAAAATTGATTTCCTAAAATGAGTGGGAATCCTGAGGTAATAATGCCATCTAGTAGCAAACCCTGGCAGCAAGGGAAGATAACTCTTTTCCACTCAACTCTATCCCAACAAGGGAAGACAATCACTACACAATGGTCACTTCTGCAGAGTAACTTAACAGTAAGGTTTAATGTGTTTTATGTACTATGAAAAGAAAAAAGAAAAGACTTCTTCCTCAGCAGTACTTAGTTTTTGCATATTTTTCTTTATGCTCCCCCATATGACTCTTTCTGCCCATCTAAAGAAGTGATCAAATAAATAAGGAATGTTTTCTGACAATATCCACCTCCACTCAGTAGAAGCCACTCCCACACGGACCAATCAAAAGGTCAATTTCTTCTTGGGAAAGAATCTCCACTGACTTTGACTGCCCAAGGAGACATTACTTTCTTTGGTAAACTTATCTCTCTTTAAATGTGGATGTAAAATTCAAAGTGATAATACTTGAAGATAAAACTCCAACAAAAGTTGATAGACAAAACATTTTATATACAGCACAAGAATTAACAGGGTACATGATACATAGAGGTGTACATAAACATACATTCATGAATGATAAAAAGATAAACATAAAAGCCACAGACATGAGACTAGGAATAGTCCATGCTGTGTGAATCACTTACAGTAATGTAAGGGGGGCCGAGCCCCAACGAGAAGGGGTAGACCATGTCTAACCCATGTGTCTCGTAGGTCAGCCGGCAAAAAGAGAAAGAGACGTTCAAACCACTCGCTTAAATATAACAGGCCCCTAGCGGGAACCAGCAAACTAAATGGGCAGATAACTCTCCAGGCAAATACGAAAGTAACGCCACATGGACATAATTTTTTAAACCAGACAACCCGTTGCCAATCATTCTTTAAACTCTGGGCATAAATGTTTTCCCTTTCATGTCTGATTTAATGGTTCTGTCCAGGTGGTCAACTCCACTATTTCGCTTAACTTGCTGGTGGTCAGATTTAAAATTGATTTTAATGCTCCACAATCACTATTCAAATACTGGCATGCAATCCCTCCCTCCTGATGCTGAAAAAGTAACGTTGTAAATTGTAGTTAGTTGAAAATAAAATTTGGGATTTAAAAATTGTTAAGTATCTGGCCGCCATCCTTGGCCAGTTGCAAAGAACTTAAAGCAAATAAGTAAGTAAGTCACGAGTTATAGAATCCTTTGGTAAGTGAATAAGTCCTGTGGTAGAGAAACCTTTGGTAGTGAATAAGTCCCGCGATATAATACCACGTTCCATCGTCCAAGAAGATCCAAGTAGCAGTGAGCTAAGATTGGAATCAGCCAGTATAAATACAACAACAGCAGCAGAGCACTGCCAGTGATTGGATAAGAGGTTGCCTTCCCTGGTCACGTGCTTATCGGCGAGTCTATAAGTAGAAGCGGCCATTTGGTACACACCTTATATCACAAAATCCCAACAAAATAAAAGTGATGTAAAAAGAAATGAAGCAAATGACTGAAACTCCTGGCAAAAAATTCTAGAGGATGTTAACTTAGATTCTTTTTTGAAAAAGATTATGTCAATAATTTAAATAATTTAATTTCTTTTTTTAAGGAATATTTTATGAAGCCAGAATTTTTTAACTATTAAAGAATGTGGTGTTTTGTTTCTTATCTGTTATTAGCTTAAAGCTAAATAAAATTTTAAAATTCCAAATGTACTAATTCCATCATTTTTGCGAGGGATGGTAATCTTTGGGAAATACACTCTGCCTGATTGCCAGATTAAAAAGTTTGTGTCACTGGCATATTAGACACCAATTTATTATATTATCTTGTTAAAACATCTCAATGAATAAAATATAATCAGTATCTTGATGAAAAGGTCTTGTTACTGGCATGCCTTGATATTTTACAATGAAAAAATGAAAAGAGTGAGTGCATTTGAGCAAATCATTCTGCTTTGGTTTGATTGGTTTTATTTAGGACATACCAACACTTTTTGGGTCTTTTTATGTCTAATCAATTTATTTTTTTTATAAAACAAAGGTTGCTTACAGTACCTACTGTTGCTTTCTGATTGTAGATTATACCCTTTGGCCATTCTGGGTGGATACCCATGTCGATCCTCCATTCACACTCAAGAGGTAAGCATTAAGTTGAAAAAAGAAAAGAAAATAGAAAAAATGTTAGACATTGATTTATTTCAACTCTTTATCTTGGTGGTTTTAATTAAAACATTTCCGGCCTTTTTCCACTGCCTGATGAATATAGTAATATTCAAAATATTTTTGGTCTACCTTTTCTTCAATCTAAATGAAAATCATAAAACAAGAAAGTTTTAATTTTTTTTATTTAAAGATTGAAATTTTTAGTGTTCAGAGTAAGGTTGATTTTTAAAAGATGGGTTTAGAATTTAACATGGATATTTTTTCTTATAATGAAATAGTGCAAAAAGATTCTCAGCCAAACTCCTTTTTTTTTTACTTTTCTTTTTCTTTTCTTTTTTTCTTTCTTTTTTTTTTTTTTTTTTTTTTTTTGAACTGTTAATAAAACCTGAGAAATGATGTGTCAAATGTGATGAACTGGGGAATCGGTCTGATATTTTGCATAAGATTCTCAGCCAAACTCCTTTTTTTTTTACTTTTCTTTTTCTTTTTTTTTTTTCTTTTTTTTTCTTTTTTTTTTTTTTGAACTGTTAATAAAACCTGAGAAATGATGTGTCAAATGTGATGAACTGGGGAATCGGTCTGATATTTTGCATGAATATTGACTTGGCTCCTGTATAAACTGAGTTTAACTTGTATAGAGCCCACAATTTTTCATTTCAAATTTTTCTTAATTCTGTTTCTAGTTTTTGTAAATTCCATTTTCAAGTTTAGTAAATTGTTTTTCTATTTTTATAGTATTTTATGAGAAAATTGCTATAAAAATGCTATAACAATGGAAAACAAAAACATAATTCAAAGTTTTATTCCATATAAAGAAACAGCAAATACCTATAAATCTTTTGAAATGTTAAAATCGAAGTCCATAAATAAAATTATATGTAAAAATAGAAATGTAACATTTTTGTAATTATAACCCGTCAGCCGCTAGTGAGCTAAAGGGCTCATGGAATTTCCGAAATCGGCCGTCAAGATCGGATCTTCTGCATAAACCATGGGTTGCAGGGTTTCTATACTTGCTGAAAGTCTAGCCGAATGCCCACATTGTGTTCAGATCTCAAACGACTAGAAATCTGCTACAGAAACTGATATTCCATGGTTAACGGCGACCTAGTGGTCACATAGAGAAACAGTAACTCTTTTTGTTTTTTTAAACTCAACAAACATTTATATTCAATAAGTGAATACAAAACAATTATTTCTCAAGGCTGTGGGAGCAATGGACCTCTAATTAATAACTTCTGGTCAGAATATAATCAGGGGCTCTGCAAAGATATTGCTCAAAACAGTTTGTAAAAAGTTTTTCAATAGTCTTGGATGAAGTCAGTTTTCTGTCGTCTCTCGGTATTTGCATCCGTTGTTAAACACAGCCTCAATCTTCACTTGCTAGCCCACTCAGCTCATCTGCCCATCAAGCTTCATCACATCTTCAAGCTTTCTCAGCTTCATTTCATCTTCAAGCTTTCTCAGCTTCATTTCATCTTCAAGCTTTCTCAGCTTCATCTGCCTTATCGTCAAAAACGTCTCAGTTAAATAATATCTCAACCGGACATTCTGATTGGAGAATTGAGTGTCAACCGGAAGTTTCGGGTGTTGCCCGGAACCGGAAGTCACGTGGTGATGTGGAACGACGAAGAAAAATACCGGCCTCTTTTCGATTTGGGACAGCATAGGGTTAAGACCTGCCCTTGGTCCCGTGTGGGATTATGGTAGTTTAATAGTTCTCTCTCCTTGTCTCTCTGCCTTTCCTCCTCTCCGACACAACCCACGAGACAAGCCTAACCTGGAAATAAAAGCTTAAGCAGCTTGTGAAGATATATTTCTCGCGTTGTACTTTTTTATCAACAAGATGACCGCCACGTGGCGAACACCATTTTAGCACTGTGAAATTGGAGGCAATGGACGAGACCCGCTATACAACAGATACCACCACATTACATATATACGTTTGGGTACCGTGAAAATACCACAACGTTACAAAATAATTAGGTTATGTTATGTTCTATTTACTAAAATGTTTAACAACAAGATGGGTTAAGTTTTGAAAGAATTAAACAAAAAATTTAGAAAAAATATTCATTAATTTCTTATCTCTTATTATTTTTAAAATTACATTAAAAATCCCAAATTCTGTTTCAGATTAACGGTTCTGCGATTCCAGAAAATTGATCCCCTACCTGTAAAATTATTGGAGGTTGCTGGAGGTCATCATGGCCAAATATTCCATTTCTAGAGAAAGATAGAGACATTAATAGGAAGTATAAAGATGGTTTTTGACCTCATAAATGCTTTTCATGAGGCCAGCTATAAGTTGGATGTTCATGAGTAGTAGAAGAAGGACTCACATATTTGCAAAAAATAGAAGAAGCAGAAATATTGTGTACAAAAAGACTCTACTCAGAAACTAATCAGCATTTTTCCTTATATTTAAAATTCTTTTTGTTATGTATTTATATTATGTTTATACTTCCATATCTATAGAATCTTGTTAACATATGTATCAAAATTTTGTAATCTTCAACTTTTTACTCGTAAATTCCTACCATAAAATTTTTCTGAGCAAATATCAAGGGAGATAATTCCTTTTCCCTTCTCATAGTTTTGCACCAAAATTAAAAGATTACTATTTATTCAATATTAGAAATACTAAATAAGAGAGGTTACCTCTTGTAAAATCTTTTTTATTTTTATACATTTTTTTCTGTTATAATTTAGAAGTAACATGTAAAACTGTTTTCTTAAAAAACAAAATAGTGAGACACTCGGAGAAGTAATTAATATGAATTGACTTTTCCTTACCGAATTTATTTGTTTAAAAGATTATATAATTCTATTAATACAAATTCAGCATTTAAATTATATTATTTCATTAACAAAAGAAATGAATGAAATAAACTTTTATCATAAATTTGAAGGGTTTCATTTTTGTGTGGATTTTAATTTTGATGCAAAACTATGAAAAGGGAAAATGAATTATCTCCCTTGATATTTGCTCAGAAAAATTTTATGGTAGGAATTTACGAGTAAAAAGTTGAAGAAGTTGAAGTTGTTTATTTTGTTTTTTTCTTGAAGTGATAACAAGGTTCATGATTCACGAGGTGCTAAAGTGAAACATTATCCAGAGGTTCCAGAGGTGCTGAAACAGCTTCACAGTGATGGATACAAACTTGGTATTGCTTCACGGTAAGTCATTGAACAGCACATCTTTATAACAATTCTTCTCAAAATCATGTAAAAATATGATTTGTAAAAGAAAGAATTTTTGTTTTGAGAACTTGTCTATCTTTTGTGACTTAAAAATATTTTCTATTGTTTCCATTGATCATTTTTTGTTAAAAATGAAAGATTAATGTTTTAAATTTTTCATCACATCCTCGTTTTTTGTTGTTAATTAATATGAATAGAAGTAAACAAAATAACTTCGGTTTTCATAAAAAGGAAAGAAGTGATAAATGTGTTAGTATTATTTTAGTACTGGTTTTACTCAATTTTTCATTGTTATTTATCACAACAGTCTGGGTTGATACACTCGTTATTAATATTATTACTAATATTATTTGTTTTGGGTCACAATTTAAAAAGACAATATTGAAATAATAACCATACAGATTAGAATAAAAATTTGAAAAGTATAATTAAATTGCATGTTCAATATTCAAAGAGAAAAGCACCATGTCCAATATTCTTGTATTATTGTGACATAATGGTTGACTGGACATATGGTCAGAGCAAAAAAAAGAAGGAAAATAGAATATATTAGGTCTATAAGGTTCAGGAAAGCCATGAAAAATATGTACAACCACCTTGAATTGAAGCCAATTCATTAACTTTGTGTGGCTAGTTTTAAGAGAAAATGGGTCTCAAAAAGTTAATAGTATGAAAATTGGGGACACTGAGACTGGGAAAAAAAGTAATGTCCATAATTTTAGGAGAAATCTGACTGTAAAAGTTATTACCAATTTCTGGGTGATCGGATCTGTGTGGAGGGTATGGAGGAGAATTCTGCATATATTCAGTTGGCTGAAAAAAGAAAAAACGCAGATCCAGACCACCAGTCAGAGGAGAAAATTGTGTAAGTTGATAAATAGCAAGTAGGCAAGGGTGGATGTCATAACAACTGGAGGCACATCTCATGCATGTTGCAGTGGTCACAATATCTATGAACAATGGTGATTCTACAAAGGTCAATTTCTTCGTAGTGTGTGGCAAACTACTGTGAGGAATTGTTCTTGGGCCAACAGGACCAGTGTAGATAGGCGATGGAAAAGTCACTATGTGTGCAGCTATCTCCATCGATGAACCTGACTTCCCTGCCTCCTTCAACCATCAGAACCGAGCATGAACTGTGGCATAGAAATGGACAGAAAATAAAGCACCCAGCAAGCTGCAAGATGATAAAGATTAGGAGGTCTTATGAAAGAGAACTGCATCAATGGGTCAAGAAAACTGGCTTATTCTCTATGAAGGGCTTCTTTGATTAATGGCCGTTGTGCAGCGAAACAAATTGGTTATTAGATCCTGTCTAGAATGTCAATGTATTGATCCAACTCCGATCCAATGAGAGAGAGGCAAACTGGGGACAGCAAGTGTATAGCAAAGAGTGGGGATGGACCTCACCCATTATAGACGCTCGTTACCGGACCCTCATTGACAGTGAGCCTATCCAGTTTGCTATTTGGCAATTCTTACCACGATAAGATTCAGTATGCCATACATCTTTTGCTGCGTACCAGTATGCCGTTGCATCCATTTATAAGTTTTTCTGTAATACTGAGGTTGGAAGTTGAGGGGCAAGAATTTTACTTCCCTACACCCATGAGCATCACAGGCATCAGATCCTGGTTTGGACTTGTGAATCAGGTGTCATATATCTTTTCCCAAGCCAAAGTGATGACCCCCTTTCTGCGTACAGAACTGAAAGTTCTATTGGGATGAAACACTTGAGAGTCAAAATCCTGTTCAAGGCACCATATAACACATCACTCAATAAGTCCCGTTCTTAACTAATAAAACATCAAGTTTTATCAACATAGTCTCCTTCTAGGGTGATACACTGATTCTAATGCTTCTCTAACAATTCGATGCCTTTTTTGTAGAACAATTTGTCTTTGGCCTCAAAATATGCCTCAGTTTCCGATATTACTTCTTCATTAGAGCCAAATCTTTCTCTGGAGCATTCTTTTGAGGTTTGCAAACAGCCAATATTCACTGGGGGCCAGATCTGGAGAATAGGGTGGGTGTGGAAGCAATTTGAAGTGCAATTCGTGTAGTTTTGCCATCGTTGCCATCAACTTATGACATGGTGCATTGTCTTGGTAAAATAGAACTTTTTTCTTCTTTATTTGTGGCCATTTTGGGCAATTTCTTCCTTCAAACGCACCAATAATGCTATATAATATTCGCTATTGATGGTTCTTCCTTTTTCCAAGTAATCAATAAACAAAATACCTTGTGCATCCAAAAATACAAAGGCCAAAACCTTGCCTGCTGATGTTTAAGTCTTTTGTCATTTTGGATAGCTTTCACCTGCTGCTGTCTACTCAGTTGACTGCCAATTTGAATCTAGAGTGAAGTGGTGGATTCAGATTTCATCCATTGTCACATATTTACGCAAAAACACCTTTTTGTTGCATTAAAACAGTTGCAAACAACGCTCTGAATCGTCGACGCATTGATGTTTTTTATTGACTGTGAGCAGCTTTTTTATTGACTTTGAAAACAGCTTTTTCATTGACAAATGTTCATGAAAAATGGTGAATATATATATCTTCAACTCCTCTGCTATCTCACACAGCTTCAATTTACAATCAGCCAAAATAAGTTTTTTGGTGTTTTCCAGGACAACTGCTGAATTCGGGCAACCTGAGCATTCAGCATCATTTGTGTCTGTACAACCGCATTTAAAGTCAGCATACCACATCTCAACCGTTGTTTCCAATGGAGTAGAGTCCGAATAACACTTATCAAGCCATTGCTTTGCTTGAACAGTATTTTTCCCATCAGGAAGCAATGCTTTATCAACACATGAAATTCAGATTTTTCAATTGTTTTGAAAATTTGCAACAGTAACTTCACTTAAATAATTGTAATTTGTAAACTAATAATCCGATTGGGCTCGGATTTTGACACGTGCTATTTGAAGGTTAGTACTTCATAAAAATCCTATAGATTTTTTTATTAGTGGCACCACTTATTGAGTGATGCTCTAGGATAGCTGGAAGGAAAAAGTCGTAAGGAATAGTTTAATACCACTTCCAATTTTTCAAAGGAATTTGAAGATGGTTATCGACACGATTGTATCAATTAGATACTACTACCTGGATTTACAAATTTCAAAAGAACTTACAAGGGTTCATACAAAAAGGTGCACACACTGCATTCTGATATCTTCCACTCCTCTGCTATCTCACGGAACTTCAATTTACGATCGGCCAAAACGAGAATTTTAAAAATGTTTTCCGGGATAACTGTCGAATTTATGCATACCATAAAGTCAGCATACCACATCTTAAACATTGTTTCCGACGTAGCAGAGTCCAAATAACACTTATCAAGCCATTGCTTTGCTTGAACAGTATTTTTCCCATCAGAAAGCAATGCTTTATCAACACACAAAATTCAGATTTTTCCATTGTTTTGAAAATTTGCAACAGTAGCTTCACTTAAATAACTGTAATTTGTAAACTAATAATCTGATTGGGCTCAAATTTTGACACATGCCATTTGAACGTTATTACTTTATAAAAATCATATGCTCTTTTATTAGTGCGGCCATCTATATGTCAGGCCCAGGACTTATTGAGTGATGTGTTAAAGTTGTAGTCTGTGTTCAGACATCAGGAGCCGAATTGCAAATGCCCACTTCTATGGTCGTATTTATACTCTATTATCATCAAGGGCAGATCACCCTGTTCAGTCTAGACACAGGGGCAGATCACTCTATTGTACTTGTACATAATGTTGAATGTTTTTAATTAGTTATAAACCAAAGAAATGAAAATCCTTGACCTTGGAGGTTACAAACTAAGTTGACATATCAATTTCCACTTATTATGAATATTTTCATTTGTTGGAGACTAATGAACTGCTATGTTTTATATTGCAAATTTTTTTCTTTTGACAGCATTAGCCTCTCTCTCTCTCTCTCTCTCTCTCTCTCTCTCTCTCTCTCTCTCTCTCTCTCTCTCTCTCAAAGAATATCCAAATAAACCCTTCAAACCTGGACTACATTTACTTCTACTGTTTTTGTCAATTCTTTTAAAAACTAGAATCACCTATAAAGTTTTTGTCCTTAACTCCTAACATCCTATACCACTTCATTCCACCCGGCCGGAAGTCATTCATTTTTCTAATCTACTCCAAATGATAGCTTTGTTTAAATGTAAAATATTAAACATATTTAGAAGTCTTTGATTTATGGAAAATAACTGGTAACTTTAAATGAAAAGGCCATTTTTAGCCATTTTTATAAATCCTCATAGGAAACAACCAACTCAGAGCGTTTTTCCCGAAAAACCCAACCTCAACCCCAACCCTAAACCCTAACCCTAACCCTAGTTAAAATTAACAGTTTTATTACAAAATTTCTGGGTTCTGTTTTTTCCGGGTTAGAAAAAACAGAGCCCAAATTATTTATTTTCCCATTAAACTAACCCTAAACACCAACCCCAACCCCAACCCTAAACCCAAACCCTAACCCGAGTTTTTTTTATTCAAGTAACACTGCTTCGGCTACAGACTTCAATCGTAGTTGGTGTTTGTTTTTTTCAGCAGCCACCAGCAAACATATTTTGAGGCAGGGGGCTAGGACGGTTCTCTGCGAAGAGTACCAAAAAAACTTTTTTCTTCTATTCACACTTTCTGTCTTTAGTCTTTTTATTTATGCAGAAAATAGTATCAATCACATATATACACATCGATATTTTTCACCCCAAAAACAGGGAGATCAAAGTTAAGTGACCTGAAAAAAATCAGAAAGTTTTAAAATAAAATAAAATCAATTCATTGCTAAATCAACACTAAAAATTTAATTAAAATCGGATATTTCCTTGAGTTTTGGTAAAAAAATTTCAAACGTGGGGGTCAGAATTGTATTAAAAAAGAAAACACGGATTTTCAATGAATCAATCAACTTTAATTGAAAATGGACATTAGAATTTTATTGCGGGTGGGTGTTAAGAGTGTCTCTGTTAATTATGCTCATCTCCCCTTTAGTCGCATATAGAGAGGAAAAGAGAGTTATGCAGAATGTAAAGACAGGGATGGGTCAGTTTTTGACTTAATTGCAAATTACGACTAATTAGAACCAATTAAAGTGGAATTTTTTTCAAACATTTAGTAATACTAAAACTAAATTATAATATAGTATAAATTTCATGTCAGTAAGGTCACCGGCAAAAAAGCCTTTAGGGGTCAAAAGTTGAAAATCTCAGCTTTAGTATAATAATAGAAGATTGTTGTTGAGGGATATACGTATGCTTCTCGTAGATATATGTGTGTTTATATATGTATATATATGCATCTATTGGTGGTACTAATAATAGACAGATATATATACATATATAAACACATACACATACATACATATATACATATATATATATATATGTATATATAAAAGGGTTGTTCAAAAAATTATAATCAGGAGTCAGAGAAATAAAAGTTTTTCACAATTTTTCAATATAGTTCCCCTTAGACATTAATGCATTTGGTCCAATGATTTTTAAGCATTGCAATCCTTGTCGTGAAAGAAAATTGCATCCTGGTTCTCCAAAATTCCCTCCACAGCACATTAGATATCACCATTGTTTCCAAAATGGCAATCACACAGGTGTGATTTGAGTTTAGGTAATAGGAAGAAATCTGATGAAGCTAAGTCTGGTGAGTACTTATTCAAAATTTGTTTTTTCAGAACTGGTGCTATTGAAGATGGTGAAGAATTGGTAAAACTCTTTGATTGGAAACAGTTTTTCCATTTTTCAGAAATTTATCCTGGTAAGAAGACAGCCCATTTTTCAAGGTAATCACCTAACCTTGTTTCTTCAGATTTGGCCCATATTGCAGAATGGCTTTTCCATTTTCTTTCACTGATAAAACCTTTTAATATTATTAGGATTTTTTTTACTTCAAAGCAGACAATATAACATAAATATACCATTCATGTTCTCAGTAATGCTTAAAGTAATTCCTGACCCTCATAATCCCTTTCTACCAAAATCAGGTATTAACGATGCATTTACAAGGTGTATTAAAAATATCAAGAATAAAACTGTATTTACCAAGATAGAAATAAACAATGAATGAAACATTAATTTTATTCAAAATAGTCCCCCCTGGCATTCAACAAAGGCACTTTTGAATATTTCTCTTTTGATCTGATGTGCAACTTCACATTGTATTTTTTTTTTTTTTTTTTTGTCTTCCACAACCCTTAATTCTTACCTTTGAAATGAATTTACAGCTTAGGAAACAAAAAAATTGCAGTTAGATCTGGTGAGTATGGAACAGTGCTACATTTGCACAGTATGGTGTTTTACCAAAACCATTAAGACTAGCCTTATAATTTTTTTCAAATTAGCAGTGACTCATCTCGATAAAGATCTGGTGAGTATGGAACAGTGCTACATTTGCACAGTCTGGTGTTTCACCAAAACCTTTAAGACTAGCCTTATAATTTTTTTCAAATTAGCAGTGACTCATCTCGATAAAGTCTAGACAAAAGTCAAGATATCATCACTTAATCATATTAGTTTCTCAGATGTGCACACATCTTCATTTAGTTTTTTTTTAAATTCAAATCTTCAGTGTCTTTACTTTTTCATCACATCTTGTGTATTTGTGACAGAGAACACGAGGTGAGTGGCGAGCGTCAAGGCCTGCCGTATTCTCGAAGGAAGCGGGCTAGGCTTTGCCTGACATGTCGGACTGTAGAATCGAACCCGCTTCCTTCAGAATGCAAACATTGTCACCGAAGTCTAGAAGCTGCAGTCCCGGATGTAAGCGCCAGGTGCCCGGATGATGGCTATGATGATTCCAGCGGTCGGGTTAGGCTCGAGAATCTCGTGCGTGTGGTGCAGACACCCGGATGTTGAAAGAAAAATTGTATAAGTAGAAGTGGGGTGACGACAGCAGGAGTTGCGATTTTTCAGCTGCTTGCTGAAGATGTTTGAGTTGGTGGTTTTGCGACGACAACGGATTTTGTGCTATAGATTTTTGTGACGGCGACGACATTGTTGACCCCCCCCCTCTCTTCAACAAGTCGAATTTATTTTTTCCACTCTATTTTCTTTTCTTTTTCATACTAGAGTATTATACATATTTTATTATTTTATCAGAATGACAATGCATTTGCATTATGTATTAGAATTTACCAAAATGTTCATAAATTGAAAAATCAAAGGTTTTATGATGTGGAGGACAACAATTCAGAACCCAAAAGAAAAGATAGAAAAATTGCATTAATATTTTAGTAAATATATACAAAACGTAAATGACATTCTTTTATTCACACTAATTCCTATTGCTCTGTCAGTGGGGCCTAAAATACACAAAATTCATATAAGACCCCACCTTAAACGGGTATCCAGGGTAAACTAAACTGGATACAGTGATGAGGCTGGAGTTTTGGAGCTCTGAGAAGAATGGAGTTATTTCTTCATTGTCATTACTCTGATACCAGTATACAACTGTACATATTTATTTTTAAAAAACAAACAAAAAAAAACATCACTGGAGTTATGACACAAGAAAATTGAGTAAATGTAACTATTATTATTATTATTATTATTATTATTGTTTTCATCATCATCATCATCACAGAACATACTGGGAAAAACAATTGTATAGTTTAGTGGGGGTGGGTACAAATTTTAAATTTGTCTCAGAGTGTGTTAATAATTTTATTACAAGCCAAATATTTCTACTTACAGACTGAACTAAAATATATTGCAAAAAAAACAAACAAAACACGGTATTCAGTAGGTACCACCAAAATAGGTCACATGATAGTACTTGTTAGGGTCCCATCTAATAGATCTGTTTGAGATGTTTAAAACCATTTTGAACTTCATTAATGCAATGGATCTTAAAACATTGATATTGCAGTGTTTACCCGTTTAAAATGACTGAAAATACATTTTTGAATTGTATATAATTGGATACCATAATTGTTAAAACTGACTTCCGCATAAAATAATCCAACAAAGGTCAAAACATCCATGAGTTTTCATGGTGGTGGCTGGAAGTCATCTTCAATATCTGTAAGTAGACGTACGCAATGGTCGGCCTTTATCACAATTACCGAACCCTGCATGCAAATGTGTGAACATGTGCTGCTTACTATATAAACAGCACGAACACATAATCAGGCAGTAGTAACAACAACGCTGGTGTGAGAGGACAGGAATAATTTTTTCTAAAGACTTATACCCAAGAAGCTATTTTGGCACATACAATGGATGGCGTCTTTGATTAAAGTTGATTCCCCATTTGTTGGTGCTTGAGTGGGTGGAGAAGGCGGAACTTATCTGCAAAAGGTGCAACATAAAGTGGCCAGAGCACATCATTCCTCTAAGACTGATGGGAGGTGCATTGGATCATATTACCTTAAGGCACCCCTTTTCAATTTCATGTCATTTTTTTCATTTACACCATCGATATTGATGGTGTAAATAAAAAAAATGACCTAATGACACAAAATCAAAAAGGGTTGCCTTAAGGTAATATGGTCATGTACATTTGCCGTCTACCAGCAATTGGGAGATGATGAAAAATGCTTTTGTGACAGATAAGTTCTCTGTATATGACCAGATTACAAGTATCTGTTGATGTATATCTGGCAGAGCTATAGAAGAAGCTTGTCATATTGCTTGAAGGAGTGAGAGACCACACTCTCAACTGTGTCTTTGTGAAGGGACTGTCAGCCGAGATTAGACACATCCTTTGTGCATCAATGTGAATGGACCAGCTGTCTGTTGACCAAATGCTGGCTTGTGCCTAGTCTATTCTGAAGGATGACACTGTGTAACTGACCCCAGTAGTAACAGCAGCTACACAGGAGACGTAGACTAGGAGTAGTGATGTCAATATAGTGGCGGTACGTCCTCCACTTGCAATAACAAAACAATCTGGCATGAGACATCCCTAGCCATCAAACAGAGAGCAGGAATAGCATGCGGGAAACACGAGAAGAGATATACTGTTTCCAGTGCAACAAAGTAGGACACTTTGCACGGACCTGTCCAGGAAATGTGACAGGGGAATCGATGATGGTGCCAGTCTCTTCTCTAGGACAGACAAGAGTGCAGCACTACCTGTAATTACATACAGTACTCATAGACTCTGGTTGTTTCCGATCAATAGCTAGGGAAGATGTATGCCAATCATGGACGAAGATGTTTTTGCATGTGATGACCATCAACAGAGATGGTGTCATCCGTGTTAGTCTAAATGGGGGCAGTCCCATTGAGGTTGATGTCTTAGTAATTCATGAGAGTCCACTGGGATATGAGCTAATGACTGAAATGAACACAATAAGAGAGTTGGGTGGGGTACACATCTTTCCGTCTGGCGCGGTAGAGTTCAGTCACAGTAAACCACTCAAATGTGTGGCATTAACCATCAACAAAAGAGACCTCAGCGCTGAATTTGATCACTCAAAGAAAGTTTGGACCGCAACATATAAATGCACGGGAGACCAAGACTCAACATAGTGTTGCAACATATGCTGGACGAATATCCAGTGTCCAACTTAGCGAGACAGGGAGTACAAGCATGAACTGCACGTCTGGTTGGACAATGGCATGCTGACACCATATACCAAGAAGGAGCTTGGGCCACCTAAGGGTCTCATCACATTGATGGTGATAGTCCAAAGGAACAAACAGAAAGTTTGCCCTGTCATGGACTACTAGGAGTTAAATAGATACATAGATGCATTTACAGCAAATGCTGATGTCTGTTTACACAAACTAAGAGAATGGTGGTAACACGGAGATAATGTATCACTTCTGTATTGACATATGGCCTACCTACAGGTGCCTGTCCACAAGTCGTTGTGGCTATTTTAGACAGTACTTTTGAGGGGGGGGTACATGGCTAGGTTTTGGGCTGAATATAGCACTCTTATAATGTGCTCAATAGTCAATATGGCATAAAACTGTACTTTGTGAGGCAAGTTGATCCCACAGTATCCAAGCTGCTGTCCATATACTGCTTACTATATAAGCAGTATGAACACTCAAGCAGGCAATAGTAACAACAGCGCTAGTGTGAGAGGACAGGATTTTTTTTTTTCAAAAGACTTATAACCAAGAAGGTTAACATGCAATAAAAAGCAACCAGATAATTAACCATTTCCTGACCGCTAATGATCTCTTTTTGATTTTCAATGCATTTACATTATTAATATAACATTCTTATTCTGTTAGTAATGTTTACATTAATTCCTGACCACTGACAATTCTGACAATTTCTTTCATCTTTATTTTCATGCATTTCAGGTTCAAATTAGTTAAAATAAATTTTAGGTAAAATGTGACAAAATTCAATGCTGCCAGCAAATTAACACTTAAAAAGTAATTAACACTGAAAATGATTAATTGGCCAAGTGATGAAGTAACAGAAAACTAAGTAAGGCAGAATAGATGAAAGTTTGCTTATAAGTTCAAATGCACTCAACACTTACAATACATTGTTATTTGTTTTTATTCTCTACTACTAGAATTTGCTGTGTTACTAGATATGTGAGACTGAAATAATTGGGAGCTTTGCTCACTATTATTACTGCAATGAGGTTGATCTTAATTATTTGCCCTACTGTTATGACCTTGTGTTAGATGAAGCCAAGCAGAACAAATATGAGTTAAGGGTATTGCCATGGAGTTTCACACTCTTAATACTGAAGTTAGTCTAGTTCTCACTTAGTCTAGTCTGATACATGTGACCATGTATCAGACTAGACTAAGCTTACTACCCTCTGATCAATCGGCTGCCCACGTCAAGCCCTAGCACCTATATGATTGCCCCAACCCTACTGCCTTTATGGTAAGCTCCAACTCTTTTTATGTGCTAGAAGGCAGTGACTGAGGGTCTACATGTCCTGGGAATGACGAAAAACTCTATCTGATGGCGAGGTTCCAATTTTGGAGGTTTGGGGAATATGGACACCCCTTCATCACCATTGCTCCCTAATCCACTCGGAGTGGTAGTACCTGTTAAAGTCCCATCTATGGGTTAAATAGAAAAATGTATTTATAAAAAGTTGTAGTATCCTTAAGAATTGATTTATTTCAAAACTTTATCGGCATTAAATGACCCCTGAGGTTGATATGCCGTAAAACAAAACTAAGCTTACTAAATACCTTGTCTACACAACTTATGAAGTTAACATCTTACTAAACTATTGTTTGTTTTTTTCTCTGTTTACAAAAAACTGTAAAATATTTCAAAATTGACCAATCTGTTACATTACGTCTCCCAGGGCAACGAAGTTACTTGATGATACCCATCCCCTCTCCAAAACAGCATGCAACAGATTGTACAGGAAATGACCCCTGACCTTTTATTGAATGATCACAATGGATCACATTGTTTACAAGGCTAAAAGTTCCCAACTACCTGAGTATTTGATCGATAAATGGAGTGAAATAGTTTCAAGCCTTTCCTATGGGCATTAATATAAAATAAATAGAAAATGAACTTAGTTCACTAATTCATGGTAATAATACACACAAAATAATCATTTTTATCCCATGTCAAATCATTCTAATTTTTTGTTAATATCTGCTGAATGTTATAGCAAAGGCAAAAGGCCACAACTAGCATTCATGCACTTTTGGGTGCCAGAAACATAAGGTCTTACCTTGAAAGACTTGAGTACTGTCAGTAGAAAAAAAGAAAGTGAAATTCAACACAAATTCTATATTTTACACCCAAATAAGGAAAAACACATTTCTTTTCCTAAACTTAAGGAAAATAAATTAAAACAAACACACAACACAGTCCTTTTCCTAAACTTAAGGAAAAAAGATTAAAACAAATGTTTACACAAAAATTAGAATTGATTGGCTGGATTAGCGATGCTTACTATTACGTCCACGCCTAAAAAATTAATTACTTTTTGATCCACCTTGTAATTATAAAAGCAGAGAAGAAATCAACAATTACACGGAATTCATCTCGCCGTCAGATAGGACCCACGCCCAGACAACAACAAACAAACAAACAGATATCTGCGGGGATGATTCACCAACATCAAGACAAACATGACACCCTTCTAAGTCACAGCTGACTACTAGAATTTACCATTCACTCGTACCACCTCATTAAACATCAGGAATTAATTTTCATTTCTGGTCAACTTCTATTCAAACTTTTTGACTACATACATTTCACATTTACATCACACATATTCTTAGCAAACCTTTCCACATCATATGCATATTCTATTTCTTTTCAACATTCACACATTTTGTTGTTAAATACATACAAATTTATTCTCCGTCATTCTTAATACATATGGTTGCCACTACAAAGTTGTTCGTCCTTAATAATAATATTGGTCGCCTCTACATTTGCTTAAATAACTCCTCTTGATTTTTTTCATTCCACAGGTTTTGTTAGTTAATGTTGTGGGGTTTTAAGGAGTCAAATAAGAACAAAACGACAGGTAACAAATGTAGGAAAATGTATTAACAAAAGAGTAGACAATTACAGTACAGAGAAGTGAGAATTACGTCCGACAATAGTTATGAGCTGACTCGCATTGGCTTACTCTACCAGCCATAATTGTCCCTGTTACTTAGAGTAACCGTCGGCACATTTCATTAGTCTATAGGTATATCAACTATAACAGTTAATAATGATTGACACTACTTCATCTAAGAATAAAAATAAATAAAAGATTTACTGAAAAAGTTAAAAATTTTAAAAGTCATTTTTTCTTTTTGTTATTTTTAACATGTCTGAATTAATTTTCTTTGACAGATTCCATGAAAAGAGTCAAATTCCTTTTGATGATATGTTGTTTTTTGATGATGAAAATAGAAACATTGTGGATGTGAGCAAGTTAGGTAAGGTATTTAATAAAGAATTAATTTCTTTTGCATATTTCCCAATTAAAGTCATCATTCTATCACTGATTATAATTGAACAAAAAAAAACAAAGAAAATGAACATTTTTCTACTGTGAAAAGTAACTAAATTTATATTATATTTAGAAAGAGAATAGGTAAAGGTTTTTGTTTATATATAAAGTTGCTTTTTGGGCATTGTGTTGTATCAGCATAAACTAGTGTAGAACAAAGATGCTTGTTTGGGAAAATAGCACAAAAAATCAATGATTCATTGAAATGAAGTGTATAAAAGTCAATGATTCATTAAAATGAAATCATACATATACACACACTAGCAGAATTAACTAGCCTATTTCAAAACCAAAAAGACAAAATGCCCTGTTAAATAAATTAACATTAAAGTATCCCTGATTATAAAATCAAATCCATATAAATTCTTGGCTACTACAACATAATTGATTTGAATGAATTAGTGAAACTCATACATTTTATACTGTTTTTCGGTTTCAGTTTCATAACATGATTTGTACCGAAAACCAAAACCGTTTGGTTTAATATTTTTACTACTGAACTACCATATTCAAGGAAACACGTTTTAAAAAGATTTTCAGATTTTAATAAAATCAAATTTTATCAGCATTTATACTATTGTAAGAGGAAAAGATTGAACAAAAATATGATAGGTGTTAGCAAGAATATGCGCCCTTCAGCCATAAATATTTAAGTTTTAATGTAATTGAATTAGAAATACTAACAAAATTAAATAAGAATGCATATAAAAAGATTACAATTATTTCAGTTATATTTTAATTGGTTTCTATATAAAATCATTCATAGGATTGATTTTAATTTACATTGGAGAATAAAACAATAATATCAAAGATCAATAACACCAAGTAATTATTTATCAAACCTGGTTTTGTTAAAATCAATATGCAAATTAGCCACACCATATATTATGTAAGCCTTTATTTCTTAAACATATATAAGACACATTGCAGGATTTTAAACACACTAATAACATGAGCTGTTTTGAGGCAAATCTAACACAGATTTTCATAGAGACCTTGTTAAAAAATAAGATTTATTCTTTTCTATGTATTAGTGACTTTAGTAAACTACTTGAAGATATTGTGAATTAAACAGTGACATAGTGTCGGTGACAGACATGCAGACACTGAATCTCCATTATAATAAGATGTGAAATTTTACCCAAGGAAGGTATTGAATTTTAAAACAAACTTTTTTGAATTTTAAAACAAACTTTTTTGAATTTTAATACAATTACTAAAAATTAGGGAATTGTCCAACTTTAATGAAATTTTCATTCATTTTATTCATCAATGACTTAATTTTATAATGAATAGGTTATTTTATTGAAAAAAATTGAAAAAAAATGTTAGGATCGTGGGGGGGGGGGGGTCAATATTTGCTCATTTGATTTTTTAAAGTTTCCAGTCCCTAATTTTTACATTTCTAGAAAGATAAATCCAGAAGACCACATGAAAATAAAAATAAAAAATTCAAAATTCAAAATTTCAATACCCTGAAAAAGTTATTTGAAAATTTAAGGTAGTTTCTTAAAACTCAAAAAATTATTTTTCATGTCTGCATTTTGAACATTCCTAATGATTAGATATTTAGGGGTCAAATTTTCTGGATTTACAGAATCGTTAATCACGAATCTTTAATGGAATCTGGCATTTTAATGTAATTTTCAATAATAAATAACAAAATTAATCATTGTTTTGGGGTTGTGTTTTTTAATTGTATTAATTCTTTCAAAATTTGTTAAGAAAATTTGTTAACATTTAGTTGAATTATGCCATTATTTCTATAATAACGAGGTCAACATTGTGATTCAATCATATAAGTTTTATGGAGTTATCTATTGAAATCAAACTTCTGTTATTTGTTTTCAACAGTTAACTCCTTAATACAGTCAGCTGGGCCTTTAGAATACACCAACTGCACCTCTACAGAGTGCAATCACACACACATGCTGGCTGTGGGCGGTGACCCGTGATGCTTAAGGATCGAACCCTGGTCGCTGGTAGCAAACCCGGTTTACTTTTCAGTGGCTGGTGTTTGCTAAGTAGACGTTTTCGTGTTTTTATTTCTATATAAAAGAGAAGATATTTTGGCCGAATAAATATAATTAAAAATGGGTATAGAAATTCCCTTACTCTTGTTGTATGAAAATTTTAATAAAAAAATATAGATTTATAAAAGTTTCCCATATTTTTTACCATTTGAATAATGATCAAAATATTTAAAATTAACAAGACAAAAAAAATGTTTATTATTTGTTAAACTTTATTCAACAGTTTTCCTTAAATGAACTTTTCTTTCTAATTATTTTAGGTGTCACTTGTATCTTGGTAGAAGATGGAGTCTCCCACAAAGTTGTCCAAGAAGGTTTAAAGAGATTTGCTAAAAACAAAGCAAAAGGAAAATGCTGACTTGTCTGGGTTTTCTTTCCTTAGTCAGCCATGTTTCTGTGGGTTTTTATATTTCAAAATGTTGGTAAAATTGTAAAAGTTTGATTTTTCAAAAATAAAGTGATAAAATACAAAATATGCAATCTTTTTATATCTATCTATCATTATCTTCATATCTGTCTATTCATATTTATCTATCACAGTTTATTTATATATACAGGGTGTTCAGGATAAATTTGACATATTTATATTTGGTTATTTTTCTCCGTAGGTTGGAGGTATTGATGCACACTATGCATCATTTAAAAGTTTGGACCTTTCTTCATTCATATACATGATGACAGATAGAATGACTGGAACCCACCTGAATCATGGAAGAGAGTAACTTGTATTATGATGTCTAGCAAACGAAATGTACTTCTGCTCCTACCAAAGACAACGTAACACTTAAAGATCTTTAACAAACTAAGTTCGTCGTCTTTTGCCCCATCGCCACTGTTCTTTTATACTCGGTCTGGCCGAGACACGTCACAACTCTCGTCTCACCAGCTACGAGACTTGCCACCATAAATCGCGGCCTTAAGGACACTCACGATTTTTAACTCCACGACTAGTCGGACTCGTCACATTTCTGCTTCCGCCCACACGTACAACATGCCACCCACTGTCTCTTCGATCGACGACTGTTGTTGGCTCATCACAGGTTCGTGAGTTTTGCCATTCGATCTCGCTACATGATGATCTGTGCCGGCCATCAAAATAAGGAGATTATGATTGCTGCCTAATGCTCCCTGAACACTGTAAAAACAATCAGGCATGAACTGGAAATTTCAATGGAGACTATGAGGTTGTGGCTAGAATAAAGCAACATAACAGGTGATCTGATTACAATTGTACAGCAGAATTCCTTGAAAAATCTGCAAAAAAAATGTTGGAGGACCCTCAGATGCCTACATGGAGTTGCTAAGTTGGATAACAAGGGTAACCAATGGTAGGCCATATGTATGGCAGCAGGATTCGGCCCCCTGCCACACCCTGGGAAAAGTCAAAAATGGTTGTTGGCAAATTTTTATGACTACACTAGTCCCAATATTTGGCCTCCAAACTCCTAGATCTTAACCCCATGGATTATTGGATTATTATGCATGTGGCACTGTTGAGAAAGACACCAATTGCCATGCCAGTACTACAAAGCCCAGTTAATCGACAGAATTAAGGTAGTTTTTGAGACCCTTCCAGGGAAACTGTAACATCAGCTTACTCCAGGTTCTGGAGCTGGATTAAGGCTGTGATCGACACTAATGGTGGTTATTATGAGTGAAACTTGTTGACAGTAGTGTAATTTCCGTGCCTGTTGAATTTCTTTACAATCCATTAAATTTTGTATCTATCTCAATCTATATGATCTAATGGTGAAGTTCCAGTTCATGAACTCTGGGGAGTGTGGAGTAACCGTTCATCACCATTACACTCAGGTCTATTCTGACCCAGTGTGGTAGTACCTGTTAGGGTCCTATCTATAGGTTAAATAGAGAAAAAAAAGAGTTTTAAAAATGTTTTTAAAAAAATTTTGAATACTCATCAAGAATGAATAAAGCAAAACATCTTTGGCATAAAATAACCCAACAAGGGTCAACATACCATAAAATCAAGCAACCAACCAACCAACCAACCAACCAACCAAGAGCTTTTCTTGAGAGAACAACTAAGAACTGTGCTTTCTTAATAGGACAAAAAAAAGAGTACCATTTCTGTCTCAGTGAGAATTTTATTTTTTTCTTTGTTATATGTGTTAATAACAAATTTCTGCATTAAGGACCTTTATGCAGTTGCTCTGGTAATAACCTGTTTGTTGTTTGCTTTGTAAAATAAAGTGTGACATTAGTTTCGTATTTGCCTGGAGAGTTGTCTGCCCGTTTGGTTCGCTGGTTCCCGCTAGGGGCCTTTGTTTATTTAAGCGGCTGGTTTGAACGTCTCTTCCTCTTTTCCGGTTGCTCGACCCACGAGACACGACTATGGGTTAGACTCTGGTCTACCCCCCTCTTGTTGGGGCTTTGGCCCCCCTTACATTACTGTAAGTGATTTATACAGCATGGACTATTCCTAGTCTCATGTCTGTTGCTTTTGTATTTATCTTTTTATCATTCATGAATGTGTCTTTATCTCTACTTTTGTATGTATGTTTATGTACACCTATGTATTATGTACCCTGTTTATCCATGTGCTGTACCATATTAAATGTTTTGTCTATCAACCTTTGTCGGAGTTTGTATCTTCAAGTATATATCACTTTAATTCTTACAAAAGTATTTTGTATTTTTTGAAAATAAGAGTCTTTTTTTGTTTTTAGCTCCAAATTATTCATATCTCTAGTGTCCAGGAGTCTTTATTACATTCTTTGTTACCCTTGAGATAGATTTTGATTATGCCCTCAAAATTATGACAAGATGAAAAGAACCTCATCTAGGATTTGAACAGAATTCAGCAATTCTATTTCCTTACAATGATAACCATTATGCCACAAATCCTTCCTGTGTATGTATGTGTGTGTGTGTGTGTGTGTGTGTATATATATATGTAGTATATTAAGAAAATTGAAAAAACACAGGTTTAAATAAGTTGAGTGGTAAGTTTATTGGCCGACGTTGCAGTGTTTCGATCTATTAATTAGATCATCTTCAGGGCATTTGTTGGTATATGGAAGGTGATAAAAAAATTTCATCACAGAATAACGAGAAAGTGATATTCCTTGTTTATCAGTCTGTTCAAAATTTTTATATATATATATATATATATATATATATATATAATAGAAGGTTTGGTATGTACGTGTCGACTTATAACTCAGAAAAGAGATGTCACTCAGATTCAAAATGTTGCATACAGATTAATATGCTAATAACTAAGAAACACACAAAATTTCGTTTTAATTTTTACTAATTAAGTGATATAATTCAATAATTTTTAAAAAAATGTAAATACTGTATATTGACGCTTTTACCTCCCTCCACTCCACTACTGTCGACACATGTTGAGTTTTTAACTTTCAAGAAAGTCAACCCAGTTTCTTACTGTATGAAAAAATTACAAATGTTTTATTTCTAAAAATCAAAAACTACTATTAACAGACTCTTCAACCCCCAGCCCCTGTTAGCACCTTTGAACTGGCATCAAGCTAACCCAGACCAATGCCACCTGTAGGCCTCACCAAGACTTTTACTGTAAAAAAAAAAAGAAAAAAAAAGAATTTCTAAAATAAACAAAACTACCGTTAAAAGACCTTCCACCCCAACCCTCGTTGGCACAGATTTTGAACTTGCAGTTAAAACAGACCTACCCAACGCCTTATTGTATAAAAAAGAAAGATTCATTTTTTTATTGCTAAAATAATGTTATTCTAAGCATATGATTTTAGGAAAATGATTTTATTTTACTGATATGTATCTTTAATAGGTATCAAAAATTCAAGCGCCAATTTTCACTTTAATAACAAATTAAAATTAATTTAGTCGATTATTTAAGGTCAAATTTTTGTTTTAGTCAAAAAGTATTAACAGTAAAAAAAAAAAATAATAATAATGATATTACATATCTAATTAATTTTTGATACATTTTAAACATTAAATTCTGCCAAAGATTTGACGAAAATGGGCACTTTGTGTGAAGTAAATTATGTACTAAATAAACATGTTATTAAGATTTTAAAACACTTATAACAGTTTCTTCTTAGAAATCAATAACAAAACATTAAATACACTATGTACAGAAAATTACTAAACAGCAGAGGTGCTGTCTGTGTATTCTACAGCCTCAGTCAATAAGTTAAATAAATAAGGACACAAATTTAACACTTCGCTCCTTTTAATTGTTACTTTTTAGGGGTAAAAAAGAAAATAAATTAAATTGATATTTTTTATCACTTTAATGCAATAAGCAATTAAGAAATGAATTTGAGTTTTTGTCATACGTACAAAACAGTTTTTAGAAAAATAGATTTATGTTCCAAAACACTCAAAAGTTAAGGACTACATTTTTAAAACAATATTTTAAATGTAAAAAAAAAAAAGAAGATAATTCCAAAAATAAACATTGTAATATACAAATTCTTGGTGATGTTTTTAATTCTATAAATTATTTTCCTCTTATTCTCTCTCTTACCCACTCACTCCCTGGTATTCTTAAAAATTTTTTAGTCCGGCCATGGACCGAGTTCTTTTGCTAGTATACACACACACAACACACACACACATATATATATATGTATATATATATATATATATGGAGAGAGGGGGGAATACACAGATGTATATATATATACATATATATATGAATAGAAATTTTTTAGAAAAAACAAAAGATGTTATTAGTTTGCTGACAGATCTGTTTCGACCTTTTAATAAAGCGATCTTTTTCAAAGCAACTATATTTATGAAGGAAAGACAGAATAAATAAACCGTTAATCAGGAGGGGTACAAACGAACGCTCTTGCTCAGGGCCAGAATTTTAAAAAAAAATTTTTTTTTTTAAAAGGGCGAAACAGATCTCTCAGCAAACTAATAACATTTTTGTTTTTTCTAAAAAAAGTTCTATTCATACTGTCGGATTCACTTCCATTTACTTCATATATATATATATATATATATATATAGAGAGAGAGAGAGAGAGAGGGTGAGAACATATATGTACACAGGCATAGATATATATTCAGTAGCTATTATTTGTAATTAGAATTAAGTTAAAAACAATACAGAAATAAGAAATAGGAAATAAATAAACAAATAGATAAGCCACATGTGGCAGTAAAAATTATAAAAGAAAAAATGTGAACTGGCATAGCATTCAACCATCACTGTCAGAAAATATGTTTATCTCAGTTTAATTTAAACTTAGATATAAGGTAGGGTCCGGATATATATAAAGGTAAAAGTATCCAATTGACTGGTATGTTGAGGATAATTTTATTTGGGATCATCAGTATCTCCTGTATATCCACAATGCATGTTCATGTTGATGCAAACTTGTAGATTTACACAAAGATTTTTACAAATCCCTAAGAGAGCTCAATGTATGATAACTAATAAACTAATCATATACAGAGCAATATTTACACTTTCAATAAGAAAAACTTAACAAACAGTCATTTGGCTATTATAAATTTATTTCGACAGAACTCAATAAATGAGCCCAGTTTCATCAGACAGCCAACTACATAATAACTAAGAAAACAAACTAGAATAGAGAAATATTTTTCCTTTTTTTCTCTTTATATATATATATATATATATATATATATATATATGTGTGTGTGTGTGTGTGTGTGTGTGTGTTAATAGTTTGCTATATTTTTATTTATAAATAAAGAGTGCTCAATATCAGTGCAGTTTACATTATCTGCAGTTTAAATGTTGTTCAAAATCATCATAAATATTACCTCAAAGAAACCTATTTGACTAATAAGTACCTGAAATAATATAACGAGTTTTATCATATTTTGTTTAACCCAACCCATAATACATCTTTACATACGAAAATAAGTTAATTCTAACAGATACTATCACTATTGCTTAAAGTGGACCTGGGAGTAATGACAATAAGTTGTGACTCTAAACTCCCGAGAGTTCTTGAACTGACCACCGAATGCAGTTTAAGATAAAATTCACGACGCCAGCGAATGTGGAACATGCAGACTCAATATTGCACAACGACAGGCGGTCTAATAAAACTTTTGTTCGGCATTAAATGCGAATGTCAAGAGTGACGGTTGGCGTAAAATGAGTGCCTGATTTCCGCGACGCCATTCGAGCAACGAGCCTCGTTCTGAGTTTGCAGCTAGGCGCACGTGGATGACGAGGATAGGTCGGTTCGGTCGAAAAAATTACTAATGAGATTTAAATACGTTCTTTACCTATTTTTATATCTCTCTCTTTAGTTTGCTTTAAATTAGTTTAGGTAGATCTACATTCCTCCCTAATACTTTTACCTATATATTGCTTTGAACGATTAAAGGAACAAAAAAGTTGGTAATCAGTAGGTAGAAAAAAAAGACAAAATACGATCAACTTCCTTCCTCGTCCACGTTACAATATTTTGATTATTGCCTTTGAGTGCCACCTGGGTTACGCAAAACTTTTGTTGGTTTGTTTTTCTTCTTTTTTTTTTCACTAACAAACAAAACAAAACAAAACAAGGACTCACGATGACCACTGGTTCTCTTAAAGGAATAACTACTATTCAATTTTTACAGAAATGGTCAGTTTTTGTCCTGTTTTTGGTCTGTTTATTTGTTCGGGTTAGCCTTTGTAAAGATGACAAAAATGACACCCTGGAAGAAGAAAGTGCCCAATTTGACGTGAAACCTGGTGGACAAGTTAACGAATACACAAGGAATTGGGTGCGTGTCCTTTACATTTTCTTTAATTCAAGCTTCATCTATAATCATTTCAACTATAATCTTTTTAAATTCAATTTTTGCTTCTTTTTTCTTCAGTTCCCCAAATCCACTTATCAAAATTTTAATTGCATTCATTAAATAATGAAATGTTTTTTTAATTCAATAAAATCAAAAACAATGTAAAGAATAAATGTTTTCAGTACGTTTATTGATAAATAAATAAAGCTGCTAGTTCTCCATAACAAAAACATTTTCCTTTATTTCACGGATCTCCCTTTTGATTTATTTTTATTTCGTTTAAAATTAGACTTAAAATTCGTTAACCCTTTTGAAAAAAATTACGCCCTCAGTCCCATAATGCTATTTTAATTTTTTAAATTTTATTCGGATATGAGTATTATTTTAAAAAAAGAAAAGAAAACGGCTACGAGCGTTTTAGCTTCAATAAAAAAAAAAAAAAAAACTTTCCGGGTGCACTGGATGTAATTTACCTACATAATTCAATTTGGTTTCTTGTTTGTTAGTTTTTTTAAAACTTTTTCATTTTTAATTAATGTCTTTTAGTTTGCATATTATTCGGTTTAACAGCCTTAGTTCTATTGAATCTTTTTTTTTTAAATTGAAGCTACCTACGAGTTTGTTTTTGAGCAATAAGATTTTTGTTTGATTTAATATCGATAGATTAAAAAAAAACTTTAGTTTTTTTTTTTTTTTTTTTTAATTTAGGTAGTATAGTCTAGGTATTTGATAAAAATTGTCTCTCGGTTTGGAAGCTAATGAACGACCGAATCCTGGTTCCTGGGGATCCATTCCTCGGACAGCACGCACCTACCCATTGCGCTATGAAACAAGGTAGTTAGGGGCGCATACTTTATGACGCCAACGACAATAACTGAAAGAACAGGATAATTTCTGGATAACCTATACAATGTAACCATGGCAAATAAAGCACATAAACTTTGCAGACAATAATAATTAACGGCAGATTAATTTTCTTTTCAACGTGTTCGAATTTTGTTTTATCCAGACTATTTACTTATTAATTCTTTTAATTCATGTTTTATGCAAAATTTCCTCGTCATGTCTAGATTAAACATATAACAATGACATGACTCCTCATAAGTATCTTTTATCACCAACTAATTCAAGTCTCATCTTGTGGATTTTTTAAAAACATCTTCATTTTCTTATATTTTCTTATTTCTGTATGTGAATTGGTAGAAACAGAAATAAAGGTACTCTTCGCGGAGAACCGTCCCGGTCTCCTACCTCAAAATTCGCTAGCCGGTGGCTGCTGAAAAAAAAAATAATATATAATGTATACAGGGTGACCCAGAAAAAAACACAACTCACAAATTTTGTAATAAAACTGTTAATTTTAACTAGGGGGGTTTAGGGTTGGGGTTGGGTTTTCGGGAAAAACGCCCTAAGTTGGTTTTTTTTTTGTTTTTCAAATGACACCGCTTCGGCTACGGACTTCAATCGTAGCTGGTGATTTTTTTCAGCAGCCACCGCCTAGCGATTTTTGAGACAGGAGGCCGGGACGGTTCTCCGCAAAGAGTACTGAAATAAAGGAATAGATAATTCAACATTAGTCAGAAAACCAAATCTTTGACAATCTGAACAAGCCCACATCACCAGGCATTAAATAATATCTTTTGAATAAGTTGAATTTGTAGCAAAGGTTGGCATTAGTAGTTGTGGGGACCCAAATGGAAATATTTTTGTCTGACCTAGATTCACTACTATATCGATTAGCCCCTATATTTTTACATGCATGTGGAATTGAATAATTAAAATAATTAAGTTTTCTTAAATAATTAGTTAAGGTTTGTTGAATCTTAGTTATAAATAAAGTTTAAATTTCCTATAAAATGTAAAGGAATCAAACTGTGCTTAAAAAATGCAGGTGAGTTAATGTGCTGCATATAGTGCATCTATATATTACAAACATTTTCAATGTGTGTTTGTGTGCACAATAAAAATAACACACCATTGTGAGATTTTTAACAGTCAACTTAAAATCCTCTTTTTAGGGAATATCCAGTTCAATTGGCAACTGAATTATAATTTTGTTCATCTAAATTCTCAATATAATGGAAATAACTAAATTCTAATTAGTCTTTTTGCTCCTTCCTAAATAGAAAAATCAATATCGTTGCAGATGTAACAGCAGGAATGCAATGACTTTACAAGTTGTCTAGTTTTGATATAGTCTGTAGAGCATCCAACTAGAAACTAAAAGGTTCCGGGTTCAATACCGGCCAACTCGGCATATGACTAGCATAGGGATCTGTGTGATAAAGTGAGGAGCTGATGGTAGGTGTGGTGCTCTGTCTAAGATCCCAAAAACAATCTGCTTGGTCTAGTGCTAGTAAAAAGGGATAGACTCCCTCGCCGTCTGGCTGATACAGACTTTAAGCCACCCTGACGAATTTACTTTGCATTAAAAATAAATGTAAACTTCCGGTTCAGTCTTCCAGATTCAAAGTAAGCATTAAATTAATTGAATAACTTTATTTAATTTTTAAAGAACAAAATAAAATTTATATAGATTAAAATTAAACCATAGTTTTTGTATTAAAAATATATGTAAATAAAACTTCCAGTTGAGTCATACGGATTGTGTTTACAGTTCTTAAAATTTATGCTAAGACAAGTTTATATGAAGATTTCTTGTTTGTAAATAATTTTCTTGTAAAAATCTATCCATCAGATAACTTTAAATATATATTGAATCAAAATAAACTATATATAAATCAATAATACCGGGCGTGTATTTATCAAGACTTAATTTAGAAATCACTGTGTAGCATTCTTTTTTGTCTAAGTCGAAAAGAAGTAGTAACATAATTAGCATCAGTAAAAAAAAAAAATAAGCAAAATAATATTACACGTGATTTATTTTTAATACATTTTAAACAATTAGATTTTGCTAAAAAATGGCTAAGTGAAGATTTATGAAGCACTTAAAACAAAGTCTTTTATAACAATTTTAAAACATTTTTAAAGTTTCTTCTTAAAAATCAATAACAAAAAACATTAAATACACTATATTTAGATAAATGTCAATAAGTTATTGATTATTCTGTATATAGTATACAGAATAATCAATAACTTATTGATATTTATCTAAATATAGTATAATTTTTTTGTACATAAAACATCATCGTTAGTTGGCTAATAGGAAAAACTTTTGCAGTAAAAGAAGTTTATCGTGATATGCCCACATTTATGGAAGTCATAAGTGACAAGTCACTAACCCAGATTAATAAACAAAAAATTATCAAATATCAATTATCTAATTTAAATGAAATTTTCAATGTTGACTTATTAATCAATGAATTCTTTCTTTTAAATTACTGAATCCTTTCAATCTAACTGATTCAATGGAATAAATGAAATTCTTTAAAATTTCATTCATTGATAAATCAACACTGAAAATTTCATTAAAATTGGAGGATTCCCTGATTTTTGGTAATTTTTTTTGATCTGGAGTGGTTAAATTTATTTTGTAAAATACACCTGTAAAGTCAAAATTGGCAGATCTTAATATAAAGAAATAGCAAATTTTTTGAAATGTTAAAATTCAATGCAGACGCAAAAACAATAGAGACGAAAGGTTGTATCCTCTCCATCCCAAAGAAAGGTGATCTCAAAATCACTAAGAACTAGAGATATAACTCTTACTACCATAGCTGCTAAGGTTTATAATACTCTTCTCAATTGCATCTGACTTGAAGTAGAGAAAATTCTTTGGTAAAATCAAAATGGATTTCATAAAAATTGGTCCACAACTTCTCAGATTTTAACTATTCATCATATCATAGGAATACGGGCAAAAATTTTGAGGCAACAGTTTTGTTTATAGATTTCACCAAGGCATTTGACTCCATACACAGAGGAAAGATGGAGCAGATACTTCTTGCATATGGTCTTCCCAAAGGAACTGTTGCCACTATAATTAGCAACACCAGCTGTTTTGTTGATTGTGTTGGACATTTCCAAATTCCAACCGTAATTGGTTTAAATCGCAATTTCTTCCATTTTACAGGTCCAAGCTTAAAAATATTTATATGGTTGGAAAAAAAAGAAAATAATCTTTCCAAATATGTAATTTTTATGTGTTTTTATCCATTGCATTATTTTTTATGGCGGATTAAAACAGTATTTTTCTTCCAACAGCCGGAAATTCGTAATACGTGTTTTTTTTCTCAAATAAAATTTATACGTTAATTTATTTCGTAAAATCAAAGTGGCTAATCTTTATCAATATTCTTGAAATTGTACACTTAATTAGCACACACCTTAAAATACAATTAGGAACTTGTTTTTTTCTTTTCTGACCTTTGGAAGCAAAAATATGATAGACAAAAGTTGATGTAGATTTCTTCAAAAAGTATAAGATAAGTTTAAAAAAAGCACTATATCACTAATAGAAGATACTCAGAATTATTTTCATATATAACGTGTTATTTAGATGTTGCTTAACTGTCAGGGTTTCTTCATCAAAGTTTCAATTTTTGGGAAAAAAAAAAACTTAAGATTAGGAGAAATGTAAACAAAACACAGCACGCACTGACCGGGTTTGTGTAAAAACATATGTAAATAGGTAATCTATTTCTTGTATGTAATTCAACATAAGCATTTAGAAATGTATTTTTAAGTTCAAAGTGATGTTATATATTTAAATTAATATTATATATGTGTATACATGCAGTATAAAAATGAAAATGTTGAATAATCTTGTGGTAAACTTAAAAAAAAAAAAAAAAAACTGCTATCAGTACCTCTTATTCTTTAAATAATTTGTTACAGCATAGAGATATATACAATTTGAGTGCAGAATCAGAAAGAACATACAATTTTACATAAGAATGCCAAGTTTTATCAAAATTGCTCCAAAAATAAAGAAATGGTGAAGAAATTACTAAATTTCTTGCTTTCAATTGGTCTGTGATTTGACTTCTTTTTTTTTTTTTTTAACAAAATAATGTCCACTTTTGTACCCCCAATTTCGGGCTTTAAATTCTCATAACCTTTGAATCACTGGGGATATTTGCATAATTCAAACAGCTCTGAACTCCATTTACACAGCTCTATTTAACTAATATGATTAAATAACAATAACCTCAACAAAAAAAAAATCAACTGGGAATGCTACTATAATGATGCTCTACAAAGACACAAAAGCAGTGACTCATTTACCTGACGATGACACAGATTTCTTTGACATTGTCGGTGGAGTCCTACAAAAAGATACTGCCTAGACTACATATGAACATCATTAGATCTAATGAAGGAAAAAGGTTCCATACTAAAAAAAGGTAAGAAGCAGACAATATCTCACAAAAACTGTTACAGACGCAGACTACACAAATAATCTAGCATTTCTTGTAAATACACCTAGCCAAACTGAATCACTGCTGCAGAGCCTGGGAAAAGGCATCTGTATGAACTTAGATAAAATAGAGTTCATGTGTTTTAAAGAGATAGAGACCTCCACACTGGATGGCAAGCCTCTGCAATTAGTAGACCACTTCATATACTTAGGTAGAAATATCTTATCTACAGAAAGCAATGTCAATTTACACATAGGAAGTGCGTGGACAGCTATAGACTGATTATCAGAAATCTGATCTTTCTGATAAGATAAAGTGAGAATTCTTCTAAGCTGTAGCTGTGTCATTGCTACTGTATGGCTGCACCACTTGGACTTTAATGAAACGCTTGGAGGAAAAGAAAAATAGGAACTCCACAAGGATGCTGTGTACTGTCTTGAACAAATCCTGGAAGCAGCACTCCACAAAACAGCAGCTGTATGGCCACTTCCCTCCTATCACATAAACCATCCAAGTAAGATTAAGAAGACACTCCTGGAGATGTAAGGATGAACTTCTAAGTGACATTCTTCTCTGAACACCTACACATGGACACACCAGTGTTGGCCAGTCAGCAAAAACTTGCATTGATCAGCTCACTAGATGTCGTGCTTGCTAGGAGCAATGACTGATAGGGATCGGTGGTGACAGTCATGGGAATCCATTCTGTCAGTATAACTTGATGATGATATGGTATAAATATTCCTAATACTAATAATTTATACATAATTGTATGATCAGAGTGGATCTAGGAGTAATGGCAACAAAGGGGTACTCCACACTCCCCAGATCTGCAAAACTGGAGCCTCACCACTGGATGTAGTTTAGTTTCATACCCAGGAAACCTTTGGTATGAACCTCCACCTCATCCTCCTAGAGGTTAGATAGTATCACTACTGTTCTTCTACAATGATAGCTTTGACATTAACTCTTAAAGTCCTATACCACCTCATTCCACCCGGCTAGAAGTCACAATCGTTTTAACTAAGCAGCCCCAAACAATAGCCTTTGTTTAAATTTAATATTAAACATTGTAGAAATCTTTGATTTAAGGGAAATAATAGGTAACTTTAGATGCAAAGATCATTTTTAGCCATTTTTAATATATCCTTATAGGAATGCTCTGGTCTTAGAAAAATCTCAACAGGATGTTAAGAGTTAAATAACCCACGAAGATTGATATGCTATTAAACAAAGAAACCAAACCAGGAAACCCATTTGGGAGAGAGTCTTACCTGTCTGTAGAGAATACAGTTGGACTATTCTAAACCCTGCTTGACACAATTTTACTTTTCAGAATCTCAATCCAATTTTGTTTATCTATCTCTCCAACTGAACTGGAATATGTCATCTCGTCTAGGAGTCATTCCATGTTAAATCAACAAGACCCAAATGGATCTTTTTCAAATTTGCTACACTTATAGACCTTCATGATACAAATTAAATGGTACCAGTCTCACTTCTCAAAGTGGGACAGTTTTGGAGGTATGACCTTTTGACGGTTCTAGAATGTACCATATCTTTTTTTCCTCTTAGAGAGGTCAATAAGACAAATTGACCTTACTTTTATCAAATATTTTATTTTTTCTAATTTGTCTGTCTTATGTCATGATATGTACAAATTTCTGGTGGGAAATTCAAGTCTAACTTTAGTTATGGGGGTTTTACTGAAATGATCCAAATTCAAAATGCAGGGTGCAAAAACACCAGAGATATGGAATTTTAAACTTTGTCACTATCAATGAAAATTCATTTTTTTTTTTTTGCAAAGTTCAAAAGGTCATAACTACAGAACTGTTCAATTTTGTATTATAAATGTCTAGTATAAGTGTTGCAAATTTGAAAGAAATCTTGTTGGTCATTGTATTTTTGCTTCATAAATTTGTTGATTTGACATTGACTCATTCTAAGGGATATGCGACAAAATAATGCTGTAAAATTTACCATTTCTAAGAATGAATAGAGAAAATTCTGGTTTCAAAATTGTTTTCAACATTTTGAACTATAGATTTTTTGTAGTTTATTTGTGTAAATATGTTTGTTTTTTTAATCAGAAATTCTGGTGCTAAATAGTTTCTGTATTCATTTTGTTTTTCAGGATGGCTTCCGTTGTACATTTACATATGCTTGCCAAGGAGGTACAAAAGAGGTATGTACTTAATTATATTTTGCAAATAAACAACATCGGCAATCAACTAACATACTGAATCTGGCAGAAGAATAATCTCTCTGGTTTTGAACATAAATAAAAAAAAAAATGCATCATATATTGTATAGGCATTTCTTTATATACAACATAGACGGTATCTATCATATTGTTGCATGCTGGGGTTTTCACCGTACCAAATCATATAATGTTGTATACCCTTCTTCTTCTTACTCTGGTCGTCTTTTCTTCTGGCCGGCTTTGGTTCTATCTTCTAACATCTTGGTCTGGTATATCTTCTAAGGTCTGGTCTTCTATTGAGGACTTCAGGTCTGGTTTCTGTTAGGGATCACTCCTTATCAGAAGCCCTGTGTCATTGTTAGTTTTTAGGTAATAAACACAAGACTTTGATTTACGTTGATGTTACTTTATTTGTAAATCCCCAACCAGACATTCTGCACAGTGAGACTCACATCTTACAAGCTCGGCTTCTAACTTCTAACTGACTGAGTTACTTAGTATCCTTAAACTGGAACAGGGTTTTCTATGCCTTCCGGTTCTCACGATTTATCCCCGGAAGGTGAAGTGAGGTCAAGCGCTGTCACTCACTCTCAAGGCCATCAGCTGCACTAATCGCCATTATGATTCTACACTACCTTAAAAAACTATTAGGGATCCAATAATTATGTAACAATATGAACTTATATACATAGTTGTATTTCTAACACTCATCTTAATCTGTACTTATCTTTTCTGTAGTCTGTCTTGTAGTTGACATATTTTTTGGTCTGGCTGAGTAGCCGCTTTCATACTTGTTTCATGGTTTGGTCTGTCTTTTCTTAAGATCTTCTTAAGATGTTGGTTGAAATACCCTGGTTGTTGTTTGTTTTTGTGACCAACTGAAGACATTTCTTTAGTGAATTCACATTTTATTTAAACTCTTTCTTGTGAGTTTTGAGGCATACTTCCTGCAGTAAAACCCTTATAGTTCACAGCCAAACATATATCATTAAATAGCACAGAAATAGATCTTTAATTTGGTGTAATAAGTTATAAAATAACTTCTATAGTTATTATTCAATGACAAAATAAACACTGTCATGCTGCTCTTTTAAGCATGTTTAGCTGAGAATCATTTTTCGATGCGTTTGTACCAATTTCATTTCAAAATAAAATTCAAGCGAAATCCCTTAAAAATTTTCTGATAAATAGAACTTGAATAGTTCTTCAATTTAATGTGATATGAAATTAGATAGTTGGATAATGCAACTGTTAAAGTTGACTACCAAACTTTTGAAAATAAAGATATCACTTTCCAATACTCTAAAACATCATTAATGATGGTTTTATGTATATTTTGGTTTACATTTTATTAAAAAAAATATTGAATTTATTCATTATTTTCATTTGAAGTTGAAAAAATTTCAGAATTGCAACAAATTTTTGAGGCTGTTGGTAGTGAAACTCTTATTTCAAAATAAAATTCCCGTGACACTCCTTGGAATATTTTGGGAAATTTCCTGATCAATTCGATCTTGAGTGAATCTTCATAATGATGCTTCATTTAACACATTAACTGAGTGAACACCTCTTTGAAAAGCTGTTAAAGTTAATTGCAAAAAGTAAAATATAAATTTTCAGTACTTGGATGTCAAAGTCAAAATCATTAATACATAGAATAAATCTGATTTATTAACAATGTCTATGAAAATCTGAGTTAGATTTGCCTCAAAACAGCCTATGTTATTAGTGCCTTTAAAATCCTACCCACCCTTATTGTAACATGTATGTGTGGAAAAAAATATTTTCAGATTCACACATCCATAAGTTTTTTTTTAAATTCTTTGATATTGTATATCTTCTAGATTAAGATAATAGACACATTTGTGTAGCTGAGCTCATTGGAAGCCTCAAGGTCAATATTTTTGACAAATATGCTAGAAATTCACAACACCTTAAAACCAAGAATCTGAATTTGATTCTATATGAACTGGTCCTCCTTCATAATTATTTGATTATTAAACATATATTGTTTCTCAATTTTAATGTAATTTTTGTTGCTACCTCATTTTTTTTGAAAAATTAAAGATTTGATTTCTCAAATCTTTTTTTTCTCTTTCTCTCTATCTCTTTAAAATTCTGCAATGTGTCTTATATATCACTAAGAACATAAGGTTTACATAATATATAGTGTGGTTAATTTGCATACTGGTTTTAACAAAACCTGGTTTAATAAATAATTACTTGGTGTTATTGATCTCTAATATTATTGTTTTATTCTCCAACATATTAAAATCAATCCTATAAATGATTTATATAGAAATCAATTAAAATATAGTTAAAATAATTGCAATCTTTTTATATGCATTCTTATTTAATTTTGTCAGTCTTTCTAATTTGATATATTTCATTGCATTAAAACTTAAATACTTATGCCCATAGGGCACATATTCTTGCTAGTATTGTTAAATGCAACATAAATGCTGAATCTTTCCAACATAACAATCTACCTAATGATCTTTGATTATTTAATGTTAATTTCTCTTTCAGCAATGGATGATGACCCTGAAACGAAGCCTCAATAAAAAAAATTATAAATGTATTGTGTTACGTCCAAGTGGAAAATCCTATTTATACTTTCAACAATTCAATGTAGAAATTAAAGGACCACAGATAAAGTCACTCACATTATTGGTAAGTGAACAATATGGTGTTATTTTATTTTGATAGGTAGGAACACATACAAGCTAAGTGCTGCTTATTCATTGTATATTTAAATAGATCTTAAATATGATTAAATATTGAAGATAAATCCTTCTTGTGGTGGAACTCCTCCAGGAAATACAATAGATATCTCAAGAAAATATTATCAAACATTCACTTCCCTCTTATAAAGGAATATTTGAGTATGTTGCCATATTGAACTGTGTGGTTGGCATAAAGAGATGAGTTACTATATTTAATAGCAATGCTCATAGCACAAAAAAAGCAGACATTTGCATTTTCAGTGGGTTCCATCTGAAAAATGCTTATAAAATTGCTATAAACTTATAAAATCCTTACATTAAACTATACATCCAACGAAAGGAAGTTTATCAGGATTGTTTATATGTGTATTGTGTTTTTGTAACTGTTTGTCAATGAGACATATATTTGTATACTTTGCTTATTTACAAAAACTTACAGTAATGTGAATCTGGTCAAATTTGGCTTAAAAATAGAATAAAGAATGCCATTTGATGTAGTCTATTAGCCATTTAGATTGATCAGCTAATTTAAGCCACTACAAAAAGATTAAGTGAGGAGTTATGTCTTTTTTTTTTTAATTTTAAAAATCTAAATCAATCTATATTTTATAAATATTTTTGATACTGAAAAATCCCATTAAAAGATGTTTTTTTTAAATTTTAATGGCAACCCCTATGAATTGTATATATCACCATAAAATTAATAGGACTATGTGTAAAAAAACAACAACCCCCAAAACTTATGAACATAATCCCCTAAACTCTCTGCATAAAATAACCATAGGCAGGTTGACATGCTGTTAAAATCAATCAATCATCTCAATTCAAAATTCAAGTGGATATTGAGCCAGTTTTCATTATCTAATGTAATGAAATCTAGCTTAAATTTATGAGTATACCATAGGATGGTTGAAGTGTGGATGACCAAAAATGACAAAATCAGATATTACATAAAATGACAAAAGTAAAACAATATGACAAGCATTACATGAATATCTATCTATATGTATATATTTTTTCTTTATTCTTACCAGGCAAATGATGGAAGATCGCTGAGTCCTGAAGAATACAGTGTAGAAAAATCAAAAAATACAGGTAGGTCACCAAATGATATATTTTTTATTATTTATCTAAGAAATAATGTCTGATTTTTTCTACAATAGAAATCAGTAAGAATTTTCTTATTCTTCTCTTTATTCTTAAACTTATTTCTTATATTTTCCAAACTATTGTCTTCATCTTTGGCTTTTTTTTTCAAGGGCTGGGTTAGCTCAGTCAGTAGAGCGTTTGACTAGAAACCACAATGTTCTTAGTTTGATACTGGCCCTCGCCAACTCAGCGTATGAGTAGCACAGGGATCTGTGCAGTAAAGTAAGGAGCTGATGTTAGGTATGGCGATCCACATCATCAGACACAAAAACAATCTCCTTGGTCTAGCACTAGTGAAAAAGGGATAGACTCCCCTGCTGATTGGCTGATACCGACTTTAGGCCACCCCGACGACTTTACTTTACATGGCTGATATATTCTTCAGCCTTCCTGTGTATATCCAATTTTTAAAAATTTACCTAGTTTCCTTTTTCTTTCTCCAACTCAAATATCACGATTAAACACAATAACTTCTTTGTTTCTCATTTGTATTTGATTAAATTTATTCAGAAATGCTCTTTACTTTGTTAGATTAAAAACTTTGTTGTTTAAAACCAGAATGAAACATTTATCACCTGTCAATTTACCATGAACAATTTCTAACCCCATTTTTAACTCTTTATAACTTAGATATCCACGCAACAATTTTTGTTTCTGTTAAAAACTCCTTATAAATGTACTTTCTGTGATCATTAAGCCCAATATTAAAACACCTCCCTATTTATAGAATTATAATTCATTGCAAATAACAGGAAGTACTCTATAATTAGGATTTTACGTTTGAATTTAATAGTTACCTCCCTTTGAGAAATTATAAGTTTACCCATTATCAGTAAACCTATCACTATTATGTTGTTAATTGGATAAACAATTACAAATTTGGGGAACCTTTATATGTTTAAAGGCTACATTGAAATGTACTGTCTACTAATAGTCATTTTTTGTAAAATTTAGTATGTTAATTCTGAGTTTAAAATTTTGGTCAATAATTTAATAAATATATTCTACTTAAAAGAAAGTTAGAAATAACCTCTTTTGAGATTGATTTTTGTGAGAAAGTATTGGAATATCAGACTCAAAAAAATCTATGGAAGGACAAAGTTAATGATTTAGAAGAATGCATTCCATCTTAAGGTTGAAGGTTCCCCCACCCCTAAGTATGTTAGCATTATTGAGATAACAAAAATCTTGTTATAATGTGTCAGTTTTGCTGTGTTTTGATAACACAGAAAAAGATCATTATAATACAAATTATTTTAGTATTGTAAATCAATGTAGCTTTTATGGATTTAAATTAATATTGTTTGCTTCCATATAGTGCAAAGGTTAGAAAACCGATCAACCAGACCATTAAAACTGGTGAATTCAGTTCTTTCAGAAGTTCAGGTAATACAAAAAAGCTGAAGAATATTTCTACAAAGATTTTGTTAAAAATAACCAAAGTGTAAATAAAAGTGAAATTAAATGAATAACGAAGATTTTGTATGAGAACTTGAGAAGACAATCAGTGTAGTATGATTTGGATCTTAAATTTAATGCAAAATAAGACAATGAATTTGCTACTTTTATTTATTTTTATTTTTGAAATGAAATAAATCACTATTATTATAAATTTTGACTTGTATTTTTAATTGCACATTTTATTATTGAAATTCACTTTAGTCGTCATTTGTACAAAATAGTAAAAGAGACAATAATAAAGGATAAGCTCTCAGTCATTTTACACAACCAATTTAAAAAGTGCTTTAAAATCAAGATTGTTTTAAAAGTAGAAAGCATAATCTATATGTTAATATGCTTGTGTGTTATGCCCTATCACCACCTTTCATTGTGAGGAAATAAAGGGAATAATGGAGAGAGGGGTTTATAGTGTGAGTGGGAAAGAGAGAGTAGAGATATAGAGAGGGAGAGGGAATAGAAGGATATAGAGATAGGGAGTCTTGGTAGATAAAGAGGGAGATGGAAGAAAAAGAAAAGAGGGGGATTGGAGAAAGAGTGAGTACATTATATCATCTGTTTCAATGAAATGGAAATGAAGGAAGGAAGGAAGGGGAAAATAATGTAAGCCATGAATGCAGGTGTTCAAATGTTATGCCCTGTCATCACCTCAGATAAATAATGGATTATTCCATTTTGATTGTGAGGAAAAAAGGGAATAAAAATGAGAGAGGGGAAAAGAGACAGGGGGAGAAGGTGGAGGAAGAGGAAAGATAGAGGAGGAACTTAATACTAATCCATCATATCATCCGTTTTCAATGAAAAAAAAAAAAATATATATATATATATATGACATGCATGTATTCAAATTTTACACCTTATCGTCTCCTTAGATTAATAATGGAATATTTCGTTTTGATTGCAACAAAAGAAAGGGAAGAAAAAGAAAATGCTACACATCAGAAAGAAAATATAAGAAAGAAAAAAGAGGGGGGGGTATATTGATAGAGAAAAAGATAGTTGAATCAAGATTATTATATTTTTTACATATTGAACTATTTTGCTATAGCTCTTAAGTATACATATCAAACATAATAGTTAAATTATCACAGCATGTTATATTTACAGTTCCCACTAGTCTTTATTATTATTTCCAATTCTTGATGTTCTTTGTTGAGTTGTGATAGAAATAAAAACAACTTGAAAATTAAGAGGAAAGAAATATTAAATTATTAATAATAAAAGGATTTTTTCCTTATTTTGATATAATCTTTTCTGTAATTATTGATTATAACTTCTTTTTTGATTTAAGCTAATTTTATTTAAGTTTTATAAAGTGTAATTTTTATTAATTTTCCGTCATTTTATTCTTCCCTTTCTTTTAAAAAGTAAACTATTTTTATTAGTCGGACAAAAATATGTGCTTATATGTAGATATATTGATAAGTCTGCAGTCTCCTGATGATTTTTCAACATAATCTCATCCATTTCAGTGCACTTAATTCTGTGGGGAATATTAAACATATAGATTGAACCTTATTCAGTGAACATTTCAGATCAAAATTCAGCAAATAACTACATATCAGGCTACAGACTTATTGATCTACTCTTATACATGTATTGGTTAAATATTATTTATGCTATATTGAATTTTTCTTCTGCCTTTTTTTTTATCATTTTCAGTTTAAGTCACTTTTTAAAATGAGTTATTTGCAAAATTGTTGAAATATTTCAACAAATGCAAATTTTTATTCTTTTTATACAACCTATATGATTATAGTTTATTTATTTAAAATATCCTGTTCTTTTCAGTGTCACATGTGAATGGGAAATTCAAATCAGAACTGACACTGATTGAAATCAATGCAGTTCGACAGAAGAAAAAGAAGGAGTTATAAGTCAGATCTGTTAGTGCCAACTTTTTATAATGAACAGTTTTTTATGATGATAAAATCTTGGATATTTTGGATAACATCTGGAACTTTGGCAACAGAACTGGACTGTATGGGGAATCTTTTGTACATTTGCCAGGGGAAATTTTCTTTGTAGATAAAAATTTAACAAAAATGTTTTGTTTTTTCATTTATTGTTTATAACAAAATTATTTTTTTGTAATTTTCGTTTTTGAAGGGGGGAGTGAAAAGGGTTAATATTAATTGTTAATGTGTGCAGATCTGATTTTATTTGGTCTGATCATAATGTTTTAAACATAATTTTTGTTTCAATTTTATTTTATTAACTTAACTATTGTAATGCATTATGACACGTGTGACTGCACATGATGCGATATGCAGGCACATATGCAACATGCAGTGTGTGTGTGTAGTTATATATGTGTATAGATAAGTGGGTATAAGGATTGAGACAAGCCACATATAGGTATATATATATATATGTGTGTGTGTAGATTAGAGGTAGTGGATAATATATAGTGTATAATTTGTGTGTGTGTGTGTGTGTATAATATATGTGTGTATATATGTATAAATAAGTGTATGTGTGTATAAGTGTCAATGGGAGGTCAGATAGATCATTAAAATAAGCGAGACTTAGAATAGATAAATAAGCAGACAAAATATCTTGATTTACAAGAAATTGAAAGTTAGATGCAAGTCAAGACAGCAATAAAACCTGACCACTACTGTTGGTGGTCTTTAAACCAAGAGATTTTCAAATCCCGGAAAACAAGAATGAATGAGATTTAGAAATGAGATTTAAGAAGTGTCAGTGGGAAATTTGAAAGTCAGGGAGTCAGAATCTGGCAGTGACCGAGGAAGGAGTTAGAAGTTGGGCACCGAACAAGTTAGATCAACTTTTAGGAGCAGACCAGTTGACCACAGACCACATTAGAAATCCTGACAGTGGACAGAGAGGGAGGTTCCCCCTTCTCGGCTCAACAGAAGATAGCAGCAGCTAGGAAGGATGACTAAGAAAGAAGTGGAGAATGAATGGAGTTGTATACCTCATCTCTTGTCATTTTGGATGTGAACCCTACTCTGTCTTTGTTGTTTGTTGCTCTCTCTCTCTCGTTGATTGATTTTTCCTTTTGGTGAGGTTGCCCCCAGGGCAGTATTTCGGACACAACAGGTGAAAGTCCTAAAAGCAGTGCAACAAAAGATGAAATGTGCAGAGATGTGCAGTAGAGACACCCTCAGCCAAAGAGGTATAACAATAAAATGATTTTTAATATTTAAGATAAATTGCAAAATTGTAAACTCATAAAATAAATCTGTCAAAGTTAAGGATATGGAAAAAAAAAAAAAAAAAAAAAAAAGATTAAAACTTGAACTGTAAAGATATTTACATTTCTAGAAAGAAAATTAGAATAGAGAAATTAAATCAGATGAAAATGTAATTGAAAATTTTTCTGATGTAGAAAATAAAAACTGTAATGAAGGTAAAATAGACAGCTAAGAGTTGTTTTTTTTTTATTTTTAGAAAGATATTTGTTGATGATGATGGTTAACTTTGTTGGTATGAATAAGCAAATGGAAAACTTTTCACTTGACCCAATTATCCAAGGGAACATTGGCCCAATTGAATTTCAGTTGTTGCATTGATCTTGTCGTTAGGGGCTTAATCTCATTAAAAATTTGATAAAAGTTTAAAAATAAGTTAGAAGTTTCTAATGTTTAGTATGAATTGAAAAATTTTTTAATATTTTTTTATTTTATCAAGGCAGTGTATATTCTAAGATACCGGTTAGAAAAATAAATCGGTGATATGAAATCTCAAACGAAACCCATCTGCCTATGATGAATTGAGTGACAAAACAAAAATGGACTTGTTCAGTCTTCTCATAGCTAGATAATCGTAAATCTGAAAGGGTCAAAACTTTCTACTTTGCCAAGATGGCTGAAAGGAATAATAAATCAAAACATATGACCAGGAGAAATGGGATATCCCTATCTTTATGGCTCAAATATAGATAAGGATGCTTTAACAAAGCTGCTTTTAGAATGTCAAAAATATCATTATGGAGAAGAGGAAACATCTGGTTAGTTTCTTTCATAATTCGAGGAAACGTTGATGCTAGCTAGGGGAAATCTGATAACTAAATATTAATGGCCATCTGATTTCTACCTGCCCCCTAACCCACACATTTTCGAAGGTACATTTGTCAAGTAGACAAAAGGGTGACACCCCTAGGAGAGGTGGTCACTTTGGACATGGTTCCTCTTGTAACCCTCTTTGTAAGTAGCAGGGTCAGAAAAGAATTAGAGGAGTTTGGAGAAAAAGCAGACTGGACTGTAAGGGCAGTCTCTCTTGTCTGAGGGTTTTGGTGAATCTCCTGTGTCAGGAGATGCTATTTTGGTCACGTGACACAGGAACGCAAGGAGAGAACGCTCTTCTTCCGATGCACTGAACAAGCCTGGATGTGCTTGTCATCTCTCTCCAGCAGACACCTACGGTGCACACCAGACGCTACAGCCTCTACTTACAGTAAGTGGTTACCACTTTGTCTATTAACACTATTGTGTATGTTTGGACACTTGTGACATTAAATAGCCTGGGGAACTTTGTTCCCCTAATGTTATAATAAAGTTATATAAATGTAACTAACGCATTTGTTGTTTTCCTAACTGAAGTATTCCGCATTGGGTACTTATCATTTAAGTAGCCCAATGTTTTATAAGAACCAGAGTTAACACTCTGTGGACATCTTATAGGACTATAAAATTGGCAAGAATGCAGAATTCCTAAAATTAGGAAATCGAGGTATGTAAACAAAGAAATGATAAATGCCATTTGATTAGGATTTGACGTTAGGAAGAATCTCCTACCTCATTGAAATCCTCCCAGAGGCTGGGCAGTTATTATTCAAGGGAGCCGTTTTTGTAGCTTGGCACATCTAGCCAAGCACGTTAGCTGGAGACTTGCCACATTCGCCACCGATAGACGCCAGACCCATGCTGTGCAAGCAAGAACTACCAACTCCTATCCTTGTACCAACCTAGTGCCACTCACGCAATTTACCTCAACAAAGTTTGATTCAACTTAACAAATTGTCAACTTGTACAACGTTTTAATTATGAAATTGAGATCATAAAAACATCTTGTTTTTACGAAACACGAGTCCAGTTATTCTTTTCAACATAATATACCACTGGTCTCCAGCCATCAGATGTTAACTCGCTTCTTTTTCAGGCATGTATCCAAATTTCTCTTCACTTTAAAAAAATCCACACAACGTGGGGTGAGGAGGTGTATGGTCACATTCCTGGAGAAAACTTTGCTAATCTGTTTCCCCACATTCAGGCAGGTGTGGCAGATGGGTGGTTGTCACCTAAGATAGTGTTCAAGCCGTTGGAACACTAATGAACTTAATTGGAGGCTAAAGGTTTATATTGAGTATAAAAAGGCATTCTTCAAATAACTGTTCTAATTTGAATGCAACATGAAAGTGACAAAAGTTCAATATGGTTAAATTGAAAAATTGGCAAATGTTTATGTTTGCTTATTCATCCCATCAAAGTTAATCAATTAATTGTCGACTTTTGATTATCATTTACATAGTTTTTTCTTAATTATTTCATCTTTCATTTTTTCATTTCCTCTAGAAATGTGTCTGTTTTGAGAAAATTAATTAGGGTTCTCTAAAATCATCTGGGCTTAAAATTTGTTAATTATTAACATTTAGGAATTCATAATATATGAGATGAAAAAATAACAAAATGATCACAGTCAAGGTCATTACCAGTTTCAATAGCAAAAGATAAAAAGTAGTGATTGATTTTGAATGACTCAGCCGAAATAATTATAAATCATATGAACAAAACAATCACTTATTCATAAAGATAAAAAAGACCAGATTAAAAACATAGATCAGATATTTTTTATGACTTAATATTTGGATTTGATCCAGGAAAACACAGGACTTTATTCTTATATGTACACATATGCAGACATATATTCAGAATTAAATAAATAATATATATATATATATATATATATATATACACACACACACACACACACACACCAACACAGTGTGATCAGTAAATTGTCGCCATTTTGAATTATTAATTTTGTGCATGCGGTTTGGTTGTTTCAGGTTTTATCTACTGTACAGCAAATGAGTCTGTTGAGCACTCCATAAATTTAGAAATGGCATGCTTAGTATTCCTGCCAAAAGCTCCAATACAAAGATTTCAGAGTCTTTGATTGTCAATCTGAGGACAGTATAGAGGATTTGAAAATAGTTGGATGAGTCCAATGATAATTACAAACGTTTAAAAAAAAAAGAAAAAGGGCGAGTCAATGTCGTATTGATGAAAAAACTTAAAATAAGAAAAATACAAATATATATATATTATGTATATACACACACACACACGTCATCTAGCTTGCATGAATATATATATATATATATATATATATGTACATAATTTCCACATAAACATATCCTGCTGAAACATCAGAACTATGCAAGACACAATAAACAGCAACTATCCAGCCAGAAACTCTGCGATGCTCGCTTGAGAGTTCAGCAGACGTTTTTTAGATATCATTGCACTGTCTGAAGTTCGGCTCCCAGATGAGGGTAGTTGGAACTAGATGGGTTATTCCTTCTTCTGGAGAGGTAAACCTAACAAAGCAAAGCGAGAGTCATGAGTTGGCTTTGCAATTAAATCTGAGCTCACCTAAAGACAGGATGAATTTCCCCAAGGTGTGCCTGACCAATTTATGGTGTTGTGCTTTCCTCTTTGCAACGGTCGATATGTATTCCTTGTCAGTGTCTATGTCCCCACCTTGAATTCCTCAAGTGAAGTTATCGGACATTTCTATTCTGAGCTCAGAGAAACAATCAGAGGAATGACGAACTTGTCATTCTTGGTGACTTTAATGCCAGAGTTGGAGATAACCACATGAAGGACTCTAAGGAGACATGGAATGGAAAGTGCAACAATAATGGATTATGTCTCTTATGCTTGTGTAACAAGTTTGATCTAGTCATAGGCAATTCTTTGTTCCAACACAAAAACAAGTATAGATGTACCTGGATGCATCCAAGATCTCGAAATTGACATGTGATTGACTTATGTCACTGCTTGTTCCTGTGATTGTCAGGATCTTCTTAACATCAAGGTCCTGAGGGGAATTGAGCGCTGGACTGACCATTGTCTCTTGAGGGCAAATTTTAAGATGAAAATCAAAACTAAAAGCAAACATCTGGTCACTCGTTTACCAAAGCGCATAAACGTCTCCAAACTAAAAAAAAAAAAAAAAAGTCCTGAATTTAATCAACTATTCATTGACAGGATCAATAATTTTGAACTTCTGGATCCAAATAATTTTTGGTTGAGCTTTAAATCAAAGCTTTATAATGATTCACTTGACATAGTGGGACACATAGACAAAAACACCAAGACTGGTTTGATGATAATGACATATCATTAAAAAAAAAGTGACTTGAGCAAAAAACAACTTGTCAACAGATTGCTTCAGAACAACATCTCTACCACTGAACGATCTATAGATTAATTGAAGCTCAAAACTGTAAAAGCCCAGGTTCACAGACGTTTGAGGAAAATGCAAAATGGTGGAAGAACAAATCAGCTGAAATCCAGCGTGCTGCTGATTCTCAGGACCTCAAGACCTTTTATCGTCTTCCATCAGAAATCTATGGTCCAAGGTCATCCTCTATCACCCCACTTCGCTCAAAGGATGGCTCTAGGTTGCTTTCTAAACCAATGATCATGATCACAATCACTGGAGAAAGCACTTTAATGAACTCTTGAATCAACCATCTAATATTGATAATGGCTTCATAGATCATCTCGATCAGTTCCCCATTAAGGATGAGCTAGATAATCAACCAACAATTTATGAAGTTTATAGGGCTGTTGCAATAATGAACTGGGGGAGGGGGAGCCCTTGGACTGGACAGAATTAATGCTGAACTACTTAGATGTGGTGGCTCCAGACTGAATGAGATGCTACATGAAGTGTTATTACACGCTTGGACTAAAGGAACATCTCAGGATTGGAGGGGTGTGCTTCTCATTCCTTTGTTCTAAAAGAGTTCTAAAAGCCTATGTGACAAATATCGAGGAATTGCTTTGCTTTCCATTGTTGGAAAGTTTTTTGTGAGAATTCTTCTAAATCGTTTGGATAACATATATCACCAACCATTCTTCCAGAATCCTAATGTGGTTTCCGCTCTGGACGTGGCACAACTGATATGATCTTCTCGGCTCGCCAACTGCTAGAAAAGTGCATTGAGCATGTTAGTTCAAATGAATCCAATATTAGACTAAATGAATAACTCCGACGATAGAAATCCGTTGGGAACAATCTTTATTCAATAATCCTTTTCACTCGACGTTGTCTATTATTCTTTAAAATAATTGTCATTTTAAGACAGACGTCCTATGAAAACCGGAAAGCACGAGTGCAAGGGAAGCAACTCTCTTGTATCAATCAACCAACGTTTCCTCGTTCGGATGTAAGGGAAGTAACTCTAGTGGATTAACAGCAGAATCTTGAACTCTACCAATGTTTCATCGATCTCGTGAAGGTCTTTCGCACAGTCAACCGCGAGGCGCTTGGGGATTTGGTTGTCCTCCCAATTTTATATCCCTGAATTATAAGTGCACACGGACTTTGTGGACATCCTATATAGTTAATTGATAGATGTAGGTATCATCTATAATGAACCCAAGATACTTCATTAATCCTGCATCATAAAAAAGGTAAGAATAAAACTGACTAAATGTGTTGATATCATACGTAATGGTAAATTATAAAATTGCTATAAACAAGTGCTGTCTTGGAAAATTCAAAAAATATCCTGGAAAATTATTTCCTAAAAAGAGCGGGAACCCTATCAGGTTCTATTATGGAGGAATTTGTATACAAAAATTTGAAACCATCAGATTTTTTTATGATTGCAATTGAAATGCTATCCCAAAGAAAAAAAAAGAACTATGTGAGTATATATATATATATATATATAGATATAAGAAAAAATGAAAAAACACAGGATTAAATGAGTTAAATGGTGAGTTATTGGGCTGCAGTGTTTCGATCTATTAATTAGATATTTCGGCATTTGTTTATAAATAATAAAATTTTATACAAATAACAAAAAAGCGATTAAGCACATATCCTCAGTCTGTTTAAAACCATAAAAAAATATACACATTTGTTTGTTTACTTAACCTCCTATATAGATATGTATATATATATCATCATCATCATCATGTTGCGCAAGTAGCACGGATATCCATGACAATCTCTCGCCAACCCTCTTTATCATTCATTGACCCCTGGAGCTCCTCTGCGCAGCATCCTGCATCCTCACATAGTTGGTCAATATAGGTCCTGGCATATCATAAAATAGCAACTGTGTATATTGTAATATATATGATACATAATAATAATAATAATAACAATAATAACAATAATAATAATAATAAATAACATTAAACATATACCCACATACAATTTTAACAAATTTTACTATCACTCCCCTCCCTAACACTTACAACCAAATATTTACACAAATATTCCAGCCACAAACTGTAAGTTAATGGTAAATCTATTTTGCCCAATACTTTCCCCCACAAAAAAAAAAAAAAAAAATAAAACACACACACACACACACACACATATACTCATAACCAATCCTTACAAATCCAGTATATATAAGCCAAACACCTAACACCTGCGGTACCATTACCAGAACCCCTTTTGATACACTCCCTATCTAGAGAAAAGGAAAATCCACTACCAACCCCCAACCACCCCCTCTACTTACTTACGACCTCCTGTTTCACCATTTTGAAAATGTTCACCATTGAAGCAAGAACTATATCCAAGTCCTGAAGAAGGTCTAACAGACCGAAACGTTACAACGTCGACATCACTACCTACAATAAACATCCATTTTCTACACTCTCTCTCTCTCTCTCTCTCTCTCTCTCTATATATATATATATATATATATATATATATATATATATATATAATCCAAAAGTCCAGAGAAGAAATTTTCCTTACGACACAAGAGTTTTATTTAAAAAAACAAGTCGCAGTTTGAGAGCTCAATGTGTCCTATAATGCTAAATCTCTAAGTCTTTTGTTATTTCTTTACTTATATATATATATATATATATATATATATATATATATATATATATATAATCCGCGTCAAAAGCACAGTAAGGTTAAACCAAACATTTTTAAAACTTATTTTTCTGATGCAGATATCATTAGGGAATGAGAAAAGTTTTGGTAAACTGGGCATGTAATGAAATCTTTAGTAATATTCTAGTCAGCCTATAAATTTTTCCCTCTTTTTACACTTATCAAACACAATTCAACTCTCTAGCTCATATAAATGTTCATCTATACTTTAGATAGATTATTCATTTCTAATACCGCCCTGTTGGTGGGGCGTTAGAATGCACCGACTGCACCTCTGCAGAGGGATAAGACTCCCCCAATGGGGCCACCTGTTGGCCGTGGGTGGCGACCTGTGATGCTTAAGGATAGAGCCCAGGTGGATGAGCAGTTCATGACATGCAATACTCCACTTTGGCCCTATCTTGGGCTAGACAGACGGTCGGAGAGGCCCCCTCCGATCAATCGGCTGGTCACGTCAAGTCCTAGCGCCTATATGATTGTCCCAACCCTATTGCCCTTATGGCAAGCCCCAACCCCTTCTTATCATATGGGTGCTAGAAGGCGGTGGCTGCGGGTCTAAATGTCCTGGGAATGACGTTAAACTATATCTGATGGTGAGGTTCCAGTTTTGGAGGTTTGGGGAATGTGGAGCACCCCTTCATCACCATTGCTCCCTGGTCCACTCTGACCCGGAGTGGTAGTACCTGTTAGGGTCCCATCTATGGGTTAAATAGAAAAATTTATTTATAAAAAAATTGTATTATCCATTAAGAATTGATTTATTTCAAAACTTTATCGGCATTAAATGACCCACTGAGGTTGATATGCCGTAAAACAAAACAAACCAAACCAATCATTTCTAATAAATGATTTGTATACAAATAGAATTTGAAAATTAACTCTTCAATTCATTTTTCTCAGTGGATTTTCCATATAGACAATTAAGTAATATTTCTGTTCTATAAAAACTTACTAACACTCTACAGATGTGTTGATGTTTGGGGGATCTCAGCTGGTATTTTGATCATTTGGTATCATTATGCCCGTGCCTTTTATATCCATGTTGTGTTGAAAGAATTCACAGAAGGTATATTGACAATTTTAATTAAAAACTACCCAAGCTGATCTGGTCCAATCACAAAGTGAAAGCCACCAGTGATGTTGGTTGTTGTGTAACTTAAAGTTATCTCCCTTGGATCATAGAATAATAAAGTAATAACTCTCTAGTTTCATAAGAGCAATTCCAGTCCCTATATTATAGGCACTGTCAATTCTTTGCCCATTTTTATTTTAGAAACGAATCAAAATTAATTAAATTAAGGTCAAATTTTTATCTAAGTCGGAAAGTACTTATGCTCAATTTACGGAGACTGCTGGTAATTTCCCCCCGTTCACGGGAAATTCTAAAACCCAACAAAAATAAACTATCCGATTTTAATAAAACTTTTGGTATATGAAGTAATAAAAGAAGAACTTTTATAAATGTTTACTAAATTGAAAAAGCTATTTTTTTGCGTTAGTTTTTGTATCGTGCATTAATGCCCAGTACAAATTTGCTGGTGAGTTCTTTTTTGCAAGAAAATGAATTGTGCATTTTTTTAAGATAAAAAAGATTTTAAAAGACGGAACATATGTAAAAAAAATCGATACTCTGACTTTTTTGGTAGTAGGACGTCTTATCATTAGAAACTTAAGTCTCGTAAATAAGAAAACATATTTATCCTTTTTTTTTTCTAAATCGTTAGCTTATTTTTTTAAAGGAATATTATATTAAAAGTTCCAGTTGTCTACTTTTTTTTTAAAGGATTTTTTTTTAATTTATAAAATGTAAAATAAATACTCCCGTTCACTGCCTTGAAAAAGCGTATTTATTTGAAAATATTGTATTAAAAATATGTAGCTAAAAATAATGAGATTGCATTTAACGGTCTTTATAAAAGAATATTGAAAATAATGTTTGAATTAAATATTGTCGTTGTTTATTATGGGAGGTTATAGGGGATATAATATTCTATTCGCATTTGGACAACATCTGCTGCTGCTGCTGCTGTGAGTAAGTTCAAATCCATGGCACTATACTAACTGTATAGTATATACTAGCTATACCCAAAGATCGTCTGCTCGCGACAGATTTTTTGTTTTAAAAACGAATTAGAATTAATTAAATCGATTATTTGAGGTCAAACTTTTGTCTAAAACGATAAGTAGTAACATAATGACCATCATTAAAAAAATAAAAATACCATTACATATACAATTTTTTTAAAATATTTAGAACGATTTTTTCGGTCAATTTCTATCGCTTTCGGTCTGAGACGCTGGTTTAAAAAGGCTTAAAATGGCTTTTTTAGAAATTTAATGTAACATTCGCGATAGCAAAAAAAATTACCAAAAATCAGGTAATTATCCGATTTTAATGAAATTTTCAGCATTGATTTATCAATTAATTAATTTTATAATGCATTAGTTATTTTATTTCAAAACTTTAATTAAGTATTTTTGCTATGAAAAATGAATATATAAAATTCATTTAAAATATGAAAAGTCTGATGTTAAGTTTAAAATGTTATATTTTTAGATTCTAGAAATAAATATCTACTTAATGCAAACCTTATTTTTTTTCGAAAAAGTATACGTTTTGAAGAAAAACTCTATTGAAAATGTACCCTCTCCCCTTTTTAAGCAGAAAAAATATCGATGTATATTTTTTTCTTTTATAAAATAATAGCCAATTAAATAATTATCGAAATGAGTAAAAAGAAATCTCCAAAAAATTAATTATTTATTATTTTTTTACATTTTATTTTTCGATTTTCGGTACTTATTTTCTCATAGAAAGCCACCGTAATTTTTTGTTGTTGTTTCTATTCATAACTTCGGTCTTTTATCTCATTATTTATTCTGTAATTAGTACCGAAAATGACCAATTCACAAAAATGTTACGTCCCCAACGGGGGCAAAATTAAGTGACCTGAAAAAAATGAGAAAGTTTTGAAATAAATTACATAATGCATTATAAAGATCATTCATTGATAAATAAACACTGAAAATTTCATTAAAATCCTATAATTCTCTGATTTTTGGTAAATTATTTTTTGTAGGGGGGTGCTAAATTCATTTTGTCAAAAATGATTTTCGGCTAATTTTGGGCCACCCTAGTATATACTCTGTAGAGCTCAGACAGTGTTTGTTTTGAAACGATTAATTATTTTATTTGGAAGCAAAGCATTCTCCCGTTTATACACAGAAAGCAGATATTACCGTTCAGTTAAAATTCTGAAGGTAAGTTAACTTTTATTTTAATTCTATTTTTTTTTTTATTTTGTGTATTGTAAAAAAAAATTCTCGTCATAGACCCTAAAAATTTTCCTAACTACACAAGTTAAAAAAAACTTAAATTTAAATAGAATAATTTTGTTAATTTAAAATTTGGTGTATTGCAAAAAAAAAAAAAAAATCACGTCGTAGATTCAATGTAATATTACTAGGGATCACCAATTCGGTCACGCGATCAGTTAAGGACATCTTGAATAAAACGGAAATAAATATTTCCGAACTTTGTTTATCAAAAATCTCGTAAAAAACAATTAAAGATCGTACAGGGTTGTTACAAAGAAAAACAGTTAATTCAAAGATCAAATTATCCGATTGGGAAAAATTACATCGTTATCTTAAAAAATAAATAAACTTATCCGTATTACATGCGAAAGGGTAATTTTCAGGCCGCAATTTAGACAGAAAAAATACATATTATTACCTTCTTACGATTATACAAATACATATGGTTGAATGTAATGGACATACTTTTAGCCAAAATTTACTATTAAAATGAATAAAATCTTTAAAAACTTTAATATTAAAATTTACTATTAAAATGAATAAAAACTTGAAAAAATTTGATATTAAAATTTCACAGTGAAATTGACGTTAAAAAAAATGTCTTCGGTTTTAGTATTAATTTTTAAAATCGAAAATGAAATGAAAATTTGAATATTTTTTCTAAGAAAAAAACTGATAAAATAATCAATGTATACTTACTTTTTATTCTAATTGGTCGAAAAAGTTGAATAAAACAATTTTTTACGCTAAGAAAAACAAACTTTGGTTTATTGTATAAAAACAAAACAAATATGTCAGTTTTTGCTCTTCCGTATATTCTTAGAATCACACAAATTCATTTAAAAATATTAATCTAGCTCGGATCGGAAAGTTTTTTAGTTCACCTGAATTCTAAAATTCATATATTTAAATATCCGTGAAAAATTCGATTTTTTCACGCAGAAAAAAAAATATATTTAATTTATTTCATGCAGAAAATAAAAATATTTAAGTACAAAAGATTGAAAATCTCTTAAAAATTAATTTCTTAAAAAAAATGTTTTCTTTTGATAATTTAATAGAATATAGTACATACCAATTACAAAAGCCAAAAAAGTTTTCAAATATTAATATTATGACATTTTTTTGCACTTTTTATTTCCGATTTCATTAATCTTTCCTAAAAAAAAAATACAGCGTTGTACGTTATACAATTTCATTGATATAGTTATTCGGACTCTAAATTTAAATTTAATGTGAAATTAAAATTAATTTAATCTATTATATTTAATTATATTTAATATCTATTATATTTAATTATATTTTTCTTTCTAAGTCGAATATACATATATATATACATACACACATATAATAAATATAATTAAATATAATAGATTAAATTAATTTTAATTTCACATTAAATTTAAATTTCACATTATCCAAAAAATTAAAAACCTTACACCCATTCTTAATTCTTTTATTTTATATATAAGAAAAATAAAATAAAGATAATATATTACTAAAATAAATGATAAAAAATCTTTTCTAAAAATCCATTGCTATATTAACCGTTGACGGTAAGTCAACGGTTAATATTCATATTGTTTGAATAAGTGAATTCATCTGGTGTCGAACTTGAAATATATCTTTCTTCTTCAAAATCTGTTACAATAAGAGATACATTAAGAGATACATGGATTGTTGACCGAGATATTTGTGGCGGAAGTGCTCATATTTGAAACTACAACATAATTTTTTTTTTTTTTTTTTTTGCAACATCAAGGTTTTCTTTTGGAATTCATATCACAGGACTATAAATTTAAAAAAATAAAGAAATAAAGAAATAAAAATCTGTTTTCAAATGCCTTTAAAGTAATAAAGAATTCATCATTCGCATCTGATGAGTCGGTAGAGTTAGACACGTTGTCTAAGCTCCCTGAAATAGACTATAATGCTAGTCCTCTAAGTCTTTTGTTATTTCTTTACTTATATATTTGCTCTGTGACTCTAACATTAAGAGCACACATTGAGCTCTCAAACTGCGACAATTTAAAAAAAATAAAACTCTTGTGTCGTAAGGAAGATTTCTTCTCTGGATTTTGGATATATATATATATATATATATATATATATATATATGTGTGTGTGTGTGTGTGTGTGTGTGTGTGGAGTTTACTTATTTTATGAAAATGGGCATTTTATTAAAAAAATCTACAGGAGTAGCTAGATAGATAATATTCTATAAAAAAAGCAATTATCTGGCTATTGCAATTTGTTTTCCCTCTCTCTTCCACACACACTATTTCACATCTATAAGCTAAATGTAAATATCATATAAAATATTAGCAGAGTATTGAGATCAAGCTGTGAGTCTGTGCCAGAATAAATGAAAGTAAGAAAATATCTATAGAATCCTGAGTTATGGAAGATTGTATAGCAACAGCTTTCCATTTGATTGGCATCCAAGAAGTTCATTAAAAGTGTATCTTTTAACTAAACTTGAATATTGCCTCCGGTTGTCTAGGGTAAACTATTTATGTCTTTACTGATCTTCTCACCTTTCATAAGCCACTTATCTTCAGATATATATTTGGTAAGTATTTCTTATTTTCTGTATCAGGCCTCATTGCTACAGAGGAGGGGAGAGGGGGACAAAAACAATCAGTGGAATAAATACTGATGATACGTAGGTCAAAATAAATTCCTTTAATCTGTTTTCTTTTGGCCTATCACCCAAGGCCTCCAGCCAAATATTAACGACTGATTTTAGTACTGAAATTACTCAAAATCAATGACAAAAACAATTTGGGACTGATCAGAAACTACTGAGGCAACTGTAATTAATTTTCTATTCTAAATACAATTAAAATGTTTTATCTTAATCAATCAAAACATTTATCATATATTCATGTATAAGTCAACCATTGATATGCTTTTAGATAAACAACCCTTAGAGTTATCTCCCTTAGCGGTCTATTCTTACCGGCTGGACAAATTCCTTAAAGTCATCGTTTAGTTCCGTTTCATCGCTTGGCGCCAAATTCATTCTCTTGCAAGTCAGATGTCGCATAAGAAAAACGTGAATTCTTCCATTCTCTGTCCAGCTTAGTTCTATGAGGACCTAAGGTCGAGTCCATTTGAGTTTTCCTATTTAGCTTCTTCGTTATTCTCTCCTTAGCTTATAGTCATTTCTTATTTACTGACCCCTAATTCATTACCTTTTTTCTCTGTACTATGCGGTGTTTATTTGTCAAAAGTACATTACTTATTGTGATAATTTTCTCCTGCCTCTACCATTTATTCTACTCATTCATGTTAACGTAAAAATCCTGTTAGTCCAGTAATTCCTTAATTTAATTCTTACCCCATTTGTGTCTTGTATTTAGGGATTAAGACTATGGGAGCTGCACAAGGATGCTGCGTGCGGTCTTGAATAAGTCGTGGAAGCAGCACCCCACAAGGAAGCAGCTGCACGGACACATCTCACAAACCATCGAGTAAGACGGACAAGGCATGCTGGATACTTTGGAGAAGCAAGGACGGGATCATAAGTGACGTCCTCATGTGGAAGCCAACACATGGACATGCTAGTTGGGCTGGCCACCAAGAACCTACATTGACCAACTATGAGAGGATACTGGATGCTGTGTGGAGGACCTCTCTAGGACAATGAATGATAGGGACGGTTGGCGAGAGATTGTCTTAGATATCCGTGCTAATTGCGCGACATGGTGATGATGATGATGATGATGATGATTTCAGACATTCCTTTACCCTTTAACGGCTGCTAGCCTTACCAAGCGTCCGACAATTTATGTCCCTACCTCTTTTTTTAACTCTACACTCCTCGTTCTTATTTATTTGACTGTTAGCACTTTAAAAGGGTTAATTTGCTGTTCTACTCCTCTTTGTTATTGCAAGTTAATTTTATGTTTCAGCTTTTACACCTTCGTATGGTGAATAAACCTGTCTTGTACCCACGGTATTTTGTCAGAGTCTTCATTGTTCGAGGGAGTTTACCTACATGCAACGAAACGGCGCCTACAGAAAAGGACAGGGCTTTGTAACGTGGGGGCGTGATAATTTATTTGTTGAAAAACTTAATCTTTGAAGCAAATACAGCTCATAGTCCTTCCATTATGTTCAAATTTCAGCCTTATTTAATTTTCTCATGTATAAGTTAACCCGTATTTTTTTACCTAAAGAATAGGTATTTAAAATGCAACCTGTATATGACTATATATATATATAGTGATAACGCCAATTACTAACAATGCTTATCTTTTCCACCTCTCATCATTATCTATATCTGCCTATCTCAGTTTATTAAAATCTTAAGATTAGAATTGTATATTTTTAATATATTTTGACTAGCAGCGTTCTGTTTTGCGCATTCTTTCTTCTAACGGTCATTTCATCCCGTCTTATTTTTGTTGAAGACCGATCCACATGCGGTCGATACAGATATTCCGAAGGACCTCACATCAGTGAGGGGGGGCGATGTTGCTTTTTAAAACCGTAGAGAGGAAGGCCCGTAAACGGTTTGCACATTCTCTCCTGATGATCCCATGCATTTGTAAACATCTTTTGTTTTTTCAATATATCAAATTCACACTGTCGGATTAAGTTCCATTTTATTTCACTTATATATTATATATATATATATATATATATATATATATATATATATATATATATATATATCCATCTTATGAAACTGAGCTCTTTTATAGAGTTATCAGCTGAAATAAATTTATGATAGCCAAATTACTGACTGTTGAGATTTTCTCTTTTATTGGAATTGTAAATAATGCTCGGTATATAATTAATTGATTATCATACATTGAGCTCTCTGCGGGTCTTCAAAGAATCCTTATATAAATCTATAGGTGTGCATCTGCATAGGCATGCATTGTGGTGGTACAGAGGATAAAGAAGATCCAATATAAAATTAAGTCTCATCAGCGGCGTATACCAACGATCTCCCCCGACAGAGATCTAAACCGGGAACCCAGCACGCAGAGTCAGAAACTCGACCCCTGGGCTTCAAAAGCAAATTATCAAATTCCATTATTTCTTACGCCTGAGCATAGGCCTAATTTGCGATTCCCTCAACGCTCACTGTACTATGTATCGTAGTGACATGTTTATCATTGACAGGTTAATTCGGCATGTATCGTGTGCTACGGGCCGGTAACCCAGAAGTAGAGTTTCTTACTCTGCGCGCTGGGTTCCCGGTTTTGATCTCTGTCGGAGGGAGATCGTAGGTATACGCCGCTGATGAGACTTAATAAAGTTGAAACAGCTGTACGGTGTTCCACGTCGTGCGCGTTATTCGCCGGGTTTGCTTGTCATGATTATTTTCAATAATTATCGAATTTTATACGATATACGCATTGTAATTGCCTTCAAAAATATAAATAATATATATGTATATGTGTGTGTGTGTGTGTGTGTGTGTGTGTGTGTGTAAAAATCCCATGGCTTGCCCACTCGCCGCAGGTCTGCAAACCGGTCTCCAGGCCGCCACTGATCTGGTCTACTGAACCAACCCGTTGCAGATCCTGCCTCCTTTCGGTTCGTGTACCAGCCCGCACTCGACCCGGTCTTCTGTTGACCACGATCCTGTTTCTGATGATAACGGTAATCCCTAACTCTCTGACAAACCTCACACGCCCCAGCATGCGGTTGATCCGGTCTTCTACTGACCACGATCCACTCTATTCTTGACTCGGTCTCCTGTTGACCATGATCCAACCTGCAGACGATCCAGTCTGCTGCTGACCATAATCCAGCCTTCTACTGACCATGTTCCAGCCTGTCACGATCCTGCTTTTAGCTGTATTTCCAGATGTTATGGCAACAGTTTAGCAAACACGGTAATTTTCACCTTTAGTTGTTAAAATTCCCAGCAAATAAGGCAATTATAGTAACTTCCCTTGACTTTCACTTTGAACTAAGCCGGTAGCTATTATCTTAGAAACTTTTTCGAAAACAATACAACTGCATGCTTTAACACAAGAATATCATAAAATGTCTTCTTAATAACAATTAAGTTCATTTCAGCTAATTTTATGCTAGGAATTTAGTCAACTGACTTTCACTTTGAAACAAGACGGTAGCCATTTTGAATGTGTCCATGCGAAATATACAAATCTTAGAATCGTTTCGAAAACAATACAACTGCATGCTTTAACACAAAAATATCATAAAATGTCTTCATAATAACAATTAAGTTCATTTCAGATAATGCGCATGCACAATTTTATGCTAGGAATTTTAACAACTAAAGGTGAAAATTACCCAAAACACAAAGTCTTTTCTCAGCAACTACGAACCCCTTTCAATCCTAAGACTTTCTACCCCAGCGAGACGTCCCTATCGAGCCGCTTCCTGTCTACCTGGTCCAACACGTTTCCAGCCTCAATGTTTTCTCCAATTTCACACCTGAATAAAACTGTCGTCTTGTTAAATCTAAATCTCCGAGTTTGTCCTCCTTCATTCAGTTTGAGTCCTTTCATTTCTTTTTTCAAAACATTCGCTGGGTCGGCATCCTTTATCGGTCCCGCCATAAATTTTTATTTGTAAATTATTATGGCTAATTGTAATCGATTGTCTGAAAAAAGTTCTGGAATGGAGTTGTGACGTCTAATTGAATGAAGAGGTATTAAGGTGTTTAATTAGTACACAAATAAGCAGGGATTTGAAAGTTAGGTGGGTGGTAAGGTGTTCAAGTGTTACGAGACGTGTAACCGGCAATGTCTAAATTAGTTATTAACAGATGAATCTACTTAGAACAACAACGTGACGTGTGTAGCAGAAATTTGCCTGCAGGCGGATGACCTTAACGTGCAACCCCCTGGTCGGAGGTCAAATTTACCTTTGCATCTACGGGAGAAGGGAGGGGTAGAGGTGAATAGTGGAGGGAAAGAGCGGGAGAGATAGAAAGAGAGAGAGAGAGAGAGAGAGAGAGAGAGAGAGAGAGAGAGAGAGAGAGAGAGAGAGAGAGAGAGAGCATAAGCCTTTGGATATACGTAAGAATTATATAAATACCCTGGAAATTACGCCGAGAATATTAAAATATTGAAACGCAAAAGAAATAAAAAAGAAACCTATTTAATTATGGATTTCGTATCTAAAAAAAACTACTCTCTCTCTCTCTCTCTCTCTCTCTCTCTCTCTCTCTCTCTCTCTCTCTCTCTCTCTCACACACACACACACACACACATATATATATATATATATATATATATTTGAGATTATTTTTGTATATGTCTCCGTTTGTTGGAGGTACATATATCAGCATCAATGCTTCATACAAATGCCCAAACCTGATATATGTACCTCCAACAAACGGAGACATATACAAAAATAATTTAATATATATATACTTACTAGAAGCATATTGAGAATCTTAGACAACACCATACACACACACACACACACACACACACACATATATATATATATATATATATATATATATATTATAAAAAAAAGAAGGTCCGCAAAATGGATTATGTTTTCAGAAAAAAAATTATTCTTTTTATCTTACATATGCAACACGTGTTTCAGATCTTCTGGTATCTTCTTCAGGCTTTGATCAATAATTTGAAAATGAATTCTTACATACGTGTATATATATATACATGAGTATTTAACTTCCCTCTTCCTGTTTGGTGGGAGTGGAGTATAAAGGAATTTCATTTTTAACATTAGTCTTTTAAACAGGTGTTTTTGTTTTCTGGGTGGCTTGGTAAAAAATTCATTAACTGAGCTTTTATAACTCTTTTATTAGAGTTTTTCTGATATAGTTCATCAGATGTTCATTTGATTTGTTCTAGAGAATTTCTGTGTTTTTCAACTTAAATTTCTACTTTTTGGGTGTGTGTATGTGTGTGTTTATGTATATGTGTCTATGTTTACTTTTTATGTGCGTGTGTGTGTGCGTGTTCGCGTGGGTGCCTATGTACATGGTTGTATTTGGGTATATGTATGTACAAACTAAGTAATGTAAAAGACACACACCAATCTTATTTTAGATTTAATTCTTATTTCAAATTCAATTCCTATGCATATATGTATATAAACACCAAATACAACCATGTACATAGACACCAACACGAACACGCACACATACATAGGAACACACTGAAACACACACAACTAAACTGAACTTAACCAAACACACACATGTATACATGCATACACAAAAACATTTTTTAATTCAAATTATATAATGCAACATATGGATACGCATATATGGGTATATATATGTACAAACTAAGTAATGTAATAGACACACACTAACCTTATTTTAGATAAAGTTAAATTTAATTCTTAGTTTAAAATTCAACTCTTAGGTATGTATATATATACATATACACACCAAATACAACCATGTACATAGGCACCCACGCAAACACGCACACACACACACACACACACAAAGTAAAACGCGTAAAGATTTATAGTAGAAAAATGTGGCCCTTTGGATCACCTGTTGAGCACGGTTTAGATTATTTGGAAAATCCAGTGTTTTAGGGGTTTAGGTAGGAAAGCTTCCAGGGAAAAAGGGAGGCAATTTGAAACGAATTTCTGTTTTATTTTCAATTGTTTTCAAACAATTACTAAACATTATTAAATTATCCAATTTTAATGGGATTTTCAGAACTTTATTCATCAATGAATTCATTTTATAACAAATAGTTTGTTTTATTTTTGAAAAGAAAAAAAAATGGGAAAACCTTTTTTCACTTAACGTTTGCTCATTTGTATAAATTTTACATTTCTAGAAAGATTCTGCCTATCGTGAAATATTTTTGATTAAATAAAGATTTATTCAATCTATCTAAAAAAAAAAGGAAATTTAATAATCATATTGAATCGGTCATATTTCCCGAGATTTTTATATATTTAAAAAAATTTACGAACGATTGTAGCAGACTATAAAAATTACAGGAAGAAAATTTTTTTAAATATCGGTTTCGGCTACGATTTTTCTTTAAAAAAAAACTGTTCCAAGATTTTGGGGTTAAAAATAGAGTTATAGTGGTTATTAATGAGTGGATATATATATATATATTATATATATATATATATATATATATATATATATATATATATATTAGTAATTATAACAAACACACCAAAAAGTCATATATATTAAGACAGAAAAACAAATAACTCATAAATTCAACAAATAATATGTGTATTAAAACAAATATATTACAATAGTCAAAAATACTGATCAAAGTTCTGCAGAAATATGCTTTTTTAAAAGTTCATGTAATATAAAAAGAAAGTGTTGAGTTAACTCCAACTGAGAAAGAAAGGGTAATGCTCAATATATATCAGCAGTGAAGTAACTTTTAGAGAGAGAAAGATATAGCTTATAATACCTTCAGCGGTAAGCAAATATTTCTTAAGTCCAGCGACGTGAACTATCCAGACATAATAGATCTTCTGAACTGTTCTTCGAAAATCTTGCTATTTATAGCATTTACCTAGGCTCGAAATCTGTCTTTCTTTAAACTTCTTTTTTTAGGCGCGAGCGCTTTTGATTGGTTGAAAATTATCATTTTTAATATTTCTATTTTTTTCTTTCTACCTGCGCTGATCCTATGCACATACTTCTTATTTTTGTCATTTTATTTCTGCTTTCAAAGCGTTTAACTTCCGGCTCACCACAGGGTCAGCTATGACTTTTCTTAAAAAAGCATTAAACATTTTCTAACAGAAAAGACAATTTATTTACTAAAAGAATAAATGAAATTATTAAAACATTATTGCCAGAAGTTATTTTCCAAGAAATTCAAATAACTGAAGCTGATAATTTAAAAAGTTCCAATCAACTTATTTTGCATTAAAAACTGTAAGGAACATGAAATTATTCTTTTTTTAAAGAAGAATATGTTAGCATTACCGACATAATTTATTTTTTAAAATTTATCATAAAAGTGTCAGTGATCTGTAATGTTTATCTCGGTATTGCGTTTTCTTTTCCCTCATTCGTACAATTTTTAATTCCAAAACATCCCAAATCATGATTTTATTACAAAACAAGTTGATTTGAATTAATTCTCAGTTTTAGTTATGAAAAACTTGTAACTTCTTAAATTTAAGACAATTTATTTGTAATGTACGTAAGAGTTGGTGACAATCATCAGCTCTGGCTTTGGAAAAGTAACATTTAAATACTCTTGACTCTCCAATCTCTCTTTTTTCTAAAATATATAGGGAGTGGTTAATGAAGATATATATAGAGAGGGAGAAAGTGACAAACAGATGTAAAGTAAAAGATGGATTACTTTATGACTTAATTGCAAAGTTTTCATTTCAAATATCTGAGAAAAACATATTTTAAATTGTGATTAGAGCCCCTCTCAATTAATTTGACGATTTATTTTATTTAGAAAATTATGCATGATTACGGATTTAATTTTTTTTAGAAAATCCTTTGTGCCAATAGTATGGTTGGTTGGTTGCTTGGTTGGATTTTACGGCATGTCAATCCTTCTTGGGTTATTTTATGCTGAAGACATTTTGTTTGATTCATTCTTGATGGGTATTCAAAAAAAAATTCTAAACTCATTTTTACATGCTTTTTTTCTACTTAACCGATAGATGGAACCCTAACAGATACTACCACTCCGGGCCAGAGTGGACCTGGGAGAAATGGCAATTGGAACTTCACCTTCTCACTTCTCATCGCCTTAGAGGGCGACGTTTATGAGTAGTGATTATGGTGGCAGTCTGGGTGGTTTTGTCCCCTCAATAAATTCTTAATCAGAGGAATTAGACACCTTACTCCTCTGGCCGTTGAATTTTATTTTATCATTTTTTCTTTCTTATCCAGTCATTTTTTCCAGGTGCTTCCCGCTAAAAAAAGACAACAACAACAAAAAAAACCTCATAAATATGAATATTTTAACATTGTATTCTCCAAATCCCACACTATTACTATACAAAAGAAGACAGGTTTAAAACAAATCAGAAAAAAATCAAATAAAATTGAACATACTTGTGAATATAACATAAATTAGAATAAACAATCGATTAAACTACAAATTAAGGTAAGTTAAGCATTGGGGTATAATCTTAATAGGTGAAATTTCCTGTTTATAAAATAAATGTAAAATAGGTGAAAATTTGACTATTAGTTGACATAGAATTAAAAAAAATTGTAGTCATAACTTGTTTTTGGCTACTGTAGATTTCAATTGATTTAACGGTGCGAAAATGTAAACATTGTTTTCGTTCATAATTTTCATTATTTCCGAAAGCTGAATTTTTTTTTTAAATCATTAGGAGTTGTTTTAATGTTTCTTCTTTTGAATGATTCAAAAATTTTGAAGATAATATTAACTTTTATTCAAGTTTCATTGTGTTAAATATAGGGGGGTAAATTTAACGCGACTGATTGTATTATACACCAGTTTCACTGAAAAGTGCATGGTTCGGTTTCCAATCCAGTTAGAAATTTGAAAATAATAATAGAGTGTGGGGTTTTTTATATCCCCTTTTTTAATCGCTAAGAATTTGCGATTTTTTTTTTGTTTACAATAATGTTTTTTATGTTTAAAAAAGTAACTTATGAATGTTTTAAATGATTTTTTCTAAAACTTTTTCGTACGTAAGACAATTTTAAATTCAGGTTTTAAATGCTTGTTGAATTAGAAATAAAATGTAATATAGTGATTTATTTCTTTTTTGAGCCCTAAAACAAAACTAACAAAGAAGCTAATAACTATACATTAGCTTATTTGTAGGTGAAAATAGTTATATATATATTTATACATACATACTTATCTATCTATCTATCTATCTATCTATATATATATATATATATATATATCGAAGGAAGATAAAATTGCAGCATTATGAAGAACGATGGCGATTTTGACCTGGCTACAGTATATGCATGATGTCATATATACAGGGTGACAAAAGGGAAAAAAACGGAGCCCCGATATTCGATTGGTCTCATTTGTTAATTTTCTCAAAGAATTGAATGTAACTTTGGTTATAACTAATTTATTGTGTTTAAAATATATGAAAACATGAGAGTCTTACGACTTTTTTTCTTTCTTCTACAGCATATGTTCGAGATGACCTCCATTTAGATATGTGCATTTCTTGAGGCGCAGCACAAAATTGTCCATGACATCCTATCAAACCGACCGAGGAATGGCTCTGATCTCCTCACTGATGACTTCCTTCAGTTCCGTGATGGTTCTGGGTCTTCCTGCGTACACTGTCTTTAAGGTATCCTTGAAGAAAGAAATCTGGTGGGCTAAAGTCTGGGCTGTAAGCTATCCACTCAAAATCAGTCTTGAGACTGATCACACCGCCACGAAAATTCTCTTTCAGCCAATCTCAAGAAAGGTTTGAGGCGTTAGAACTTGTCCATCTTGCTGGAACGAGAACTTCCCCATAAGTGATGGATACGGTGTCTGCAGCTCACGCCTGAAGGTTTGAGGACAGAGCGTTTCGGGCTACTGAACTCTCCAACGATCCCAACCAACTCAGATTCATAAGGTGTTCTGAACGGCTTGGGCAGTTTTCTGCATTGCGGTTCTCCACTGTCTTATAGTTCTCCAAGTGGTTCACCCAGTCCTGAATTTTTCTCTTGGGTAGGGGGGATTTTTCACATTCGAACTGATGCACAAAATTCTACTGAACCTTCTTCTTGAACGAGCCCGTCTTGTAGTAATATTTGACGCAGTATATTCTTTGGTGAAACTCCCGTTGAGGTCTAGTTGTAGTCACAGGCGTTGCTTCTGTCATATCCTGCGAAATAAGGTGGGTGAGTAACTGAATGAAACATACACCCAAAAACAGTGTTATTTATTTTTTGGGGGTTTTTGGTCACCCTATATATATAATAAATAATAAATAATAAATAATAATATATATTCAACAATGCTTCTAAAAAAACAAACATCCAAAAATGTTATTTCTTTCACCGGGGCATGGGTCTGGTTTGTTGTTATTTACTCAACGTCCGCGTACCTCATATGCGAGAGACGTGCTATTATCATTGACAGGTTAATTTTGCAGGGATTGTATGATGCGGACTGTTGGCCAAGCAGTAAAGTCACAGACTTTACCTGCTGGTCTACCAGTTTCGATTTCTGTCGGAGGGAAATCGTTAGTATACATCGCTGATGAGACTTAATGAAGTTGAAACAGACTGTACGATGTTCTAGCATCGCATGATCATTTGCGAAATTCACTTATGGTTATTTATACGATATACGCATTGTAACTGCCTTCAAGAAAAAATATAAATAAAAATATATACTTTATTCAACAATGCTTCTAAAAAATAAACATCCAAAAATCTCATATATATATATATATATATATATATATATAAGAAGTGAAAAAGAGAGGAAAGAAGCCGCCGCAGAAAAGCGAGTTAAAAGGAAGCAGAGACAACAGCATCTACAGCATCTCCAGAAAGCATCATTGTACCAGAGACTGCCATTCAAAAATGGGTCTGTTCAGCCACTCACGTAGCTGTAGATATAAAAAAAAGACAGTGGACTCTACGCATCGTCTTTAATAGACGGAAGGTTGCCAACAGATATATATATACATATATATATATATATATATATATATATTGGAGGATATGTGCTTAATTGAAGTCATACCTAATTTTTGAAAATTAATTAGTTAATAATTAATGAATTTAGGCGGGCATATATGTTCAAATGTAAGGCTAAACAGATCGAGAAAATGTCAATCCCTGAATGTACATTTCGACCTATTAGGTCTCGTGTGTGACTCGAAACCTCGACTGCTAAGCTGACAGGCGGAGATTCTAGCCACTACACCAGCTTGCCAATCCCAAATTCTTCGAGTCACACACGGAACAGTCTCCCTTGTCTATAACCTTGCTGATGAGACCTAATAGGTCGAAATGTACATTCAGGGATTAACATTTTCTCGATCTGTTTAGCCTTACATTTGAACAAATATGCCCGCCTAAATTCATTAATTATTAACTAATTAATTTTCAAAAATTAGGTATGACTTCAATTAAGCACATATCCTCCAAAAATTGTCGGTTAAAAGCCATATCAAATAAACACAATGTTTATTTACGTACTTTCATATATATATATATATATATATATATATATATATATATATATATATATTATAAAAAAGGAAGGTCCGCAAAATGTATTTTGTTCTCAGAAAAATTTTTTATTCTTTTTGTTTTACATGTGCAACACGTGTTTCAGATCTTCTGGTATCTTCTTCAGGCTTTGGTTGATATTATCAACCAAAGCCTGAAGAAGATACCAGAAGATCTGAAACACGTGTTGCACATGTAAAACAAAAAAGAATAAAAAAATTTTCTGAGAACAAAATACATTTTGCGGACCTTCCTTTTTTATAAAATATTGAATTTTCTCCCGTTGGAACCAGAACAACACTTTATATATATATATATATATATATATATATATATATATATATATATATATATATATATATATATATATATGAGACAGACAGACAGACAGAAACAGAGACAGAGAGAAAACGAGAGCAAGTTGACATATTGTTTTGACGTGTATATCTAACAAACGCAATGACAATATTTACAAAATAAACCAAAGTAATGATCAGGTATTTATAAAATAATATGTCTAAAATGTATATGAATTTTTTCTTCTCCAGCTGTTGACATTTGTTTAGAGCAGAGAATAAAACGTCTAATTTTCGATCCCGTTTAAAAGATTTTTTTATCTGTTGGTTAATCTGTAAAAGAAAAATCAATTTGCATTATAAGTTTTTTCAAAATCCATTGAAATCTAAATCTATAACGTGTTGACGTCCCAAGTTTAGTAAATATCCACAACTATATATACTTTGCCATTCAGACAATATCAAGGCCGAAATAGTAAATTATTAGTAAGTTAGTTTCAGATCATTAGTATCAGATCAATCGAATTGATCTACCTGCCTTATAAGAAACTCAGTCACTTCCATGTCCCTGGCTATGAAGCTGATTGTCTTGCTGGGATCGTTATCAATGATGGCCTGGATCTCAGCAACAAATTCGAGAATTCTTTTCTTATCAGAACGATCAGACTGATGTTGCCGTACTTTTGTAATCCCCATTAGATTCATCCAACTGTTTTCGAATCTTTTTCACTGTCCACAGATTGAACACTCGGAAATCTTCATACTGGAGCTTCCGGTGGAAATGCAAAGAAGTACAGCCGTTTCTAAATTTCTCGTGAAGGGAATTGCGTTATAGCGCTGTTTTTTCCAAGGACAATATCCAAGTGGTTCTAGTTTGCTACACAGTAGAAAAAAAGAAAAAAAAAGAAATAAACACAGCACATGCGCGAATTGAGAATTCAAAAACGCCAAAATGCGAAAAGCAACACAATATCTGTATCGACCGCACGTGGATCGGTCACTAGTATTCAACAAAAAAAATGCTGCATCGATGCAGAATTTTTTGCCCATTCTCTCCTGATGAGCCATGCATTTTTTGTATCATATTCACACTGTATAATATTTTATATATATATATATATATAATATATATATATATATATATATATAAAGACTAATGATAATAAAATAAAATGCAAATAAGATGGCATTAAAAAAAGTACTCAATGCTACTATGGCAGAACAGGTTCAAAAACTAAAATACTCAAATTATGTATTCTTAAATCCGTTACGTGCATCACACAATTGTAAAACGCGCACAAGTGAGTGTATAATTGAATTTCATACGCTCAATATGAAATAAAATCTAAAACATCATTAGTTGTAAAATAATCGAAAGTGCAGAACTAATACCACAACATGGAAAAAAAATGTAAGAGATAAACGAACTCAGAGTTTCACGAGTTTGGTCGTCAGGTGAGCTGTTTTTAACCACTATATCTGTATGTATATGTACATGTATATGAAGCGCGTGGTGTAATGGTTAAATTCTTGGGAAATGGACTCGTCGCCCCGAGTTCAAATCCTGGATTTGGTAATTGCATTTCACTTAACGCTAATACCCTTGGGAAAGGTATGAATCCTACTCTCCCTCCAGCTATGGGCAAATAGTAGGGCAGACTGGACTCTTTAACCATGGTTAGGCAACCGGTCTAGGAGAAGGAAAACTCTGAATTCAAACCTGATAAACTCCACTTAAGAAATTGACCTTGTGTCGCATCCTGCTCGTGCGGAGGGGTTGGTAAATATATATATATATGTATATGTATATGTATGTGTGCGTTCCGCACGTATGGGTGTGTATGTGTATATTTATGTGTGTGTGTGTGTGTGTGTGTGTGTGTGCGTGCGCGCGTGTGTGCGTGTGTGAATAAAAGTCCAATGAAAATACATGTATTTGTTTTGTAGGGTAGATAGACGTAATAAATTTGCCATCGGAGTCAGTGGTCGGTTTTGGTCTGAGCTTACACCTAATAGTTTCTAATGCTGATTTTCATTTGAAAAGTTGACGTAACACAATATTTCTCATCTAATGTACTTCAACTTGATCCTGTGTCTTCCTAAGCTTGATTGAGTAAATATCAGATGTGTGAATGAGAGAGAGAGAGAGAGAGAGAGAGAGAGAGAGAGAGAGAGAGAGAGGGGGGGAGGATGGGGGAGAACAGAGTTATTATCCAGAAGCCTTAAGCAAAACGAAGGTGAAAAGTGGCGGGAAGTGGGGGTGAGCAGACTCATCAGAAATGCTATACTGGTTATTACCTCGCTAAAAAAAATCAATCATAACATCAGTGTTGGCCAGATACAAGTCTATGGCGACAGGATTTATCAGTGTGATACAAAGGCCGACTACAGGCATCTGCAGTAAGTTACCAACATGATTTTTTTGTTTTATTTTCATTTCTTGTGATATACAAAGATAAAATAACCAAAGCCGCCTTTCACTTTAAAAAGAAACATACAGATATCGTCTGCTTTAATGACTTAAATATTGTTTGTTTTACAAACTATTTGTCGTGATCAGTGTGCAAGTGACTCTGTGTGTGTGTGTGTGTGTGTGTGTGTGTGTGTGTGTGTGTGTGTAAGAGAGAGAGAGACAGACAGACAGACAGACAGACAGAGGGTATATGCTTTAAAATAGTTATGACCGGGATTGTATCTTTTTTTTTTTTAATTTAGAATTCAGTTTATAATAAACTTTATGTACATCGATCATGAATCACGAACATGTTGAAATAAATTGACATCCGCTGACAAAAATAATTCACCAACAAGAAACGTTAAAATAAATGTTCAACAACATTTATATCATTGAAAAGAAAATCAACTGGAAAAATACACAAAAGTTGTTTTTTTCTCTTTATTATATCAATTAGTGGATTTTTAGTAGATTTTTAAAATGTGAGCATATTTTGAACTAAAAATGTCCAATATATATTATATATATATATATATATATATATATATATATATATATATATATATATATATATATATATATATATAAACTCGAACTTTATATAAACACAAACTTTAACACCAAATGACATTTCTATAAAATGTTATAAAATAAGATATTTTTAATAGAATTTTCTGTGATTATTTTTTTTTATATAACTTTTAGGAAAATCGATTAAAACGTTATATAATTGAATAGTTTTTCTTTGTCAATGGGTTTGAATATTTTGGCAAGCGCAAAAAAAAAGAAAAAGAAAGAAGAATTGAGCTGAATTTAATAGGTGCACTTTTTTTGTTATTTATTAAATCGAAACATCATCAAATATGGAAAATAGAATATGAAAAATTAATAATTCCTTATGGGTTGAGCCAAGATAATTCCCTAAAACTGATTTGTTAGTCATTTGGTTTAAATTATATGTAAACATGGTGATATATATATATATATATATATATATATATATATATATATATATATATACTAGACAAAACGTGACCTGTTGGGTTACCCATTAAGCTCTGAGTAGTTAATTGTGATTAGAAAAGAGTGAGATTGCAAAGCGAACTAATTCTTTAAAAGAAAAAAAACCATTAATATCATTTTGTGAAATTTCTAAGAAAGAGAAAGTTTGACCAAATTTTAATTTAAATGGACCTGGTTCTGTAAATTCTATTAATAGCTAAGGTGTTGAGAAGCTAAATTGTGTGGATGACTGGAAATCATTTTTTATGTTAATATAAAAAATAAGTCCTCTCTATTTATTTCACCATAATTTTAATTGACAAACAAAACTGTAGTGAAAACGTTTTGAAAATAAAGTAAAATGTCTTTAATACTTTTTCGGTAGTTAAATTAACAAAAACAAACCGTACTATTGATGATAATAATAATAAATGATTAAATTGATTTATATTACATCCAACACGAAATATTATACATCACCATGGCCACCAAACACAAATACGCTCTTTCATACGCACACATACACACGTGCACTCCCGCGCTAGGGTACAGTCATACGTCACAGCCAATACGCATTTTCATGGATACGTGCATGACAACATACGCACACGTACAAAAAAAAACGCATTCACGTAAACATGCAACACGAGAATAAGTTATATAAAAATACCATCATTTAAAAAAAAAATAATAATTTAATAGAAATGCCATAACAGACTATTTCAGTTCCAGTGATCTTTTGAAAAGAGATTTTATCTCGAAAATTCAAGAATAAAATACAGGTTAACACACAACACCATTGTTACCGTATTATTTTTTTTCTTTACATCTGCATTGTGATAGCCTTCAAAATCAACCTCCTAACCAATATATACACAATGCTTCAAGCAAATTATAAAAACTCTCTTATATATATATATATATATATATATATATATATATATATATATATATATTATTGTTATTATTAGTAATATTATTTATATTTTTGAAGGCAATTACAATGCGCATATCGTATAAAATTCGATAATTATGGAAAATAATCATGACAAGCATACTCGTCGCACACGAAACACGACAAATTAATCTGTCAATGATAAACACGCCACTACTATACGAAACAGTACAGTGAACGTTGAGAGATCGCAGATTAGGCCTTGCTCAGGCTGTAAGGATTTGCTTTTGAAACATTGTTAAGTAAAGTATATTATTTATATTTTTGAAGGCAATCACAATTAGTATATCGTATAAAATTCAATAATTATTGAAAATAATTATGACAAGCAAACTCGGCGAACAACGCGTACAACGTGTAGAACACCGTACAACTGTTTCAACCTTATTAGGTCTCATCAGCAGTGTATACCTACGATCTCCTTCCGACATATATATATATATATATATATATAGACATACACACACACAAACACATACACACACAAAACACACACACACACACACACACACACACATATATATATATATATATATATATATATATATATATATATATATATCAGTCATCCACAGACACGTGTTTCGAAGTTTACTTCTCATCAGTGCGGCTCGGCTTTTTTCCCAGCTACCTCTAGCCGGGTGCGAAACCTGACAGAATTTTGGTCTGCCAAGTCTCTTTGCCTTGCGGCTATTAGCGGCTGTCAGTCTGAAGTGAACAATTAATTGATACATCCCTACGCGGAATGTTTTTACAATCACCAGAGAACTCAAGACTGTAAACAGCGGACAGACGAGTAACGGCTTTACGCCAAACTGTGAAATTTCAATTAACATATATATATATATATATATATATATATATATAATCGAAACAAAAGACGTATAATCGAAACCTGTGCTATTTCTCTCATAAATACTATTACTCAAAGACATGGCTTTCATAAATGTTCTCCTTTCCTAGCTAAAATGTTGTTAAAAGACTTCAATATACACTATTGAATTTAGATTTTTTTAAAAATATTTTAAATTTAAATCCACACTTAACAACTTACAAACATATCATTCATTCTCTCACGTTATTTATTCTCCAAATCCACAAACACACTGCATATTATACGAATTTAAGTAGATTACCTTTTTTTTTTATTGTCACTGTTATCATCTTTAATATCTTTCTCACTCCACTAGAGTTTTACACACTCACCTCAACTGCTTCTTCATTGAAGATCATGTGACAGCAAGTCTCTTTAGCTCTTCTGAACTCTTCCTAGTATTATTATTATTATTATTATTATTATTATTATTATTTTCACTCCTTTTGGGTTTTTCACATCAGTGTTAGCTGATGGTATTTCACTGGAGTCTGAGTGACAACAAGTACCCTCAGGTCTCCAGGAATCTTCTGAGTATTCTAGCCGATTGCAGCAGTGTAGTAGTCTGGATGGTCTCAATTCTTCCTCTGATTTCCAGATCCTCCAGTCTTTTTTCCAAGTTTATTGGGACCGTTCCTAGTGCACCAACTACAATTGATATCACTTTCACTCTCATGTTCCACAGCTTTTTCAATTCTCTGGCAAGGTCCGGGTATCTATCCATCTTTTTATTTTCCTTCAGCTTCACCCTGTGATCTGCTGGAACGACAAAGTCCACCAGTTGACATATTCTCTTTTTCTTTTTTTCTTTCTTTTTTCTTTTTTTGTTAATCAACACTAGGTCTGGTCTCATGGCTGGGATAGGGGCGAGGGCGATCCGTCTTTATCTCAGTCCCAGAGAATTTTATGCGTTTCATTCTCAAGAATAGATTCTGGTTTATGTATATACCATTTTGTTGTATGGTCAAAATTTATTTTTTGCAATAATTCCCCAGTGGATACCTTCCCAAGCCAGTCGTGCCTAGCTTTGTATTCCGCGTTTTGCTAGTTTGCTACATTCACTTAATACGTGGTTTACAGTCTCATCTGTCACCGCACAGTCTACATTTACTATTTTGTTGGGTCTTATTAATTTTTGCTTTAATATAATTTTTGATCTTATGGCATTATTTTGTGCAGCAATTACTAGTGATTCAGTTTCTCTCTTGAGGTTTCTCTTCTTAACCATGTCCAGGTCTTTTTATGTGCAACTCTCCGATTTATTCAGCCAATGCTGCAGTGTTTCAATCTGTTTAGTAGATCTTCTTCATGGCTTTTGTTGATATAGGAAAAGTAAAAATGATCACAACACACGCGCTCACTTACACACATGGTCACACAAGCACCAAATGAAAAACGATTAATCTACTCACATTTCATACACACACACACACACACATCCTCTCTCTCTCTCTCTCTCTCTCTCTCTCTCTCTCTCTCTCTCTCTCACACACACACACACACACACACACACACCACATACACCACACACAACAACGTAAGGGAATGTTCGACGTCATCTTTCAAAACCGTTCATCCCAGCGTTTCATAAATTTCGAACTAATCTAAGAGCGCTAATTTTCCATTCAAAACATTGTAAACAAACTGATCAACAAAGACTATCACAGTCTCCTTATATTCTGTGATAAATTTTACTTTTCCTTATATCAACAAAAGCCCTGAAGAAGATCTACTAAATAGATTGAAACACTGCAGCATTGGTGAATGAATATCCTCATTTTATTGACCTGTGTTTTTCAAAAAAATTTTCACTATTTTACATACCGTCGGATTCACTTCCATTTTTCTCTTCACACAACACACACACACACACACACACACATATATATATATATATATATATATATATATGGAAGTAAATAAAACAAACAAACGTTATGGTTATGGTTTTTTTTAGCCGACAATTTTTGGGAGAATATGTGCTTAATTAAAGTCGTACCTTATTTGAAAATTAATTAATTGATAATTGATTAATTAGGCGGGCATACCTATTCAAATGTAAGGCTAAACAATCTGAGAAAATCAATCCCTGTATGTACATTTCGGCCTATTAGGCTCCATCAGCAGAGCTATAGATAGGACAGTAAGGGTTCTAATCACGCACAAGGCGGTTTCCTATCTATAGCTCTGCTGATGAGGCATAATAGGCCGAAATTACATACAGAGATTGATTTTTCTTGATTTGTTTAGCCTTACATTTGAATAGGTATGCCCGCCTAATTAATTAATTATTAATTAATTAATTTTCAAAATTAGTACGACTTCAATTAAGCACATATTCATCAAATATATATATATATATATATATATATATATAGCGTTTTGGAAGTGATTTTGAGGGATAGTGTGCGGTATCTTAGCAGATTTTCTTATATCGTCTGAAAGTAACCATCTTTCGAGGTGGGTTTCAGCTTCAAGGATAAAATATTTTACCCACAAAAAAAAAACCAAATCCGAATGTAGGTCGATTAACTATCCCTAACTGGCTGACACGATTCCGTGCCGAGTCAACACACTCTTATACAGGTAGCTCACAGAAACGTGATGTCACAAACGTAGTCCATGAGGTTACCCGTCACTCGTAAAGGTTGCGTTAGCGTATTAGGTATCCCAAAATTGACATAAAATCCGTTTTTGACAAAATGAATAAGGTTTGCATTAAAGAGATATTTATTTCTAGAATCTAAAAATATAATATTTTAACTTAACATCAGGATTTTCATATTTTAAATGAATTTTATATATTATTTTTTCATAGCAAAAATACTTAATTAAAGTTTTGAAATAAAATAACTGAGCATTATAAAATTCATTAATTAATAAATATATACTGAAAATTCATTAAAATCGGATAATTCACTGTTTTTTTGGTTATTTTTTAATGTTACATGAATTTTGTAAATATGCCATTTATAAAGAGTGTTTATGACCGAACGCGATCGAATTGACCGAAAAAATCGTTTTAAATGTATTAAAAATAAATTAAATGTGTAATATTATTTTGGCTTTTTTATTGATGGACCATCAATACTACTTATCGATTTAGACAAATGTTGGACCTTAAATAATCGATTTGATTTATTTTAATTCGTTTTTAAAACATTAGCTAACTTTAGCAGACGAATTTTGGGTATACCTAGTGTAGATAAATATCATTTTACGATTTATTAAAATTTAAAGACTGAAATTCTCTAATAATTTTATTTGTTTCAAACTTGAAAACGATGTTTTATAAATTATAATCAGTAGGTACCACCAAAATACGTCACGTGACCAGTTTAGGCCATATTGAAGGAAGAAACGTAAATATCTTTTGAACTTATTTTATTTAAAAAATCTCGCAAAAAAGAAATGACGAACATAAACAGTTCTTACAAAGAACAAACAGTAAATTCAAAGATCAAATTATCCGATTAGGGAAAATACTCAGGAAAAATGCAGGTAACGCGCAAATCGCACGCAAATATTGAAAAGAATAACGTAGCGTTCAACCGTTATTAAACAACCATAACAGAAAAATTACAGAAACACGCACAACCTATGTATATATATGTGTGTATATGTGTATAATATATTATATGTATTAATATATGTATTGATCAAAGCCTGAAGAAGATACCAGAATATCTGAAACACGTGTTGCGTATGTGAAATAAAAAGAATAAAACATTTTTTCTGAGAACAATACATTTTGCGGACCTTCTTCTTTATATATATATATATATATAATGAAAATAATCTCAAAATGCGTATGGTTTCCAAAGAAAAATAGAAGAGAAGATTTGGATTAATATTGTTTATTTAAAATAAACAAAAGCTGGAATTCTTGTGATGGTAATTCCTTTTCGCTGCTTGGTTAAATGAGGGTAGGCGTGGGGTTTAAAGTCAGTTCTGGCTCTGCGTGACGCGAGGTGTGGTGTGGGTGTGGGTATAGTATGGCGTGGGTAATAAGTCAGGAAGGGCTCTGTGGTCGAGTCAGTTGTAGTGGACAGTGATGTTGGCGATGAACCAGTGAATAGTAGTTGTAGTATCGTGTTGGCAGGGTACGATGTAGCTAGGTAAAGTTGTATGTTTGATATGGTGATTTGAGGTATCGGCCGGCCGTAGTGTCGGTGGCGTAGGGTTGAAGCAAAGTTGAAGTTGGTTGGTGAGACGCGGGTGTGTGTTGTGGTCGGTTCGGCGGTCCTTTTATTTGCCTGCCGGTCGGCGATACTCATAGCTTGGAAGCCTCGGTCAACTGTCGTCGACTTTAAGTCAAGCATTGTTTTATTAGCAAAGGATAGGACCGAGAAGTCCTTTTGGAGGGTTTAGCGGGAAAAAAAATTATTGGTTGAAAAACATCAAATAGGATATGTTTTTAATTGTTTATATTTAATGTTTTTCGACCGGAAGTTTTGCTGGAGCTTATGCGTAGAATCATGTTAATTTGGTCACTTCGTTTTATGCTACGTTTGAGTGAACTTCCGTTTGGCGTCAGCAACTTGTGTTTTTGTTTGTTTTTTTAAATTTGTTTTGTTGGCGAGTGGATGTATTGTGAAGTAAAGATTGTGAATCATAAGAGATATCTCTTTCTGTATAACATACATATATATATATATATATATATATATATATATATATATATATATAATATATATATATATAACACACACACAAAAATAGGATTTAGCCTTTTATTCTCTCTCTCTCTCTCTCTCTCTCTCTATATATATATATATATATATATACATATATATAATATATATATGTTGTTCTGGTTCCAACGGGAGAAAATTCAATATTTTTAATAAAAAAAAACGATCTCAAAGCATTTGAACGAAAAATTTAGACTCATAGAAAAGTTCCAAAATAAAAATATTCAAATGATTTCTAGTAAAAACAAACCCAAATTCTTCCCAGAAAAAAGTAAAAATAGTGAGCTGAATAATATTTTTTGAAAAACTCTGGAGCATCAATTTACAGGAAAGAAAAAAAACACACACAACAGACCTACCACATAAACAAAAAACAAGCCTTAAAAACCTACATGGAAAACAATGATATAGTCATAAAAGAAGCTGACAAGGGAAGTGCAATAGTCATCCTAAAACAAAACATATTATAGATCAAAAGTCCAAAAGATACTTAGTGATAATACTACCTACAAACCAATAGACACAACATAGATTAAAATATAATATACAAAATTACAAAATTCTGCACAACACACAAACAAATACTAACGCAAAACAAGAAAGGGGATTTTCTAACCGATTTCCCCAACTTTCTACGGATTACCAAAAATCCACAAATCGAAAGAAATCAAGCAGCAATCAATGACACAAAAATCAGAATATATAGAAATACAAGACCCTAATGACCTTTCAATTCAGACTATAGTAGTAGGACCAGCATGTCCACTAACAGAATTAGAAACTAATAGAACATCCTACTACAACCATTCCTAAAAACGATTAAAAGTTACGTTAGAGATGACATTCAATTCCTAAACTACATACTACAAAGAGTAGACCCTGACACACTCATGGTAACATTCGACGTTACCAGTTTATATTGCAAATATAAACAGCACATCTCGTTTTGGATTGAGAAATACCCAGAAATATTACACTCTAGCTTCAATAAAAAAATGTATCATTGATGGTATAGAACTCATCCTAAACAACAACTCTTTCATTCACAAGAAACTACACTCAGGAACTGCTATGAGAACAAAGATGGCGCCAACCTATGCCACCCTAACCCTAAGCATATTTATAGATAAAATAGAACAGGAAATATGGTAAAATATCAAAATGAACTTTATAAAATCAATGGAAAAGATATTTAGATTGACTGCTTTATATTCTGGAAATGCTCATGGGGTGACATCACAAAATACACAAGCTATTACAAACTTACACCCAAAAATAAAATTCGCTATAGAACACAACTTAAAGGAACTACCATTCCTATATGCATCAAAAAATATAAATGGCCAAATTATCACAGACATTTACCACAAACCCACAGACACAAACACAATATTTACATTTCAAGCAATAGAACCTATACGTATGAAACATATCCACGAATGTATCAGGAAAATTTTAAAGTGATGCCGATATATCAAACTGATGACTAAACTACAATTAAAGAAACATTAATAGATAAATACAACCCCGAATTAAATCGGATTTAACCACACACAACATTCAATGAATTACTCCATAAGCAAATATGATCTACTAAATAGAACCCACAACCTATATAATATATATTATAATATATATTATATATATATATATAAAGAAAAAAACACATATATAGAACACAAATACAACTACACCAGAACAACACAACTATACACTAGAACACTAACAAACACATAATACTTACATACAACACAACAATATAAAATAACTTTAAACTAACGAAATGTAAACCACAAAATAAATATCAAATTATATAATATGAAATATATGTATGTGTGTACGTGTACATGTATATACAAAGAAGACACACACACATAGAAACCACTGCCAGACATACCAAAGCGCTGAACACACACTAACTAAACTTAACCAAACCACACATACACATATACATATACACACACAACAACAACAAAACGTTACTACACAAACGTATAAACCAAAAATAAAATATGCCAAATTATATAATACAACATATATGTGTGTGTGAATATACATATATATGTGTGCATATATGGGTATATATGTGTACTAAACTAAGTAATGTAAAATACACACCCAATCTTATTTAAATTTAATTCTTTTTTCAAATTCAATTCTTATGTATATATATCATATAAAACACGCAAATACAGCCACGTACATAGACACCCATACGAACACGCACACAAACATAGGAACACACTAAAACACACACATAAACACACCAGAACACACACACTAAACTAACTTAACCAAACACACACATATATACATACACACAACAATAAAAAACAACTTTACTACACAAACGTATAAACCACAAAATAGAATATGCAAACTATATAATGCAACATATAAATATGCATATATAGTATATATGTGTACAACACTAAGTAATGTTAAAAGACACACACCAATGTTATTTTTTAAATAAAGTTAAATTTAATCCTTATTTTAAATTCAACTCTTAGATATAATATATATATATAAATATATAGTATATATATATATATATATATTATATATATATATAATATATATCATAATACACCAAATACAACCATGTACATAGACACCCACACACGAACACACACAACACACAAAAAAACAATCGACACATATACATAAACACACCATACACACACCCAAAAAGTAGAAATTTAAAGTAGAAAACACAGAAATTCTTTAGAACAAAAACAATTACAAACACACACGACCTGACATATCAAATGAAACCATCTGATGAACTATATATAAAAGAGTCTTAAAACTAAATTTATAAATTTATTACCCAAGCCACCCAGAAAACAAAAACACCTGTTTAAAACACTAATGTTAAAAATGAAATTCCTTTATACTCCACTCCCACCAAACAGGAAGAGAGAAGTTAAATACTTAATATATATATAATATATATATATATATATATATATATATATATATATATGCACGCATGTAAGAATTCATTTTCCTATTATTGATCATAGCTGAAGAAGATACCAGAAGTTCTGAAACACGTGTTGCATATGTAAGATAAAAATAATTTTTTTAAATTTTATAAAACATAATACATTTTGCGGACCTTCTTTTTTATAATATATATATATATATATATATATATATATATATATATATATATATATATATATATATATGTGTGTGTGTGTGTGTGTGTGTGTGTGTGTGTGAGTATATCTATGTATATATATATACACCATATCTATATATGTATCTATACATATTATATGTATTTTATCTAAACACAAATAATATATATATTATATATATATATATATTATATATATATATTATATATATTATACTAGCAAAAGTACCCGGTCATGACCGGACTTTATTTTTTTAAGAAACACCAGGGAGTTAATGGGTAGAGAGAGAATAAGATGAAAATATCTATAGAAAAAAAATGTAATCCTTTACTTTTGAGTGTTTTGAAACATGATCTTGTTTTTTTAATCTGTTTTGTAATATGACAAAAACTAAATTTCAGTTCTTAATTGCTTGTTTGCATTAAAGTAATAAATGTTAATTTATCTATTTTTTATTTTTGCCCTAAAAAGTAGCAATTAAAAAGAAGCTAAGTATTAAACATGTGTCCTTATTTAGTTTGCTCCGCCACTAGGGTTCGCCCAAAAACATTACGGGTCGCTACATGGTATGCAACACTCCACTGACCGTTACTTGAGCTAGAATGGGCAGTCAGAGAGGTCCTCTAGTTAAATCGACTGGTCATGGTCAAGCCCTAGCATTTTAATGATTGTCCCTACAGTATTGCTCTTATGATAAAACCACGGTAAGATTCAAAGTCATTAATTGACATACAATTCCGACACGTTGTGAACACAAACATTTAATATATATAACAGCACATGGAAACGATAAGATACATAATGTACAGGAGATATAACATGGTAAATACATATACAATATTTAGGTATAAACGAGATACCCAAATGTACCTAATATAAATGTTACAGCATGGACTAAAGGAATAGTCCATGCTGTATAAAGGAGTTAACAGTAATGTAAGGGGGAGGGCAAAAGCCCCACGAGAAGGGGGGTAGATAAACTCTAGCCATAGCAGTTCTTGAGAAAATCCAGCTAAAAGAGGAAGACCAGTTTCAATGAACGCGCTTAACTACCAGAGGTCCATCTAGTGGGAACAAACAGCAACGCAGCGAGAAGTAAAACTCTTCCGGCAAAAGGAAGATAATCCCCTACACCACCATCCCTTTTTTATCATATATGTGCTAAAGGTCAGTGGTTGAGGGTCTTAGTGTCATGGTTATGATGTTTACAACTGCATATATTGGGTGAGGTTCCAATTTTGAGGCTCTGTGAAGTGTAGAGTGCCCCTTCATTGCCATTACTCAGGGCCCACTTGACCCGGAGTGGTAGTCTTGATAGGCCTATATATGGGTTAAATAGATAAAAAAAAATTGTGCTTTAGAATATTTAAAAGTGAATTACAAATAATTTGAATGTCCAGTAATAATGAATAAAACAAACATGACTTCGGTATAAATTAACCCAAGGGTGGACATACTGTAAAATCCATTCAAGCCAACAAACATTAAAATTTATTCGAATGAAAATTATTCGTTCATTAAATATTCAACGATATGTAAAGTTAAGAATTCGGGTATTACGATATTCCCTTATTTCAGGATTAGTTTATTTTACTAAAATGTTCGAAAGGACATTTTAATTACAAAATAAGGGAATTGTTTGATTTTAATTGAAATTTTCAGTGTTGAATTATCA
>CM042156.1:73997389-73999889 GCA_023376005.1 Doryteuthis pealeii
AGAAAATCAAGACGTGGACACTAATGAAAGAAGTATTCAAAATTTTTTGGCAGTTTATAGAATCACGCTAATCCGAATACAAATTCAGGTTTATCGTCATCAGAGTTAATGTTCGCAAGAAAAATAGGCTCTGTGTTCGACAGACTATTGCCTAGTCCGACGAAGAAAACTGCTAAAATAGAAAACGAGATGGCTAAGGCATATAAACCAGGTGACAAAATTTTCTTCAAGAACTTAGGGCTGGAAAAATGCATTGGGAAGAAGGAACGGTAATCAAAAGAATTGGGCAGGTAATATATGACATAAAATTGTGAAAAGTTTCAGTGCAAACGATATTGGAATCAATGAACCCAGACACACTACAGAGGTCACAAAAAATACCGAAGAGATTCCAATGGAAATCTTGTATGACTCATTTGAAATTCCCGTTCCAGTAAGTCAACATTCGCCAATGGATGTATCTCCGACCCAAGGCCAGAGGTACCAGGGTGTAGAACGCCACACTGCAAGATCGATGCGAAAAACTAAAAAAAAAAAAAATATTAAAGCTAAATTTCACGGAGAATTTAGCTCAGTGAGAGGTGATGTAATGAATATGTAAATACTTTGGTATCCCCTCACTATAATCTGATTGGATAGTGTCATGTATAAATATTCGACACTGTGGTGATAAAGCGCCTAAGCCTAGCCTACCAGCCTAAACTTACTCGCCAGACTACCCCACAATTGCTCGGAAGACGTACTGCTATTCCACGTACCAGCTAATACTGTGATAATATACCAAATACTTCATAATATATCCCTTAACCCGGATATATAAAAAAGTTAGGCCCCCACCCTTTTAAACAGAACAAATATCGATGAATAATTTTTTCACATCATATAATAGGCAATTATATACTTAAACAACAGAGTAAAAAAATCTCCAAAATTTTATTTATTTATTTATTTAGTTTTTAGTTTTTTATTACATTTAATTTTCCGATTTCCGGTAGTTATTTTCTACCAGAGTCTCCCACTTAATTTTTTTTCTTCTATTCACATTTTTTTTTCAATCGGTGTGGGGGGGGGTCTATTTTGTAAAATACGCCGATAACAATAAAACTGGCAGTCCCTAGTATACATGTCACACATTTCGCACACACGCACACACACACACACACACACACACACACACACACACACATTGCAAAAACAATGTCTCAAAGAGTCGTTATGTGAAACTGAGGGCTTCTTCAATAAAATAAATTTATCCCAAAATCAATGGAGGGTCATTAGATATTTCCCCTGTTGAAAAGGGGTTGTGTCACATAAGAAAATGGCTCAAGTAGAATAGGAAAAAATATTGCGACAAAAATACTTTGATTTCTAAGACCTTTCAAATCAGATTGCATGATATTCTAATTTCATTTTAGAAGTTATTCATTAAATAAGGCTATTTTTAAACATGTTTTCAACTTTTTAGAAATATTCTTATAGCCTCAGCCTGAGAAAATTCAGTAAATATTTGAAATTTGAATTATGAATTGAAATTAAAATATATTTTATAAATTAATTTTTCAGTTTATACTTTAGGGATCACAATAATATAGTCTTTTTTTGTTAACCACAATGCCATTAATTCGCAAAAGCACTAAAACTTTCTAAACCGAAAAAAATGTATTGGTTTAAGAGAAAGAAGGAGGAAGTCTCGTCTTTTCATATAATGATTTGAATTTTGAGGACATATTCTAAAACTGAATTAAGAATTGATTTAATTTCTTTGAAGATTTAATTTTAGGTGCAATTGAAACGCTTTTTTTATTCGAGGGGGGGCGTGGAAATATCCCCCCCCCTGTGCCTATGGTTGTAACTACTGTAATTTCTCTGTGTTCAAAATATTCTGTTATTGGTATTGGAGATTTTAAATAGATCTTCCTTTATATATAATCGATGATTCTCATATAATGGATTTATAACATTGTAAGTGATTAGTCGTGAGGTGAGATTAGATAAGTGATGTAATGAATATGTAAATACCTTGGTACCCCCTCACTATAATCTGATTGGACAGTGTCATGTATAAATAGTCGACACTGTGGTGATACAGGCACCTATACCTACACCTACAACCTAATCTTACTCGCTAGACTACACCACTCCTGCTTCGGAAGACGTATTGCTATTCGACGCACCAATTACTACTGCGATAATATACCAAATACCAATTTCAGAATATATCCCTTAACCCGGATATATCAATAAGTTATTAAAAAAACAGCAACTAGAACAGAGATTTGGTAGATTTATCTAGCATCCTGAATTGAAAACAAAAATTAACCAAAGAAATCACTAGATTCGATTGGCCTGGTCTCGGGAGCTGGTCAGGCGATACCGCTTGAATAAGGCGGGAGCTGGGGTTCGGTGTTCTGTGAAACACTAATAAAAGAAGCCTGGTTTTGCGAAGAGCCCTTTTTGGTACCTGGGATACGAATGAGCCATGTGTAGCGTGGACGGAAAC
>CM042156.1:74004889-74018958 GCA_023376005.1 Doryteuthis pealeii
ATTCTGCATATGTCCCCGTCTCATATCACGTCTGTCCCCTCCTTTCCTTTCACGTGGTCCGTATCCACCAATGAGGATGACAAAGTTGCTTACTTGACAAACCCCAGTTTTTTTCTGTAGCCTGTCACGTGATTCTTAACCCATCAATCTGTCCTTCTCGTGATAAACCCACAGATATCCTCTCGTTTCTCCTCGATATCTGGGGCTACACATCCGCTGCTGTCTTTGTACTCAGCGGTACAAACATCTATCTTTCTATTACATAACATATTACCCAAATGCTTACTGACATACAATTTTATCTATCATCGTTGCATAGAAACCCGTGACGTAATGGTTATTGTTTTAGGAAATGGACTCGATGAGCCAAGTTATAAGAATTAATAAAAAGAAACAAACCCAAGGGGATAATTCACAAGTCACTATGAAGCAGAGAGAAGATAAACGGTATTGGAAATTCCATAACCAATTATCTCCCCCCTGCCGCTAGGTGGCAGGTCGCCAACATCGTATGTTGGCGCCAAATACCAAAAACTTCACTTATCGAAAAGCAGTTACAGGACGAGAGACGTAAAAACAATCTCTCTCATCCCTAAGCCCAAACAGGGCCTACTTATCACGGAGCACCCACTTAGGGTAGTCGCGTAAACAGCGGTCCCTACACTTCATTCATCACTTAGCCCAAACCAGGGCCCACTTATCACATAACTCTACAACCAGCTCCCTTCTAAGGCATTGTATCTGCATACTGCATAAAGGCAGATACAATAGCACACTTACTGAAGGACGAGAAACTACCGAGACGTAGCGTCTTATCAACATTTCCTACCGACGAAAAGAATACCTGTTATCACCATTACTCCAAGAAAATTACTAACTCAGATAAGTCTCGTAGCAAATACCATTAAAATTTGCAACAATTTTATGTAATTTTGTCAATACAAGTGTCTGCATTTACTTTCGTGTTTGTTCCTTCTTTGTCCGACAGTTTGCCTACAACTACGGAGAAGTAAGGTCTCCTTCGAAATCCGTAAATACTCTTAATGGTGAGGTTTAAAGACAAGCTACGACGACAATATAATGCTACAAAAAGGGTTTTATGTCCGTCAAAATGTACAAACAGGCATATATAAACATATAATGATACAGGTTAAAACGTAGAGGTTAGTGTTGTAAGTTCAACAGTTCATTTAGGTCGGACGAGGACTACTGGTAAATATGGAAGTTTAGAGATTGTTAGGTTTGTTAGGCTTGCAGAGATATTGTCTACCAAGGAATCTGTGAATATCTATTTCTCGTGGTAACAAAGTCCTGTAGCCTTAGTCCGAAAGTTAATATGTAGTAGCAGCAGTTTTAGTCGAAGGCCTTAAGCTCCTAACGGGTGTAAGAAATAGATATTCATCAACCTTCTTGGGTTGGTGATGCGCTCTGCTCGTCTTATGCCTACTTGCCACGTGGGACCAGGCGAGATAGAGCTGTGGGGGTAGGGTATAGAATTCAGCCGTCGTGGGTTTGTTGAATCCTAGTAGCCCGCCTTGAATCCAGCAAGGAGTGAAGGAGAAAGAGGGGGGACACCGTTGGGTGCCTGCTTTTATAACTGACCTCACGTGATCCTAAGGGGCTGCTGATGGCCACTGAATCCAGGTTGTCTGTCCCCTAATAAATTTCTAACAAAGTTCAAATCATAAATGAAGCTGTCTGCCTTTCACTTCGCCCTTCCTCAGCTATGGGTATATAGTAAGGTAGACAGTTGTTTAGTCTTGGTAAGGAAACCACTCTCGGAGAAGGAAAATCTGAATTCAAAACATCTCTACCACAACATCTCTGTGGCTTATCATAATTGTCTGCAATACTATTATTGCGCTTTTACTCCATTATCTCCACCTAATAAGTTTGGACCATATGACCTTTAGGCACCCCTTCTGCTATCTCGATTCCTGGGGATACTTTTCTCGTTTACACGTAAAAATCCGGTTGTTTGTTAGGGTTATGGTTAAGGGCTAGGGGTTATTTTTTATAATTAAAAAAAAAAACTCTAAAAATCGTCTGTTAACAATTAACCGGATTTTGACGGTGTAAATGGAAAAAGGTCCCCACGAATCCAGATCGCAAAAGGGGTGCCTAAATGTCATATGGTCCATAAGTTTAGATTAAGGTGAACCGTTAACTGCAATACTGCCACCAATATTTGGGTCTGAAATAAACTAAAAAAAACATTTGATGGCAAATTGAATGCAACACCCACACAAAAAATAGATTTGACTTACACAGCAAACAAATTCCGTATCATGGATATAACACTAAACTACATCTGGTGGTGAAGCTACACTTCTGGAGCATTTGAGAGTGATGAGTCACACCTTTGTTGCCATGACTACCAAGTCCACTATGATTCGGGTTGTACCAGTTAGTTAACTTGTATTAAGCGAATGTATCAAACTAACACAACGAGAATACAAAGCGAGTCAAATAATTCGAAGATAATATTTAAAATTATTTTGAACTGAATTTGCTCTTAAAACATTCATATTGCAACTAAGTATGCAGAGTTTAAATTTTTAATAGGATTGAACTTAATTGATATATTGTCTCTCAAAGCATTTGACAGGAAGAGTTAATTGAAGATATATAATTGTTAGCAAATAACTACTATTGTCATTAAATAGAAATGATTGCTTGAAAACATATAATTGTTTTCAAATTATAAGTATTAGATAAACATACATATAACTATATAGACGTGTACAAATAATGTGTTAATAATAGTTACATGAATATATAATTGTTTACAAATGATTATTACTAAGTAGGAATAGTTAATTGAAACCATATAACGGTCTGGTTTTGTATCTAAATAATGTGAAGTTAGTAAATGTCTGCTAGTGACACTAAGTCCCTTGTTGACAGTATGTATTTACCGAACCCCTCCACTATGGGCAAGGTCATTTTTCAATTGGAGTACGGTTAATTTGAATTCAGAGTTACAATTGAATACAATCCATACACTGTATAACAAACTTAGTTAAAAATGCCCTAAAACCAAACAACCAACCAAATAACAAAATAACCGTAAAATTTAACAAAAAGTTTCAGTAGCCAATGCAAGAAACTTTTTATTATTATTATTATTGATTCGGAATTGTCCACTCAGGGTCTGATCACTCAGACTTTTAGTCTCTCAGCAAGCATTCAAGTTGATTTTATAAATATCTTAAATATAAAGACTTATGTTATGATTACCGTTTTTGGGTTTTTTAATATATTTTACTCTTTTGAAATATATTTTGCAAAGTACTTTTAGGTGAATAAGTGTTTTGAACATGAAATTTTAATGATTGGGCCATTCGTAAATTATACTTCCGCGGATGGTCAGATCCACACCACACACACACACACACACACACAACACACACAATATATATATATATATATATATATATATATGAAAACAAATTGTTGAAAACAATAGAAGTGAATCCGACAGTATGTTGAAAAAAATAAACAAATAAAGGAAAGAAAATGTTGAATGGATAAAAATGTTTAATGAAATGCTGACACGTGTTTCGATCGAGAGGATGTTATTGTACACATTGTATTCTATTTATCATTATTCTAAATACAAAATATAATAAAATAATGATAATAGAAAATATATAAAAAGTTTTTTAAGTATACAGAAAAACGGCCATTATCATGGTAAGATGTTTGATATTTGAAATTAAAACGGTAAGAATATATATATATATATATATATATATATATATATATATATATATATATATATATATATGATTGGCATCCTTCCGTCTACTAAAGACGATGGCGTAGTGTCCACTTTTTTATCTTTCCCTTTAATCTACAGTTGTGTGAGTGACTGAATAGTCCACTCTTGAATGGCAATCACTGCAAGCAAACAGTGATGGCTGCTGGAGTTGCTCTTTTTCACTCCTTTATTTTCCTTTGCTGGCATCTTTAAAGTGCAAGTGAGGTCTCCCTGTTGGTCGGGTGCCGTCTGCCAATTCGCCGTACAGTAGGTTTTCTGAGATGCAGCCTAAGTCCGTCCTCCTGATGTGACCAAGCCAAAGTAGGCGTCTCTCTCGCAGATGGTGGTGGCCATACTGTTCCTGTTTGCTCGTTCCAGCATATCTGTGGTTGGCACTTTGTCCTGCCACGTATGCGTAGGATGCAGCGTAGGCATCTGAGGTGGAAATTTTCCAGTTTCCTCTTGCGGCATGGGTATCGTTTTTGTAGTGGGAAAAACTACTTAGCCTGGGCAGGTGGGGTTTTTTTTGGGGGGTGGGGGGTGAGCTGTCGCCCAAGCAGCATGTCCCCCCTCTCCACACAGCCGTTGTGATCCAAAGGAAAGGTAGGAACTAATGCGGTTTGGCAACAGCGGTGTCGCAGGAGTTGTTGGGAAGTACTGAGATACAGCACCATCCATCTTCGGGACCCCGGCTCCGGATTTGTTTTCGGGGTTTACTCCCTTAGCCTTCCTTGGGTTATGGTAGAGCCGCAAGGCAACGGTGGTTTTATGAGACTTTTCCTTGTCTTGGTCCTGGATGGGTAAGTTCACCAATCATGCTGCTGCCGGTGTGATTGGTCTTTAGTAAATGAGGGCTCGTCCGCTCTTGTCTACAGACTGCCCGGAGAAATTATCCATTAGTAGTTAGAATTATAGATTGCATGGTCATAGAAAAACAGGACTCCTGGACTTATACTAAGTCCTGACTTAGAAAATTCCAAGGCGCCGGTAACATTGCACATGCAATATATATATATATATATATATGTGTGTGTGTGTGTGTGTGCGTGTGTGTGTATAAGAATCATGTGGGAAAATTTTGAAAATACTTTTTTAAAGATTACACACAGAATACTTAGTTGATAACCTTTCATACCCCCCTTACACATATGGGTAAATCGTATTAAAAGGTAAATATAATAATTTATACTATAATTTTCAATCACTTAATCGTCTGGCATATATATATATATATATATATATATATATATATATATGTGTGTGTGTGTGTGTGTGTGTGTGTGTGTGTGTATGTGTTAATAATAATAATAATAATAATAATAATAATAAAAGAATCTGTTCTTGAGAACGAAACGCATAAAATTCTCTGGGACTTTGAAATAAAAACGGATCACCTTATCCAGCAAGAAGACCTACTGTTGATAAACAAAAAAGAAAGAACTTGTCAACTGGTGGATTTTGCAGTGCCAGCAGATCACAGGGTGAAGCTAAAGGAAATTGAAAAAATGGACAAATATCTGGACCTTGCAAGAGAACTGAAAAAGTAATAGAATATGAAAGTGAAAGTGATAATAATTGTAGTTGGTGCACGTGAACAGTCCCAAAAGGATTGGAAAAGGGTCTGGAAAGTTTGGAAATCAGAGGAAGGATTGAAACCATTCAGAACACTCCACTGCTGTAATCTGCCAGAATACTCAGAAGAGTCTTGGAGACCTAAGGAGACTTGCTATCACTCAGACTCCAGTGAAAAACCATCATCTAATGCTGATGGGAAAACTCAAAAGGAGCAAATAATAATAATAATATTTTCTAAAAGAACTGGAAACCCTGGTACAGACCATTAGAATATACAGCCAGGATATTCGGAATTGAAAAATGTGCCATGCTAGTGATAAAAAAGAAATGGGCGGAATACAACTACCAAATCAGGACAATATAAAAACACTTAGAGAAAGAGAATGTTACAAATACTTAGGAATTTTAAAAGCAGATACCATCAAGCAAACAGAGATAAAAGAAAAGTTTAAAAAAAGAATACGTCTGGAGAACAAGAAAACTCCTAGAAATCAAGCTCTTCAGCAGAAATTTCATCAAAGGAATAAATATCTGGGCCATCCCATTTTAAGATACTCTGAGACATTCTTACAATGGACAAAAGATAAATTACACCTTAGAGACGATAGAGATACGCTATATGTATAAAGGAAGGAATGTGGAAGAAGTCTTGCGAACATCAAGGATTGCGTAGATGCGACAATTCAAGGACTTGAAGAATGCATAAAAAAGAGCAAGAAAGATTACTTATGACAGCCAATAACAACAGCTGCAGCATGTGGTCAAAGAGAAAAACAACAAAAACAAGAAAATAGAAATGAGAAGAAAAACAATTATATGGATACTTCAAACAAGAAATTGGGGAGCTTGCACATGAAAAGACATGGAAACCTCAAGAGAGAAACTGAATCGCTAATAATTGCTGCACAAATCAATGCCATAAAAACAAATTGTATCAAAGCAAAAATTGATAAGACACAACATAACAGCCAATGTAGAGTGTGTGTGGACAGAAATGAGTCCATAAACCTTGTATTAAGTGAATGTATCAAACTAGCACAACGAGAATACAACGCGAGGCACGACTGGCTTGGGATGGTGATCCACTGGGAATTAAGCAAAAATCTAATCTAAATTTTGACATACAACAAAATGGTATATGCATAAACCAGAATCTGTTCTTGAGAATGAAACGCATAAAATTCTTTGGGACTAAGATTAAGATGGATCACCTTATCCCAGCCAGAAGACCAGACCTAGTATTGATTAACAAAAAAAAATTGTCAACTGGTAAATTTTGCAGTTCCAGCAGATCATAGGGTGAAGATGAAGGAAATGAAAAGATACAAATACCTGGAACTTGCCAGAGAATTTGAAAATGCTGTGGAATATGAGGGTGAAAGTGATACCAATTGTAGTTGGTACACTTGGAACAGTCCAAAAAGGCTTGGAAAAAAGATTGGACGAACTGGAAATCATAGGAAGAGATGAGACCATCCAGACAATAGCATTGTTGAAATCGGCTAGAATACTCAGAAGATTCCTAGAGACCTGAGGAGACTTGAGGTCACTCAGACTCCAGTGAAAGACCATCAGCTGATGCTGGTGTAAAAAACTCACAAGGAGTGAAATAATATTTTATATAGTGACTTTAGAATTCCTGCAATTCTACATTCAACCCACTCGCACTCTTACTGCTCTTGTATACTCATTGCCTTTCACACTCAAAGCACTTGCAAATTTACTAAGCTCGAAGGATCACTGCACTCGTACACACACATAGAATCACTGCACTGCAGTGCTTTTATGACTATAGGGAGTGTTTGAGTGCAATAGGTATCCTATTCCAGTGCACTCATACACTCACTGAACTTATGCAAGCATTGTACTCGCGTACTTACAGCACTCGTTGTACAATCGTTGTACTCTTATGATCACGTATAACCCTATACACTCATTCATAACTCACAATTTCAAACACTCAACTTTAAACACACATCTGTTAATGAAAACCTTCCGTAATTCTTATTTGACGCATTCGTATTGTTACATAATTATTAGATACCTAATATTTATGTGCAGTAGTGTAGAAAACAAGATGGCGTTTTAAGTGCAGCTGACGGCCTTGAAGATTGAGTGACAAGCTTGACCTCAGTCCTAACCCTATCTTCCGGGGATAGCCGTGAGAACCGGTAGAGTGGACCCTCTCTTCCGGTTTAGATAGTAAGTAAGTTTCAGTCAGTTAGAAGGTAGGAGCCGAGCTCGTAGGTTGTAAGTCGCGTATTACGCGCCGCCGTTCTCATCTGCGCAGATTGTCTGGCTGGGGATTTAAAGATAAAATAAGATCAAGCAAATCGGAGTCTTGTGTTATTACCTATAAAAACTAACAATGACACAGGGCTTCTGATAAAGAGAAATCCCCAATAGAAGACCAGACCCGAAGTCCCCAAGAAAGTCCAGACCTTAGAAGATTCCAGACCAAGACAAGATGTTATAAGATTCCAAAGACGGACAGAAGAAGAAGAATAGAAGTAAGTAAAGAAGTAAAGAAGAAGGGTATACAACAGTATTTGAATTGTCCATATCTCACGCAATTAACATTCATTAAGTGTCTAAAACTACTCCAATACACGCAACACTAACGTAACATATTTTCATATTCTTCAAATATACCCAAATGTTTACTTCTCTGATAGGCAAACAATACAACCTACCAACTTTTTCTTTGCTTCACACATGTTCTGCTATAATCTAAATATCCATGAAAAAAAACGGACTGCTATCTTTTTTTTTTTCATTTGAGGCGGCCCAAATTTGATACGATTTTTCTGATTGTTTGGCTCTGTTAATTATCTGGCCACGATCCTTGGCCAGTTGTAAAGAACTTAAAGTAAGTAAGTAAGTAAGTAAGTAAGGCCTGAGTTATAGAATCCTTTGGTAAGTGAATAAGTCCTGTGATATAATCCTATGTTCCGTCGTCCACGAAGATTCAAGTAGTTGTGAGTAGGTATGACCAGAACAGCCGGTATAAATAACAATATCAGCAGCAGAGTACTGCCAGTGGTTGGCCAATAAGTTGGTCACGTGGTTATCGGCGAGTCTATAAGTACGAGTGGCCATCTGGCACACGCCTTATATCCAAATTTCTCACAGGCCCTTTTGAGTGTGGTCTCCAATGTGACATTGAGTGTAGTGTTATAGTAACAGGACACCATCTGAAATGGGGACAAAAAAGAAACACATCCTTACGACTTTACGTCTGATATATATATATATATATATATATATATATATATATATATAATCAGAGATGAATATGGGTTTATTAACTTCATAATATTTCATCTCTAATTTTAAAATTGCTTTGCTATTTTAGCATTGAGCACCTTTATATGCTAAAACTTTTCACATTCATTCTCCATTATATCAGGTTATATTATATATGTTATATTATGTTATGTTATGTTATGTCATGTTATGTTATGTTATATATATATATATATATATATATATATATATATATATATATATATATTATATATATATATATACAGATACTGACAGACATGTACATGTTAACAGACTATGGTTTGAGTTATTCTTTTCGCGTGATAAGTCAAACACTTAGATGTGAAATTTTGAAATTTGATATTTTTCAGTGGTGAGAATAATAAATATCACCTTTTTTCTAAATTCACTTATTGAAGTAGGTTCAACTATTTCAAAATATGACACCTTCTTAATAGTCTAAATATGCGTATTTGCTGACTTACGCTCAGGGTACCAGACTAATCAAGATTCTTAATGCTCATTTTAAAGGCATGCAGGGTGTTTGTTTTTGTTTTGTTTTTTTGGGTTTTCTAATTTTAATTTGTAAATAAAGACAACTAAATCTTTTATTCCCTCAATTTGTTCTATTTGTCGGATTAAGCTAAGATTTTTATGGTCATACATTTTTAATTCTCGTATTTTAGATGTATGTACTAAATCTAATATAATCTGACCCAAGGCAAAAAGCATGGGTGCTTAATCAATCGTTTTCTACAATATTGTGTTAACAACTATCCCACAACAAGGACACATCTCATTCACAAAAGCACACACACGCACACACATATATATATATATATGTGTGTGTGTGTGTATGTGTGTGTGAGAGAGAGAGATATAGAGATAGAGAAAGAGATAGAGAAAGAGAGAGAGAGAGCAAGTCTGTGTAATTCTGTCTGTGCGCTCGCCTGTGTGTGTATGTGTGTGTGTGAGTATGTGCATATGTATGAGACAGAGATCATCTCGTACGCATATATATATGAATATATTATTACCCATGTGTGTGTGTGTGTGTGTGTGTGAATTGCTTAAGTAAGTAAAGTTGGCAGAGTGGCCTATTGCCGGTATCAGCCGGACACCAAGGGAGTCTATCCCTTTTTTGCTAACGCTAGACAAGGGTGATTGTTTTTTTGATGAGATAGAGCACCACGCCTACTGTCAGCCCTCCACTTTACCGCACAAGTAATATGTGTAACTCATACGCTGAGTTGGTGGAGATCGGTATCGAAACAAGAACCTTGTGATTTCTTGTCGGATGCTCTACCGACTAAGCTAAGCACACACACACACACACACACACACACACACACACACATGTATATATATATATATATATATATATATATATATATATATATATATATATATATATATATATATAAGAGGGGGGATATTTATGTATCGAATAGATAAATGCTAACAGTTTTTAACAGTTCTTTTTTGTTATTCACTGAAGCTCTTAATAAACAAACTTGTTTATGATTCATATCAATTTATAAGCATGGAAAATACGTAGAGAGCAAATGTATCGAATCGATCTGTTTTTAGATATTTTAGATTCCCGACACCATTTTAGGTCAATTCAGTCGACCATTTCAACTCAACAGCGACACCAGATCACTTTCCTTAAAGCAGATGTTTATAATTTATGTTCCACGTGCTTTCTGCTCATTCATTATTATTTTTTTTTACCTTATTGATTGATAATGAAGAAAAAATGAAATTAACGAGAATCGTTGCGTTTTCTCTATCGATTTTTTTCTACAATAGCAGAATTCTTTTCGATACGTGCAAAAAATAAATTATATTTTTTTTTATTTCAAGTTCTTCTCAATTTAAAAAAAAAAAAAAAAATTTTTCAATTTACGAAGATGCGATATATATACCTAATTTAAAAAACATTTTAAAACCCTGTGCACAGCTGATTGATTAAAGAGAAGGAATTTTTAAAAGTTTTAGAGAAAAAATTCATAATAGAAATTTTTATCTCATTAATTTAAAAAAAAAATAATTTCCTGGCTCAATCGAAAAAGTTTTGTTGTTTTTTTTTTTTCAAAATGATACAATTGAAATTTTTGAGAAAAAAAAAAGAAAAAGAATTTTAAGTTCTCACCCTGCACGTTTTTTTTTTTTGGGGGGGGGGGCTTTTCTGATCGAACGGGTGAAAAATAAAGCTCATCGATCATTTTTTTTAAAATTCATTTTTATTATTTTTTTTAAACTTTTTATGAAATTAATGTTTCTTAAATTCTCTGTTATAGAAAAATCAATCTCTGTATGTACATTTCGGCCTTGAGATTGACTTTTTCTCGATTTGTTTAGCCTAACATTTGAACAGATATGCCCGCCTAATTCATTAATTATCAATTAATTAATTTTCAGAATTAGGCATGACTTCAATTAAGCACATATTCTCCCAGAAATTGTCTGCTAAGGCTATATCAAACACATTGTTTGTTTGTTTACTTCTCACACACACACACACACACACACACATATATATATATATAATATATATATATATATTATATATATATAGTATGAAAAATATATTATTAATAAATTATAAAAAAAAAACTTTGAGTGATCAAGAACGAATGTTGGACCAACCTTGCTGTAAGAACACAGTTGTATGCATACATCAGAGACATCAGGGGCTTATATGAAACCTTAAAGGCGGTGAATGGCCCTACATAACGGTTCAGTCCTGTGCGCAGCGTAGATAACCAAATGTTCCTCACATGGAAATGTTCCGACCAACGGCTTAGGATGCCGTTGATCGGAACATTTCCATGTTTTCTTCAGCACTAACCGTGCTGTCCAAGAATCAGAAATTCTCTGTATTCCTTTACAACCAGTGAAATGAAACTGGATAAGTTACCCACCCTTGAAGAGAAGACTACCATAAAGGAGATCAAGAGTGGCAAAGTAGCAGGAATAAAATCCCATCAGAAATTTGGAAACATAGGGGACCAGCACTGCATGCAGAACTCCAAGAGCTCTTCGTCTGTTGCTGGGTATAGGGCAAACTCACACAAGATCTCTGTGATGAAGTCATTATTACCCTTTACACGAACAAATGAAAAATCTTCCTAAGGATTCTAAAGAACATCTTCGAATGGAGTTACTTTTTCACCAACATTGAAGTCCTTGAACAGACGAAGATCACCAACATCGAAGTTAGGATGGTGAATAATCGCCAGCCCAAGATCACACTGTACGATGAATTCTCCACTGGCAGAGGGGCACCAAATATGCAATACAAGGGATACCTCATACCTCACTTGTATGGACTGGGCACAAGGCCTCGTTTTAATGTGGGCCCACCCACAAGCCGAAGCCCATGGGTGGGAAAGAATAAAAATTGCGTCGATCCCCTCGGCATTCCCCTTCAAGGGGGCGCCTCAGGCGCTGGGCAATAAACCCAGCCCTGCCCCCAAGAGGGCAGGTATTGCCTAGGGGGATAGCCCCCTGGGATCGACGCACACTGGACCCCCGCCCCGAAGGACGAGTATGCAAGGTCAGGAGGCCCTACACAATACAAGGGCTGCTTGCAAAAATCCCTTGGGACTTATCATATCGACATCACCGATGGTCCACCATAGCTGAGAACCGTGACACCTGGTGTCTGACCATCAACCCTCAGATATTATCTATATTATCAATACAATATCCAACGAATTTTCTGTGTTGTTTCTTATATATATTAGCAAAAATCTTTAAAATTAAAACATGTTTGGTTTCTAAATTATGTTTCACTAATATCAACAATTTTTTAGATCACGGATGTGCTCATAAATACGTTTTTTGATCGGTTTTGAAATCTCACCAATATATCTTTTTATCACAAACTATACACGGGATTGTATATACGTATGGGTGTACAAAATCGCACACCGGTTGGTTACAGAAAATTCTTCTACAAATCAACAAAAATAAACTAATTATCCAATTTCAATAAAACTTTGGGTATATAAAATATTAAAAGAAAAACTGTTATTCTAAATAAATGTTTACTCTAAATTGAAAAGGCTAATTATTATTTCGTTAGTTTTTGTTTCGCGCATTGATCTATCATATAAGTTTCTTCGTAATATTTTGGTGGAAAAAAATGAATTTTACATTTTTGGAAAGATAACTCCATGACGGAACATGTAGAAAAAAAATACTCTGATTATTTCGGTAATAGGACTTCTTATATTTTGAAACTTAAGTCGAATAAATAAGAAAAAACATCTATTTTTTTTTTTAATCATCAGCTTATTTTCTAAGGAATGTTATATTAAAAGTTCAAGTTGTCTACTTATTTTTTTATTTCTTTAGGGATTTTTTTTACATTTATAAATGTAAAATAAAGCGTATTTATTTAATTAAAGAAAATATTGTATTAAGAATATGTTGTTAAAAATAATGAGATTCCATTTTATAGTTTTTGTTTTGTTTTGTTTTTTATTTAAAAAGATATAACAACTTAGGGTTAAAAGATAATCTATTATGGCAACCAAAATAAAAAATCAGTTAATGTTGCTGTAGGGAGACAATAAATAATTGCCTTTTGGCAAATTGGGTTTGTGGGTGTGCCTTAAGACACCACATGTCTATTTGGCCACAAAAGAATTTACTATCATTTCTTATCTTTTTTTTTTTTTTTTTTGTTTTCAAACAGATAAGATCTTCATCTCTATTCATTGAACAGAAGTGAGATTTTGTCTCCAATCCTGGCAATAGTTTTTCACCACAGCATTGAAATATAAAGTCACACAGCTAAACAACTAAGACAAGACTTTTTAACAATTTTGGAACCCCTTTTTATATACTGTTTGTTCACGGAACAATATGCATGTTTTATCTGTTGAGACAAGTTTGTGTATTCTTAGAATACTTATGTTTTTATATATATACATTAAATTATATTAAATGCTAATACACTTGTTTTTTGTAATATTGAAAATAATGTTTGAATTAAAAATTGTAATTTTTTTATGGGAGTTTGTAGACATGATATTCTATTTCACGCTTGTAAGCATGAGTTGCTACCGCTGCAGCTGATTCAAAAAAAGTTCAAGTTATTGAAATTACTGTGACATCGGCACTATTGTTTTCAAGCGATCATTATTTTTATATGGAGGAACTTTTTTTTTCTCGATACATTTCTGATTAAGTTAGCTAGAAATGTTTAGAAGAAAAAAATATCGCTTTTTATTAATAGAGATTCTATAATGTTTCTGATAGAATTTTATTGTAAATAACTTTTGACATTCTAATTTTAATATCCCCAGCTTTTTTTTTTTAATAGTAGAGTTTAAATACTAAGGCATCGACTAAATGCTAATAATAGTAATTTGTTTTTACTTCAGACTAAAGATTATTACAATTATAACTCTCCATAGAAAATTACGTATTTTTGCCCCAAAATGCTAAA
>CM042156.1:74019058-74063238 GCA_023376005.1 Doryteuthis pealeii
ACAATCCACGGGAGAATTTTTTTTTGGGGTAAAAAAAAAATTTTGGCCCCCCTAAGGGGGGAATAGCCCCCCTGGGAATCGACGCCCCACAACTGGAACCCCGCCCCCGAAAAGGAACGAGTAATGCGCAAGGGGTCAGGAAAGGCCCCCTACAACAATTTACAAGGCTTTGCTTGCAAAAATCCTTGGGACTTTAAAATTCATATCGACATAACCGGATGGTCCCCCACCATACAGCTGAGAAACCGTGGACACCTGGTTGTCTGACCATCAACCCTCAGATATTATCTATATTATCAATACAATATCCAACGAATTTTCTGTGTTGTTTTCTTATATATATTCAGCAAAAATCTTTAAATTAAAACATGTTTTTGGTTTTCTAAATTATGTTTCACTAATATCAACAATTTTTTAGATCACGGATGTGGCTCATAAATACGTTTTTTGATCGGTTTTGAAATCTCACCAATATATCTTTTTTTTATCACAAACTATACACGGGATTGTATATACGTATGGGTGTACAAAATCGCACACCGGTTGGTTACAGAAAATTCTTCTACAAATCAACAAAAATAAACTAATTATCCAATTTCAATAAAACTTTGGGTATTAAAATATTAAAAGAAAAACTGTTATTTCTAAATAAATGTTTACTTAAATTGAAAAAGGCTAATTATTATTTCGTTAGTTTTTGTTTCGCGCATTGATCTATCAATATAAGTTTCTTCGTAATATTTTGGTGGAAAAAAATGAATTTTACATTTTTGGAAAGATAACTCCATGACGGAACATGTAAAAAAAATATCTCTGATTATTTCGGTAATAGGACTTCTATATTTTGAAACTTAAGTCGAATAAATAAGAAAAAAATCTATTTTTTTTTTTAATCATCAGCTTATTTTCTAAGGAATGTTATATTTAAAGTTCAAGTTGTCTACTTATTTTTTTATTTCTTTAGGGATTTTTTTTTACATTTATAAATGTAAAATAAAGCGTATTTATTTAATTAAAGAAAATATTGTATTAAGATATGTTGTTAAAAATAATGAGATTCCATTTTTATAGTTTTTGTTTTGTTTTGTTTTTTATTTAAAAAGATATAACAACTTAGGGTTAAAAGATAATCTTATTATGGCAAAACCAAAATAAAAAATCAGTTAATGTTGCTGTGGGAGACATAAAATAATTGCCTTTTGGCAAATTGGGTTTGGTGGTGTGCCTTAAGAGCACCACATGTCTATTTGGCCACAAAAGAATTTACTATCATTTCTTATCTTTTTTTTTTTTTTTTTGTTTTTCAAACAGATAAGATCTTCATCTCTATTCATTGAACAGAAGTGAGATTTTGTCTCCAATCCTGGCAATAGTTTTTCCCCCACAAGCATTGAAATATAAAAGTCACACAGCTAAACAAACTAAGACAAGACTTTTTAACATTTTGGAACCCCTTTTTATATACTGTTTGTTCACGGAACAATATGCATGTTTTATCTGTTGAGACAGTTTGTGTATTCTTAGAATACTTATGTTTTTTATATATATACATTAAATTATATTAAATGCTAATACACTTGTTTTTTTGTAATATTGAAAATAATGTTTGAATTAAAAATTGTAATTTTTTTATGGGAGTTTGTAGACATGATATTCTATTCACGCTTGTAAGCATGAGTTGCTACCGCTGCAGCTGATTCAAAAAAAGTTCAAGTTATTGAAATTACTGTGACATCGGCACTATTGTTTTCAAGCGATCAATTATTTTATATGGAGGAACTTTTTTTTCTCCGATACATTTCTGATTAAGTTAGCTAGAAATGTTTAGAAGAAAAAAATATCGCTTTTTATTAATAGAGATTCTATAATGTTTCTGATAGAATTTTATTGTAAATAACTTTTGACATTCTAATTTTAATATCCCCAGCTTTTTTCTTTTAATAGTAAGAGTTAAATACTAAGGCATCGACTAAATGCTAATAATAGTAATTTGTTTTTACTTCAGACTAAAGATTATTACAATTATAACTCTCCATAGAAAATTACGTATTTTTTGCCCCAAAATGCTGAAATTATGACAACAAAGATTAAAAATGTATTGTAAATTTATTTAAAAGGGAAAAAACGTACGTTATATGTAACACATAAACTTGGAATTGTTCTTTATATTAAATATATGATTATAAATATACATTATATTACATCCATATAATTACTTAAGATTATGCATATATTATATCCATATAATTATATTTCATATAAGTTATTTATATTATATATATATTTATATTTATATTATATATATAATTATATCCATATAATTATATTGATATATAATGTAACAGAAAATTGCTGTTGTTTTTTCTGTTTTAATACATAAACTTGGAATTGTTCTTTATATTAAACGTAAAAGAAAACAGGAAAAGATAATTGTGACACAATGGTTAAGTAAAAATAAAAGAAGGAAAATAGAATGTGTTAGGTCAGGCGTATGTGTGTGTGTGTTGTGTGTGTGTGTGTGTGTGTGTGTGTGTGTGTGTGTGTGTGTGTGTGTGTGTGTGTTCCATTGAGGGACAGAAATCAGTCAGAGAAGGTTCGGGAAGATATAAGGAATGTTCGACCTCCATTAAGATTTAAGATATCTTTATGTGACTAGGTTTAAGAGAAAATGGGTCTTGAAAAAGTTAATGGTTGGAAAATGGACATCCAGCAGTCTAGAAATAAATCAATGTGTACAATTTTAGGAGAGTTTCGAGTCTTGATTCTGTCGAGAAAAAGTTAGTAAATATTTTCTGGGAGGTCTAATGAGCTGGGACTCCAGCTCCTGATTTATTTTCGGAGTTTACTCCCTTAGCCTTTCCTTGAAGGCAACAGAGGTTCTGTGTCGGACTTCTTGAGTTGATGGGTTGCCGACCAAGGCTAAAGAGCCCATTCAGACCCATTTTGGGATTTATGCGAGTAGTAAGTACCCCAATCTTACCACTAAGGTATATTTTGCATTGGTACCTTACCTTTCCTTTGGATCACAGCGGCAGTGTGGAGAGGGAAGATTTGCTGCACGGGCAACAGCTCATCCTCTTCCTTTTCGTCATGATAATTATGAAGATTTAATCTATATTTCAGAAGACTCTTAAAATAAAATTTACGATAAGATAACATTAGGATCCTGCTTTGGTCATTGTTAGCGTTTCTAGCTAACTCCACAGTCCAGTCATTTTTATTTACCTTTTAAACAAATTAAAAATTCACTTTAATAAAATAAGTTTCGATTTTTTTGCATTTAATATTCTAAATAGGTAACATTCATTTTCTTTTCAGAGTAATCTGTCCATTTTTTTTAATTTAAAGAATAATATACAATTATTTTGATCGTCTGTACTAATTTCGATCGTCTCTGTATTAAATTCTACATAATACAAAAAAGAAAAATTAAGAAATATATATTAAATAATAATAAACACAGTAGTTTTATTCTTTCAATTATATATATATATATATATATATAATATATATATATATATATATATTGCACCCCACCTTCTACCCAGGCGACGCCGGGTAGCCGCTTATAGTACCTATATATATGCCAAGCTCAGATTTGATATGATTCTCGTTCTTCTTATTATTAACTATGTTCCAAATTGTTTTAGAAGAGTTTGTAACACTTTGGATTCCAAGGCTGATAAGATTTTTTTCGGTGATGTGTGTGGATGATTGTTTGTTTTGTTTTGTTTTACGGCATATCAACCTCAGTGGGTCATTTAATGCCGATAAAGTTTTGAAATAAATCAATTCTTAATGGATAATACAATTTTTTTATAAATACATTTTTCTATTTAACCCATAGATGGGACCCTAACAGGTACTACCACTCCGGGAAAGAGTGGACCAGGGAGTAATGGTGATGAAGGGGTGCTCCACATTCCTCAAACCTCCAAAACTGGAACCTCGCCATCAGATAGAGTTTAACGTCATTCCCAGGACATGTAGTCCCTCAGTCACCGCCTTCTAGCACCCATATGATAAAAAAGGGGTTGGGGCTTGCCATAAGGGCAATAGGGTTGGGAAAATCATATAGGTGCTAGGGCTTGACGTGACCAGCCGATTGATTGGAGGGGGCCTCTCCGACCGCCCGTCTAGCCCAAGATAGGGCCAAAGTGGAGTATTGCATGTCATGAACTGCTCATCCACCTGGGCTCTATCCTTAAGCATCACGGGTCGCCACCCACGGCCAACAGGTGCCCCATTGGGGGAGTCTTACCGCTCTGCAGAGGTGCAGTCGGTGCATTCTAACGCCCCAGCCGACAGAGTGGGTGTGTTGATGAATTATAGAGTAACATGATATATCTATCTAATAGATTATTATTGAAAAAATAATTTTAGGAATTGTTTGTGTAGCTTTATTTGTTTGGGAATTTTTAAAGCTTTTGTTTTAGCACGTTGTATAAAAGATTTAGGACATTGAAGAAAACAGACGTACTCAACAAGCTTGCACCTCGAAAAATGTATTACTCTCCCTACATCACCAAAATAATTTTATGTATAATCAAATTCATTTATAAATTAGAAGCTACAAAAAATCTATAATTATTCCAGTTTTTATTTGGTTTTTATCTGATGTGAGTAAAAATGGATTTGGTCATTCTTATAAGTGGATCTATGATAAACAGCTTGTGAGTGTATGTGAAGTTTTTTATTTGTGTTTTTTTTTTATTGCTGGTAATGTTAGAAAGATTTGTTCTTAACATTTTATTCATTTCTTGTTCAGCTAGAGATGGGGGTAACCCTTTTTAGAGGTGTTGTGAGTGCCATGGAGGTGTCTTTGTTGGTTTTATGGCTTTTTAAAGGTTTTCTTAATGGTTTGTATATTTCTTTCTGCTATTCCATTTGCATGAGGGTAATTTGAACTAGGGGTTATGTTATCTATGTCCCATTCTTTGGTAAATGTTTCAAATTCTCTCAATTTGAATTCAGTCCCGTTGTCACTGACCATTATTTAAGGAATCCCAAAATTTTAAAATTATGTTTTCAGTTGATAGTTGATGATTGGCAGTCCTCTATTCTGTAAACATCAAAGTATCTGGTTGTGTATTCTATGATGTTTTACATACGACTTGCCGTACATATGAACGATATCTCTTGCTACTTTTGTCCATGAAGTGACTGGTTAATTAGAGTTTCAGCTGGCTGCTGATTCCTGTGATCTTTAGATCTCTTCTTCGGGCTTGAGTTGGCTGAATTTATGCAGATTTCTTTCAAACATGACCCAGCTCATTAAACCTCCCAGAAAATAGTTACTAACTTTTTCTGGACAGAATCAAGACTCCAAACTCTCCTAAAATTGTATACATTGATTTATTTCTAGACTGCTGGATGTCCATTTTCCATTGGAACAGGTGTTAATCAGGTTTTTGATTTGGCATTAACACCTAACTAGAGAAATGTTCTCTGGCTCGCGCTATGCATTTCTCGATTTCCAATTGTCTTGTGCGGATTTTTTGTAACCCCTCTTTGGGGAGTGAGCGGGGGACCACAATGCATGTGCCTTTTAAGACAAGTCCTTTGATGATTGTCTATTCATCCCGATTGGAGGCAGAGGGTTGAATTTTTTTATAGTTTTTTTTCTCTCTTTTGAGAGCAATCCATTCGCTGTGCATTCAATCAGTGCTTGTAATGTTGGGTCATTCGCATTGGCTTACTATAATTTGTCATCAGACATTGGATAGTTCTTTGTTATCATGTTTATATAGGGTGTCATGTCTGTTTCAGGCATTTTTGAGCTTGCGTCTTCGCGGTATGCGCGAGATAAAGTGTTTGCAACAATTGCGTCACGGCCTAGTATGTATTTCAGTTCGGAGTTGTGCGGTTTTAGGGCTAGCATGAATCTTTGGAGGATTCTTGGACCTATATATCTCAAAAGAATTGAAGTGGTCACTTTACTTGGTTTGCTAACACTTTCGTTGTTGGTAGGAAGAAGTTGAATTCGTTCTTCCAGATTTTCCATGCTGCGGCCGGCGAGAAAATGAAACTACTACACACTGACAATCGCAGGAAATATACTTCGATGGAGTTTGAAGATTACCTAAGAAAGAAAGATATACGTCATGAACGCATGGTTCATAAAACACCAGAATAAAATGGAGTTGCTGAAAGGATAAATTGGACGTTGATGGAAACAATGTTGTCAGATTCGAAGCTGCCTAAAATATTTTGGGTAGAAATGTTATCAACAGCTTCATATGTTTGAAACCGAGACCCAACAACTGCAATGCAACTGATGACACCCTATAAAGTTTGGAAAGGCTAAAAATCAAATCTGAAATACCAAAGGATGAAAGATCCAAAAGCACGAAGGGAAATGCAAACAGCTCCGTCCAGGAATTGAACTCGGGGTGCTGATTACATTTCCTGTGGTGATAACCGTCACGTTAAGAGCCCCTAAAATTAATTTTGCGAAAAAGGGAAACATGGTCCATGGGTTAATGCCTGTCTTCCATAAAACCTTAACGAAATCTGTGCCGAGATCAATGTATTGATCCATGGGGTCTCACAATATTAACTGATGTCATGTGTTGCATATTGGCGATTTCATTTATGTGTAACTAACAGCTTCATTTTGCTTCTGGATCACATTCAAGAAAAATGTCAATTTTAAAAGGACCAAAAAAAATCACTAAAATAATATCAAAGAATGAATCTGCAAAAATCAAATCAAAATAGGAAGGCACGATCAACCCGAATTATAAATCAAGAGATAAAGACACAGATTTTCTCTGAATGTTTGAGATGAGGCTTGATGATTACTATTATCTGTGTTATTCGGACTATTGTCCTCATCTTCATTGTTAAGAAGTCCGAAAAGAAGGTTCCCGAGTCCGAAAAGAAGGTTCCCGAGTCCGAAAAGAAATACCTAAAGAAGGCCGGAGGTCATATCGACCGAAACGTTGTACAGATAACAATGAAGATGAGGACAATAGTCCGAATAATGCAGATAATAGTAAAGACAAAGAAATAGTTTAATAACATATTTATTTTACCCGGTAAATTTTGAGTTATGTTAAGAGTGGCAAACTGAACGTAAATTATTTTGTGTATAGATTGAATCGTGTTCATTCTTTCTTTAAAAAGAAAAACAAAGAAAAAAAAACATACCAACCAATTTTTCAATACATATATATATATATATATATATATATATATATATATATAGAGAGAGAGAGAGAGAGAGAGAGAGAGAGAGAGAGATAGATAGATAAAAAGGGTATGAAAAACACACAATATTGTTAAAATGAAAATATTTTATATAATTTTCATAGCTAATATTGAACAATATTTCGATTTATAAAAAATCATCCTCAGAGCATGTTTTTAATCCGGACTCATCGAGAGAGAAGCAGAAAATAATTTAAATTCAAACCGGAAGCATTGTTGTTCCAAAAAGCGTGTAAGCTATGCGATCGCTCCGTCATTTGTACCTCCGCTGCGTGTTTTTCCGCTAACGTCATGAACATTTTGCTACATTGTATTTCTTCAGTGTTACAGTTTTTGAAAGAAAAAAACCTACTTCAAATTCAAAAATAGAAAAATTCTCTTTTTCAAAAAAAGAAGTTTTAACCCGTTCATGGTCGGTTAGTAACGGATATTTTTCAGAAAAGAAATGTTTATTTAATTATTTTAAAAAATTACTTTTTATGTAAAATATGAATGGTGTAAGGGTTTATTGGGATAATGTGAAATTTAAGTTTGTTGGAAGTGTATGGCTAAAATGGTTATGTGAAAGATATATATATATATATATATATATATATATATATACATCGTACAGTCTGTTTCAACTTTATTAAGTCTCATCAGCGATGTATACTAACGATTTCCCTCCGACAGAAATCGAAACCGGTAGTCCAGCAGGCAAAGTCTGTGACTTTACAGCTCGGCCAACGGTCCGCATCGCACAAGCCCTGCGAAATTAACCTGTCAGTGATAATAGCACGCCTCTACCATATATAACAACAAACTAGACCCATGCCCCGGTGAAGGAAATAAGATTTTTGGATGTTTGTTTTTAGAAGCATTGTTGAATAAAGTATATATTATTAACTATATTTTTGCTTGAAGGCAATTACAATGCGTATATCGTATTAAATTAGGATAATTATAGAAAATAACCATGACATATATATTATATATATATATATATATATATATATATATATAGTGAGAAAGTGGTGGATGTGTAACATTGACTTTGGATCTCTTTTTCACATCATTGATCTGTTTCTACGCCCACCTGGATCACGGAAATTGGAGGTCACTAATCCGTTAATCTATCGGATTATCTTCCCCGGTATCCGATTTTAATAAAGCACAATTGCTAACTTCAAGCTTTTCATTGTGCTCTCATATTTTACTTTCTCCCCTTATCTCTCTCTCTCTCTCCTCTCTCTCTCTCTCTCTCTCTCTCTCTCTCTCTCTCTCTCTCTCTCTCTCGATATATATATATATATATATATATATATATATATATATATATATATGATATAATGAAGAAACAAAAGATGTTTACAACTGAAATAGGCTCATCAGGAGAGAAGTGTGCAAAACCGTTTTATATATATATATATATATATCTTTTTTCTAACTATCTTCACCATTTTAGCTTCAATATAAAAACAAATTAAGGTTCAAATTAAAAAGGTTGAAATTGTAATTAAATAAGCTATATAAGCAAGATATGAGTTTACAAAGGTGAAGAGATGCAGTATAATTAGAAGGAAAAAAATACTAGTTAACACAGTGTTCCCTATTTGAAGATCTTGTTATGCAGAGGTTGGAGCAAAATGCTTTTGTACATTATTTTTTTATTATAGTTTTATACACAACAATACTTCGATAATTACCGATTACTACACAACTACGATCAGACTTCAAATCCTTTACAGTCAATATCCTGCTGAATAGTCGCTCCTTGTTAATAGATAAGTGTATGATCTCTGGGGATAACACCAGATACTGTAAATGACTTCTTTGTTTCATGAAACTTCGCAGTTAACAATCTAGTCACTTTCCGTGTATTAAAGACAATGGCGTAGAGTCCATTTTTAAAAAAATCTACAGCTACGTGAGTGGCTGAACAGACCAATTTTTGAACGGCAGTCTCTGGTACAGTGATTGTAAAGAAAAGGTGATGCTTTCTGGAGATGTTGGAGATGCTGTTGTCTCTCTTTCCTTTTAACTCTCTTTTCTGCGGCGGCTTCTTTCCTCTCTTTTTCACTCCTTTTTGTTCCTTGTTTGACTAGCAGACGCCAAGTCATATGGTCATCTACACAAGCCTCCCATGTGTTTGTGTTGATGTGGCATGTCTTCATGTGTCTCTTGCAGACATCTTTGAAGCATAGGCGTGGTCTCCCTACCGGTCGGTGCCCTTTACTAGTTCACCATACAGTAGGTCTTTGGGGATTCGGCCTTTTATGGCTATTTTATGCTATTTTATTTTATTTATTTTATGGCTAGGTTGACTTCTTTTATAGTTGGCAACCTTCCATCTATTAAAGACGATGGTGTAGAGTCCAATTTAACAAATTTTTTTTTTATCTACAGCTACATGAGTGGCTGAACATACCAATTTTTGAATGGCAGTCTCTGGTACAGTGATTACAAACAAAATGTGATGCTTTCTGGAGATGTTGGAGATGCTGTTGTCTCTCCTTCCTTTTAACTCTCTTTTCTGTGGAACGAAAAGGAGTGAAAAGTAGAGGAAAGAAGTTCCTCTCTTTTTCACTCCTTTTCGTTCCTTGTTTGACGAGGAGGCGCAAGGTCGTACGGTCTTCTGTACAAGCCTAATTCGATCCTCACTAGGTGCAACATAATTGTAGCCTTGTGATAGGCCAATAAAAAACTTCGAAAATAATTTAATTTTGTTTTCGTAGAACAATTATTAACAAACAACGAATCGGATCAAAGGGCTAAGGTGATTAAGTCTATTCTATACCTCACTACATTAGCCTTATGCCAAACTTATCTTAGTAAATGACCATTGATTGTAATTTGGTCAATTCTGAGTGCTCCACACATTTAGCTTTCTTGCTGAATATTGGTTTTAGATACAAGATACTCATCACGCATATCTTTAAAAGTTGGCGCAATGCAATCTTCTCACCGACATTTCGCTTTGTTCTAGATTAAATTAAGCATGTTATATATATATATATATATATATATATATATATATATATATATATATATATATGAAATAAAAGGAAATTAATCCGACGGTGTGAATTTGATATATTGAAAAAACAAATGATGTTTATATATATATATGCCGTTGACACTTTAAATCCTACTAATTATTGGCATTATATATATATGTGTGTGTGTGTGACTGTGTGTGTGCGTATGTGTGTGTGTGTATGTATGCATGTATGTGTGTGTGAGTGCGCATGCGCGTATGTGTGTGTGTGTATTGAGGAATTAAATCAATAATCTCTTTATTTATATATTGATTTGTTTTTGTTTGGCTTATTTCCTGAGTGTAACCAGTTTGAACGAATTAATCTCTTTGACCTTTTGTCAATGTTTTTTAAGAACAAAATTGCCTTTTCCTCTTAACAGCCAATCATACAAGACGCCGATTTCACAATGTCTCATTTGCATTCACCGGATTTATCTAATTATTACTGTGATATTTAAATCATAGGTTTACGTGAACTCGCCCAGCCTCAAGAAAAGTTGAACGAATCGGAAATACACTTGCTTGTATAGCTAAATGATTGGAGAGACGACCAGATTCGTTCAACAATAAATAAATGCTAGGCTTTTGTCATTGCAATTAATAATGATTATTCATTATTGTAAATTGTTAACTGGTCCAATTTTTCTCTCTCGCGCTCAACAAAAACAAATTTCAATCACAAATTTCAGTCACAGACAAAACTGCTACAATGTTGACATAACATCGCACAAATATAAACAATACATGTCACACTTGTCACACACAACTATGTACAGACACATACAGTCTGCAACACCACTGAAAGAACAATTAAATATACCAACTGTAAATTAATGTATATAAAGTTTGTTTCCTTTATCAATTTTGTCTTCTTCTTTTGTTACCTATGGAAACTTCATTTCCGTAGTTTTATACATATATATTGTGGGGACCCATAACTCTTCAACTCCTCAACTACACACTCACCAAACAAACAGGGTCCCTACACTGGCAAGGTATTGGTCACTTTTCGACTGATATTTTTTATACCTATTGCAGTTGAAACGTCCGATGTCCGAAGCCCGCGAACTAATTACTCCGTTTGATTGGTTGACGGTTAGAATTTCCTTTGAAGCCATATATTTTCTATTTCTTCAGTCAGAATCTTGCCTTTCTTTTGAAATAAAAAAAAGAAAAACTTTTCCTCAATAAATACATCAATTAATTAATTTATAAAGATATCTTTTCAGAAGGGCATATCATACACACCCCTATTTCAGTATGGCATATTATATATACCGATATTTTAGTAGTGCATATTATACGCAATGCTATTTCAGTAGTGCATATTATACACACCCCTATTTCAGAAGGGCATATTATACACACACCTATTTCAGCAGGACATATTATACACACCTCTATTTCAGTATGGCATATTATACACACACCTATTTCAGCAGGACATATTATACACACCGCTATTTCAGTAGGACATATTATACACATCGCTATTTCAGTAGGGCATATTATACACACCCCTATTTCAGTAGGGCATATTATACACACACCTATTTCAGTAGGGCATATTATACACACCTCTATTTCAGTATGGCATATTATACACACACCTATTTCAGCAGGACATATTATACACACCGCTATTTCAGTAGGACACATTATACACATCGCTATTTCAGTAGGGCATATTATACACACCCCTATTTCAGTATGGCATATTATACACACCCCTATTTCAGTATGGCATATTATACACACCTCTATTTCAGTAGGGCATATTATACACACCCCTATTTCAGTATGGCATATTATACACACCTCTATTTCAATAGGGCATATTATACAAACCTTTATTTCAGAAGGGTCTACCATACACACCCCTATTTTAATAGGGCATATTATACACACAGCTATTTCAGTAGGACATATTATACACACCACTCTTTCAGTAGGGCATATTATACACACCCTTATTTCAGTGGGGCATATTATACACACATCTATTTCAGAAGGGTCTATCAGACACACCCCTATTTCAGCAGGTTATATTAGATGCACCCCTTTTGCCTTTCTTTTGAAATTAATTAATTAATTTATAAAGATAAACATTTTATCAAGAACTTTAAGAAAGCTCATTAATATTCAAAGTTTTTTCTTCGGGTAATTGAAAGAACATTTCCACAAAAAAGAAAGTTCTCCAAGAAAGAGGATGAGTGTTTTCAAATAACCGGAAGATTTTATCTATTTATCTATTCATTTCCCTTTTACAACTATTCAGGAGTTGTGACAAAAAAAGAAAGTGAAATTAAAATGAAAGAAATACCGGTCAAATATAATAATAACTTTCTTTTTTTTCTACTCGACTCTTTATTCCCAATTATCAGATTTATTTCGATGAAAGTCGCTAATTTTATTACGTCAGCTGCGTTCAATCAGAAATGTGAAAATGACAACATTTTTACACTGGGTTTCATTCTTGTTTTTGTTTTTCTATTTTTATCAATAATCAATTCTGATTATTTTATATGCACGTTATCTTAAATATTTGCTAGTAAATTCTAAAACCTGCCAATAGAAGCGTTGTAATTTATGACATATTAATTCAAAACAAAGTTAATTTAGGTTTAGAGCTCAGTCTTTTTTTTTTTTTTTTTTCAATATTTTTTTTGTAGAAGCCTAATATGATGTGGGTGTTAAAGGCTTAAAAGGCTACAATATAGTCTTTGAGGAAAGTAGGCTTCATCCTAAGTCTGGGACGACGGGTGTGTCCATGTGTATTAGGGGCCGGTGGGTCGAGGGGGCACTGTCTCCATCAGGCTTGGAGACTCAACTGATACTATCTCTCCGGACGCAGTGGGAAGCTGGTTGACTGCTCCCTCCAACTGTGGTAATTCAGTGTCATGGGCTACATTGGTACCGGTTTCTGGGACGGATGGTATGGTATGTGACACCGGGTCGTCATTATCCACGTCGCTTGGCGGCTCGCTGTCACTGGCCGCGCTGTCGAAATTTTCTGGAACCGTGGGTTTGGTTTGGGACGATAGGTCTCTACTATCCTCGTTGCTGTCGTCCAATTGACTGGAACTACTACCATGGTTGTGTATGTGGTAACTAGGAACCCTGTAGCAGTCTTCTCTGTGGACCCTGTATGGTTTGGCCCTTAGCTAGGAACCAGTGAATTTTCGGACGTAGAACCAATCATCCTGTTTGGATGAAACTAAATACCTTTCGCGACTGCTGTTTTTTTTTGTAAGGTCACCGTGAAGGTATATGACGTCGCCAATTTTTATCTCGGTATAGGGTCTACGTGGGCGGTTAGGAGCTTTGGATCGTTCACTGTATATATGGTTGTTGGGATGTCTATGGTGTTGTTGGTTAATCAGGTCCATATCGTTGAAGTGAATACGTTCGTTGGTGAACTGGTCCCGGTGGTATAGGACCTCCCTGGGGGAAAGACCGGGTGATCCAACCCTTCTATTCAAAGCGCAACACGCTATGGTAAGAGAAGTCGTAGAGACCTGTGCACCAGTAGGATCAGCTTTGAGGAGCTCTCTCTCTCTCTCTCTCTCTCTCTCTCTCTCTCTCTCTCTCTCTCTCTCTCTCTCTCTCTCTCTCTCTCTCTCTCTCTCGACGTCTTGGACAGCCTTTTCGGCGACAGGGTTGCTGCTGGGGTTTTTTGAGTTACTAATCTCGACTGAGATATGATGGTTCAGTAGGAATTGGTCGTTTACAAGAGATCTGAAGCCAGGAGCCGAATCTGTCCTTACGACGGCGGGTGGATTACTAATGGGCCTGATGGGTAAACAGGTTTTGAGAATGGCTTCTCGTAATGTTTCCTTCTGCTCGTCTGGTACAAGCAGTGCGACGGTATAGGAACTGACGTATTCTCTCATGACAAATACTAGTTATCGACTTTGCTTGATGATGTCGGCAGCGAATCTGAGTCCAAGACAGTCCGGAGGGTCTTCACTAGATTGAGGTACGGCGACGAGAGGGGAAACCTTCAAGGGGGCACACTGATGGCATGAAGATACGGTCTCGTCTATAGCCTTTGTCAAGTGCAAGGCGAAGAAATATCGGGTGATCACCTGATGCATTTGGTGTTTGGTGGGGTGTCCTAACTTGATGTGGAGGGCTGTTAGTAAAGCATAAAGTGCATGTCGCGGGACAACAATCGCGTCACGATCGGGAAGAAGAGGATCATTTCTACGAACGACTACAATACCGTCTTGAGTTATTGTGGCGGTTTGAAGATACCTCTTCACATCCTTAATGTTTGTAAGTCGTTTGGAAGGACGAGTGCCTTGCAAAATGTGTGCACGCGTTCGCCTAAGGTCGGAACACTCATTCTTGATCTCTTTCCATGCAGGACAACTAGTGTATGGGAGTCTTAAGGATCCTCTGACTATCTCGGAAAGTGAGATTCTAAAGACGGTAGACTCTTCTTGTTCACGAACAAAGGAGCATACCTGGCATGTTGGATGAGAACAATCAGGAGCATTACAACTGGCAAAATCGGCGGATATGTTTTCCTTGCCTGCAAGATGTTTTATGTCAGACTGGAAGCGGCATACAGTTGACAAGAACGAGGTCAATCTGGGGCTGGCTGAGAACTAGCCGCGGCAGAGTTTTTCATAGGCCTGCACACAGGGTTTGCTGTCTGTGAGGACTATAGGATGGTGCTCCGACTGAATTAGATACGGGCTGAAATGTTTAATTGCGCTGGCGATAGCCAACGCCTCAACCTCAAAAGGTAGACAGGAAGGCTGAAGACTACGTAATTTTGCAGAGAAGTGTCCGCCGAGTAACAACTTCCCTCCCCTGTCTACATATATCAAGGCACCAATACTATGTTGTTTGACGGAGCCATCAATCACAATCCATAGCTGGTCGGTGGGACGGGGCATGTGAATGGTTTTTGCCGACGATAGGTGTCCCTGTGCTGCAATGGACGCCTCGTGTAAATGATCAGACCATTGTATAGTATCTTTTGGCTCTCTTCCGACAGTGGCTTCATCCAGGGGACTAAGAAAGTGAGAGCAATCTGGTATTACTCGGCTTAGGACTTTATATGCTCCAATAAATGATCTTAGGCCCTTCACTGCCCTGGAAACTTGGCAAGAGCTAAGAGTTGCAATTCTGTGAGGTCCTACTGACAAGGATCGCTCAGTCCAGATTCAACCCAGGATGGACGCCTGTTTAGGGCATATTACTATCTTGTTGGCTGATAGTCTTAAATTGGCTTTTGATAGTACGGTGAGGATTCTGCGTCACGTAGAAGATAATTCCTTCAAGCTGTTACCACCACAGTAAAGGTCGTCAGCAAGCTTCGCTACATATCCCTCCATCAGAAGGTCGCCTAACACCCTGCACATTAATTCCTCTAAAGCAGTTTCTGAGCCGGGCATGCCCATAACATACCTTGTGTAAACGCGTATGCCTCTAAAGGGGGTTACAACACTGCAGTACTTTATGGAGTCTTTCGCTAATGGAATCTAATAGAAGGCACTGGTGAGGTCGGTCTTGATGATCCATCGCCATTGGCTTATCTTCCTCAGAGTAGAGTCGATGTTTAGCATAGCGGAAGGCTGTGGTCTCGAATAGCGGCCGACGCTGGAAAATGCCGTGACGAGGCGGTGGCCACCGTTGGGTTTGCCAACTAAAACTGAAGGGTTTACATATTCAACAGCCACACCTACGCGTTCGGGTTTCGCAAATACACCGACGCTTTCCAGCTCATCGAACTTGAGTTGTAGAGTCGTTGAGCTTGTCTTCGTTGTATTGGGGCAGTCGGTCTCTGCGCTGAGGAGGTTGTGTAGGACCCATATTGATGGTGGCCTCGAAATGACCAGCTGAACCGTTGTACCCGGGTAGATCGTCTCTGAATACATCAGAGAACTCAGCAGAGAGTTGTTGGAAATTCCTTTTCTCTGATGTGGATAATACATTATCGGGATTAATAATAATGCGGGCAGTGTTCTCGTGATATTTGTTTGGGACTCGGTTGGTACCTGCCGTGTCAGAAGTTGTTGCTGGGGTGAAAGTGGGAACGGCCTGACAGTGATGTTGTGACCTCTGTATTAGCTGAGGTTCGTTGGTAGAGTTGATAAGTCTTACCTTGCCTCCTACGCTCCTTGTGATGATAGGTTGTGGCCAAGATTTTCCCGATATATGACGGCCTGAGTCCCAACGAGGTTCGATGGCAAATTCGTCGTCCTCGCTATCCGATATAGAGAACTCCAAATATTCATCGGGCCAAATTGTGGTTTGTCCGCGTGGAGCCCGCAGAACGTGAGTACGTCGAATTCGTTTTATGCTGGGAGAAGGTGTGTTTGAGCAATATTTGATTTGGGTATCACCAATGCGAATTTCGGACTTAGCAGGTCAAACTGAAAGGTCGTTCATTTTCATGAAAGGAACGCCTCCAATTATCTCTGTATCAAGGTCCTGGACAACAAGGCCTTCAAAGTGGCATGTTCTGTTCCCTCTCTCAAGAGTAAACCTCGTTTCCCCAACTACATTGAGTGGAGAAGAACCGTCGGCCTGTCTAGCAGACTGAGATGTGTCCATGATCCTTGTGTCTATGCTCCGGGCTGTGGTGTGCCGAATTATGTTACCAGTAGCTCCACTGTCCACGATGATCCTCACGGGGTGATGGCCGGAGAACATGTCAATGTATAGTGATTGTTCGGTTTTCACACGACCTGAGGTTGTGGTTATTTGATCGTTGAGATTTATCTCATCCAGAGTTTCGGCTTCATTCTGGACCTCATCGTCAATGATTCTTAGGATCTGGCGAGCTTTGATCATATATCGACGGTCAGACTCAGGTAAATAAGTGCATTGATTTAAGAAGTGGTTGGTGTTGGGCCTTTTTGCCTGGGTACATAAGGGGCATTTCCTCCTCGGATGGGTTTGCAGATGTTTTCTAAGGTCGCGGCGTGGCGTACTGAACGTATGGTTCACGACTGCATCACTACCTAGCTCTTCGAGTAATGAGTCTAGGGCCTGGGAGATCTCCGGTTTGATCGATGCTAGCGTGCGCGATCTCAATTCAGTCCCATAACGCTGTTTAACTAGCTTAGGTCGTGTAAAAACAACTTAAATGGAAAATTGATTGTGCTTATGCTGGAGATTATTCTTGTTCTCCCATTATCTAATTCACTTTATCCGTAACTATTGTTATGTAGCGGCCTTAATTCTTAATATGCAACGTAGTGGGATCAGTTAGGGATCTATTACGTTGGGGTACCAGTTCGTATTTAACCTTAGTGCCTTTCCTTCTCGCGGCACTACTCCTCGTATATTCGTACGTACGGAGTTTGCTTACATACACGGACCCAGGTCTAGCAGTCAGTCTTAGCTAGCCCCAAAATCCTTCTCCCACTTCTTTTGGTCAAGGGAAAGGTATCACGTTTCACGGCCGCGTGCTCCTTCGTTACGGCCAATTGACGTGTTGACAAGTTTACACTTTAATGACTTTCATTCATGAGTACGATTTCTTTGCGATAGTGACTTTACTATCTTGTTTGCGTCGTGAGTCCATTCATAAAAAGATTTCTTTCGTTGTAGATAGAGCAGACTACTAACACCGGGTTTACTTCTCAGAAGTTTATTATGTTCCAAACTTCCTATAACTTGAGAGAGAGAGGGTCCCTAATAATCTCTGTCTTAACAAGAGGTGTATTTTTAACTGGATTCAACTTCGAGTTTTTAGTCCTTAGTAAACTTCTCGGTGAACAAGCTTTTCTTAGCCTTTCCTTATCGTCTTTAGCGACAACAGCTTAACTCCCGACTGCCACGCACGCCTCCTCTGACTCTCGGACCCTCACTGCTCTGATCGCAGACCCTAACTGACTGCTCTGCTCGCGGACTCCAACTCCAACTGCCTCCACGTGATTCTAATAGCATTTCTAAATAATCTTCTAGAAAATTCTTTCTCTAGAATTTTCGACTTCTTCCTGGACTAAATCGAATATTCGATTCTTTCTATTCGTTCCAATCTCACTGGTCAACCAGAGTTCACTAACCTAAAGATCAAAGGCTTATTGGAGCCACTCATCCTAACTTTTCGTTAAATCTAGACTTATCGTCTCATTTCTCTCGTTAAAAAGATGTTATCTATCCTAACTACTTTTTCGGTGATTCCACAAAGACCACCCAGTAATCTAAGATAATCGGTAGTACATTTTTCCAAAGGTTCTTTTCCAAGTCTGGCACAAGGCCACAAATATAGGTGCTGGGCGGCGATTATATAACACTATTTGGCCGTGTGATTGATTTAATAGCTCCCACAAAACCGATTTCTGATAAACCTTTACAAACGGATTTCGTTGTAACTCGGTTGGTACCTGCCGTGTCAGAAGTTGTTGCTGGGGTGAAAGTGGGAACGGCCTGACAGTGATGTTGTCAGGCCCTCTTGATACCACTTCTATTGATAGGTATTGTTATAACAGAAGTACATATTTCTTGATTCACAAATTTTACCAACAAAACAATTTAAAACAATTTAAAAAGAAAAACACTTCGGAACAGAACCTAAGCTACTGAGAATATAACATGAAACGGGTGTTAACCCGACAGTAGCTCTAAACGAAATAAACAAAATAAGTGTTCCACATATAGACTCCACGCAGGCTTCCGGGTGAAAAACAATTTATAAACAATTAAAAATATCCCCTACTATTTAATGTTTTTCAACCAATCATAAATGTACCCCCCAAAACCTTTCAAAGCATTTTTCGAGCCTACTTCACTATAAAAAAACAGCTCACTTAAAAGTCGAAAAGCCAGTTGACTTCGGCGCTGGCACACATAACGTCGGTCCTACCAGAGCAAGATCAAAAGGGCTACCGACCTCCGACCTACACCATACCCCGCGTCACACAGAACCAAGTCGTCAGCCAGAACAAACTTCCAACCCCACTCGTGCTACCACGAGGAAGAAAAGACTTTCAACCCCACACCTGCCCTCATTTCACCGAGCGAAGAAAGAATCATCATCACAACAATTCCAGCTTTTGTTTATTTTTTAAATAAACAAAATTAATCCAAATTTTCTCGTCCGTTTTTCTTTTGCTACTATACGCTTGCTTGGGATATTTACAATAGGATCTGCCAATTTCTTCACTTATTTTCATTTTAAAAACGAATTAAAATTAATTAAATCGATTATTTAAGGTCAAATTTTTTGTCTAAGTTGAAAAGTAGTAACACAATGAGCTTCGTTAAAAAATAAAATAATATTACATATGTAATTTATTTTTAACACATGTTAAACAATTAAATTTTGCTAAAAATGGCTAAGTGAAGATTTATGATGCATTCAAAACAAATGCTTTTATAAAGCCAACTTTCCAAAGTGTATAACCTCACCGATATTTTTTCACCGCCCAAACATTAGGGTGGGGTCAAATTTAAGTGACCTGAACAAAATCAGAAAGTTTTGAAATAAAATAACAGATGCACTCTAAAATCCATTCATTGATAAATGAATACTGAATTTTTATTAATATTTTTTCAATCAGGAGGGGGGGTGAAATTTGAAAAATGCGTACATGACTTTTGGAAGACCCTAACAAATAACAAAAAGTGCAAGATGGAGTCGCCTGTTGTATTAGATAGCATACAAAATTTTGTAAACTGTATCCGATGAATCTGGTATTAAAAAAAATATTTATATCACTATATAATAATTACCACCGAGTTGGAACGGGTAGTACAACGCATCTTGCTAATAATTGTACGCGGTAATACTGTTGCAATTCTATCGGTAGGACAAGGCAAATGTTGCGTAGCGCCTTCTTTACCGGCACTAAATCGTATATATATTATATACTGGCATCAAATTCTATATGTTATATAGCGGCTTTTTCTTCACGTTGCTAAATCGCGTATCTGTATACGTAGCGGGTATGGTCACAGTACCCAAAGCGATGTATGTTAGTAGTCAGCTACGACCGACTACTGGACTTCAATAACAACAGATACGTAGGTACAAAAGAGGACCCTTCTATATTTTCTTCGGTGTGTGGGTGGTGAAGGCACGGAGCTTACAATGAGTGCACGAGGGGTGGTTGCTGACGGGAGACGTGAAGTGTCCTTTCCGCTGCCGGCTGGCGTCTGATTGCTGTCGGCTTGCCCTCTGGCTTTTTGTATTGACGACACGCCTACACATCTTTTTCTTTTTTTATCTCATAACGGACCTTTGTTATATATTTCTTTATCTTCACCCTGCTTCCTTGACCAGAAACCATCTCTTCCGCTTTCTCTTTCTTTTTAAATATATATTTTTATCTTTCTCTTTGTCCCTCAGCCGGAAGTTCCATCTTCCGGGCGAGGACAATACAACACAAAATTAATAATAATAATAATTTTATAATTCACTAAACTTCCATCTGTACAGTTAAAGGCTTTATTTTTTACCAAACTTTTATGAATTGTTAAGATTATCCATGGAAAGATTGTAAAGTATACTTAATAATTTATTTCAAACAGGATTTTAGGTAGGATATGTCTCTCACCCAGTCTCTACGATATAAAAGAGTCTGTATTTATGTTGTTTCCCATGACAAATAAATTCTCCTTTGAAATGCAATGGAGACAATTTCAAGTTTAATTTGGAGTTATCGCAAACAAAGCAAAAAGAACTCAGTTTTATATCAGACATTTTCGCCATGATCAAAATTGTAAATTCTGAGAGGAATTCTAGGAATGGTCACCAAAAAATCAAGCAGCAAGAGAAACAACTACCTCAGAAGTAGTGTTGTATATTTAGTGGTTCTTTCATGATGTAAATATATTGTGATATTAGATTTTGAATGTGACATTCATGTTAGGCGTAAATAAATAAAAGATTTTTTGTGTCATAGATAATGAAATTTAGAAATTAACTTATATTCTCTGTAAAAACGGACAAATTTGCACATTTCTATTTTTATAAAAATATACATATTTATATATATGAAGCAAAATTGACATATATTTATACTACAATATATGAAGCAAAATTGACATATATTTATACTACAATATATGAAGCAAAATTGACATATATTTATACTACAATATATGAAGCAAAATTGACATATATTTATACTACAATATATGAAGCAAAATTGACATATATTTATACTACAGTTATACAAAAATGAACAAAAAGGTACTTCTTCTAGAACTGCAACTGTAAAGAAATGAATTTTTTTTGTTTTTTGTTTTCTTGTTTGTTTGTTTAGGGGTTTTTGTTTGTTTGTTTTTTTCATTTACTTTAGGAATGAGCAATTGGGAATTGATACTGTCTTCTTAGGAACAAGAAAAAGTAAATCATTATTAAGATTAATTTATATATTTCTTATGTCGTCATTAAATGACGTCGTAGTTAGAAAAATTGGCGTCCGTCTAAATTGAATCCATAGAACTCGAGCGAATGGTTCGGCCAGTGGTCTGATAGGATTAAGCTTTTCCATTCGAAGGTAAGTTATTCATATGGGATTCCACCTTCTTCAATACATTATTTAGTGGCAATCTCGTCACATCAGCCCCGGACACGTGATTGACCACCAAAAAAGTTAAGTGTCACAAACTGACAAAATTATGCGTCTCATTCGCTGTTGACTCAAACGCTACAACTATTTCATGAGTAAAAAGTATTCTCGTCGAAAAAAAAAAGACATGACTGATGCAACACATTTCGCTGGTTATTGTATATAGTAACTTCTTATTTTAAGTGAGCACACTCGTGCACCCACTTCAAATTTTTTTATTTATTTCGAAATGAGTTACATCATCAAGTGTGCACACGACTCGGCATATAGCCGGAAGTTTGGAGTTTGGGGGAGGGGTGATAAAACTGGTCATGACACTACACGGATCTATCTAGCTAGGTTCACTCGCCGACCGATTCATTCAAAAATAAAATAAAAATCTTGCATTCTCTCCTTGCGCAGCCCCCCTTCCACCAAAATACCTCATTCGCTTTATGCATCTATCCTACTTAAAAATTTACCAATACTCGTTTGAGGATTGGAGATGGAAGGGGTGGGGAAAAATTGAAAACAAAAAGCCCCAAGAAACTGAAAACACATGTAAACAAAATAAAATTGTATATAGTAACTTTGTTGCTATCCTATTGACGACACAATCCAGAATTAATGATTATAGTTATAATTGATAAAAAAATTATTCAAATACACACACGCACGCACACACACACACACACACACACACACACGCACACAATATATATATATATATATATATATATATATATATATGTGTGTGTGTGTGTTTTCAACAATCAATTAAATTTACTTTACATTGGTGAGTTCATTATCATTAGGTGAAAAATTGTGAATACAGCAAAGCGACGTGTGATACGACGAAATTGACATGGTGTTAAAGTGAAAACATTTTATAACTTTGCTGATATTGAACAATATTTCGATTTTATGAAAATCGTCATCAGAGCTTGTTTATTCTCCGTGTTGTTAAGAGCGAAACAAGCTCTGATGACGATTTTCATAAAATCGAAATATTGTTCAATATCAGCAAAGTTATAAAATGTTTTCACTTTAACAGCATTTTGTGGTGTTTTCATATCTTTTTATATATACTCATATATATATATATATATATATATATATATATATATATATATATATATATATTCGCTTGCTTCTTACCTACAGATTTTTAGGCAAATGAACTTATTTTACCTCGATGGCATTTGTTGATCGTCAGGGAGTACTGATGTTAGAGTTTCTCAGAACAATTTGGTTTAAGATTGATCATTAAGTAAAAATTAGTCCAGAAAGCAAATAGAATTAGCACCTGCAAGAGTGCTCCCCTCTTCACAAAAAGACCGGAATTTCTGGGTTTAGAATTACTCAGAAGGTATTCAATATACCTACAAACTCTTTGGTTAATGGACAAGTCCATTGTGATGATAAAAATTGTCATCTGAACTTCTTTTACCTCAAGATGTGTTTTAAAGGCATTTTAAGAATGTGGGAAACGCAAAGGAGGGGTACACAATGGAGTTTTTGCCGATTTCAGAGGTACACGATACACATTAGCTTAGAAAATTTACAAGGCAGAACTGTTACATAATTATTGGATCCCTAATACATTTATAAGGTATTGTAGAAATCATAATGGCGATTAGTACAGCTGATGGCCTTGACAGTGAGTGACAACGTTTGACCTCCCTCTCACCCCGCCTAGCGGGGATGGATCGTGAGAACCGGAAGGCAATACAAGGCCCCCTTCCGGTTTAAGGATATAGTAAGTAACTCAGTCAGTTAGAAGTTAGAAGCCAAGCTAGCAACATGTAAGCCACATCTGCGCAGATTGTCAGGGTTGGGATTTGTAATAAAGTAACATCAACATAAATCGAAGTCTTGTGTTTATTAATAAAAACTAACAATAACACAGGGCTTCTGATAACGAGAAATCCCAACAGAAACCAGACCCGAAATCCCCATACAAGAAAGACCAGACGAGACCTTAGAAGATATACCAGACCAAGATAGATGATAGACGATCAGAAGCAAAGCCGGCCAGAAGAATAGACGACCAGAGTAAGAAGTAAGAAAGGTATATAACGTTATATAGATTTGGTACGGTGAAAAGACCAGTATATAACAGAACTAACTCGTACAAAAAGTAAATAGAATGGATTTATATACTTATATTTGTATAAGTTAAGAGAAAGGAAATGAATCCGACGGTATGAGTATAGATAAAAGGATATGAAAACAACACAATATGCCGTTAAAGTGAAAACATTTTATATCATATTCATAGCTAATATTGAACAATATTTCGATTTATAAAAATCATCTTCAGAGCTTGTTTTTTTTACTCCGGACTCATCGAGAGAGGAGACGAAAATAATATGAATTCAAAACAAAAACATTGATATTGCAAAAAATTTATGTGGTAGTTCCAAATATAAGCACATCCGCCACGCGTTTCTCAGTGGCGACAGTCATGTATATCTTATTGTAACAGTTTTTGAAAAAAGAAGACATATTTCAAATTCGACAATAGACAAATTCTCTTTTTCAAACAGGATGAGTATTAACCCGTTGACGGTAGGCCTGCAACGGATTTTTAGAAAATATTTTTTTATTTTATTATATTTATTTTTCTATTTTTCTACTTTTTATTTTTTCTTATATATAAAGTAAAAAAGTATGAATGGTGTAAGGTTTTATGGGATAATATGAAATTTAAATTTGTTAGGAAGTATATGTCGGAAATGGTTATGTGAAGGAGATTTTATGATTTTTGACAAGTGTCGCTAAAATAAAGAGATATATTAAAAAAGCCTTGTCTTTGGGGGATGGTTTGATGGGTGAGAATAACGCAAGATTCCATAATTCTACGTAGTGTTTTATTGTGTATGTGAGTTAATATTTTGGCACCTTTAAAATCAAAGGTATGGTTATTGTCTAAAATATGTTTAGCTAGGGCGTTGTTTAGAAAACCTCGTTTAATATGATATCTATGTTCAGATAATCGTTTAGATAAAGATCTAGAAGTCTCTCCCACATATTTTTGTTACAATTAAAGCAATCTATTGTGTAGACTCCAGCTACGGAATGTGTGTGTTTATGATTATTTTTTATTCTGTAAAATGTTTTTGATTGTTTTAGTGGAGTGAGTAACTGTTTTAATACCTATCTTTTTTAAGGTTTCTATTTATTTTATCAGTGATAGGATTATTGGGAAGTATGATGTACCTATCAGAGTCGTTATTTTTGTTATGTTGTGTGTTATTGGGAGATGTAGTGTTATTATTTCTATTGTGTATTTTCAATGCCTTTTTTAGCACGGTGTATGAAGTTTAAAGGGTATTGTAATTTAAGAAAAGACTTTTCAATAATATTAAATTCTTCTTCTAAATATTTCTTATTGCATATCCAAAGTGCTCTAAGAAAGAAACCTATTATGATACCACTTTTTATCTTATTGTTATGGTGGGAATAAAAATGGATGTAGTCATTTTTGTTGGTATTCTTATGATAAACTTTAAATTCTAAAATGTTGTTATTGTTTATAATATAAGTGTGTCTAAAAATGGTAGGGTGTGATTTTGTTCAAGTTCATGAGTAAATTTAATGGAGGGTTCCACATCATTTAGTTTGTCAATGATATTAGTTAAATTACAGTTTTTCGGGTAAATGGATAACGTGTCGTCAATGTAACGGAAAAAATTAGAGTTATTAGGTAAAATATATTGAAAGGGACCGGATTCTAAGAATTCAAGAAATAAGCACGGCAATACGCCACTCAAAGGTGACCCCATAGGCAACCCGAACTTCTGTTTGTAAAAAGTTCCGTTATATTGGAAAAAACAATTTCTAGTGCAAAGTCTGCAAATTTGGACTATCTTGTTAATAGGTAATGGAAATTAAGTATTAATTTTGTTGAGATGGTTTTCTAGACGAGTAATACATTTGTCAACCGGGATACTTGTGTAAAGTAATTTGATATCTAAGCTTGCTAGACATTTGTTGTTCATGTTTATATTACTTGTATGTATTTATGAGATGAGGCTTGAAATAAATCTTTTTGATATTCCGGATTGCTGTCCTCATCTTTAATGTGTATAAACACAACTTTCAGCCCACAATAACCCCGGGTTCTGTTCAGGTGTTTGTTTTTAAATTACATTAAAATAGATCATCTTCAGACGATTACCCATGAATTCAAACGTGGTTTTGTAACAGTACGGTTTACTCGAAAAGAAATGAAGCTGCTAAATAATCTCGCAAATTTACAATCCTTGATTTATTACTTTAGATCAGGATTCTGTTATCAACACCAACACACAAAACCTTCAGTACACATGTAGCATAGATTATTGTCAACCCCTTGTATTTCTGAAGGGATAGCCCCTTTTCATATCACGGGCGGGACTTTCCATGGAATATTACAGAAAGTCACGTGGGACCTGGTTGGCTCTCAGTTTCAGCTTGGACGTCAGGCAGAGAATATATATCTGCTTTAGCTGGAGCTCACTGCACACGTGCGCTGTGTTTAGTTAGAGAAAGATGTTAGTTAAGTAAATAAAGGTTTAAATAAATAATATGGTTTTGTGGTTGATGAATGTCTTGGCAACAAGACTGACCTAGAAGAAGAAATGAATCAAGGACGACCAACCAGCAAGAACAGAGACGTTAGAAGAGACGCTAGAAGAAGAACGTAAGATACCAAAGATGAACAGAAGAATAATAGAAGTAAGGAAAGAGAGTATACAACACACACTAGAAGTAAAGACTATAACAGGGTGTCAAGTCCTTCGATTTCACGCATGTGAAGCCTGTAGGAGAACTGCCACCCCCACGTCTACTCACCTGTTTTTGTAGAATGTATTGCTGCCATCTTATGCAAATAAGTCTGCAGCATAAAAATGGTAGTTTGGTGAATGGCTCTCAGAGAACAGATTAATACGCGAGACAGCGAACGCGTTTAGATCCCGATAAGTCATTGTCACTTCTGTTACAGGTTTCGTAACTGAAATCGTTACCACTAGTTCAAGGAAGCTCCAAGCAGCATAAATGTTACTAGACTTATTGGCAGAAATGCGATTAGGTATTAAAAAAATGAATGAGGTTATTTATTCTAAAACAGAAATTTCAAATTGTCGTAAAGAACGCTATCACTTACCTAACCGCCTTAATATGACCAGGGACATGAAATTATACTTCTTGGAATTCCCTAGAACTAGTGGTAACGATTTCAGCTCCGAAACCACGTTTGAATTCAATGGTAATCGTCTGAAGATGACCTATTTTAATGTAATTTAAAAACAAACACCTGAACAAAACCCGAGGTTACTGCGGACTGAATGTTGTGTTTATACATAATAAAGATAAGGACAACAGTCCGAAATAACAGAATGAATTTTTGTTTGAGAATTTATTTAAATCTCTGGCAACGCCAGGATCTTCTAATTTGTGATTACCAACGTGTCTTTGTTTTTTGTCACACTTTTCTACGTCATCATGTCGTGACGTAGTAAAATAAATTGATTTGATAACGTAATAAATTGTGAAGCGCGCTTAACGTTATGCTAATATAATATTTTACGTGAGGTCTTATTGGGGTTTTGTATATTTTTAAAACATTTATCTCCCTTGAAATAAGATTTCTATCCATCTAGCTAATCATTCCATTTTTCTTTGATATAATAGACAAAGTATTATTAGAAGCTTTAAAAGTAGCATCAAAGATCGCATACCTCATTTACTTTTTTTAAAATTTCCCTGTTGCTTAATTTATATTCAACTTTGATGATTTTTTTATCTAATATGAAATTGTTATAGGTGATACACCCTATTAGACTAATGGAATGCACCGACGGGTTACTATAAGTAACAGGGATAATTGTGGCTTGGGGGTAAGCCAATGCGAGTAAGCCAATAACTCTATTTGTCGGACGTAATTTCAACTTCTCTGTATTGTATTTGTCTACTTTCTGTTAATACATTTTCCTACATTTGTTACCCGTCGTTTTGTTCTTATTTGACCCCTTAAAACCTCACAACAGAAATACTTTAGATTTTCTATGTTAGATTTTTATTTCCAAATATCTTCCGAATATGACAATTTATTTAGTTCCATTTCTGTTATTCCTTTTGATAATGGTTTAATAAGTAATTTAATATCATCAACAAATAGTTTTATTTCTAATTTTATATCATTAGGTAAATCATTTATGAATATTAAAAATAACAAATGTACCGATCTCTGAGGAACACAGTACGGTATATATTGCGTTTCAGAATAAAAACAAGAATTCTTCTAATATATAGCCTTGTAAGTGTTACTGTATGGCTGCACCACTTAGACTTTAACGAAACGTTCGGAGGAAAAGCTAGATGGAACTACATGATGATGATGCGTGCTGTCTTGAACAAATCTTGGAAGCAGAACCCCACAATAAGCAGCTGTACGGTCACTTGCTTCCTACAACACAAACCATATGGGTAAGATGAACAAGACATGCTGGATACTGCTGGAGAAGTAAGGACGAACTTATGTGGCGTTCTTCTGTGGACGCATACGCACGGACACACCAGTATTGACTGACCAGCAAAATCTTACATTGATCAGCTCTGTGCGGATATTGGTTACCATGCGAAGGACTTGCTAAGAACGTGGCGAGAGAGTCATCGAATCCGGTTTGATGATGATGATGATGATGATGATGATGATGATGATATATTATATCAAAAACTTTTTTATTAGAAATATTTATTCTTAAAGCCAAAGATTTGCTTTTCTTTTTTTTTTTTTTTTTTTTTCAAACATTTTCAATTTTGCTATTTTTAAAGTTTTATGTACATAAATAGCATTTCCACCAAAATTTATCTAAATGTTTGTGATGAGGCTTGAAGATTAGTATTATCTGCGTTATTCGGACTATTGTCCCCATCTTCATTGTTATTTGTACAACGTTTCGGCCAATATGCCTTCCGGCCTTCTTCAGGTATTTCTTGTCGGACTCGGGAACCTTCTCGGACTTGGGAAGCTTCTCGGACTCAGGAACCTTCTTTTCGAACTCGGAACTTTCTTTGTCGTAATCGGGAGCCATCACGGAATAGGTCTCAATGAATAACTGCGCTTGCCAAAGACAAAAAAAAGTTCCGTGATGGCTCCCGATTACGACAAGAAAGTTCCCGAGTTCGAAAAGAAGGTTCCCGAGTCCGAGAAGGTTCCCGAGTCCGACAAGAAATACCTGAAGAAGGCCGGAGGGCATATCGGCCGAAACGTTGTACAAATAACAATGAAGATGGGGACAATAGTCCGAATAACGCAGATAATACTAACCTCCAAAATTTGTATTATTTTTCTTACCTTTCCATATTTTTCTTACCTTTCCATTTTAATCTAGAATTTAGTATTTCTATTTCTGCTTCTTTTGCATTTTCCACACATAAGTGTTTCTGTAATACGAATTATCCTATTGTTGAGGGGGAAATAAAATTTAAGTTAACACAAAAATTCTTTGTTGAGGGAGCTCAAAAAACCGAGTCCAACGTTTACTGGCAGACTAATTTCTTCCTTTCCTTTTTATTCTCCAGTTGCTGTCTTCTTCTTCTTCTTCTTCTTCTTCTTCTTCTTCTTCTTCTTCTTCTTTAAAGCCTCTCCCAACTGCTTTGGTACTAAGAAAAGAATTCAATGCACAAACAATTACAATGTACAATAGTTACTCGGGAACTTTCTTGTCGTATTCGGGAGCCATCACGGAACTTTGAACCTTGAATACGACTAGAAAGTTCCCGAGTTCGAAAAGAAGGTTCCTGAGTCCAAGAAGGTTCCCGAGTCCGACAAGAAATATCTAAAGAAGGCCGGAGGGTATATCGGCCGAAACGTTGTACAAATAACAATGAAGATGGGGACAATAGTCCGAATAACGCAGATAATACTAATCTTCAAGCCTCGTCTCTAACATTCAGAGAAATAGCGGTTATTTTGTTATTTTTTCAGAGAACATTTTGGTTATTTTTTTTGTTTTTGATTTTTGTTTTTTGTTTTGTTTTTTAAAGTCGGGCTCTGTTACAACATAGGGTGCTAATTTTATTCCGAGGAGATGACCTCGAGTTTAAAATTCCGACAACATATTTAAAATTCCTCTCTTAGGGTGTGTTTTCAGCTAGTTATAATTCAGTTTTTTATTTGTGAATACGCTTTGCATGTGAGTTTTATATAATTAACTAAGAATGTATAAATCAGTTGATATTAGCAAAAATAGGATTTCAAGAGATTAAATCAATTTTCCTTTCTTCATTCGACGATAATTCAATTTGTTAATCTGCCAAGCGAAAAGGAAATCAATTTTGTCTGGGTTTGACCCTTACTCATTCGATTAAACGATTTTCCGGATCGAATTGTTTTTGGATAACTTCCACTCTTCTCTTTTAAATTATTTATTAATCATCAATTAATCGATCACAGCAAATATATGCACCCTCCGGGTGCGAGATATTAACAGTGATGTGGTCTGGATAGTCTCGATTCTTCCTCTGACCCCCAATTTCCACAGTCTCTTTTCTAGGCCTTTGGGAAACGTTCCAAGAGCTCTAACTACAATCGGTATCACCGTCACCTCCATGTTCCACATCTTTTATAACTCTGGAAATATCTAAGTATTTGTCTCATTTTTCTTTCTTTCTTTCTTTCTTTCTTTCTTTCTTTCTTTCATCGATTTTCACTCTATCGACCGCTGGAACGGCAAAATCTATTAGATGACAAGTTCTTTTCTTAGTAATTAAAAGAAGGCCTGATCTTTTGGTCGAAATTCGGTGATCTGTTTGTATGAGAGAATTTTATTCTAAGCCCCACCGACCAGGCTAATAAAGTGTTATAATTTTATACATACATACATACATACTATTGGAAATTGGGTTATCTGCCCTCTACCGGAAGTCCGGACAATAGGGGGCGGAGATAGAACCCTGACTCAACAGAACAGAGCCCGCACCCGTGAGAGAAACATGTTAACTCCGACAGGCTGACATCATAGAAGTAGTGACCTTACCGGACAACTTCGGGACATTGCTGAGACAGATACAACAAAGTTAAGTTTCTTAAACCTCTACATACTTATATATATGTTCTCTGGCAAAGTAACAGAAATATCGAGGTGAATTAGTATCTCTGTCGTAAAGGAAAGGAGACAAGGCAATTATAGAGGATATAATTGGGTTAACAATTTCTTGGTTGAAGTATTAAAAGTGTGAGTATACAAATGGTGTTTAAATGTCTGTAAGAGGTTGCCAGAGAATTTCTCTCGCCGGGATATATGTAAGTATGTAGAGGTTTAAGAAACTTAACTTTGTTGTATCTGTCTCAGCAATGTCCCGAAGTTGACCGGTATGGTCACTACTTCTATGATGTCAGCCTGTCGGAGTTGACTTGTTTCTCCCACGGGTGCGGACTCTGTTCTGTTGAGTCAGGGTTCTATCTCTGCCCCCTATTGTCCGGACTTCCGGTAGAGGGCAGATAACCCAATTTCCAATAATACATACATACATACACACACACACACACACACACACACACACACACACACATATATATATATAAATGTATTTCCGAGGTATTATTATTATTATTATTATTATTATTATTATTAGCAAATATAAGCACTCTCCGAGTGCAAATATTTAAGTTTTAATGTAATAAAATATGATATTAAATTAGAAAGGCTAATGAAACTAAATAAGAATGCAGATAAAAAGATTTGAAACAGAGTGGGGGTAATCGAAACATAGAAACAAACTGAAACTTATTCTTACATCACTCCGGTCTTTCATTGCTAAATTTTCCTAATTTAACTATTTAGTTAAAATAGGAAGTAAAGAATAAAATTACAGTTATATCTTCTTGTTAATGGATTTCTTTTAAGATTTATTCCCGAGATTTTTGCTCATAATCATTAAGATAAAACCAAACAATTAGAAATCAATACTACTAGGCACATATTTATTAAAATCAAATTTTAATATCAATATGCAAATTAGCCTTCCCGTTTAGACTGTAAACCGTTATTTTATTGTATATATAAATACAATTGTATGCTATTAGTATGTAGATATGTATATATGTCCAACATATCAAACTTCCGGTTTCGACCGGGGGCCCAGTGAGCTTCGGCCGCTGGACCTTACAAGTTAATAGCGTCGATCCCAGGGGGCTATCCCCCCAGGCAATACCTGCCCCCTTGACTTAAAGGGGTAGGGCTGGGTTTATTGCCCGGTGCCTGAGGCGCCCCTCTTGAGGGGAATGCCGAATGGATCGACGCAATTTTTGTTCTTTCCCACCCATGAGCTTTGGCTTGTGGGTGGGCCGACGTTAAAACGAGGCCTTGTGCCCAGCCCATACAAGTGGGGTATGAGGCAAATACCTCTAACTCCGGTTTCGACCGGAGGTCCAGTGGCTTCGGCCCTGGATCTTACAAGCAAACATCGATTATCCCAGTGGGCTATCCTTTAAAGGGGTAGGGCGGGGCTTATTGCCCAGTGCCTGAGGCACCCTCTTGAGGGGGTAAATGCCGACGGGATCAACGCATTTTTTGCACCTGCCACCCATGAGCTTCGGTGCGTGGATGGTCCCACATTAATAGGGCCTTGTACATAACCCGTACACGTGGGGTACGTGGTAAATATCCCAATATGTAAATAATATTAATATTTATAATGTATTAATTAAGTATTAATAATGTAAAACAATTTTATTGATAATTGGGGTTTAAATAAAGATAAAATCATGAAGAATGTGACATAAATAACTAAGGAATTTGTGATTTGAGTAGTAATATAGTTTCTGTTGCAGACAGAAAAACTCACAATCTCCATTATAATGAGATTATTTGAGTTTTTCACATCAGTTATATCCGATTTTTTTTTCACTGGATCTTGAGTGACAGCAAATCTCTTTCAGATCTCCTGGATTTTTCTAAGAATCCTAACCGATTTTTGAAGTGCTGTGAGCTGGATGGTTTCAATTCTTCCTCTAATCGCCAGTTTATTGAATTTTTCCAGATTCTTGGTGATTGTTCCAAGGGACACAAATACGATTGGCGTCACTGCCGATTTCCGCAGAAAACAAAAGAAAAAACAATTTAGATATAAGAATAAACTTTATATACAATATATACAATTTGAATATTCAATGTTCTTTAAACGGTGTTGAGAACAATATATGGCTGTAGGTAATTGTGTGTGCGAGATGCTTATGTTTTTGTTTATGTTTGTAACTGCTAGTGTTCGTTTTGATATCAACATGTATGTGTCAAAATTCTAGTAGTTTTGTAAAACAAAAGTACGTGAGTGAGCTTGTGTCGGGTTGAGAGGGAGCGAGAAAAAACAAAACGAAAAAGAGTCGGACCTGATGTAGGTGTTTGTCGTGTCTCTGGACAGTGTCTTCTCTCCAACTGAATCTTTCAACAGTTGGGCCTTTTTATAATCTTTTTTTTTTTATGCATACGTCAGAATTTAGTCAAAATTAATATCGTCTGATTTCATGATATATGTAAAAAAAATTCCGATATCGAATATTTGTATTACTTACATAATTCGTAAACCGTTGGCTTGGGATTATTTACATTCGAGCGATTGTTCTAAAATATTTATAAAAATATTGTTCTTTCTATTCTCTTTTGTTTACACAATTCAAAACCTAAATCATAATATATAATTGTAAAACTAATTGTTTAAGAAAACTTAATTATTTTATTTTACGTGTACATAGAAATATAGGAGTTAATCAGTTTGGATAGCAAAGTCCCAGAGAATAATAGCTTCTTTGGCTTCCATTATTGGTTTATTATCCTCGTACCCCACTTGTACAAGATTAGGCACAAGGCCCTATTAACGTGGGACCACCTACAAGCCGAGACTCATTGGTGATGGGTTTTAAAATTGCGTCTATCCCCTCAGTATTCCCCCTCAAGGGGGGCGCCTAAGGTACTGGGCAATAAACCCAGCCCTGCCCCTTTAAATCGAGGGGGCAGGTGTTGCCTGGGGGGATGGCCCCCTGGGATCGACGCTCTTGGTTTAAATCCGGGGTGGACAAGCTGCCCGGAGGATCCGCCCGGAGCTTCCATTATTGGTTCTGGTTACACCATTTTTCACATTTCAGTGTTCCATAGTATTTGTATATTTTCCAATGTATATTGTCCTATTTTACCATGCCTTTCTTTATAGTGTGGGGATTATCTTCCCTTTACCAGGAAAAGTTATCTTCCCGCGGTGTTACCGTTTGTTCCCACTAGGGAACCTCTGGTATTTAAGCGCCTGATTTAAACTTCTCTTCCTCTTTTAGCTACATCTTCTCAACGAACTGATATGGGCTAGAGTCTATCTACCCCTTTCTCGGTGGGGCTCCGACCCCCCCCCCTCGTCACTGTAAGTGATTTATACAGCATGGATTATCCTTAGTCTCATGTCTGTAACTTTTATATTATATGTATATTTAGGTATCTATTTGTATCTTGTATTAATATTCATGAATGTGTACTTTTATATTACCTTGTCTGTATCCTGTATTTTATGTATCGTTTCCATGTGCTGTTATCTATATAAAATGTTTTGTCTCACAAACGTGTCGGAGTTTGTTATGTTTCAACTAGTTAGGACTTTGTTATAACTTTGAACCTTACAATATTTTATGGGTGTTAAGATTGGACAACCAGAGACTAAGGGATCAGTTGATTTAGTTTTTTGTTCACCTAGTCTACATATTAAGTAGTAATGATCGGTTTTTCATAATGTTTTCCTGATAATCTTTAATTGGTAGGACCTGGTCTTGTACTGCTATTATCAACCCTTCAGCCCAGTACTTTTCAACCATCGATTAGTTTTTACTATATCAATATCGGCATTTCTAATTCTTTGTTCGTGTCGTCCATGTAGGAGTTTTTGTTCCCAGGTGCTTTTTAATTGATTTTGTACTTGTGTTTTTACTTCTTACTTTATGTTTTTGCTGCCTTTATTGCTTGATCTTTTATGTGAATTTCTTTTAATGTGAGGTGGAGTTGTTTAGCAAATTCACTGCTCTCTTTACAAATTGAATAATTCTTCTTCTACTTTTTGTGTTTGTTTAATAACATCGAATCTTTTGTAGTGTCTAAGTGTTTTTTTGTAGTGGTTATTTTGTGGGCTAATTCTAGCTAGATTAAGCCTATTCCATTTTCTTTCTTGGTGTAGAGACGATCTATATCTACTTTTGAGTGATGCATTCTGTGGCAGGTTATTACTTTCTTAACTTTGGTATCCATCTTTCTTTTTTTCTATCTTTTTTGTTTTTCTTTTTAGTTGACGTCCAGTTTATTATATCAAATCTGTATATCACTACTGGTATTTCTTGAATGTTAATCGCTATAACTTTATTTTTCGCATTCAGTCCTGTTGCATCCCTCTATATGGCTCTTATTCTCCAAATAGAATTCTTTTCTCATTATTTTTTCTTCATTTATAAAATAATTGATACCATTCGCTTCATTAATTCCAAAATATTCATAGGTTTTTGTTGTGTTCTAATTCTGTAATTTCTGTGTTTATATCTAGAGTCACGGTATACTTCGGTAGCTGGTTTGTTAACTCATCAAAAGACGCCACCCTTATAGATGATTTTACTGATTGAACTGTTTGATTCTGGCCGTTGACTTATGAGGTTTATCCACTAAAGACCTCGTGACGAGCGCCGTTTTCTCGCTTTTGTGCTCATCCACCTTGCATTACATCTACCATTCTGCATCCCATGGCTTCCGATGCAATACGCTTGTGTAACGTGTATAATATTCTCTTTCCCCTAAATCTGATATTCAGTGACAAACCGGAGCAACATCACTGAATGATTATGGAGGATGCATGTTTTTTTTAACGTGGAGTTTGACCTCTCCTTTTTTTATTGTCGCAGAGTTATGCAATGCTGCAATGTGAGTTTTAATTCTCGGTAAAGAAAAACATACTTACGCCTTTACGCTTAGAGGAAAAGTTAAATGAGAACTACATAAGGATGAAAAAATACTTACGCCTTTACGCTTAGAGGAAAAGTTAAATGAGAACTACATAAGGATGCTGCGTGCTATCTCCAACAAAATCCAGGAAGCAGCACCCCACAAAATGCAACTGTACGGCCACTTCCCTCCTATCACACAAACTATACTGGTAAGACGAACAAGACAATGTGGACACTGATGGAGAAGTAAGTATAAACTCATGTGATGCTCTCATGTGGACGCCTACTCATGGACACACCAGTGTAGGACGACCATCAAAAACCAACATCAATCAGCCCTGTGTGGACACTAGATACAAATGGAAGACCAGACAGGAGCGATGACCGATAGGGATGGGTGGCAAGAAAGAGTCATGGGAATCCGAGCTGTCATCACGACCTGATGAGGATTTCTAGAGTGATGTTTTTAGACTTTACTTGTGAGTCTTTCGTAAATGTTACTTTCGCTTATTTTTCCCGACCAGATTGCATCATGTTATATACAGAAATATAGATATCTCCCCGATTCACTAAGTCATCAAATTTCATGTCACCCCACGCACCGCAATGAACGGAAAGTGCCAACCGGATGTGAACGGGACGGGCACTAAATCAAGTGACGAATTTTCGTCTCTGCGCACGCACCCTCGCGCAACCTACAAATAAAAAATAATATTAGAAACAGAATTTGGATTTCCGACCAATAGAAAACGTTCCCCCCAAAATTCGTGGAAAGGCTTTTTTAGAGCCTACCCCGTGCTTTAAATAAAGCTGACTTAGGTCGATCGACAGTAGATCACAGGGTGATCGTACTAGGAAGATCGGCTCGTCCCAATCCCAGGCCGACAATCAAAGGAAGCAGCGCCAGACCACACCATACCGGCGTCACGCATCCCCGAAACATGAAATTTCTACACCTCAAGTCCATCGCGACCTATATCTCTCACCTACCCCCTAACCTCTTGACCGACCGAGGCACCCTTTAAAAGGGACGGCGAGTACGAAATCCGATATCATCTTCTTAACCCAAACTACGGTGACAATCATCTGAAATCCCAAATACCACTCACTTCGGCCACGAAATACTAACGTTGGATCATCTGCCCACATCAACTAGAACTTGCCTTCAACATATAACATTACCAACTTACATTGGACTCTGCTCTCACGTTTTCACAACTACTACCACTGGGACATCTGCATACCTCACTACTACTACTGACGGACCATTGAACATATCAAGCGCCTTAGAACATACTACTTACACTTACAAACGACTATCACCAATATCGGACATTCTGCTTAACCCATTTCAACCGTGTAACCTTTGTATTTGCTAATACATTCTTAAACTAAAATCTGTGTTTGTCTTTTCCTTGTCACCATACACTTCATAATAACACTGTTTATCACAATCCACCTGTAGCTGAAATATTCCACAATGCTTAGTAGACTTCTAGATTATCATTTCTCTGAATGTTTGAGATGAGGCTTGAAGATTAGTATTATCTGCGTTATTCGGACTATTGTCCCCATCTTCATTGTTATTTGTACAACGTTTCGGGCGATATGCCCTCCGGCCTTCTTTAGGTATTTCTTGTCGGACTGAATTTTGGGAACTTATAAAACCTAATGTCTTGATTTGGCTAGAATATCTACCTATTTACTTATGTATGATTTTTTACCTAGACTCATATTGTGTTTTTTTTGTTTTTTTTTTTTTTTAACACAAACTCCTACCCCAGCTATGGTTAGCGGAATGAGAACAGGATACCTCCGTGGAATAAATAAAGGGTTTGGTTCAAAGTTCCGTGATGGCTCCCGATTACGACAAGAAAGTTCCCGAGTTCGAAAAGAAGGTTCCCGAGTCCGAGAAGGTTCCCGAGCCCGACAAGGTTCCCGAGTCCGACAAGAAATACCTGAGAAGACCGGAGGGCATATCGGCCGAAACGTTGTACAAATAACAATGAAGATGGGGACAATAGTCTGAATAACGGAGATAATGCTATTCTAGATTATCATTAATTTTTGCATATGACTTTAAATCGTCCATGAAGAATAGATTAAGTTTTTAGTAATAGCTTTATATCCATAGTCTGTGTTTAAAGTTCTATGGAGATAGGTATTAGAACTCCACAAAAAGAAGAGGAAGAAGTGATTTTACTTGGAAGATTATTTTCATTATTATTATCTTATTATAATGGAGATTCGGTGCATGTCTTCTTGTAACCGAAACTACGTCACTGCTTTTTCACAGTACCCTCAGTAATTGTGTAAGTTTATCAATGAGTATTTAATTCATAGTCAAAATCATTAGTACATAGAATAAAGAACAACCCTGTATCATATATACTCAGAAATTAAGTATGCAACATTAAATGGTCCACATTGTTTCTTTAATTTTTTTAAATAAATACATGTCCGGTATTATTGATTTATATATAGTTTATTTTATTTTAATATATATTTAAAGTTATTTAACGTATAGAGTTTTACGAGAAAATTATTCACAAACAAGAAATAGTCACATAATGTTTTTCTACATTAAATTTGAAAACCAGACAGGAGCGATGATTGATAGGGATGGGTGGCGAGAAAGATTCATGGGAATTCGAGCTGTCATTACGACCTGATGAGGATATCTAGAGTGGTGTTTTTAGACTTGTCTGCTTTTCATTACGAGTTTAAATTTAAAGACAGGTTCATCAATCATACTTACCCCCTCTGCATAAAAATAAACTCAGTAACAAAAAATATACTTACTCCCTCTAACGACAGTTTCATTAATCATGCTTACCCCCTCTGCTTCTTCACGGGGTTTTAAAGAAATAAAAAGTTGTTCTGTTGTTAAATGTAATATTTTGCAATAGAATTATTAATCAATATTAATAAGTTTATAATATAATCTTATTAATATCAATTCATAATTTATATTTTATAATACGGTGAAAAAAATAATTTCTGTTTTTTATTATTATCGGTCTTTACGCCAAACGATAATAAAAATAGAAATTAAACAAATATTTTTAATTTGACGCCCACCAAAGAAAAAACCTTAAATTTGAATTAATTTGAATTTAACTGTTAGAAACTTAGTTTTACTAGAAAGAAAAACATATTTATTTGAATTTTAACAGAAAAACTATTTTTTTATGTCTATTATAAGATTTATCTTTTTAAAAATATAAGATTTCAAAGATCTGTTTACATTTTTTTTACGAAAGAGCGTGGTAAAAAAATATTTTAGATAATTTTGGACGTCGATAAAATCAAAAATAAAATTCTTTAAAAAGTATACATTTTTTACACTAAAATTAAAATATTAGTTCAATTAGCCATATTACTTTGTTGGTCAATAAGTATGCTCAATTTACAGAGACTGATGACAAGGGGGATCGCAGGAAATTCTTCTAAAAAATCAACAAAAATAAACTATCCGATTTTAATAAAAACTTTCGGTATATAAAGTAATAAAAAAAGAACTTTTATTGTAAATAAATGTTTACTAAATTGAAAAGGCTAATTTTTTTTTTTTTTTCGTTAGTTTTTCTCTGAATGTTTGAGATGAGGCTTGAAATTGAGGAGTTCAATTGGACACATGGCCTAGTGGATAAGGTAGTTAGGTTAATACAGTTCTAAGTGACAGTTATCTCTGGATCCCGAGTTCAATCGTGAGTAGAGCCAGTTAGAAAAATAATTAACACAACTCCTACCCCAGCTATGGTTAGCGGAATGAGAACAGGTTACCCCTGTGGACTAAATAATGGGTTAGGTTCAAAGTTCCGTGATGGCTCCCGATTACAAGAAAGTTACCGAGTTCGAAAAGAAGGTTCCCGAGTCCGACAAGAAATAACTGAAGAAGGCCAGAGGGCATATCGCCCGAAACGTTGTACAAATAACAATGAAGATGGGGACAATAGTCCGAATAATGCAAATAATACTAATCGTTAGTTTTTGTTTCGCACATTGATCCCCCGTATAAATTTCTTCGTGATTTTTTGGTGGAAGAAAATGAATTTTACGTTTTTGGAAAGATAATTTAATGACGAAACATGTGTAAAAGAAATCGATACTCTGACGTTTTTGGTAGTAGGACGTCTCGCAATTTTGAAACTTAAGTCTCGTAAATAAGAAAAATATTTATCCTTTTTTTTTTTTCTAAATCTTTAGCTTATTTTCTAAGGAATGTTATAATAAAAGTTCCAGTTGTCTACCTTTTTATTTTTTATAGGGATTTTTTTTAATTTATAAAATGTAAAATAAGTTCCCCCGTTTATTGGAAGGCAAAAGCGTATTTATTTAATTAAAGGAAACATTGTTTTAAAATATGTAGTTAAACATAAGGAGATTCTATTTAATCGTCTTAATAAAAAAAAGATATTGAAAATAATGTTTGAACTAAAAACTGTCGTAGTTTTTATGGGGGCTTGTTGGGGACATAATATTCTATTAACGTTTGAACAGCTGCAGCTGCGAATAAGTTCAAATATGTTCAAATCCGTGGAAGTATACTAACTGTACAATGGCCAAATTAATGTTTTGTAAATTAGTATTTCGTTCTCCCAAGTTAGATATATATCTATATTTTATCAGAAATGTATCGAAGAAAAAAAAGGTCTCGCTTTTTATATTTCCGATAGAATTTTATTGTAAATGATTTTTAACATTCTAATTTTGATTTTCCCCGCTTTTTTTTTTCAATAATATTAAGAGTTAAATATTAAGGCATCAACGAAATGCTAATTATGAATAATTTGTTTTTGTTTCAGTCTAAAAATTATTACATGTATGATTATCCATAGAAAATTACGTTGCTTTATTTTTTCGCGCCAATATGCTATAACTATGTCAACAAAGATTAAGAATGTATAATAAATTTATCTAAAATGCAAAAACGTACGTTACATATAACAGATTTTTTTATATTTTTTTAGCACATAAACTTAGAATTGTTCTTTATACAAAACGTAAGTAAAAACAGTAAAAAGATAATTTTCCATTTTTATTAGGCGTTTTAAAATATTTCTAACAATTTATGCACTTACGAAAACTACTTCTTCAAAACGTATACTTTCGTTTAAAAAAATAAGGTATACATTAAATAGATATTTATTTCTAGAATCTAAAAATATAACATTTTAAACTTAACATCAGACTTTTCATATTTTAAATGAATTTTAATAGCAAAAATACTAAATTAAAGTTTCAAAATAAAATAACAGATGCATTATAAAATTCATTAATTGATAAATCAATACTGAAAATTTCATTAAAATCGGATAATTACCAGGTTTTGGTAATTTTTTTTTTCAATCGCAAAGGTTACATTAAAATTGTAAACAAGCCAATAAAACAACTTAAAAAGAACCAAAAATGGCGTCGGCGAACAAAATTGGCCAAAACAAATCGTTTTAAATATATTAAAAATAAATTGCTAATTTTTTCTTTTTTTAATGATGGTCAGTATGTTACTACTTATCGATTTAGACAAAGTTTGACCTTAAATAATAGATTTGATTATTTTTAATTAGCTTTTAAAACTCGTAGCAGCCGATGTTTTTGCCAGTACCTAGCTTATTATCAATCCGCCAAAGAATATCATCATCTTTTAACAATACTTTAGATAATCGAAATATCTGAGACTAAATATTTTCCTTATTCTACACTTTTTTTCGGGGATGGGGGTGTGGGGGACTCCAAACTTTTCTCTTTCTTTTGATTTATGTATTTGGCTGATATATTTGAAAACTGAAAATATATCTTTTGTTCTTTTTCAGATAAACTGCTGAATGGTGGATTGTATAGGAATGATTCCTTCTGACAAGAAGGCTCTCCAGCAAGGATCCCCAACAAAGACAGACCGAGTGTGTCGAAAGTTGATGAGATTGGGATTGATCCAGACTTTCCTCGGATTCAGTTGCACGGTGTTAGCCTGCGTCTGTCTCGACCACTTGAGACATCACCATGTTCTTGCAGCTCTATCTGGTGGCGCCCTCTTTTGTTCATTTTGCGTAAGTATTCCGACCCGCTTTCAGGTAGCACCAATCATTGAAACATAACTACCCTCGAAGTATGCACAAGTTCCATTTTATCTATTCTATTTTTGTTATTTTTTAAAACGTCTCGGTCGGTCAATTCACTTGGCGTTATCAATTGAATTAGCATGGTAAAGATTTTTGTTTGTAACTAGTGTTCCATTGTCACACACACACACACACACACACACACACATATATATATATATATATATATATATATATATATGTGTGTAAACAAGGTTTGTTTAGAATGGCTTTTGCCGATAATTTTTTGGAGAATAAGTGCTTAATTGGAGTCGTACCTAATTTTGAAAATTAATTAATTAATAATGAATTAGGCGGGAATACCTATTAAATGTATGGCTAAACAAATCGAGAAAAATCAATCTCTGTATGTACATTTCGGCCTATTAGGCCTCATCAGCAGAGCTATAGATCGGAAGAACGCCCTGTGCGTGATTTGAAACCGGACTGCCAAGCTGACAGGCCGATCCCATAACCCCAACACCAAACGAACTTCTTAGATTTTATGATTTGTTTAGAGTAGGTTAACATTCCTCTTCTAGTGACTTTTATTACACGACGATATGATAAGTTGTAAACAAGGTTTGTTTAGAATGGCTTTTTGCCGATAATTTTTTGGAGAATAAGTGCTTAATTGGAGTCGTACCTAATTTTGAAAATTAATTAATTAATAATGAATTAGGCGGGAATACCTATTAAATGTATGGCTAAACAAATCGACTCCAATTAAGCATATATATATATATATATATATATATATATATATATATATATATATATATTATAAAAAAAACAAGACACGAAGAAATGACTCTCAAAGCTTGCAAATATAGAGTTAACCACGAGTGTGGCAGACAGGTGAAGGGTTAAAGAAATAACCAAACAACTAGAATTCGAATAAAAGACATGTATTGGACACATAAAACAATAAGGTTGCAAACTTTTAGTTCGTCTGCACAAATGTTTATGATTTGTCACTTAACTGATATCCCAAGGTAGGGTATTATCGGAGCCCTTAACTACGGCCTTCTGATAATTCGGATATGATAGACTTCTATTTTGACGTCCGACTCCGATGCTGGTTGTTGAGGAAGAGATGGAGCGACCCTTTTTTTTTAGGTCTGTGTCCGTTCAAGGCTGAATCAGAAGAGGGTACAAGAATGTGCCTATTTCGGCTTTGCCGCCAAAGAATGCTGGCTCGTGATTGGTTGGTTCGAAACAGAGGCTCGTAGACAAGGACGAAACCCCATACGCCAGAATTCTCAATTATATATTATATATATAATATATATATAATTGTTGCAGATCCAGCGAGAGAAAAGTAAATATTTCATAATAAAAAAAGGTCGCAAAATGGTTTTATTTTTTTCTATTTTATTTCAATAGGCGTGAAACGTGTTACGGATTCTTTAAAATTTTCTTCAATCTAATACCAGTATGGTTTATGTTGTGACTTATTTTAATATATCGTCATTTTTATGCTAGAAGGAGGGGTAATAAATCATACAGGTTAATTTCAGTTGATTTCCATGCTCAGTCAAGTCATCAGTGTTTATTCGGTGAATTTCTTTGCCTCCTTTCTTCCTTTCTTGTTTAGTGCGTATATTTATGTGTATATTGGGGGTGGGGTATTTATAGTAGGTTTGTGTGTATATTGTATATATTTTGTGTGAATTTGGGGGTGTCCAGAAAATGTGTGTATATAGTGCATATACATATCCAAGTATGTCCAATGGTGTATATACACACCTATATAGGCATATATTTTCTAGGCTATCAAATGGATTTAATATGTATGAGAATGTGCAGTAGTTTCCATACATAGATTATACTTTATGTTAATTTGATGTGCGTGCGTGTGTGTGTGTGTGTGTGTGTGTGTGTGTGTGTGTGTGTGTGTGTGTGATCTGTTTGTAATGGTTTTACTTTTCTATGATTAGAAATAGTAAATATTCATCTGTGATAAATAGACATTACTTAAAAATTTCCGTTGCTACGTGCGTGGAGATGTTTTGGTTGCATTAAGGTTTCTGTTATTTGTTCGTTTGGTGTTGCTTTTGTGTAATGCAATTCTCTCTACAAAAACTATATGCAGCTTAATCAATTTATTTATAGTTTGAGAATTTGGTTGTATAAACTACATTTTAAAACTGCAGTTAAGGTCTCTGAATACTACGTTCTGGTGCTAAGCATTTTTGAACAGTAAACTGGAACGTCACTTATACCGTATACTCGCTCCAGTGTGCGACTTCTCACTAGTCTCTGCTACTTCTAGTCACTCCAGTTGCTCCTCGTGCTCGTGTCTGAAGGCACTCACACTCTATAGATATAGAGTTTTTTTTATTGTCTTGATCTCCTCTACCCAGGCATAA
>CM042156.1:74063338-74148338 GCA_023376005.1 Doryteuthis pealeii
CCACTTCTACATCCTTTATGGGTAGTCTTCTCTTCAAGGTGGGTAACTTATCAGTTTCATTCACTGCGTTGTAAAGGAATACAGAGAATTTCTGATTCTTGGACAGCACCGGTTAGTCTGAAGAAAACTGGAAATGTTCCGATCAACGGGCATCCTAACGTTTGGGCGGAAACATTTCCATGTGAGGAACATTTGGTTATGACGCTGCGCACAGGACGGAACCTGTTAGTGTAGGGCCATTCACGGCTTTTAAGTTTCATATAAGCCCTATGTCTCTGATGTATGCATACAACTGTGTTCTTACAGCAAGGTTGGTCCAACATTCGTTCTTGATCACTCAAAGTTTTTTTTTTATAATTATATAATATATATTTTCAACATATATATATATATATATATATATTATATATATATATAATGTGTGTGTGGGTGTGTGTGTGTGTGAGAAGGTAAACAAAAACAATTGTGTTTGATATAGCCTTAGCAGACAATGTCTGGGAATATGTGCTTAATTGAAGTCATGCCTAATCTGAAATTAATTAATTGATAATTATGAATTAGGCGGGCATATCGTTCAAATGTAGGCTAAACAAATCGAGGAAAAAGTCAATCTCAAGCCGAAATGTACATACAGAGATTGATTTTTTCTATAACAGAGAATTAAGAAACATTAATTTCATAAAAGTTTAAAAATAATAAAAAATGAATTTTAAAAAAATGATCGATGGTTTATTTTCACCCGTTCGATCAGGAAAAAGCCCCCCCCAAAAAAAAAAACGTGCAGGGTGAGAACTTAAAATTCTTTTTTCCTTTTTTTTTTTCTCAAAAATTTCAATTTGTATCATTTTTGAAAAAAAAAACAACAAAACATTTTTTCGATTGAGCAGGAAATTATTTTTTTTAAATTAATGAGATTAAAAATTTTCGAAATATGAATTTTTTTTTCTCTAAAACTTTTTAAAATTCCTTCTCTTTAATTCAATCAGCTGGACAGGGTTTTAAATATTTAAATAGTTTATATATATCGCATCTCTAATTGAAAATTTTTTGGTTTTTTTTTAATTGAGAAGAACTTGAATAAAAAAAAATATAATTTATTTTTTTGCACGTATCGAAAAGAATCTGCTATTGCTAGAAAAAAACGATAGAGCAACGCAACGATTCTCGTTAATTTCATTTTTTCTTCTTATCAATCAAATAAGGTAAAAAAAAATAATAATGAATGAGCAAAAAGTAGAAAGGCACGTGGAACATTAAAATTATAAACATCTCTTTAAGGAAAGCTGATCTGGTGTCGCTGTTGAGTTGAAAATGGTCGGACGAATTGACTAAAATTGGTGTCGGGAATCTAAAATATCCTAAAAAACAGATCGATCGATACATTTGCTCCTACGTATTTTCCATGCCTTATAAATTGATATGAATATAAACAGTTTGTTTATTAAGAGCTTCCAGTGATACAAAAGAACTGTTTAAAACTGTTAGCATTTATCTATTCGATACTAAATATCCCCCTCTTATATATTATATAATATATTATATAATATATATAATATATATATATATATATATATATATATAATATACATGTGTGTGTGTGTGTGTGTGTGTGTGTGTGTGTGTTGCTTAGCTAGTGGTAGAGCATCGACAGAAATCACAAGGTCTTGTTTTCGATAACGAATCTCCACCAACTCAGGTATGAGTTAAACATATTCTTGTGCGGTAAAGTGGAGGGCTGACAGTTAGGCGTGGAGTCTCTTCCATCAAAAAAAACAAATCACCCTTGTCTAGCGTTAGCAAAAAGGATTAGACTCCCTTGCGTGTCGGCTGATACGCAATAGGCCACTCTTGCCAACTTTACTTACTTAAGCAATTCACACACACACAAACACACACACATGGGTAATAATATATTCATATATATATGCGTACCGAGATATCTCTGTCTCATACATATGCACGATACTCACACACACACATACCACACACTAGGCGAGGCACAGACAGAATGACACAGACTGCTCTCTCTCTCTCTTTCTCTACTCTTTCTCTATCTCTATATCTCTCTCTCTCACACACACATACACACACACAACATATATATATATAATGTGTGGCGTGTGTGTGCTTTGTAATGAGATGTGTCCTTTTGGGGATAGTGTTTAACACAATATTGTAGAAAACGATTATTAACACCATTGCTTTTTGCCTTGGGTGTCAGATTATATTAGCATTTAGTACATACATCTCAAATACGAGATTAAAAATGTATGACCATAAAAATCTTAGCTTTAATCCGACAAATAGAACAAATTGAGGAATTAAAAGATTAGTTGTCTTTATTTACAAATTAAAATTAAAAAAACCCAAAAACAAAACAAAAACAAACACCTGATGCCTTAAATGAGCATTAGAATCTTGATTAGTCTGGTATCCTGAGCGTAAGTTCAGCAAATACGCATATTTAGACTATTAAGAAGTGTCATATTTGAAATAGTTGAACCGTACTTCAATTAAGTGAATTTAGAAAAAGGTGATTATATTCTCACCACTGAAAAATATCAAATTTCAATTCACATCTAAGTGTTGAACTTGATCACGCAAAAGAATAACTCAACCATAGTCTTTAACATGTACATGTCTGTCAGTATCTGTAAATATATGATATATATATATATATATATATATATATATATAATATATATAATATAATACATAACATAACATTGACAATACATAACATAACATAATATAACATATATATATACCCTGAATAATGGAGAATGAAGGTGAAAAGTTTAGGCATATAAAGGTGCTCAATGCTAAAATAGCAAATCAATTTTAAAATTAGAGATGAAATTATGAAGATAATAAACCCATTTTCATCTTGATTTATATATATATATATTATATATATATATACTATTATATATCAGACGTAAAGTCGTAAGATGTGTTTCTTTTTGTCCCCATTTACGATGGTGTCCTGTTACTATAACACTACACTTCATGAGTCACATGGAGACACACTCAAAGGGCCCCCCCCCCCCATGTTAGAAAATTGGATATAAGGCGTGTGCCAGATGGCCACTCTACTTATAGATCGCGCGATAACCACGTGACAACTTATTGGCAACCACTGGCAGGTTAGCTCTGTGCTGATATTGTTATTATACCGGCTGTTCTGGTCATACCTACCACAATACTTGAATCTCGTGCGCGACGGAACATAGATTATATCACAGGACTTATTTCACTTTACCAAAGGATTCTATAATCAGCCTTACTTACTTACTTACTACTACTTTAAGTTCTTTACAACTGGCCAAGGATCGTGGCCAGATTAATTAACAGAGCCAAACAATCAGAAAAATCGTATCAAAATTGGCCGCCTCAATGAAAAAAAAAAGTAGCAGTGCCGTTTTTTTTCAGGATATTTAGAATTAAGCAGAACATGTGTGAAGCAAAGAAAAAAGTTGGTAGTTTATTGTTTGCTATCAGAGAGTAAACATTTGCGTATATTTGAAGATATGAAAATATGTACGTTAGTGTTGCGTGTATTGAGAGTTTTAGACACTAATGAATGTTAATGCGTGAGATTGGACAATTCAAATACTGTTGTATACCCTCTTCTTTACTTCTTACTTACTTCTATTCTTTGCTTCTGTCCGTCTTTGGAATCTTATAATCTTGTCTGGCTGGAATCTCTAAGGTCGGACTTCTGGGACTTCGGGTCTGTCTTCTATTGGGATTTCTCTTTATCGAAGCCCGTTCATTGTTAGTTTAAGTAATAACACAAGAACTCCGATTTGCCTTGATCTTATTTTATCTTTAAATCCCCAGCCAGACAATCTGGCGCAGATAGAACGGCGGCGCGTAATACGCGACTTACAACTACGGCTCGGCTCCCTACCTTCTAAACTGACGAAACTTACTTACTTATCTAAACCGGAAGAGGGGTCCACTCTACCGTTCTCACGGCTATCCCCGAAGATAGGGTTAGGACTGGGTCAGCTGTCACTCAATCTTCAAGGCCGCAGCTGCACTTAAAACGCCATCTTGTTTTCTACACTACTGCACATAAAATTAGTATCTAATAATTATTAACAATACGAATGCTCAAATAAAATTACGGAAGGTTTTCATTAAAGATGTGTGTTTAAAGTTGAGTGTTGAAATTGGTGTTATGAAGTGAGTGTATAGGGTTATTACGTGACATAGAGTACAACGATTGTACAACGAGTGTGCTGTAAGTACGCGAGTACAATGCTTGCATAAGTCAGTGAGTGTATGAGTGCACTGGAATGGATACCTATGTGCACTCAAACATCCCATAGTCATAAAGCCTTGCAGTGCAGTGTTCTATGTGTGTGTACAGTGCAGTGATCCTTCGAGCTTAGTAAATTTGCAAGTGTTTGAGTGTGAAAGCTGAGTATTACAAGAGCAGTAAGAGTGCGGTGGGTTGAATGTAGAATTGCAGGAATTCTAAAGTCACTATATAAAATAGAATTTCACTCCTTGTGAGTTTTTTACACCAGCATCAGCTGATGGTCTTTCACTGGAGTCTGAGTGACCTCAAGTTCTCCTCAGGTCTCTAGGAATCTTCTGAGTATTCTAGCCGATTCAACAATGCTATTGTCTGGATGGTCTCATCTCTTCCTATGATTTCCAGTTCGTCCAATCTTTTTTCCAAGCCTTTTTGGACTGTTCCAGTGTACCAACTTACAATGTTCACTTTCACCCTCATATTCACAGCATTTTCATCTCTGCAAGTTCCAGGTATTTGTGTATCTTTTCATTTCCTTCATCTTCACCCTATGATCTGCTGGACTGCAAAATTTACCAGTTGACAATTTTTTATTGTTAATTCAATACTAGGTCTGGTCTTCTGGCTGGATAAGGTGATCCATCTTAATCTTAGTCCCAAGAATTTTATGCGTTTCATTCTCAAGAACAGATTCTGGTTATGCATATACCATTTTGTTGTATGTCAAAATTTAGATTAGATTTTTGCTTAATTCCCAGTGGATCACCATCCCAAGCAGTCGTGCCTCGCGTTGTATTCTCGTGTGCTAGTTTGATAATTCACTTATACAAAGTTTATGGACTCATTTCTGTCCACACACACTCTACATTGGCTGTTATGTTGTGTCATTATCAATTTTTGCTTGATACAATTTGTTTTTATGGCATTGATTTGTGCAGCAATTATTAGCGATTCAGTTTCTCTCTTGAGGTTTCCATGTCTTTTCATGTGCAAGCTCCCCAATTTCTTGTTTGAAGTATTCCATATAATTGTTTTCTTCTCATTTCTATTTCTTGTTTTGTTGTTTTTCTCTTTGACCACATGCTGCAGCTGTTGTTTTGGCGTCATAAGTAATCTTCTTTGCTCTTTTTTATGCATTCTTCAAGTCCTTGAATTGTCGCATCTACGCAATCCTTGATGTTCGCAAGACTTCTTCCACATTCCTTCCTTTATACATATAGCGTATCTCTATCGTCTCTAAGGTGTAATTTATCTTTTGTCCATTGTAAGAATGTCTCAGAGTATCTTAAAAATGGGATGGCCCAGATATTTATTCCTTTATGAATTTCTGCTGAAGAGCTTGATTTCTAGGAGTTTTCTTGTTCTCCAGACGTATTCTTTTTTTAAACTTTTCTTTTATCTCTGTTTGCTTTGATGTATCTGCTTTAAAATTCCTAAGTATTTGTAACATTCTCTTTCTCTAAGTGTTTTTATATTGTCCTGATTTGGTAGTTGTATTCGCCCATTTCTTTTTCACTAGCATGGCACATTTTCAATTCCGAATATCCTGGCTGTATATTCTAATGGTCTGTACCAGGGTTCCAGTTTTTAGAAAATATTATTATTATTATTTGCTCCTTTTGAGTTTTCCCATCAGCATTAGATGATGGTTTTTCACTGGAGTCTGAGTGATAGCAAGCTCCTTAGGTCTCCAAGACTCTTCTGAGTATTCTGGCAGATACAGCAGTGGATGTTCTGAATGGTTTCAATCCTTCCTCTGATTCCAAACTTTCCAGACCCTTTTCCAATCCTTTTGGACTGTTCACGTGCACCAACTACAATTATTATCACTTTTCACTTCAATTCTATTACTTTCAGTTCTCTGCAAGGTCCAGATATTTGTCTTTTTTCAATTTCCTTTAGCTTCACCCTGTGATCTGCTGGCACTGCAAAACCACCAGTTGACAAGTTCTTTCTTTTTGTTATCAACAGTAGGTCTGTCTTCTTGCTGGATAAGGTGATCCGTTTTTATTTCAAAGCCCAGAGATTTTATGCGTTTCGTTCTCAAGAACAGATTTGGTTTATTATTATTATTATTATTATTATTTTATTAACACATACACACACACACACACACAACACACACACACACACATATATTATATATATATATATATAATATATATATATGCCAGACGATTAAGTGATTGAAAATTATTAGTATAAATTATTATATTTACCTTTTTAATACGATTTACCCCATATGTGTAAGGGGGTATGAAAGGTTTATCAACTAAGTATTCTGTGTGTAATCTTTAAAAAAGTATTTTCAAAATTTCCCAATATTCTTACACACACACGCACACACACACACACACATATATATATATATATATATATTGCATGTGCAAGTTACGGCGCCTTGGAATTTTCTAAGTCGGACTTAGTATAAGTCCAGGAGTCTGTTTTTCTATGACCATGCAATCTATAATTCTAACTACTAATGGATAATTTCTCCGGGCAGTCTGTAGACAAGAGCGACGAGCCCTCATTTACTAAAGACCAATCACACCGGCAGCAGGCATGATTGGTGAACTTACCCATCCAGGACCAAGACAAGAAAGCTCATAAAACCACCGTTGCCTTGCGCTCTACCATAACCCAAGGAAGGCTAAGGGAGTAAAACCCGAAAACAAATCCGGAGCCGGGTCCCGAAGATGATGGGCTGTATCTTCAGTACTTCCCAAATCTCCTGCGACACCGCTGTTGCCAAACCGCATTAGTTCCTACCTCCTTTGGATCACAACGGCTGTGTGGAAGGGGGACATGCTGCTGGGCGACAGCTCACCCCCCCACCCCCCAAAAAAACCCCACCTGCCCAGGCTAAGTAGTTTTTCCCACTACAAAACGATACCCATGCGCAGAGAAACTGGAAAATTTCCACCTCAGATGCCTACGCTGCATTCTACGCATACGTGGCAGGACAAAGTGCCAACCACAGATATGCTGGAACGAGCAAACAGAACAGTATGGCCACCACCCCATCTGCGAGAGAGACGCCTACTTTGGCTTGGTCACATCAGGAGACGGACTTAGGCTGCATCTCAGAAAAACCTACTGTACGGCGAATTGGCAGACGGCACCCGACCAACAGGAGACCTCACTTGCACTTTAAAGATGCCAGCAAAGGAAAATAAAGGAGTGAAAAAGAGCAACTCCAGCAGCCATCACTGTTTGCTTGCAGTGATTGCCATTCAAGAGTGGACTATTCAGTCACTCACACACTGTAGATTAAAGGAAAGATAAAAAAGTGGACACTTACGCCATCGTCTTAGTAGACGGAAGGATGCCAATCATATATATATATATATATATATATAATTATATAATATATATATATATATATTATATTCTTACCGTTTTTATTTCAAATATCAAACATCTTACCATGATAATGGCCGTTTTTCTGTATACTTAAAAAACTTTTATATATTTTCTATTATCATTATTTTATAATTTTGTATTTAGAATAATGATAATAGAATACAATGTGTACAATAACATCCTCTCGATCGAAACACGTGTCAGCATTTCATAAACATTTTTATCCATTCAACATTTTCTTTCCTTATTTGTTATTTTTTTCAACATACTGTCGGATTCACTTCTATTGTTTTCAACAATTTGTTTTCACAAAAAAATATATATATATTATATAATATATATGTGTGTGTGTGGTGTGTTGTGTGTGTGTGTGTGTGTGTTGTGTGTAGTGTGTGTGTGTTGGGGTGATCTGACCATCCGCGGAAGTATAATTTACGAATGGCCCAATCATTAAAATTCATGTTCAAAACACTTATTTCACCTAAAAGTACTTTGCAAATATATTTCAAAAGAGTAAATATATTAAAAAAACCCAAAAACGGTAATCATAACAAAGTCTTTATATTTAAGATATTTATTAAATCAACTTGAATGCTTCTGAGAGACTAAAAGTCTGAGTGATAGACCCTGAGTGGACAATTCCGAATCAATAATAATATAAAAAAAGTTTCTTGCATTGGCTACTGAACTTTGTTAAATTTTACGTTATTTGTATTTGGTTGTTGTTTTTTAGGCATTTTTAACTAAGTTTGTTATACAGTGTATGGATTGTATTCAATTGTAACTCTGAATTCAAATTAACCGTACTCCAATTGAAAAATGACCTTGCCCATAGTGGAGGGGTTCGTAAATACATACTGTCAAACAAGGACTTAGTGTCACTAGCAGACATTTACTAACTTCACATTATTAGATACAAAACCAGACCGTTATATGGTTTCAATTAACTATTCCTACTTAGTAATAATCATTTGTAAACAATTATATATTCATGTAATATTATTAACACATTTTGTACACGTCTATATTAGTTATATGTATGTTTATCTAATACTTATATTTGGAAAACAATTATAGTTTTCAAGCAATCATTTCTATTTAATGACAATAGTAGTTATTTGCTAACAATTATAATATCTTCAATTAACTCTTCCTGTCAAATGCTTGAGAGACAATATATCAATTAAGTTCAATCCTATTAAAAATTTAAACTCTGCCATACTTATTGCAATATGAATGTTTTAAGAGCAAATTCAGTTCAAAATAATTTTAAATATTATCTTCGAATTATTTTGACTCGCTTTGTATTCTCGTTGTTTAGTTGATACATTCGCTTAATACAAGTTAACTAATGGTACAACCCGAATCATAGTGGACTTGGTAGTCATGGCAACAAAGGTGTGACTCATCACTCTCAAATGCTCCAGAAGTGTAGCTCACCACCAGATGTAGTTTAGTGTATATCCATGATACGGAATTGTTTGCTGTGTAAGTCAAATCTATTTTTTGTTGGGTGTTGCATTCAATTTGCCATCAAATGTTTTTTTAGTTTATTTCAGACCCAAATATTGGTTCAGTTATTGCAGTTAAACGGTTCACCTTATCTAACTTATGGACCATATGACATTTAGGCACCCCTTTTGCGATCTGGATTCGTGGGGACCTTTTTTCCATTACACCGTCAAAATCCGGTTAATTGTTAACAGACGATTTTAGAGTTTTTTTTTTTTAATTATAAAAATACCCCTAGCCCTTAACCATACCCTAAACAAACAACCGATTTTTACGGTGTAAACGAGAAAAGTATCCCCAGGAATTTCGAGATAGCAGAAGGGGTGCCTAAATCATATGGTCCAAACTTATTAGGTGGAGATAATGGGAGTAAAAGCGCAATAATAGTATTGCAGACAATTATGATAAGCCACAGAATGTTGTGGTAGAGATGGTTTTGAATTCAGATTTCCTTTCTCCGAGAGTGGGTTTCCTTACCAAGACTAAACAAACTGTCTACCTTACTATATACCATAGCTGAGAAGGGCGAAGTGAAAGGCAGACAGCTCATTTATGATTTGAACTTTGTAGAAATTTATTAGGACAGACAAACCTGGATTCAGTGGCATCAGCAGCCCCTTAGGATACGTGAGGGCAGTTTAAAAGCAGGCCACCCAACGGGTCCCCCCTCTTTCTCCTTCACTCCTTGCTGGATTCAAGCGGGCTACTAGGATTCAACAAACCCACGACGGCTGAATTCTATACCCTACCCCCACAGCTCTATCTCGCCTGGTCCCACGTGGCAAGTAGGCATAAGACGAGCAGAGCGCATCACCAACCCAAGAAGGTTGATGAATATCTATTTCTTACACCCGTTAAGCTTAAGGCCTTCGACTAAAACTGCTGCTATACATATTAACTTCGGACTAAGGCCTACAGGACTTTTTACCCGAGAAATAGATATTCACAGATTCCTTGGTAGACAATATTCTGCAAGCCTAACCAAACCTAACAATTCTAAATTCCATATTTTACCAGTAGTCCCGTCGACCTAAATGAACTGTTGAACTTACAACACTAACCTTACGTTTTAACCTTATCAATTATATTTTATATATGCCTGTTTGTACATTTTGACGGACATAAAACCCTTTTTGTAGCATTATATTGTCGTTCGTAGCTTGTCTTTAACCTCACCATTAAGAGTATTTACGGATTTCGAAGGAGACCTTACTTCTCCGTAGTGTAGGCAAAACTGTCGGACAAAGAAGGAACAAACACGAAAGTAAATGCAGACACTTGTATTGACAAAATTACATAAAAAGTGCAAATTTTAATGGTATTTGCTACGAGACCTTATCTGAGTTAGTTTATTTTCTTGGAGTAATGGTGATAAAGGGTATTCTTCGTCGGTAGGAAATGTTGATAAGACGCTACGTCTCGGTAGTTTCTCGTCCTTCAGTAAGTGTGCTATTGTATCTGCCTTTATGCAGTATGCAGATACAATGCCTTAGAAGGGAGCTGGTTGTAGAGTTATGTGATAAGTGGGCCCTGGTTTGGGCTAAGTGATGAATGAAGTGTGGACGCTGTTTACGCGACTACCCTAAGTGGGTGCTCCGTGATAAGTAGGCCCTGTTTGGGCTAGGATGAGAGAGATTGTTTTTACGTCTCTCGTCTGTAACTGCTTTTCGATAAGTGAAGTTTTTGGTATTTGGCGCCAACATACGATGTTGGCGACCTGCCACCTAGCGGCAGGGGGGAGATAATTGGTTATGGAATTTCCAATACCGTTTATCTTCTCTCTGCTTCATAGTGACTTGTGAATTATCCCCTTGGGTTTTTCTTTTTATTAATTCTTTATAACTTGGCTCATCGAGTCCATTTCCTAAAACAATAACCATTACGTCACGGGTTTCTATGCAACGATGATAGATAAAATTGTATGTCAGTAAGCATTTGGGTAATATGTTATGTAATAGAAAGATAGATGTTTGTACCGCTGAGTACAAAGACAGCAGCGATGTGTAGCCCCAGATATCGAGGAGAAACGAGAGGATATCTTGTGGGTTTATCACGAGAAGGACAGATTGATGGGTTAAGAATCACGTGACAGGCTACAGAAAAAACTGGGGTTTGTCAAGTAAGCAACTTTGTCATCCTCATTGGTGGATACGGACCACGTGAAAGGAAAGGAGGACAGACGTGATATGAGACGGGGACATATGCAGAATGAGTTCGATCCTCGACACAGCGGACGATTGATAGACAAACCAATCAATTCTAGTCAGTTGAGTTTATTGCTAAATTTTCCAGCTTTCGCGAGTGGCGGCTTCATGTTACATAATTATTGGACCCCTAAGACTTTTATAAGGTAGTGTAGAAATCATAATGGCGATTAGTGCAGCTGATGGCCTTGAGAGTGAGTGACGCGCTTGACCTCCCTCTCACCTTGCCTGGGATGGATCGTGAGAACCGGAAGGCATGGAAGACCCTGTCTTCCGGTTTAAGGATATAGTAAGTTTAAGTCAGTTAGCAGGTAGGAGCTTAAGGTTGAAGTCGCATTTCTATGCGCATCCTGTCATCTGCGCAGATTGTCTGGGTTGGGGATTTGGAAAAAAGTAACATCAACGTAAATCGAAGTCTTGTGTTTATTACCTAAAAACTAACAATAACACAGGCTTCTGATAACGAGGAATCCCACAGAAGACCAGACCGGAATCCCCAAGAAAGTCAACACAGACGCTAGACCAGACCAGACCTTAGAAGATTTCCAGACCCAGACGCAAGATGTTAGAAGATAGAACCAAAGCCGACCAGAAGAAAATACGACTAGAGTAAAGAAGTAAAGAAAGGTATATAACATTTATATGCTGATTTGGTACGGTGAAAACGTCAGTATGCAACATTCAGAGCCAATTAATTGCAACGTAAAACCACATCATCAGAGCCGGCTGGATGAATTGAATAAAGTGGTGGTGATGATTATCAAAAAAAGTATTTGTCTACTTCGTTCTATTGTGTATAAGATAGACGATTAACAATAGCATGTCAGCTCGATAAATACAACAAACCACTCTTATTTATGTCTGCATTACTTTCCTAGATAATATCAGCAAAATCTGTTACTCCATAGTCAGTCTCGAAAGAATCAAGTCAAACGTAGTATTCACCTATCAATCAATCAATATAGCCCAGTCTGTTAAGATAGAAAGCAGTTTCAGAGAGAGTAGAGGAGAGAGAGAGAGAGAGAGAGAGAGAGAGAGAGAGAGAGAGAGGGGGGGCAGCAGGAAGAGAGGAAGAGACAGACAGACAGACAGACAGAGAGAGAGAGAGAGAGAAGAGAGAAGAGGAAGAGGGGGCAGGGAAAGCGAGAGAGACAGACAGACAGACAGCAGGCAGCGAGGAGAGAAAGAGAAGACAGACAGACAGGAAGCGAGAGAGAGAGAGAGAGAGAGAGAAGAGAGAGAGAGAGAGAGAGAGAGAGCAGAGGAAGCGAGAGAGAGAGAGAGAGAGAGAGAGAGAGAACAGACAGACGGACAGAAGCAGGTAGGAAAGTGAGAGAGAGAGAGAGAGAGAGAGACAGACAGACAGACAGACGAGCAGCGAAGCGAGAGAGAGAGAGACAGACAGACAGGCAGGCAGCGAGCAGAGAGAGAGAGAGAGAGAGAGAGAGAGAGAGAGAGAGAGAGAGAGAGGGGCAGGCAGAAGCGAGAGAGACAGACAGACAGACAGAGACAGACAGACAGACAGCAGAGGGCAGTGCGTGCGTGAGAGAGAGAGAGAGAGAGAGAGAGAGAGAGAGAGAGAAGAAATGTCTGTTCTTAGATACGGTTCGAATTTATCTTTATATCTAGGTGAAACGGTGTATTCGTATCCACCTTATTTTATTCTTATTATTAGTTCAATGATATTCAAGATGTATATTTATAAAAGATGGCGATCGTTTTGTTTGAATGTGCCATGTTTATAAAACTTGTAGTTCATATCTGGACTCAATTTATAACGCCTCATTTAAAGCATGATTCATAAAGGGATCAATATCATGATGTTGTTATTCTCATGATTGTGTTTTGCGCTGTTGTTATGGTGACACAATAATTATTCCCGGCATTTCCATCTAATCATCAATATCATTTAACATCACAATTTCGTCTTTTTTTTTTTTCCTTGTTTTTCTTTTTCTTTGTTTTTTTCTTTTACATCTCTGATTTGTCATTATTATATCATAATCAGTTCGAATCTGTCGGTTGAGAGTGATTCTGTTTCCAATGAGCAGTTTCTTTCTTTATACTCGCTATTATCCTCGTACCCCACTGTTACAAGGTCAGGCACAAGCCCTTATTAACGTGGAACCACTCACAAGCGAGGACTCATGGTGGCGGTGCAAAAAATGCCGTGATCCGTCGGCATTCCCCCCCCCCGCAGGCACTGGGCAATACCAACCCTTCCCTTAAATCGATGGGGCAGGTGTTGCCTGGGGGGATGCTCCTGGGATCAAAAGCTATTATTTAACTCTGCAGGTCCAGCGCCGAAGCTCACTGGACACCCGCGAATCTCTGGATCTATATGCGAATTTATGTTTTTGAAAAAAATATTATCACTAAAATGGCGTCAACGTATATTTTAATCTCGCACTAAACTCATTCAAATCAGGTAGTTTTTGATCAACTAATCTACCTCCCCTCAATATACTCCCACTTATAAAAAAACAAACAATAAGTCTTAATTCTTGCCTCCTAAACTATAATCATCAATGACCATATAGAGACAAAAAACTATATAAACTCGATCAATAAAGCTTATCTAATCTCTTCTTCCCACACACTGTTTTATAAAGAATATACATAACAAACATAAACAAACATCATTAATAATGTTAGGTTCATTTTCAAATTACGTAGTTAATCCAGAATAAAATTAATTTCTCTGAATGTTTGAGATGAGACTTGAAAAATTAGTATTATCTGCGTTATTCGGACTATTGTCCCCATCTTCATTGTTATTTGTACAACGTTTCGGCCGATATGCCCCCCCCCGGCCTTCTTCAGGTATTTCTTGTCGGACTCGGGAAACCTTCCGGACTCGGAACCTTCTTTTCGAACTCGGGAACTTTCTTGTCGTAATCGGGAGCCATCACGGGAACTTTGGACCTAACCCTTTATTTAGAAGGTTCCGAGTCCGGAAGGTTCCCGAGTCCGACAAGAAATACCTGAAGAAGGCCGGGGGGGGGCATATCCCGAAACGTTGTACAAATAACAATGAAGATGGGGACAATAGTCCGAATAACGCAGATAATACTAATTTTCAAGTCTCATCTCAAACATTCAGAGAAATTAATTTATTTCTGGATTAACTACGTAATTTGAAAATGAACCTAACATTATTAATGAATGTTGTTTCATGTTTTGTTATGTATATTCTTTTAAAACAGTGTGTGGGAAGAAGAGATTAGATAAGCTTTATTGATCGAGTTTTATATAGTTTTTTGTCTCTATATGGTCATTGATGATTTATAGTTTAGGAGGCAAGAATTGAAGACTTATTGTTTTTTTTTTTATAAAAAATGGGAGTATATTGAGGGGGAGGTAGATTAGTTGATCAAAAACTACCTGATTTGAATGGAGTTTAGTGCGAGATTGAAAATATACGTTTGACGCCAGTTTTAGTGGATAATATTTTTTTCAAAAACATAAATTCGCGAATATAGATCAGAGATTCGCGGGTGTCCAGTGAGCTTCGGCCGCTGGACTGCCAGAGGTTAAATTAATAGCGTTGATCCCAGGGAGCCATCCCCCCAGGCCAACACCTGCCCCTCGATTTAAAGGGATAGGGTTGGGTTTTATTGCCCAGTGCCTGCGGGGGGGGGGGGAATGCGACGGGATCAACGCATTTTTTGCACCCGCCACCAAAATGAGTCTCGGCTTAGTGGTTTCCACTTAATAGGCTTGTGGCTGACCTTGTACAAGTGGTACGAGGATATAGCGATATAAAGAAAGAAAACTGCTCAACACTGAAACAGAATCACTCTCACCCGCAGATTCGAAATGATTATGATAATAATAATGACAAATTCAGAGATGTAAAAAAAAAAAAACAAAGAAAAAAGAAAAAAACAGAAGAAAAAAGAAAAAAAAGACGAAATTTGATGTAAATGATATGATGATTAGATGGAAATGCGGGAATAATTATTGTGTCACATAACAACAGCGCAAAACACAATCATGAGAATAACAACATCATGATATTGATTCCCTTTATGAATACATGCTTTAAATGAGGGCGTTATAAATTGAGTCCAGATATGAACTACAAAGTTTTATAAAACATGTACAGCAAAAACGATCGCCATCTTTATAAATATACATCTTTATATATCATTGAACTAATAATAAGAATAAAATAAGGTGGATACGAATACACCGTTTCACCTAGATATAAAGATAAATTCGACCGTATCTACCAAACAGACATTTCTCTCTCTCTCTCCTCTCTCTCTCTCCTTCTCTCTCTCTCACGCACGCACTCCCCTCTGCCTGTCTGTCTTCTGTCTCTCGTCTGTCTGTCGGTCTTTCTCGCTTTCCTGTCCCTCTATAATCTCTCTCTCCTCTCTTCTCTACTCTCTCTCTCGTCTCTCGTCTCTCTCTCGCTGCCTGCCGTCTTCTTCTCTCTCTCTCTCGCTTCCTGTCTGTCTGTCTGTCTGTCTGTTCTCTCTCTCTCTCTCTCTCTCACTTCCTGACCTGCCTGTCTGTCTGTCTGTCTGTCTCTCTCTCTCTCTCTCTCTCCTCTCTCTCGACTCCTGCCTGCCTCTCCTCTCTCTCTCTCTCTCTCTCTCTTCTCTCTCTCTCTCTCTCTCTCTCGTCCTGCGTCTGTCTCTCTCTCTGTCTGTCTGTCTGTCTCTTCTCGTTCTGCCTGCCCCCCTCTCTCTCTCTCTCTCTTTCTCTCTCTCTCTTCTCTGTCTGTCTGTCTGTCTGTCTCTCTCTCTCTTCTGCCTGCCCCCCCCTCTCTCTCTTCTCTCTCTCTCTCTCTCTCTCTCTCTCTCTCTCTCACTCTCTTGAACACTGCCTTCTATCTTAACAGACTGGGCTATATTGATTGATTGATAGGTGAATACTACGTTCACTTGATTCTTCGAGACTGACTATAGAGGGTAACAGATTTTGCTGATATTATCTAGGAAAGTAATGCAGACATAAAAAAAGTGGTTTTGTTGTATTATCGAGCTGACATGCTATTGTTAATCGTCTATCTTATACCACAATAGAACGAAGTAGACAAATACTTTTTTGATAATCATCACCACCACTTTATTCAATTCATCCAGCCGGCTCTGATGATGTGGTTTTACGTTGCAATTGATTGGCTCTGAATGTTGCATACTGACGTTTCACCGTACCAAATCAGCATATAATGTTATATACCTTTCTTTACTTCTTTACTCTAGTCGTATTTTCTTCTTGGTCGGCTTTGGTTCTATCTTTCAACATCTTGCGTCTGGGTCTGGAATCTTCTAAAGTCTGGTCTGGTCTAGCGTCTGGTGTTGACTTCTTGGGGATTCCGGTCTGGTCTTCTATGGGGATTCCTCGTTATCAGAAGCCCTGTGTTATTGTTAGTTTTTAGGTAATAAACACAAGACTTCGATTTACGTTGATGTTACTTTATTTCCAAATCTCCAACCCAGACAATCTGCGCAGATGACAGGATGCGCATAGAAATGCGACTTCGAGCTCCTACCTGCTAACTGACTTAAACTTACTATATCCTTAAACCGGAAGACAGGGTCTTCCAAGCGCCGTCACTCACTCTCAAGGCCATCAGCTGCACTAATCGCCATTATGATTTCTACACTACCTTATAAAGGTCTTAGGAATCCAATAATTATGTAACATGAAGCCGCCACTCGAGAAAGCTGGAAAATTAGCAATAAACTCAACTGACTAGAATTGATTGGTTTGTCTATCAATCGTCCGCTGTGTCGAGGATCGAACTCATTCTGCATATGTCCCTGTCTCATATCACGTATGTCCACTTTCCTTTCCTTTCACGTGGTCCGTATCCACCAATGAGGATGACAAAGTTGCTTACTTGACAAACCCCAGTTTTTTTCTGTAGCCTGTCACGTGATTCTTAACCCATCAATCTGTCCTTCTCGTGATAAACCCACAGATATCCTCTCGTTTCTCCTCGATATCTGGGGCTACACATCCGCTGCTGTCTTTGTACTCAGCGGTACAAACATCTATCTTTCTATTACATAACATATTACCCAAATGCTTACTGACATACAATTTTATCTATCATCGTTGCATAGAAACCCGTGACGTAATGGTTATTGTTTTAGGAAATGGACTCGATGAGCCAAGTTATAAGAATTAATAAAAAGAAACAAACCCAAGGGGGATAATTCACAAGTTACTATGAAGCAGAGAGAAGATAAACGGTATTGGAAATTCCATAACCAATTATCTCCCCCTGCCGCTAGGTGGCAGGTCGCCAACATCGTATGTTGGCGCCAAATACCAAAAAACTTCACTTATCGAAAAGCAGTTACAGGACGAGAGACGTAAAAACAATCTCTCTCATCCCTAGCCCAAACAGGGCCTACTTATCACGGAGCACCCACTGAGGGTAGTCGCGTAAACAGCGTCCCTACACTTCATTCATCACTTAGCCCAAACCAGGGCCCACTTATCACATAACTCTACAACCAGCTCCCTTCTAAGGCATTGTATCTGCATACTGCATAAAGGCAGATACAATAACACACTTACTGAAGGACGAGAAACTACCGAGACGTAGCGTCTTATCAACATTTCCTACCGACGAAAAGAATACCGTTATCACCATTACTCCAAGAAAATTACTAACTCAGATAAGTCTCGTAGCAAATACCATTAAAATTTGCAACAATTTTATGTAATTTGTCAATACAAGTGTCTGCATTTACTTCGTGTTTGTTCCTTTTTTGTCCGACAGTTTGCCTACAACTACGGAGAAGTAAGGTCTCCTTCGAAATCCGTAAATACTCTTAATGGTGAGGTTTTAAAGACAAGCTACGACGACAATATAATGCTACAAAAAGGGTTTTATGTTCGCCAAAATGTACAAACAGGTATATATAAACATATATATATGATACAGGTTAAAACGTAGAGGTTAGTGTTGTAATAGGTATATATAAACGTATATATATGATACAGGTTAAAACGTAGAGGTTAGTGTTGTAAGTTCAACAGTTCATTTAGGTCGGACGAGGACTACTGGTAAATATGGAAGTTTAGTAAAGCCAGAGATTGTTCGGTTTGTTAGGCTTGCAGAGATATTGTCTACTAAGGAATCTGTGAATATCTATTTCTCGTGGTAACAAAGTCCTGTAGCCTTAGTCCGAAAGTTAATATGTAGTAGCAGCAGTTTTAGTCGAAGGCCTTAAGCTCCTAACGGGTGTAAGAAATAGATATTCATCAACCTTCTTGGGTTGGTGATGCGCTCTGCTCGTCTTATGCCTACTTGCCACGTGGGACCAGGCGAGATAGAGCTGTGGGGGTAGGGTATAGAATTCAGCCGTCGTGGGTTTGTTGAATCCTAGTAGCCCGCCTTGAATCCAGCAAGGAGTGAAGGAGAAAGAGGGGGGACACCGTTGGGTGCCTGCTTTTATAACTGACCTCACGTGATCCTAAGGGGCTGCTGATGGCCACTGAATCCAGGTTGTCTGTCCCCTAATAAATTTCTAACAAAGTTCAAATCATAAATGAAGCTGTCTGCCTTTCACTTCGCCCTTCCTCAGCTATGGGTATATAGTAAGGTAGACAGTTGTTTAGTCTTGGTAAGGAAACCACTCTCGGAGAAGGAAAATCTGAATTCAAAACATCTCTACCACAACATCTCTGTGGCTTATCATAATTGTCTGCAATACTATTATTGCGCTTTTACTCCATTATCTCCACCTAATAAGTTTGGACCATATGACCTTTAGGCACCCCTTCTGCTATCTCGATTCCTGGGGATACTTTTCTCGTTTACACCGTAAAAATCCGGTTGTTTGTTAGGGGTTATGGTTAAGGGCTAGGGGTTATTTTTATAATTTAAAAAAAAAACTCTAAAAATCGTCTGTTAACAATTAACCGGATTTTGACGGTGTAAATGGAAAAAAGGTCCCCACGAATCCAGATCGCAAAAGGGGTGCCTAAATGTCATATGGTCCATAAGTTTAGATTAAGGTGAACCGTTAACTGCAATACTGCCACCAATATTTGGGTCTGAAATAAACTAAAAAAAACATTTGATGGCAAATTGAATGCAACACCCACACAAAAAATAGATTTGACTTACACAGCAAACAAATTCCGTATCATGGATATAACACTAAACTACATCTGGTGGTGAAGCTACACTTCTGGAGCATTTGAGAGTGATGAGTCACACCTTTGTTGCCATGACTACCAAGTCCACTATGATTCGGGTTGTACCAGTTAGTTAACTTGTATTAAGCGAATGTATCAAACTAACACAACGAGAATACAAAGCGAGTCAAATAATTCGAAGATAATATTTAAAATTATTTTGAACTGAATTTGCTCTTAAAACATTCATATTGCAACTAAGTATGCAGAGTTTAAATTTTTAATAGGATTGAACTTAATTGATATATTGTCTCTCAAAGCATTTGACAGGAAGAGTTAATTGAAGATATATAATTGTTAGCAAATAACTACTATTGTCATTAAATAGAAATGATTGCTTGAAAACATATAATTGTTTTCAAATTATAAGTATTAGATAAACATACATATAACTATATAGACGTGTACAAATAATGTGTTAATAATAGTTACATGAATATATAATTGTTTACAAATGATTATTACTAAGTAGGAATAGTTAATTGAAACCATATAACGGTCTGGTTTTGTATCTAAATAATGTGAAGTTAGTAAATGTCTGCTAGTGACACTAAGTCCCTTGTTGACAGTATGTATTTACCGAACCCCTCCACTATGGGCAAGGTCATTTTTCAATTGGAGTACGGTTAATTTGAATTCAGAGTTACAATTGAATACAATCCATACACTGTATAACAAACTTAGTTAAAAATGCCCTAAAACCAAACAACCAACCAAATAACAAAATAACCGTAAAATTTAACAAAAAGTTTCAGTAGCCAATGCAAGAAACTTTTTATTATTATTATTATTGATTCGGAATTGTCCACTCAGGGTCTGATCACTCAGACTTTTAGTCTCTCAGCAAGCATTCAAGTTGATTTTATAAATATCTTAAATATAAAGACTTATGTTATGATTACCGTTTTTGGGTTTTTTAATATATTTTACTCTTTTGAAATATATTTTGCAAAGTACTTTTAGGTGAATAAGTGTTTTGAACATGAAATTTTAATGATTGGGCCATTCGTAAATTATACTTCCGCGGATGGTCAGATCCCCCCCCCCACACACACACACACATATATATATATATATATATATATATATATATATGAAAACAAATTGTTGAAAACAATAGAAGTGAATCCGACAGTATGTTGAAAAAAATAAACAAATAAAGGAAAGAAAATGTTGAATGGATAAAAATGTTTAATGAAATGCTGACACGTGTTTCGATCGAGAGGATGTATTGTACACATTGTATTCTATTTATCATTATTCTAAATACAAAATATAATAAATAATGATAATAGAAAATATATAAAAAGTTTTTTAAGTATACAGAAAAACGGCCATTATCATGGTAAGATGTTTGATATTTGAAATTAAAAACGGTAAGAATATATATTATATATATATATATATATATATATATATATATATATTATATATGATTGGCATCCTTCCGTCTACTAAAGACGATGGCGTAGTGTCCACTTTTTTTATCTTTCCCTTTAATCTACAGTTGTGTGAGTGACTGAATAGTCCACTCTTGAATGGCAATCACTGCAAGCAAACAGTGATGGCTGCTGGAGTTGCTCTTTTTCACTCCTTTATTTTCCTTTGCTGGCATCTTTAAAGTGCAAGTGAGGTCTCCCTGTTGGTCGGGTGCCGTCTGCCAATTCGCCGTACAGTAGGTTTCTGAGATGCAGCCTAAGTCCGTCCTCCTGATGTGACCAAGCCAAAGTAGGCGTCTCTCTCGCAGATGGTGGCGGCCATACTGTTCCTGTTTGCTCGTTCCAGCATATCTGTGGTTGGCACTTTGTCCTGCCACGTATGCGTAGGATGCAGCGTAGGCATCTGAGGTGGAAATTTTCCAGTTTCCTCTTGCGGCATGGGTATCGTTTTTGTAGTGGGAAAAACTACTTAGCCTGGGCAGGTGGGGTTTTTTTTGGGGGGGGTGGGGGGTGAGCTGTCGCCCAAGCAGCATGTCCCCCTCTCCACACAGCCGTTGTGATCCAAAGGAAAGGTAGGAACTAATGCGGTTTGGCAACAGCGGTGTCGCAGGAGTTGTTGGGAAGTACTGAGATACAGCACCATCCATCTTCGGGACCCGGCTCCGGATTTGTTTTCGGGTTTACTCCCTTAGCCTTCCTTGGGTTATGGTAGAGCCGCAAGGCAACGGTGGTTTTATGAGACTTTTCCTTGTCTTGGTCCTGGATGGGTAAGTTCACCAATCATGCTGCTGCCGGTGTGATTGGTCTTTAGTAAATGAGGGCTCGTCCGCTCTTGTCTACAGACTGCCCGGAGAAATTATCCATTAGTAGTTAGAATTATAGATTGCATGGTCATAGAAAAACAGGACTCCTGGACTTATACTAAGTCCTGACTTAGAAAATTCCAAGGCGCCGGTAACATTGCACATGCAAATATATATATATATATATATATGTGTGTGTGTGTGTGCGTGTGTGGTGTATAAGAATCATGTGGGAAAAATTGAAAATACTTTTTTAAAGATTACACACAGAATACTTAGTTGATAACCTTTCATACCCCCCCTTACACATATGGGTAAATCGTATTAAAAGGTAAATATAATAATTTATACTATAATTTTCAATCACTTAATCGTCTGGCATATATATATATATTATATATGTGTGTGTGTGTGTGTGTGTGTGTGTGTGTGTGTGTGTGTGTGTATGTGTTAATAATAATAATAATAATAATAATAATAATAATAAAACCAGAATCTGTTCTTGAGAACGAAACGCATAAAATTCTCTGGGACTTTGAAATAAAAACGGATCACCTTATCCCAGCAAGAAGACCAGACCTACTGTTGATAAACAAAAAAGAAAGAACTTGTCAACTGGTGGATTTTGCAGTGCCAGCAGATCACAGGGTGAAGCTAAAGGAAATTGAAAAAATGGACAAATATCTGGACCTTGCAAGAGAACTGAAAAAGTAATGGAATATGAAAGTGAAAGTGATAATAATTGTAGTTGGTGCACGTGGAACAGTCCCAAAAGGATTGGAAAAGGGTCTGGAAAGTTTGGAAATCAGAGGAAGGATTGAAACCATTCAGAACACTCCACTGCTGCAATCTGCCAGAATACTCAGAAGAGTCTTGGAGACCTAAGGAGACTTGCTATCACTCAGACTCCAGTGAAAAACCATCATCTAATGCTGATGGGAAAACTCAAAAGGAGCAAATAATAATAATAATATTTTCTAAAAGAACTGGAAACCCTGGTACAGACCATTAGAATATACAGCCAGGATATTCGGAATTGAAAAATGTGCCATGCTAGTGATAAAAAGAAATGGGCGGAATACAACTACCAAATCAGGACAATATAAAAACACTTAGAGAAAGAGAATGTTACAAATACTTAGGAATTTTAAAAGCAGATACCATCAAGCAAACAGAGATAAAAAGAAAAGTTTAAAAAAAGAATACGTCTGGAGAACAAGAAAACTCCTAGAAACCAAGCTCTTCAGCAGAAATTTCATCAAAGGAATAAATATCTGGGCCATCCCCATTTTAAGATACTCTGAGACATTCTTACAATGGACAAAAGATAAATTACACCTTAGAGACGATAGAGATACGCTATATGTATAAAGGAAGGAATGTGGAAGAAGTCTTGCGAACATCAAGGATTGCGTAGATGCGACAATTCAAGGACTTGAAGAATGCATAAAAAAGAGCAAAGAAAGATTACTTATGACAGCCAATAACAACAGCTGCAGCATGTGGCCAAAGAGAAAAACAACAAAAACAAGAAAATAGAAATGAGAAGAAAAACAATTATATGGATACTTCAAACAAGAAATTGGGGAGCTTGCACATGAAAAGACATGGAAACCTCAAGAGAGAAACTGAATCGCTAATAATTGCTGCACAAATCAATGCCATAAGAACAAATTGTATCAAAGCAAAAATTGATAAGACACAACATAACAGCCAATGTAGAGTGTGTGTGGACAGAAATGAGTCCATAAACCTTGTATTAAGTGAATGTATCAAACTAGCACAACGAGAATACAACGCGAGGCACGACTGGCTTGGGGTGGTGATCCACTGGGAATTAAGCAAAAATCTAATCTAAATTTTGACATACAACAAAATGGTATATGCATAAACCAGAATCTGTTCTTGAGAATGAAACGCATAAAATTCTTTGGGACTAAGATTAAGATGGATCACCTTATCCCAGCCAGAAGACCAGACCTAGTATTGATTAACAAAAAAAAATTGTCAACTGGTAAATTTTGCAGTTCCAGCAGATCATAGGGTGAAGATGAAGGAAAATGAAAAGATACACAAATACCTGGAACTTGCCAGAGAATTGAAAATGCTGTGGAATATGAGGGTGAAAGTGATACCAATTGTAGTTGGTACACTTGGAACAGTCCAAAAAGGCTTGGAAAAAAGATTGGACGAACTGGAAATCATAGGAAGAGATGAGACCATCCAGACAATAGCATTGTTGAAATCGGCTAGAATACTCAGAAGATTCCTAGAGACCCGAGGAGACTTGTTGTCACTCAGACTCCAGTGAAAGACCATCAGCTGATGCTGGTGTGAAAAACTCACAAGGAGTGAAATAATATTTTCTATAGTGACTTTAGAATTCCTGCAATTCCACATTCAACCCACTCGCACTCTTACTGCTCTTGTATACTCACTGCCTTTCACACTCCAAGCACTTGCAAATTTACTAAGCTCGAACGATCACTGCACTCGTACACACACATAGAATCACTGCACTGCAGTGCTTTTATGACTATAGGGAGTGTTTGAGTGCAATAGGTATCCTATTCCAGTGCACTCATACACTCACTGAACTTATGCAAGCATTGTACTCGCGTACTTACAGCACTCGTTGTACAATCGTTGTACTCTTATGATCACGTATAACCCTATACACTCATTCATAACTCACAATTTCAAACACTCAACTTTAAACACACATCTGTTAATGAAAACCTTCCGTAATTCTTATTTGACGCATTCGTATTGTTACATAATTATTAGATACCTAATATTTATGTGCAATAGTGTAGAAAACAAGATGGCGTTTTAAGTGCAGCTGACGGCCTTGAAAATTGAGTGACAAGCTTGACCTCAGTCCTAACCCTATCTTCCGGGGATAGCCGGGAGAACCGGTAGAGAGGACCCTCGCTTCCGGTTTGTAAGTAAGTTTCAGTCAGTTAGAAGGTAGGAGCCGAGCTCGTAGGTTGTAAGTCGCGTAATACGCGCCGCCGTTCTCATCTGCGCAGATTGTCTGGCTGGGGATTTAAAAATAAAATAAGATCAAGCAAATCGGAGTCTTGTGTTATTACCTCTAAAAACTAACAATGACACAGGGCTTCTGATGAAGAGAAATCCCCAATAGAAGACCAGACCCGAAGTCCCCAAGAAAGTCCAGACCTTAGAAGATTCCAGACCAAGACAAGATGTTATAAGATTCCAAAGACGGACAGAAGAAGAAGAATAGAAGTAAGTAAAGAAGTAAAGAAGAAGGGTATACAACAGTATTCGAATTGTCCATATCTCACGCAATTAACATTCATTAAGTGCCTAAAACTACTCCAATACACGCAACACTAACGTAACATATTTTCATATTCTTCAAATATACTCAAATGTTTACTTCTCTGATAGGCAAACAATACAACCTACCAACTTTTTCTTTGCTTCACACATTTTCTGCTATAATCTAAATATCCATGAAAAAAATTGGACTGCTATCTTTTTTTTTTTTTCATTTGATGCAGCCCAAATTTGATACGATTTTTCTGATTGTTTGGCTCTGTTAAGTATCTGGCCACCATCCTTGGCCAGTTGTAAAAAACTTAAAGTAAATAAGTAAGTAAGTAAGTAAGTAAGTAAGGCCTGAGTTATAGAATCCTTTGGTAAGTGAATAAGTCCTGTGATATAATCCTATGTTCCGTCGTCCACGAAGATTCAAGTAGTTATGAGTAGGTATGACCAGAACAGCCAGTATAAATAACAATATCAGCAGCAGAGTACTGCCAGTGGTTGGCCAATAGGTTGGTCACGTGGTTATCGGCGAGTCTATAAGTACAAGTGGCCATCTGGCACACGCCTTATATCCAAATTTCTCAACAGGCTCTTTTGAGTGTGGTCTCCAATGTGACATCATGAGTGTAGTGTTATAGTAAACAGGACACCATCTGAAATGGGGACAAAAAAGAAACACAATCCTTACGACTTTACGTCTGATATATATATATATATATATATATATATATATATATATATATATATATATAATCAGAGATGAAATATGGGTTTATTAACTTCATAATATTTTATCTCTAATTTTAAAATTGCTTTGCTATTTTAGCATTGAGCACCTTTATATGCTAAAACTTTCACATTCATTCTCCTTTATATCATGTTATATTATATATGTTATCTTTATGTTATGTTATGTTATGTATATATATATATATATATATATATATATATATATATATATATATATATATATATATATACAGATACTGACAGACATGGACATGTTAACAGACTATGGTTTGAGTTATTTTTTCGTGTGATAAGTCAAACACTTAGATGTGAAATTTTGAAATTTGATATTTTTCAGTGGTGAGAATAATAAATATCACCTTTTTTCTAAATTCACTTATTGAAGTAGGTTCAACTATTTCAAAATATGACACCTTCTTAATAGTCTAAATATGCGTATTTGCTGACTTACGCTCAGGGTACGAGACTAATCAAGATTCTTAATGCTCATTTTAAAGGCATGCAGGGTGTTTGTTTTTGTTTTGTTTTTTTGGGTTTTCTAATTTTAATTTGTAAATAAAGACAACTAAATCTTTTATTCCCTCAATTTGTTCTATTTGTCGGATTAAGCTAAGATTTTTATGGTCATACATTTTTAATTCTCGTATTTTAGATGTATGTAGTAAATATAATATAATCTGACCCAAGGCAACAAGCATGGGTGCCTAATCAGTACAAATAGTCTTCTACAATAGTGTGTTAACAACTATCCCACAACAAGGACACATCTCATTCACAAACGCACACACACGCGCACATATATATATGTGTGTGTGTATGTATGTGTGTGAGAGAGAGAGAGAGATAGAGAAAGAGATAGAGAAAGAGAGAGAGAGAGAGCGCAAGTCTGTGTAATTCTGTCTGTGCGCTCGCCTCTGTGTGTATGTGTGTGTGTGAGTATGTGCATATGTATGAGACAGAGATCATCTCGTACGCATATATATATGAATATATTCTTACCCATGTGTGTGTGTGTGTGTGTGTGAATTGCTTAAGTAAGTAAAGTTGGCAGAGTGGCCTATTGCCGGTATCAGCCGGACACCAAGGGAGTCTATCCCTTTTTTGCTAGCGCTAAACCAAGGTGATTGTTTTTCTTTCTTTTTTCTTTTTTTTGATGAGGTGGAGCACCACGCCTACTGTCAGCCCTCCACTTTACCGCACAAGTAATGTGTGTAACTCATACGCTGAGTTGGTGGAGATCGGTATCGAAACAAGAACCTTGTGATTTCTTGTCGGATGCTCTACCGACTAAGCTAAGCACAACACACACACCACACACACAACACACACACACACATATATATATATATATATATATATATATATATATATATATATATATATATATATATATATATATATATATATATAGGGGGGAATATTTATGTATCGAATAGATAAATGCTAACAGTTTTTAACAGTTCTTTTTTGTTATTCACTGAAGCTCTTAATAAACAAACTTGTTTATGATTCATATCAATTTATAAGCATGGAAAATACGTAGAGAGCAAATGTATCGAATCGATCCGTTTTTAGATATTTTAGATTCCCGACACCATTTTAGGTCAATTCAGTCGACCATTTCAACTCAACAGCGACACCAGATCACTTTCCTTAAAGCAGATGTTTATAATTTATGTTCCACGTGCTTTCTGCTCATTCATTATTATTTTTTTTTACCTTATTGATTGATAATGAAGAAAAAATGAAATTAACGAGAATCGTTGCGTTTCTCTATCGATTTTTTTCTACAATAGCAGAATTCTTTTCGATACGTGCAAAAAATAAATTATATTTTTTTTTATTCAAGTTCTTCTCAAATTTAAAAAAAAAAAAAAAATTTTTTTCAATTTACGAAGATGCGATATATATAAACCTAATTTAAAAACATTTTAAAACCCTGTGCACTGCTGATTGATTAAAGAGAAGGAATTTTAAAAGTTTTAGAGAAAAAAAAATTCATAATAGAAATTTTTAATCTCATTAATTTAAAAAAAAATAATTTCCTGGCTCAATCGAAAAAGTTTTGTTGTTTTTTTTTTTTTCAAAATGATACAATTGAAATTTTTGAGAAAAAAAAGAAAAAAGAATTTTAAGTTCTCACCCTGCACGTTTTTTTGTTTTTTTTTTTTTTGGGGGGGGGGCTTTTTCTGATCGAACGGGTGAAAAATCAAGCTCATCGATCATTTTTTTTAAATTCATTTTTATTATTTTTTAAACTTTTTATGAAATTAATGTTTCTTAAATTCTCTGTTATAGAAAAATCAATCTCTGTATGTACATTTCGGCCTTGAGATTGACTTTTTCTCGATTTGTTTAGCCTAACATTTGAACAGATATGCCCGCCTAATTCATTAATTATCAATTAATTAATTTTCAGAATTAGGCATGACTTCAATTAAGCACATATTCTCCCAAAAATTGTCTGCTAAGGCTATATCAAACACATTGTTTGTTTGTTTACTTCTCATATATATATATATATATATATATATATATATATATATATATATATGTAATATATATATATATGAAAAATATATTATTATAAATTATAAAAAAACAAACTTTGAGTGATCAAGAACGAATGTTGGACCAACCTTGCTGTAAGAACACAGTTGTATGCATACATCAGAGACATCAGGGGCTTATATGAAACCTTAAAGGCGGTGAATGGCCCTACATAACAGGTTCAGTCCTGTGCGCAGCGTAGATAACCAAATGTTCCTCACATGGAAATGTTCCGACCAACGGCTTAGGATGCCGTTGATCGGAACATTTCCATGTTTTCTTCAGCACTAACCGTGCTGTCCAAGAATCAGCAATTCTCTGTATTCCTTTACAACCAGTGAAATGAAACTGGATAAGTTACCCACCCTTGAAGAGAAGACTACCATAAAGGAGATCAAGAGTGGCAAAGTAGCAGGAATAAAATCCCATCAGAAATTTGGAAACATAGGGGACCAGCACTGCATGCAGAACTCCAAGAGCTCTTCGTCTGTTGTTGGGTATAGGGCAAACTCACACAAGATCTCTGTGATGAAGTCATTATTACCCTTTACACGAACAAATGAAAAATCTTCCTAAGGATTCTAAAGAACATCTTCGAATGGAGTTACTTTTTCACCAACATTGAAGTCCTTGAACAGACGAAGATCACCAACATCGAAGTTAGGATGGTGAATAATCACCAGCCCAAGATCACACTGTACGATGAATTCTCCACTGGCAGAGGGGCACCAAATATACAATACAAGGGATACCTCATACCTCACTTGTATGGACTGGGCACAAGGCCTCGTTTTAATGTGGGCCCACCCACAAGCCGAAGCCCATGGGTGGGAAAGAATAAAAATTGCGTCGATCCCCTCGGCATTCCCCCTCAAGGGGGCGCCTCAGGCGCTGGGCAATAAACCCAGCCCTGCCCCCAAGAGGGCAGGTATTGCCTAGGGGGATAGCCCCCTGGGATCGACGCACACTGGACCCCCGCCCCGAAGGACGAGTATGCAAGGTCAGGAGGCCCTACACAATACAAGGGCTGCTTGAAAAAATCCCTTGGGACTTATCATATCAAGATCACCAATGGTCCACCATAGCTGAGAACCGTGACACCTGGTGTCTGACCATCAACCCTCAGATATTATCTATATCATCAATACAATATCCAACGAATTTTATGTGTTGTTTCTTATGTATATTAGCAAAAATCTTTAAAATTAAAACATGTTTGGTTTCTAAATTATGTTTCACTAATATCAACAATTTTTTAGATCACGGATGTGCTCATAAATACGTTTTTTGATCGGTTTTGAAATCTCACCAATATATCTTTTTATCACAAACTATACACGGGATTGTATATACGTATGGGTGTACAAATCGCATGTCCATTGAGGGACAAAAGATCAGTCAGAGAAGGTTCGGGAAGACCATAAGGAATGTTCGACCTCCATTAAGATTTAAGATATCTTTATGTGACTAGGTTTAAGAGAAAATGGGTCTTGAAAAAGTTAATGGTTGGAAAATGGACATCCAGCAGTCTAGAAATAAATCAATGTGTACAATTTTAGGAGAGTTTCGAGTCTTGATTCTGTCGAGAAAAAGTTAGTAAATATTTTCTGGGAGGTCTAATGAGCTGGGACTCCAGCTCCTGATTTATTTTCGAGGTTTACTCCCTTAGCCTTTCCTTGAAGGCAACAGAGGTTCTGTGTCGGACTTCTTGATGGGTTGCCGACCAAGGCTAAAGAGCCCATTCAGACCCATTTGGGGATTTATGCGAGTAGTAAGTACCCCAATCTTACCACTAAGGTATATTTTGCATTGGTACCTTACCTTTCCTTTGGATCACAGCGGCAGTGTGGAGAGGGGGGATTTGCTGCACAGGCAACAGCTCATCCTCCATATGAACCCACCCAGGCTATGCAGTTCAAGTTAACAAAAACCCTGACACTACTCCATCGTCTCTCGTAGACGGAAGGATGCCAACAACAATGGGCTGGGTCATGTTTGGGAGAAATCTGCATAAATTCAGCCAACTCAAACCCGAAGAAGAGATCCAAAGAGATTTTTGCCGTCGGATTTTTCTTATCCTTGTCTCTAGCTCGTACCCTTCGAATCGGCCAGCACAAATCATTACAACGTTGTGTCATCGACATTGTGCAACAAAGATGCACGATTTACAGAGCGTGGTATTATCACAAATGTTCCCTTTTTTTATTAACGTTTTAAAATATTTTTAGCGAGTTACGGACTTCTGACAGTCGCGATTAGCCTGGCAAACAGTAAACGAAATTAGTGGTAGAAAAAGCACCTCTAAATCAAAATTAAAGGCAACCAGCCAAGAAGATAGACTAAAAAAATGGAAGGACCACTTCCAGAAACTGCTAGGAAACCCCCCAGAAATCATAGAAAGTAATATCCAAAAGATTGTAGATAAACAACTAGATATCAAGCTGGGAGATTTCACAATAGATGAAATTAACCAAGCTTTAAAGAAGCTAAAAGGTAGAAAAGCAGCAGGACTCGACGAAATACCCCGGAGGTGTGGAAGATAGGAAAGTTCAATGACATACTGCTTAGGCTATGCAATGCAGTAATATAGACAAAATAGAATAGATAAATGGACGAAAGGCTGCATCCTCCCATTCCCTAAAAAGGGAGATCTCGAATCGCTAAAATTACAGAGGCATAACTCTCACTGCTATTGCAGCCAAGATATATAATGCCTTCTACTTAATCGCATCCGGCCCGAAATAGAAAAAATCCTTAGGAGAAACCAAAATGGATTCCGCAGAAATCGATCCACAACTCTCAGATCCTGACTATTCGACGGATCATAGAAGGGGTACGAGCAAAGAATCTAGAGGCAACGTTATTATTCGTAGATTTCTCCAAGGCATTCGATTCCATACATAGAGGAAAAATGGAACAAATACTATTAGCATATGGCCTCCCAATGAAACGGTCTCAGCTATAATGATGCTATACAAAGACACTAAAGCGATGGTACGCTCACCTGATGGCGACACAGATTTCTTTGACATCGCCGCTGGAGTCCTTCAAGGGGACACACTGGCACCATATATATTTATAATATGTCTAGACTACGTACTCCGAACATCATTAGATACCATAAAAGAAAAAGGTTTCACACTAAAAAAGGCAAGAAGCAGGCGATATCCCGCACAAACAATCACAGATGCGGACTATGCTGATGACCTTGCACTTCTTTGCAGATACACCGGCAAAGGCTGAATCACTGCTACATAGCTTGGAGGAGGCAGCAAAGAATATAGGCCTCTATGTGAACTCCGGTAAAACAGAGTTCATGAATTTCAAAAATAAAGGAGAACATCTCCACACTCGACGGCAAGCCTCTTAAACCAGTAGAACAATTCACATACCTAGGTGGTAATATCTCCTCCACAGAGAGCGATGTTAATACACGAATAGCAAAGGCATGGGCGGCCACAAATAGATTATCAGTCATATGGAGGTCCGATCTCCTGGCAAGCTGAAGCGACAGTTCTTCCAGGCTGTGGTTGTGTCGGTGCTGCTGTATGGCTGCACCACCTGGACCCTGACAAAGCGTCTTGAGAATAAGCTAGATGGGAGCTGCACAAGAATGCTGCGAGCAGTCTTGAATAAGTCGTGGAAACAGCACCCCACAAGGAAACAGCTGTACGGTCACCTGCCCCCCATCTCACAAACTATCCGAGTGAGACGGACAAGGCATGCAGGACACTGCTGGAGAAGCAGGGATGAACTCATAAGCGACGTTCTCCTGTGGAAGCCAACACATGGACATGCAAGTGTGGGGCGCCCAGCAAGGAGCTACATTGACCAGTTATGTGAAGATGCTGGCTGCTCCGCAGAGGAGCTTCCAGGTGTAATGAATGATAGGGAGGGTTGGCGAAGGATTGTCATGGATGCCCGTGCTGCGTGCGCGACATGATGATGATGATGATGATGATACATATATAAAGGGCAGTTGCGTGTATGTATGTACGTAGGAAACTACGAAAATAAAAGAATTAACGACAAAGTAAATATATATACATATTCACTGGCACTAGATCTTCCTTTTCGTCATGATAATTATGAAGATTTAATCTATATTTCAGAAGACTCTTAAAATAAAATTTACGATAAGATAACATTAGGACCGTGCTTTGGTCATTGTTAGCGTTTCTAGCTAACTCCACAGTCCAGTCATTTTTATTTACCTTTTAAACAAATTAAAAATTCACTTTAATAAAATAAGTTTCGATTTTTTTGCATTTAATATTCTAAATAGGTAACATTCATTTTCTTTTCAGAGTGATCTGTCCATTTTTTTTAATTTAAAGAATAATATACAATTATTTTGATCGTCTGTACTAATTTCGATCGACTCTGTATTAAATTCTACATAATACAAAAAAGAAAAATTAAGAAATATATATTAAATAATAATAAATACAGTAGTTTTATTCTTTCAATTATATATATATATATATATATATATATATATATATATATATATATATATATATTGCACCACACTTTCTACCCAGGCGACGCCGGGTAGCCGCTTATAGTACCTATATATACGCCAAGCTCAGATTTGGTGTGATTCTCGTTCTTATTATTATTAATTATGTTCCAAATTGTTTTAGAAGAGTTTGTAACACTTTGGATTCCAAGGCTGATAAGATCTTTTTCGATGATGTGTGTGGATGATTGTTTGTTTTGTTTTGTTTTACGGCATATCAACCTCAGTGGGTCATTTAATGCCGATAAAGTTTTGAAATAAATCAATTCTTAATGGATAATACAATTTTTTTATAAATACATTTTTCTATTTAACCCATAGATGGGACCCTAACAGGTACTACCACTCCGGGTCAGAGTGGACCAGGGAGCAATGGTGATGAAGGGGTGCTCCACATTCCCCAAACCTCCAAAACTGGAACCTCACCATCAGATAGAGTTTAACGTCATTTCCAGGGCGTAGACCCGCAGCCACCGCCTTCTAGCATCCATATGATAAAAAGGGGTGGGGCTTGCCATAAGGGTAATAGGGTTGGGAAAATCATATAGGTGCTAGGGCTTGATGTGACCAGCCGATTGATTGGAGGGGGCCTCTCCGACCGCCCGTCTAGCCCAAGATAGGGCCAAAGTGGAGTATTGCGTGTCATGAACTGCTCATCCACCTGGGTTCTATCCTTAAGCATCACGGGTCGCCACCCACGGCCAACAGGTGGCCCCATTGGGGGAGTCTTGCCCCTCTGCAGAGGTGCAGTCGGTGTATTCTAACGCCCCAGCTGACAGGGTGGGTGTGTGGATGAATTATTGAGTAACATGATATATCTATCTAATAGATTATTATTAAAAAAATAATTTCGGGAATTGTTTGTGTAGCTTTTTTGTTTTGGGAATTTTTAAAGCTTTTGTTTTAGCACGTTGTATAAAAGATTTAGGACATTGAAGAAAACAGACATACTCAACAAGCTTGCACATCGAAAAATGTATTACTCTCCCTACATCACCAAAAGAATTTTCTGTATAATCAAATTCATTTATAAATTAGAAGCTACAAAAAAAATCTATAATTATTCCAGTTTTTATTTGATATTCTGATGTGAGTAAAAATGGATTTGGTCATTCTTATAAGTGGATCTATGATAAACAGCTTGTGGGTGTATGTGGAGGTTTTTATTTATATTTTTTTATTGCTGGTAATGTTAGAAAGATTTGTTCTTAACATTTTATTCATTTCTTGTTCAGCTAGAGATGGAGGTAACCCTTTTAGAGGTGTTGTGAGTGCCATGGAGGTGTCTTTGTTGGTTTTATGGCTTCTTAAAGGTTTTCTTGGTGGTTTGTATATTTCTTTCTGCTATTCCATTTGCATGAGGGTAATTTGAACTAGGGGTTATGTTATCTATGTCCCATTCTTTGGTAAATGTTTCAAATTCTCTCAAATTCAGTTCCGTTGTCACTGACCATAATTTAAGGAATCCCAAAATTTTAAAATGATGTTTTCAGTTGATAGTTGATGATTGTCAGTCCTCTATTCTGTAAACATCAAAGTATCTGGTTGTGAATTCGATGATATTTTACAATGAATGTGGAACAGGTGTTAATCAGGTCTTTGAATTAGCATTAACACCTAACTAGAGAAATGTTCTCTGGCTCGTGCTATGCATTTCTCGATTTCCAAATGTCTTGTGTGGATTTTTTGTAACCCCTCTTTGGGGAGTGAGCGGGGGACCACAATGCGTGTGCCTTTTAAGACAAGTCCTTTGATGATTGTCTATTCCTCCCGATTGAAGGCAGAAGGTTGAATGTTGAATAATTTTTTTTCTCTCATTCAATCAGTGCTTGTAATGTTGGGTCATTCGCATTGGCTTACTATAATTTGTCATCAGACATTGGATAGTTTTTGTTATCATGTCTATATAGGCTGCCATGTCTGTTTCAGGAATTTTTGAGCTTGTGTCTTCGCAGTATGCGCGAGATAAAGTGTTTGCAACAATTGCGTCACTGTCTAGTATGTATTTCAGTTCGAAGTTGTACGATTTTAGGGCTAGTATGAATCTTTGGATGATTCTTGGACCTATATATCTCAAAAGAATTGAAGTGGTCACTTTACTTGGTTTGCTAACACTTTCGTTGTTAGTTTGTGTGTTTGTATTCTTTGTCCGACAATTTGCCTACAACTACGGAGAAATAAGAGCTCCTTCGAAACCCGTAAATACTCTTAAAACATCACGATGCACAAATTTTGTACATTGATATATGTTGAATACATCTGTTCTTTACTTTTATCTACTGTTGAGTATTTATTTATTGATCCTTAAACAGGTCATAACACATTCACTGAGTCATGTTGTCGTCTTCTGGATGAAAAGTGGGGAGTAGTAGCTACAGATTCAAAAGTTGGGAACATGTAGTATTTGAACTATATTAAAGGACAGGGGCAGCCCATAGAGCAACTGCATGCACGAGTAGTGACACAAAAGAAAAAATTTGACACCGACGTTTTGGTAATCTTGGAGCAAAGAATTCGCACAAGCTTGCAAGAGATCAGCTATTAAATGGCATTGACTTATGATGTAACAAATGACATAAACTTTTGTGATCCATGTATGGATGGAAAACATCACCGTTCCTCAATTCCAAAATCTGGCGAAAGGCTACTACTCAAAACTACTCAAATTTGTGCATCGTGATGTTTTAAGAGTATTTACGGGTTTCGAAGGAGCTCTTATTTCTCCGTAGTTGTAGCCAAATTGTCGGACAAAGAAGACAAACACACAATGGAAATTTAATACATGTATTGACAAATAATATAAGAACTTGTTGCAAATTTTATTGGTATTTGCTACAAGACTTATCTGAGTCAAGTAATGTTCTTGGAGTAGTGGTGATAACAGGGGTATTCTGTTGCTTGTTGGAAAGTTGATAGGACGTTTCTTGTGCCTTCAAAAGTGTGCTGTGAAAAAATGCCTCCGTCCAAGTCGACGGTCAGTAGATAAGTAAGCCTTGTTTTGGGGCTAAGTGATGAGTGAAGTTTAGGGACCGCTATTTACGTGACTACCCTCAGTGAGTGCTCCGTGATAAGTAAAGTTTTTGGTTTTGGCGCCAACATACGATGTTGGCGATTCGCCCCCTAGCGGCAGGGGGAGATAATTAACTATGGAATTTCCAATAGTTTGTGGAAAGATAGAGGCGAAATCACTTAGTGGAGCTGAATATTTTGTCACATTTATTGATGACAAATCAAGATTTGTATGGATGTACATTCTTAAAAACAAAGGATAAGTGTTCAAGAAGTCCATGTAGTGGAAAACTATTGTGGATAATTCCAGTGGTCAGAAAATTAAACTACTACACACTGACAATCGCGGGAAATATACTTCGAGAGAGTTTGAAGATTACCTAAGAAAGAAAGATATATATATTTACCAACCCCTCCGCACGAGCAGGATGCGACACAAGGTCAATTTCTTAAGCGGAGTTTAACAGGTTTTAATTTAGAGTTTTCCTTCTCCTAGACTGGTTGCCTAGCCATGCTTAAAGAGTCCAGTCTGCCCTGCTATTTACCCATAGCTGGAGGGAGAATTGGATTCATACCTTTCCCAAGGGTATTAGCGCCATGTGAAATGCCAACAGCTTCGTCCAGGAATTGAACTCGGGTTGACGAGTCCATTTCCTGCGACTCTAACCATTAGTCCACGCGCCTTCACAAAGAAAGAAATATATACGCCATGAACGCATGGTTCATAAAACACCAGAACAAAATGGAGTTGCTGAAAGGATATATTGGATGTTGATGGAAACAATACGAATAATGCTGTCAGATTCGAAGCTGCCTAAAATATTTTGGGTAGAAATGTTATCAACAGCTTCATGTGTTTGAAACCGAGACCCAACAACTGCAATGCAACTGATGACACCCTATAAAGTTTGGAAAGGCTAAAAATCAAATCTGAAATACCAAAGGATGAAAGATCCAAAAGCACGAAGGGAAATGCAAACAGCTCCGTCCAGGAATTGAACTTGGGGTGCTGATTACATTTCCTGTGGTGATAACCGTTACGTTAAGAGCCCCTAAAATTAATTTTGCGAAAAAGGGAAACATGATCCATGGGTTAATGCCTGTCTTCCATAAAACCTTAACGAAATCTGTGCCGAGATCAATGTATTGATCCATGGGGTCTCACAATATTAACTGATGTCATGTGTTGCATATTGGCGATTTTATTTATGTGTAACTAACAGCTTCATTTTGCTTCTGGATCACATTCAACAAAAATGTCAATTTTAAAAGGACCGAAAAAGAATCACTAAAAGAATATCAAAGAATGAATCTGCAAAAATCAAATCAAAATAGGAAGGCACGATCAACCCGAATTATAAATCAAGAGATAAAGACACAGATTTTCTCTGAATGTTTGAGATGAGGCTTGATGATTACTATTATCTGTGTTATTCGGACTATTGTCCTCATCTTCATTGTTAAGAAGTCCGAAAAGAAAGTTCCAGAGTCTGAAAAGAAATACCCGAAGAAGGCCGGAGGTCATATCGACCGAAACGTTGTACAGATAACAATGAAGATGAGGACAATAGTCCGAATAATGCAGATAATAGTAAAGACAAAGAAATAGTTTAATAACATATTTATTTTACCCGGTAAGTTTTGAGTTATGTTAAGAGTGGCAAACTGAACGTAAATTATTTTGTGTATAGATTAAACCGTGTTCATTCTTTCTTTAAAAAGAAAAACAAAGAAAAAAACATACCAACCAATTTTTCAATATATATATATATATAGATAGATAGATAGATAGATAGATAGATAGATAGATAAAAGGGTATGAAAACACACAATATAGATAAAATGAAAATATTTTATATAATTTTCATAGCTAATATTGAACAATATTTCGATTTATAAAAAATCATCCTCAGAGCATGTTTTTAATCCGGATTCATCGAGAGAGAAGCAGAAAATAATTTAAATTCAAACCGGAAGCATTGTTGTTCCAAAAAGCGTGTAAGCTATGCGATCGCTCCGTCATTTGTACCTCCGCTGCGTGTTTTTCCGCTAACGTCATGAACATTTTGCTACATTGTATTTCTTCAGTGTTACAGTTTTTGAAAGAAAAAAACCTACTTCAAATTCAAAAATAGAAAAATTCTCTCTTTCAAAAAAAGAAGAGTTTTAACCCGTTCATGGTCGGTTAGTAACGGATATTTTTCAGAAAAGAAATGTTTATTTAATTATTTTAAAAAATTACTTTTTATGTAAAATATGAATGGTGTAAGGGTTTATTGGGATAATGTGAAATTTAAGTTTGTTGGAAGTGTATGGCTAAAATGGTTATGTGAAAGATATATATATATATATATATATATATATATATATATATATGATGATCCCATGCGTTTGTAAACATCATTTGTTTTTTCAATATATCAAATTCACACTGTCGGATTAATTTCCTTTTATTTCACATATATATATATATATATATATATATATATATATATATATATTATTATTATTATTATTATTATTTATATTTTTGCTTGAAGGCAATAACAAGGCGTATATCGTATAAAATTCGATAATTATAGAAAATAACCATGACAAGTGAATTTGGCAAACGATTATGCGATGCTAGAACATCGTACAGTCTGTTTCAACTTTATTAAGTCTCATCAGCGATGTATACTAACGATTTCCCTCCGATAGAAATCGAAACCGGTAGTCCAGCAGGCAAAGTCTGTGACTTTACCGCTCGGCCAACAGTCCGCATCGCACAATCCCTGCGAAATTAACCTGTCAATGATAATAGCACACCTCTACCATATGAGGTACACGGACGTTGACTGAATAACAACAAACTAGACCAATGCCCGGTGAAGGAAATAAGATTTTTGGATGTTTGTTTTTAGAAGCATTGTTGAAAAAGTATATATTATTAACTATATTTTTGCTTGAAGGCAATTACAATGCGTATATCGTATTAAATTAGGATAATTATAGAAAATAACCATGACACATATATATATATATATATATATATATATATATATATATATAGTGAGAAAGTGGTGGATGTGTAACATTGACTTTGGATCTCTTTTTCACATCATTGATCTGTTTCTACGCCCACCTGGATCACGGAAATTGGAGGTCACTAATCCGTTAATCTATCGGATTATCTTCCCCAGTATCCGATTTTGATAAAGCACAATTGCTAACTTCAAGCTTTTCATTGTGCTCTCATATTTTACTTTATCCCCTTCTCTCTCTCTCTCTCTCTCCCTCTCTCTCTCTCTCTCTCTCTCTCTCTCTCTCTCTCTATATATATATATATATATATATATATATATATATATATATATATAATATATGAATATGATATAATGAAAAAACAAAAGATGTTTACAACTGAAATAGGCTCATCAGGAGAGAAGTGTGCAAAACCGTTTTATATATATATGTATATATCTTTTTTCTAACTATCTTCACCATTTTAGCTTCAATATAAAAACAAATTAAGGTACAAATTAAAATGATTGAAATTGTAATTAAATAAGCTATATAAGCAAGATATGAGTTTACAAAGGTGAAGAGATGCAGTATAATTAGAAGAAAAAAATACTAGTTGACACAGTGTTCCCTATTTGAAGATCTTGTTATGCAGAGGTTGGAGCAAAATGCTTTTGTACATTATTTTTTTATTATAGTTTTATACACAACAATACTTCGATAATTACCGATTACTGCCCAACTACGATCAGACTTCAAATCCTTTACAGTCAATATCCTGCTGAATAGTCGCTCCTTCTTAATAGATAAGTGTATGATCTCTGGGGATAACACCAGATACTGTAAATTACTTCTTTGTTTCATGAAACTTCGCAGTTAACAATCTAGTCACTTTCCGTGTATTAAAGACGATGGCGTAGAGTCCATTTTGTATCTACAGCTACGTGAGTGGCTGAACAGACCAATTTTTGAATGGCAGTCTCTGGTACAGTGATTGTAAAGAAAAGGTGATGCTTTCTGGAGATGTTAGAGATGCTGTTGTCTCTCTTTCCTTTTAACTCTCTTTTCTGCGGCGGCCTCTCTCCTCTCTTTTTCACTCCTTTTTGTTCCTTGTTTGACTAGCAGACGCCAGGTCATGTGGTCATCTACACAAGCCTCCCATGTATTTGTGTTGATGTGGCATGTCTTCATGTGTCTCTTGCAGACATCTTTGAAGCATAGGCGTGGTCTCCCTACCGGTCGGTGCCCTTTACTAGTTCACCATACAGTAGGTCTTTGGGGATTCGGCCTTTTATGGCTATTTTATGCTATTTTATTTTATTTATTTTATGGCTAGGTTGACTTCTTTTATAGTTGGCAACCTTCCATCTATTAAAGACGATGGTGTAGAGTCCAATTTAAAAAAAAAAAAATTTTTATCTACAGCTACATGAGTGGCTGAACAGACCAATTTTTGAATGGCAGTCTCTGGTACAGTGATTGCAAACAAAATGTGATGCTTTCTGGAGATGCTGGAGATGCTGTTGTCTCTCCTTCCTTTTAACTCTCTTTTCTGTGGAACGAAAAGGAGTGACGAGGAGGCGCCAGGTCGTACGGTTTTTTGCACAAGCCTAATTCGATCCTCACTGGGTGCAACATAATTGTAGCCTTGTGATAGGCCAATAAAAAACTTCGAAAATAATTTAATTTTGTTTTCGTAGAACAATTATTAACAAACAACGAATCGGATCAAAGGGCTAAGGTGATTAAGTCTATTCTATACCTCACTACATTAGCCTTATGCCAAACTTATCTTAGTAAATGACTATTGATTGTAATTTGGTCAATTCTGAGTGCTCCACACATTTAGCTTTCTTGCTGAATATTGGTTTTAGATACAAGATACTCATCACGCATATCTTTAAAAGTTGGCGCAATGCTCTAGATTAAATTAAGCATGTTATATATGTATATATATATATATATATATATATATAATATATATAATAATATATATATGAAATAAAAGGAAATTAATCCGACGGTGTGAATTTGATATATTGAAAAAAAAATGATGTTTATTATATATATATATACCGTTGACACTTTAAATCCTACTAATTATTGGCATTATATATATATGTGTGTGTGTGTGAGTGTGTGTGTGAGTGTGTGTATGTATGTATGTATGTATGTGTGTGTGAGTGCGCATGCGCGTATGTGTGTGTGTGTATTGAGGAATTGAATCAATAATCTCTTTATTTATATATTGATTTGTTTTTGTTTGGCTTATTGCAACCAGTTTGAACGAATTAATCTCTTTGACCTTTTGTGAATGTTTTTTAAGAACAAAATTGCCTTTTCCTCTTAACAGCCAATCATACAAGACGCCGATTTCACAATGTCTCATTTGCATTCACCGGATTTATCTAATTATTACTGTGATATTTAAATCATAGGTTTACGTGAACTCGCCCAGCCTCAAGAAAAGTTGAACGAATCGGAAATACACTTGCTTGTATAGCTAAACGATTGGAGAGACGACCAGATTCGTTCAACAATAAATAAATGCTAGGCTTCTGTCACTGCAATTAATAATGATTATTCATTATTGTAAATTGTTAACTGGTCCAATTTTTCTCTCTCGCGCTCAACAAAAACAAATTTCAATCACAAATTTCAGTCACAGACAAAACTGCTACAATGTTGATATAACATCGCACAAATATAAACAATACATGTCACACTTGTCACACACAATTATGTACAGACACATACAGTCTGCAACATCGCTGAAAGAACAATTTAATATACCAATTGTAAATTAATGTATATAAAGTTTGTTTCCTTTATCAATTGTGTCTTCTTCTTTTGTTACCTATGGAAACTTCATTTCCGTAGTCTTATACATATAAATTGTGGGGACCCATAACTCTTCAATCCTCAACTACACACTCAACCAAACAAACAGGGTCCCTACACTGGCAAGGTATTGGTCACTTTTCGACTGATATTTTTTATACCTATTGCTGTTGAAACGTCCGATGTCCGAAGCCCGCGAACTAATTACTCCGTTTGATTGGTTGACGGTTAGAATTTCCTTTGAAGCCATATATTTTCTATTCCTTCAGTCAGAATCTTGCCTTTCTTTTGAAATAAAAAAAAAGAAAAACTTTTCCTCAATGAATAAATCAATTAATTAATTTATAAAGATATCTTTTCAGAAGGGCATATCATACACACCCCTATTTCAGTATGGCATATTATACACACCGATATTTTAGTAGTGCATATTATACACACCGCTATTTCAGCAGGACATATACACACAGCTATTTCAGTAGGACATATTATACATATCGCTATTTCAGTAGGGCATATTATACACACAGCGATTTCAGTAGGGCATATTATACACACACCTATTTCAGTAGGGCATATTATACACACCTCTATTTCAGTATGGCATATTATACACACACCTATTTCAGTAGGGCATATTATACACACCCCTATTTCAGTATGGCATATTATACACACACCTATTTCAGTAGGGCATATTATACACACCCCTATTCAGTAGGGCATATTAACACACACCTATTTCAGTATGGCATATTATACACACACCTATTTCAGTAGGGCATATTATACACACCCCTATTTCAGTAGGGCATATTATACACACACCTATTTCAGTAGGGCATATTATACACACCGCTATTTCAGTAGGGCATATTATACACACCCCTATTTCAGTAGGGCATATTATACACACCTCTATTTCAGTATGGCATATTATACACACCCCTATTTCAGTAGGGCATATTATACACACCGCTATTTCAGTAGGACACATTATACACATCGCTATTTCAGTAGGGCATATTATACACACCCCTATTTCAGTATGGCATATTATACACACCCCTATTTCAGTATGGCATATTATACACACCTCTATTTCAGTATGGCATATTATACACACCTCTATTTCAATAGGGCATATTATACAGACCTTTATTTCAGAAGGGTCTACCATACACACCCCTATTTTAATAGGGCATATTATACACACAGCTATTTCAGTAGGACATATTATACACACCACTCTTTCAGTAGGGCATATTATACACACCCTTATTTCAGTGGGGCATATTATACACACATCTATTTCAGAAGGGTCTATCAGACACACCCCTATTTCAGCAGGTTATATTAGATGCACCCCTTTTGCCTTTCTTTTGAAATTAATTAATTAATTTATAAAGATAAACATTTTATCAAGAACTTTAAGAAAGCTCATTAATATTCAAAGTTTTTTCTTCGGGTAATTGAAAGAACATTTCCACAAAAAAGAAAGTTCTCCAAGAAAGAGGATGAGTGTTTTCATATAACCGGAAGATTTTATCTATTTATTTATTCATTTCCCTTTTACAACTATTCAGGAGTTGTGACAAAAAAAGAAACTGAAATTAAAATGAAAGAAATACCGGTCAAATATAATAATAACTTTCTTTTTTATACCCGACTCTTTATTCCCAATTATCAGATTTATTTCGATGAAAGTCGCTAATTTTATTACGTCAGCTGCGTTCAATCAGAAATGTGAAAATGACAACATTTTTACACTGGGTTTCATTCTTGTTTTTGTTTTTCTATTTTTATTAATAATCAATTCTGATTATTTTATATGCACGTTATCTTAAATATTTGCTAGTAAATTCTAAAACCTGCCAATAGAAGCGTTGTAATTTATGACATATTAATTCAAAACAAAGTTAATTTAGGTTTAGAGCTCAGTCTTTTTTTTTTTTTTTTCAATATTTTTTTTTGTAGAAGCCTAATATGATGTGGGTGTTAAAGGCTTAAAAGTCTACAATATAGTCTTTGAGGAAAGTAGGCTTCATCCTAAGTCTGGGACGACGGGTGTGTCCATGTGTATTAGGGGCCGGTAGGTCGAGGGGGCACTGTCTCCATCAGGCTTGGAGACTCAACTGATACTATCTCTCCGGACGCAGTGGGAAGCTGGTTGACTGCTCCCTCCAACTGTGGTAATTCAGTGTCATTGGTACCGGTTTCTGGGACGGATGGTATGGTATGTGACACCAGGTCGTCATTATCCACGTCGCTTGGCGGCTCGCTGTCACTGGCCGCGCTGTCGAAATTTTCTGGAACCGTGGGTTTGGTTTGGGACGTTAAGTCTCTACTATCCTCGTCGCTGTTGTCCAATTGACTGGAACTACTACCATAGTTGTGTATGGGGTAACTAGGAACCCTGTAGCAGTCTTCTCTGTGGACCCTGTATGGTTTGGCCCTTAGCTAGGAACCAGTGAATTTTCGGACGTAGAACCAATCGTCCTGTTTGGATGAAACTAAATACCTTTCGCGACTGCTGTTTTTTTTGTAAGGTCACCGTGAAGGTATATGACGTCGCCAATTTTTATCTCGGTATAGGGTCTACGTGGGCGGTTAGGAGCTTTGGATCGTTCACTGTATATATGGTTGTTGGGACGTCTATGGTGTTGTTGGTTAATCAGGTCCATATCGTTGAAGTGAATACGTTCATTGGTGAACTGGTCCCGGTGGTATAGGACCTCCCTGGGGGAAAGACCGGGTGATCCAACCCTACTATTCAAAGCGCAACACGCTATGGTAAGAGAAGTCGTAGAGACCTGTGCACCAGTAGGATCAGCTTTGAGGAGCTCTCTCTCTCTCTCTCTCTCTCTCTCTCTCTCTCTCTCTCTCTCTCTCTCTCTCTCTCTCTCTCGACGTCTTGGACAGCCTTTTCGGCGACAGGGTTGCTGCTGGGTTTTTTTTTTAGTTACTAATCTCGACTGAGATATGATGGTTCAGTATGAATTGGTCGTTTACAAGAGATCTGAAGCCAGGAGCCGAATCTGTCCTTACGACGGCGGGTGGATTACTAATGGGCCTGATGGGTAAACAGGTTTTGAGAATGGCTTCTCGTAATGTTTCCTTCTGCTCGTCTGGTACAAGCAGTGCGACGGTATAGGAACTGACGTATTCTCTCATGACAAATACTAGTTATCGACTTTGCTTGATGATGTCGGCAGCGAATCTGAGTCCAAGACAGTCCGGAGGGTCCTCACTAGATTGAGGTACGGCGACGAGAGGGGAAATCTTCAAGGGGGCACACTGATGGCATGAAGATACGGTCTCGTCTATAGCCTTTGTCAAGTGCAAGGCGAAGAAATATCGGGTGATCACCTGATGCATTTGGTGTTTGGTGGGGTGTCCTAACTTGATGTGGAGGGCTGTTAGTAAAGCATAAAGTGCATGTCGCGGGACAACAGTCGCGTCACGATCGGGAAGAAAAGGATCATTTCTACGAACGACTACAATACCGTCTTGAGTTATTGTGGCGGTTTGAAGATACCTCTTCACATCCTTTATGTTGGTAAGTCGTTTGGAAGGACGAGTGCCTTGCAAAATGTGTGCACGCGTTCGCCTAAGGTCGGAACACTCATTCTGGATCTCTTTCCATGCAGGACAACTAGTGTATGGGAGTCTTAAGGATCCTCTGACTATCTCGGAAAGTGAGATTCTAAAGACGGTAGACTCTTCTTGTTCACGAACAAAGGAGCATACCTGGCATGTTGGATGAGAACAATCAGGAGCATTACAACTGGCAAAATCGGCGGATATGTTTTTCCTTGCCTGCAGATGTTTTATGTCAGACTGGAAGCGGCATACAGTTGACAAGAACGAGGTCAATCTGGGGCTGGCTGAGAACTGGCCGCGGCAGAGTTTTTCATAGGCCTGCACACAGGGTTTGTTGTCTGTGAGGACTATAGGATGGTGCTCCGACTGAATTAGATACGGGCTGAAATGTTTAATTGCGCTGGCGATAGCCAACGCCTCAACCTCAAAAGGTAGACAGGAAGGCTGAAGACCACGTAATTTTGCAGAGAAGTGTCCGCCGAGTAACAACTTCCCTCCCCTGTCTACATACATCAAGGCACCAATACTATGTTGTTTGACGGAGCCATCAATCACAATCCATAGCTGGTCGGTGGGACGGGGCATGTGAATGGTTTTTGCCGACGATAGGTGTCCCTGTGCTGCAATGGACGCCTCGTGTAAATGATCAGACCATTGTATAGTATCTTTTGACTCTCTTCCGGCAGTGGCTTCATCCAGGGGACTAAGAAAGTGAGAGCAATCTGGTATTACTCGGCTTGGACTTTATATGCTCCAATAAATGATCTTAGGCCCTTCACGCCCTGGAAGCTTGGCAAGAGCTAATAGTTGCAATTCTGTGAGGTCCTACTGACAAGGATCGCTCAGTCCAGATTCAACCCAGGATGGACGCCTGTTTAGGCATATTACTATCTTGTTTGTTGATAGTCTTAAATTGGCTTTTGATAGTACGGTGAGGATTCTGCGTCACGTAGAAGATAATTCCTTCAAGCTGTTACCACCACAGTAAAGGTCGTCAGCAAGCTTCGCTACATATCCCTCCATTAGAAGGTCGCCTAACACCCTGCACATTAATTCCTCTAAAGCAGTTTCTGAGCCGGGCATGCCCATAACACACCTTGTGTAAACGCGTATGCCTCTAAAGGGGGTTACAACACTGCAGTACTTTATGGAGTCTTTCGCTAATGGAATCTGATAGAAGACACTGGTGAGGTCGGTCTTGATGATCCATCGCCATTGGCTTATCTTCCTCAGAGTAGAGTCGATGTTTAGCATAGCGGAAGGCTGTGGTTTCGAATAGCGGCCGACGCTGGAAAATGCCGTGACGAGGCGGTGGCCACCGTTGGGTTTGCCAACTAAAACTGAAGGGTTTACATATTCAACAGCCACACCTACGCGTTCGGGTTTCGCAAATACACCGACGCTTTCCAGCTCATCGAACTTGAGTTGTAGAGTCGTTGAGCTTGTCTTCGTTGTATTGGGGCAGTCGGTCTCTGCGCTGAGGAGGTTGTGTAGGACCCATATTGATGGTGGCCTCGAAATGACCAGCTGAACCGTTGTACCCAAGTAGATCGTCTCTGAATACATCAGAGAACTCAGCAGAGAGTTGTTGGAAATTCCTTTTCTCTGATGTGGATAATACATTATCGGGATTAATAATAATGCGGGCAGTGTTCTCGTGATATTTGTTTGGGACTCGGTTGGTACCTGCCGTGTCAGAAGTTGTTGCTGGGGTGAAAGTGGGAACGGCCTGACAGTGATGTTGTGACCTCTGTATTTGCTGAGGTTCGTTGATAGTGTTGATAAGTCTTACCTTGCCTCCTACGCTCCTTGTGATGATAGGTTGTGGCCAAGATTTTCCCGATATATGACGGCCTGAGTCCCAACGAGGTTCGATGGCAAATTCGTCGTCCTCGCTATCCGATATAGAGAACTCCAAATATTCATCGGGCCAAATTGTGGTTTGTCCGCGTGGAGCCCGCAGAACACGAATACGTCGAATTCGTTTTATGCTGGGAGAAGGTGTGTTTGAGCCATATTTGATTTGAGTATCACCAATGTGAATTTCGGACATGGCAGGTCTAACTGAAAGGTCGTTCATTTTCATGAAAGGAACGCCTCCAATTATCTCTGTATCAAGGTCCTGGACAACAAGGCCTTCAAAGTGGCATGTTCTGTTCCCTCCTCTCAAGAGTAAACCTCGTTTCCCCAACTACATTGAGTGGAGAAGAACCGTCGGCCTGTCTAGCAGACTGAGATGTGTCCATGATCCTTTGTGTCTATGCTCCGGGCTGTGGTGTGCCGAATTATGTTACCATAGCTTCCACCGTCCACGATGATCCTCACGGGGTGATGGCCGGAGAACATGTCAATGTATAGTGATTGTTCGGTTTTCACACGACCTGAGTTGTGGTTATTTGATCGTGAGGTTTATCTCATCCAGAGTTTCGGCTTCATTCTGGACCTCATCGTCAAGATGCTTAAGATCTGGCGAGCTTGACCATATATCGACGGTCAGCCATCTCGGGTAAATAAGTGCATTGACTTAAGAAGTGGTTGGTGTTGGGCCTTTTGCCTGGGTACATAAGGGGCATTTCCTCCTCGGATGGGTTTGCAGGTGTTTTCTAATGTCGCGGCGTGGCGTACTGAACGTATGGTTCACGACTGCGTCATTACCTAGCTCTTCGAGTAATGAGTCTAGGGCCTGGGAGATCTCCGGTTTGATCGATGCTAGCGTGCACGATCTCAATTCAGTCCCATAGCGCTGTTTAACTAGCTTAAGTCGTGTAAAAACAACTTAAATGGAAAATTGATTGTGCTTATGCTGGAGATTATTCTTGTTCTCCCATTATCTAATTCACTTTATCCATAACTATTTGGTCGTGTGATTGATTTAATAGCTCCCACAAAACCGATTTCTGATAAACCTTTACAAACGGATTTCGTTGTAAAAACCTCTTGATACCACTTCTATTGATAGGTATTGTTATAACAGAAGTAGATATTTCTCTTGATTCGCAAATTTTACCAACCCAATACATCCACTCACCAACAAAACAATTTAAAAAGAAAAACACTTCGGAACAGAACCTAAGCTACTGAGAATATAACATCAAACGGGTGTTAACCCGACAGTAGCTTTAAACGAAATGAACAAAATAAGTGTTCCACACATAGGCTCCACGCAGGCTTCCGGGTGAAAAACAATTTATAAACAATTAAAAATATCCCCTACTATTTAACGTTTTTCAACCAATCATAAAAGTACCCCCAAAAAACTTTCAAAGCATTTTTCGAGCCTACTTCACTATAAAAAAACAGCTCACTTAAAAGTCGAAAAGCCAGTTGACTTCGGCGCTGGCACACATAATGTCGGTCCTACCGGAGCAAGATCAAAAGGGCTACCGACCTCCGACCTACACCACACCCCGCGTCACACAGAACCAAGTCGTCAGCCAGAACAAACTTCCAGTCCCACTCGTGCTACCACGACGAAGAAAAGACTTTCAACCCCACACCTGCCCTCATTTCACCGAGCGAAGAAAGAATTATCATCACAACAATTCCAGCTTTTGTTTATTTTTTAAATAAACAAAATGAATCCAAATTTTCTCGTCCGTTTTTCTTTTGCTACTATACGCTTGCTTGGGATATTTACAATAGGATCTGCCAATTTCTTCATTTATTTTCATTTTAAAAACGAATTAAAATTAATTAAATCGATTATTTAAGGTCAGAAATTTTTTGTCTAAGTTGAAAAGTAGTAACATAATGAGCTTCGTTAAAAAATAAAATAATATTACATATGTAATTTATTTTTAACACATGTTAAACAATTAAATTTTGCTAAAAATGGCTAAGTGAAGATTTATGATGCATTCAAAACAAATGCTTTTATAAAGCCAACTTTCCAAAGTGTATAACCTCACCGATATTTTTGCACCGCCCAAACATTAGGGTGGGGTCAAATTTAAGGGACCTGAACAAAAATCAGAAAGTTTTGAAATAAAATAACAGATGCACTCTAAAATCCATTCATTGATAAATGAATACTGAATTTTTATTAATATTTTTTCAATCGGGAGGGGGGGTGAAATTTGAAAAATGCGTACATGACTTTTGGAAGACCCTAACAAATAACAAAAAGTGCAAGATGGAGTCGCCTGTTGTATTAGATAGCATACAAAATTTTGTAAACTGTATCCGATGAATCTGGTATTTAAAAAAATATTTATATCACTATATAATAATTACCACCGAGTTGGAACGGGTAGTACAACGCATCTTGCTAATAATTGTACGCGCTAATACTGTTGCAATTCTATCGGTAGGACAATGCAAATGTTGCGTAGCGCCTTCTTTACCGGCACTAAATCGTATATATATTATATACTGGCATCAAATTCTATATGTTATATAGCGGCTTTTTCTTCACGTTGCTAAATCGCGTATCTGTATACGTAGCGGGTATGGTCACAGTACCCAAAGCGATGTATGTTAGTAGTCAGCTACGACCGACTACTGGACTTCAATAACAACAGATACGTAGGTACAAAAGAGGACGCTTCTTTATTTTCTTCGGTGTGTGGATGATGAAGGCACGGAGCTTACAATGAGTGCATGAGGGGTGGTTGCTGACGGGAGACGTGAAGTGTCTTTTCCGCTGCCGGCTGGCGTCTGATTGCTGTCGGCTTGCCCTCTGGCTTTTTGTATTGACGACACGCCTACACATCTTTATCTTTTTGATCTGATAACGGACCTTTGTTATATATTTCTTTATCTTCACCCTGCTTCCTTGACATCTCTTCCGCTTTCTCTTTCTTTTTAAATATATATTTTTATCTTTCTCTTTGTCCCTCAACCGGAAGTTCTATCTTCCGGGCGAGGACAATACAACACAAAATTAATAATGATAATAATTTTATAATTCACTAAACTTCCATCCGTACAGTTAAGGCTTTATTTTTTACAAAACTTTTATGAATTGTTAAGATTATCCATGGAAAGATTGTAAAGTATACTTAATAATTTATTTCAAACAGGATTTTAGGTAGGATATGTCTCTCACCCACTCTCTACGATATAAAAGAGTCTGTATTTATGTTGTTTCCCATGAAAAATAAATTCTCATTTGAAATGCAATGGAGACAATTTCAAGTTTAATTTGGAGTTATCACAAACAAAGCAAAAGGACTCAGTTTTATATCAGACATTTTCGCCATGAACAAAATTGTAAATTCTGAGAGGAATTCTAGGAATGGTCACCAAAAAATCAAGCAACAAGAGAAACAACTACCTCAGAAGTAGTGTTGTATATTTAGTGATTCTTTCATGATGTAAATATATTGTGATATTAGATTTTGAATATGACATTCATGTTAGGCGTAAATAAATAAAAGATTTTTTGTGTCATAGATAATGAAATTTAGAAATTAACTTATATTCTCTGTAAAAACGGACAAATTTGCACATTTTTATTTATATTAAGTTTGAATAAAACAATATATGAAGCAAAATTTACATATATGTATACTACAGTTATACAAAAATGAACAAAAATGTACTTCTAGATCTGCAACTGTTAAAAGAAATTAAAAGAATTTTGTTTTTTGTTTGTTTGGGGTTTTTTTTCATTTACTTTAGGAATGAGCAATTGGGAAATGATACTGTCTTCTTAGGAACAAGAAAAAGTAAATCATTATTAAGATTAATTTATATATTTCTTATGTCGTCATTAAATGACGTCGTAGTTAGAAAAATTGGCCTCGATGTCGTAGGAATATTTGAAGTGAGCCTCGATGTCATAGGACGTCCGTCTAAATTGAATCCATAGAACTCGAGCGGATGGTTCGGCCAGTGGTCTGATAGGATTAAGCTTTTCCATTCGAAGGTAAGTTATTCATATGGGATTCCACCTTCTTCAATACATTATTTAGTGGCAATCTCGTCACATCAGCCCCGGACACGTGATTGACCTATGTTCAGATAATCGTTTAGATAACGATCTAGAAGTCTCTCCCACATATTTTTGTTACAATTTAAGCAATCTATTGTATAGACTCCAACTTCGGAATGTTTGTGTTTATGATTATTTTTATTCTGTAAAATTTTTTTGATTGTTTAAGTGGAGTGAGTAACTGTTTTAATACCTATATTTTTTAGGTTTCTATTTATTTTATCAGTGATAGGATTATTGGGAAGTATGATGTACCTATCAGAGTCGTTATTGTTGTTATGTTGTGTGTTATTAGATGCAGTGTTATTATTTCTATTGTGTATTTTCAATGCCTTTTTTAGCACGGTGTGTGAAGTTTAAAAGGTATTGTAATTTAAGAAAAGACTTTTCAATAATATTAAATTCTTCTTCTAAATATTTCTTATTGCATATCCTAAGTGCTCTAAGAAAGAAACCTATTGTGATACCACTTTTTATCTTATTGTTATGGTGGGAATAAAAATAGATGTAGTCATTTTTGTCAGTATTCTTATGATAAACTTTAAATTCTAAAACGTTGCTATTGTTTATAATAAGTGTGTCTAAAACTGGTAGAGTGTGGTTTTGTTCAAGTTCATGAGTAAATTTAATGGAGAGTTCCACATCATTTAGTTTGTCAATGATATTAGTTAAATTACAGTTTTTCGGGTAAATGGATAACGTGTCGTCAATGTAACGGAAAAAATTAGAGTTATTAGGTAAAATATATTGAAAGGGACCGGATTCTAAGAATTCAAGAAATAAGCACGCCAATACGCCACTCAAAGGTGACCCCATAGGCAACCCGAACTTCTGTTTGTAAAAAGTTCCGTTATATTGGAAAAAACAATTTCTAGTGCAAAGTCTGCAAATTTGGACTATCTTGTTAATAGGTAATGGAAATGAAGTATTAATTTTGTTGAGATGGTTTTCTAAACGAGTAATGCATTTGTCAACCGGGATACTTGTGTAAAGTGATTTGATATCTAAGCTTGCTAGACATTTGTTGTTCATGTTTATATTACTTGTATGTATTTATGAGATGAGGCTTGAAATAAATCTTTTTGATATTCCGGATTGTTGTCCTCATCTTTAATGTGTATAAACACAACTTTCAGCCCACAATAACCCCGGGTTCTGTTCAGGTGTTTGTTTTTAAATTACATTAAAATAGGTCATCTTCAGATGATTACCCAAGAATTCAAACGTGGTTTTGTAACAGTACGGTTTACTCGAAAAAAAATGAAGTTGCTAAATAATCTCGCAAATTTACAATCCTTGATTTATTACTTTAGATCAGGATTCTGTTATCAACACCAACACACAAAACCTTCAGTACACATGTTACATAATCTATGCATATATTATTGTCAACCCTCTGTATTTCTGAAGTGATGGCCCCTTTTCATATCACGGGCGGGACTTTCCATGGAATATTACAGAAAGCCCGCGAAATACGTGAAGTCACGTGGGACCTGGTTGGCTCTCAGTTTCCGCTTGGCCGTCAGGCAGAGAAGATATATCTGCTTTAGCTGGGGCTCACTGCACACGCGTGCTGTGTTTAGTTAGAGGAAGATGTTAGTTAAGTAAATAATGGTTTAAATAAATAATATGGTTTTGTGGTTGATGAATGTCTTGGCAACAAGACTGACCTAGAAGAAGAAATGAATCAAGGACGACCAACCAGCAAGAACAGAGACGTTAGAAGAGACGCTAGAAGAAGAACGTAAGATACCAAAGATGAGCAGAATAATAATAGATGTAAGGAAAGAGAGTATACAACACACACAAGAAGTAAAGACTATAACAGGGTGTCAAGTCCTTCGATGTAACGCATGTGAAGCCTATAGGAGAACTGCCACCCCCACGTCTACTCGCCTGTTTTTGTAGACTGTATTGCTGCAATCTTATGCAAATAAGTCTGCAGCATAAAAATGGTAGTTTGGCGAACGGCTCTCAGAGAACAGATTAACACGCGAGACAGCGAACACGTTTAGCTCCCGGTAAGCTTCTGTTACAGGTTTCGTAACTGAAATCGTTACCACTAGTTCAAGGGAGCTCCAAGCAGCATAAATGTTACCAGACTTATTGGCAGAAATGCGATTAGGTATTTTAAAAAATGAATGAGATTACTTATTCTAAAACAGAAATTTCAAATTAGTGGTAACGATTTCAGCTCCGAAACCACGTTTGAATTCAAGGGTAATCGTCTGAAGATGACCTATTTTTATGTAATTTAAAAACAAACACCTGAACAAAACCCGAGGTTACTGCGGACTGAACGTTGTGTTTATACACAATAAAGATAAGGACAACAGTCCGAAATATCAGAATGAATTTTTGTTTGAGAATTTATTTAAATCTCTGGCAACGCCAGAATCTTCTAGTTTGTGATTACCAACGTGTCTTTGTTTTTTGTCACACTTTTCTACGTCATCATGTCGTGACGTAGTAAAATAAATTGATTTGATAACGTAATAAATTGTGAAACGCGCTTAACGTTATGCTAATATAATATTTTACGTGAGGTCTTATTAGGGTTTTGTATATTTTTAAAACATTTATCTCCCTTGAAATAAGATTTCTAACCATCTAGCTAATCATTCCATTTTTCTTTGATATAACAGACAAAGTATTATCATAAGCTTTAAAAGTAGCATCAAAGATCGCATACTTCATTTACTTTTTTAAAAATTTCCCTGTTGCTTAATTTATATTCAACTTTGATGATTTTTTATCTAATATGAAATTGTTATAGGTGATACACCCTATTAGACTAATGGAATGCACCGACGGGTTACTATAAGTAACAGGGACAATTATGGCTTGGGGGTAAGCCAATGCGAGTAAGCCAATAACTCTATTTGTCGGACGTAATTTCCACTTCTATGTATTGCATTTGTCTACTTTCTGTTAATACATTTTCCTACATTTGTTACCCGTCGTTTTGTTCTTATTTGACCCCTTAAAACCTCACAACAGAAATACTTTAGATTTTCTATGTTAGATTTTTATTTCCAAATATCTTCCGAATATGACAATTTATTTAGTTCCATTTCTGTTATTCCTTTTGATAATGGTTTAACAAGTAATTTAATATCATCAACAAATAGTTTTATTTCTAATTTTATATCATTAGGTAAATCCTTTATGAATATTAAAAATAACAAATGTACCGATCTCTGAGGAACACAGTACGGTATATATTGCGTTTCAGAATAAAAACAAGAATTCTTCTAATATATAGTGTTACTGTATGGCTGCACCACTTAGACTTTAACGAAACGTTCGGAGGAAAAGCTAGATGGAACTACATGATGATGATGCGTGCTGTCTTGAACAAATCTTGGAAGCAGAACCCCACAATAAGCAGCTGTACGGTCACTTGCTTCCTACAACACAAACCATATGGGTAAGATGAACAAGACATGCTGGATACTGCTGGAGAAGTAAGGACGAACTTATGTGGCGTTCTTCTGTGGACGCATACGCACGGACACACCAGTATTGACTGACCAGCAAAATCTTACATTGATCAGCTCTGTGCGGATATTGGTTACCATGCGAAGGACTTGCTATGAACGTGGCGAGAGAGTCATCGAATCCGGTTTGATGATGATGATGATGATGATGATATACATATTATATCAAAAACTTTGTTATTAAAAATATCTATATAATATATAATATACATATTATATCAAAAACTTTGTTATTAGAAATATCTATATAATATATAATATACATATTATATCAAAAACTTTGTTATTAGAAATATTTATTCTTAAAGCCAAAGATTTGCTTTTTCTTTTCTTTTTTCAAACATTTTCAATTTTGCTATTTTTAAAGTTTTATGTACATAAATAGCATTTCCTCCAAAATTTCTCTGAATGTTTGAGATGAGGCTTGAAGATTAGTATTATCTGCGTTATTCGGGCTATTGTGCCCATCTTCATTGTTATTTGTACAATGTTTCGGCCGATATGCCCTCCGGCCTTCTTCAGGTATTTCTTGTCGGACTTGGGAACCTTCTCGGACTCGGGGAGTTTCTCGGACTCAGGAACCTTCTTTTCGAACTCGGGGACTTTCTTTGTCATAATTGGGAGCCATCACGGAATAGGTATCAATGAATAACTGTGCTTGCCAAAGACAAAAAAAGTTCCGTGATGGCTCCCGATTACGACAAAGAAAGTTCCTGAGTTCGAAAAGAAGGTTCCCGAGTCTGAGAAGGTTCCCGAGTCCGACAAGAAATACCTGAAGAAGGCCGGAGGGCATATCGGCCGAAACGTTGTACAAATAACAATGAAGATGGGGATAATAGTCCGAATAACGCAGATAATACTAACCTCCAAAATTTGTATTATTTTTCTTACCTTTCCATATTTTTCTTACCTTTCCATATTTTTCTTACCTTTCCATATTAATCTAGAATTTGGTATTTCTATTTCTGCTTCTTTTGCATTTTCCACAGATAAATGTTTCTATAATACGAATTATCCTATTGTTGAGGGGAAAATAAAATTTAAGTTAACACAAAAAGTCTTTGTTGAGGGAGCTAAAAAAAAACCGAGTCCAACGCTTACTGGCAGACTAATTTCTTCCTTTCCTTTTTCTTCTCCAGTTGTTGTCTCGTCGCAGTCGACTTCTTCTTCTTCTTCTTCTTCTTCTTCTTCTTCTTCTTCTTCTTTAAAGCCTCTCCCAACTGCTTTGGTACCAAGAAAAGAATTCAATGCACAAACAATTACGTACAATAGTTACAGACAAGTATAAAAGAAAATTGTAGTATTCACAGATCACTGAGTTCAGTGTCCAAGAGTTAGTTTGGTCGAATTTGGGTGAGGAGGGCTTAAGGGGGTTTGCCGAATACATACCCGCTGAAAACGTAGCCGTTTGAAGTTTCCTGATTACTAGGTCCCACTGACCTGAAGAATTCTAGAAACCTTAGGGTTTGATGGCTGTCGGCTCCTCTGGTGTGGTGGGAGAAGACACTGCTTGATCTGCCTTCTTGGGTTTATAGCGATGCAAATCGGAATGCCTTGACATATCGTAGAGGTGCTGTGGAATGTGGAATGGCCAAATAGGGTGAAAGAGGTTGAGATGGAGTTTTTCAAATGATAAAAGTATTGGAAATACCAGGAAAAATCACGGTTATATTTTAACATATATTTTTTTCACGGTTAATTACTAGTTTTGTGCTACAATGTACTTTCTCTTCGACGTACAGTTTGTTTATGACCATAATATATTTTTAATACAAATAAAAGCTTTGTGGAGAAACGCTAATTGGTTGAATATTATTTCGTTGTATAAAACAAGTGCGAGAATAATTTACGTCAAAGTAATAACAAGAATATTTTATTTCCAGCGCAATCTTAACAGAATACAACATAAGAATACGTGATAAAAATGTCCTTATATGGAAATGCAAGTTTTTAGTTTAACATATAACTGGGGCTGAAGCGCGTGGTGTAATGGTTAAGGTCATGGGAAATGGACTCGTCGCTCCGAGTTCAAATCCTGGACGTGGTAATTGCATTTCACTTAGCGCTAATACCCTTGGGAAAGGTATGAATCCTACCCTCCCTCCAGTTATGGATAAATAGCAGGGCAGACTGGACTCTTTAACCATGGCCAGGTAACCAGTCTAGGAGAAGGAAAACTCTGAATTCAAACCTGTTAAGCTCCGCTTAAGAAAGTGACCTTGTGTCGTATCCTGCTCGTGCGGAGGAGTTGGTAAATATATATAACTGGGGCTGAATAAGAATATGAAGACGTACATGTTAATCATGTTATAGTGTACCAAGCGACAAAAATTGTTGAGAGGCTCAAAGCCCACTGTCCGTGGACAAGAACGCAATTGATACGTTGGTATTTCTGTCGAGGTCGGAAGAGCGAGAAAAACATCTGAATTTGTCGCGTCTTCTCTATAGGCAATGTTGACTACGCCACCTCGTGGCTATGACAACATGGGCGTCGGGTCGTCATCATTCCACCATTCTCGTCCAAATCGTCTGGGAGAATATCGATCACCACCAATAGCAGTCTCCCAGATCAATGCTCTTAATCATTGTGTACAGGACGTCCGGAGAGAATATTGATGATCAATAGCAGTCTGTCCGGATCATCTCTGTCACTTCTGTCACTGGCCGTATCTATCGTCTCACAACCCCAACGCCGTGTCTGGAACGCACCCATGTGTCATGAGGGAAATAAAACAACAACAAGACAAGACAATGTCAGGTGAACATTAGAATGGTCAGAGAGGTATATAACTGTCTGCTGCTATCTCTAGTCACTCCATCAACTTATAATTCATTTGCTCCTATGTCTGTCGAGAGGGGGGTCACCCCCCGTTCCTTTTTGGGACCTCTGCTAAAGTTGACTTCTAGTGGGCATCTAACATCTTAACTTCCTCAGTGTTCAAGGCTCATCTGCTCTCCCCGCTGTCCAGAAGCTAACTGACTAAACTTTTTAAATTTCCCAGAAACCCCAAATCCCATATTAACTCTCGTACGAAATCTCACCCTCCGAGATTTCAAAATCCTTTGTTCTAACAGACCACCCTCATGGTGTTTTATGACCCAACTGGTCAACTATTAATTGCCAAAGGACCAGACATGTTGTCTGCTTCTAACATTAATTGTTTACTATCACTCCTTTTTATCTAGCCTAAATTCTTTTTCTTATTTTTTTAAGATTTAGTTGACTTAGCCGTGACCCTACCTACACATACAATATATGTATGCACACACATACACATGTATGTATACACACGCACATATATATCTATATATACATACACACTCATGATCTACTTGAACACACACACCCATCTGTGGGTGATCCTAATCCCTTCCCAATTTACACACACACATATGTAGTTTGACTTACTACCTATGTATCATAACTACCTAGAATTATATATACAACTAACTGTGCAGCTACATATGCATGCCCAATGCATAGTATTATATGGCTATTGGCAGACATGGGGGTAATTAATTTCGTGTCCCCTATTATGCAAGAGATATAATACCAACAGCTTTATTCGATCTGATACAGTCTCGAACACGCACACGAAATAGCCATTTATAATCATTTGAAAAGCAGGTGACAATAAAGACAATGATATTCTATAAATCAGAGATGCATACACACGCGCGCGTATACAATGTAACGGCTTGATGATATATAAACATATGTTCGATACATTGGCATAAATACAATATCTTGTCACTTAACCGTAACACGTATCCATATTATATAGTACGGATCAACTGCCTGGGTAACAACAGTTTCCAGGAGGATCAGTAGAAGACAACTAACTAATCAAGCAGCAAACTGAAGCCAAATGGGTTAGGAATTCTTTGATAGATTAATGTTAGCAACTACTCGGAAATAAAATACTGGCGAAAGAAGGTGGGCTCAAAAGGTACCGAGACAGAACGAAAAAATACAATCAAAACTAGAGTTTCCAAAATAACGAAAGGAAATTTTACCAGCAAGTCGATGGACAAAGCACTAAGACAAACAAATATCCGAATGCGAAGGAAACAGAAGACATTGGGAGAAAAATATGGAAAAAGAAAAACCATAATAGAAAAGCTGAATGAACACATAAGATAAAAAAGGAACTGCAAGGACTCGAAGGACCTGAGGCAAACATATACCTGAACTCGCTAAGAGCAACACTTTAAAAAATACCAAACTGGAAAACACAGGGTCACGATGGTATTCGTGGATACTGGTTCAAAAAATTCGCATCCATCTACGAAAGACTGATCAGACAGCTGAGTAAATGCATACAAGAAGCAAACGTACCCGAATGGATGACAAAAGGAAAAACTACCCTGATCTAGAAAGACCCCCCCCCCAAAAAAAACATCCCGTGCAAATATGGGCCAATAACATGTCTACTTATGGTGGGGAACATACTGACAGTACAGATAAAAGAAGAGATCTACTATTTCCGGAAGAACAAAAAGGATACCGCCAGGGAGCAAGAGAAACAAACGACCAACTATATATAGATCAGTTGTCGGAATTTTAAACTCGAGGTTGTCTCCTCGGAATAAAATTAGCACCATATGTTGTAACAGGGCCCGACTTTAAAACAAAGAAAAAATAACCAAAAGTGATTTTTTTTTTTTTTTTTTTTACTTTTTGATATTTGTGTTTTCTTTGGTTACTTTGTATTTTAAGTTTTTTATTCAAAAGTAATTTGTTATTTTTTGTTACTTCTGCGAGTGGAATACTTCTGCGAGTGGAATAATCTTGCAAGGCTCCTTGGCTAATAAATTGTTTCTTTTTAGTCTTACAGCGGTTATTTTAGTATTATCTGCGTTATTCGGACTATTGTCCCCATCTTCATTGTTATTTGTACAACGTTTGGGCCGATATGCCCTCCGGCCTTCTTCAGGTATTTGTTGTCGGACTCGGGAACCTTCTCGGACTCGGGAACCTTCTTTTCGAACTCGGGAACTTTCTTGTCATATTCGGGAGCCATCACGGAACTTTGAACCTTGAATATGACAAGAAAGTTCTCGAGTTCGAAAAGAAGGTTCCCGAGTCCGAGAAGGTTCCCGAGTCCGACAAGAAATACCTGAAGAAGGCCGGAGGGCATATCAGCCGAAACGTTGTACAAATAACAATGAAGATGGGGACAATAGTCCGAATAACGCAGATAATACTAATCTTCAAGCCTCGTCTCTAACATTCAGAGAAATAGCGGTTATTTTGTTATTTTTTCAGAGAACATTTTGGTTATTTTTTTGTTTTTTGTTTTTTGTTTTGTTTTTTAAAGTCGGGCTCTGTTACAACATAGGGTGCTAATTTTATTCCGAGGAGACGACATTGAGTTTAAAATTCCGACAACATATTTGAAATTCCTCTCTTAGGGTGTGTTTTCAACTAGTTATAATTCAGTTCTTATTTGTGAATATGTTTGCGTGTGAGTTTTATATAATTAACTAAGAATGTATAAATCAGTTGATATTAGCAAAAATAGGATTTCAAGAGATTAAATCAATTTTCCTTTCTTCATTCGACGATAATTCAATTTGTTAATTTGCCAAGCGAAAAGGAAATCATTTTTGTCTGGGTTTGACCCTTACTCATTCGATTAAACGATTTTCCAGATCGAATTGTTTTTGGATAACTTCCACTCTTCTCTTTTAAATTATTTATTAATCATCAATTAATCGATCACAGCAAGTATATGCACCCTCCGGGTGCGAGATATTAACAGTGCTGTAGTCTGGATAGCGTCGATTCTTCCTCTGACCCCCAATTCCCACAGTCTCTTTTCTAGGCCTTTGGGAAACGTTCCAAGAGCGCTAACTACAATCGGTATCACCGTCACCTCCATGTTCCACATCTTTTATAACTCTGGAAATATCTAAGTATTTGTCTCATTTTTCTTTCTTTCTTTCTTTCTTTCTTTCTTTCTTTCCTTCTTTCATCGATTTTCACTCTATCGACCGCTGGAACGGCAAAATCTATTAGATGACAAGTTCTTTTCTGAGTAATTAAAAGAAGGCCTGATCTTTTGGTCGAAATTCGGTGATGTGTTTGTATGAGAGAATTTTATTCTAAGCCCCACCGACCAGGCTAATAAAGTGTTATAATTTTATACATACATACATACATACATACATACATACTATTGGAAATTGGGTTATCTGCCCTCTACCGGAAGTCCGGACAATAGGGGGCGGAGATAGAACCCTGACTCAACAGAACAGAGCCCGCACCCGTGAGAGAAACACGTTAACTCCGACAGGCTGACATCATAGAAGCAGCGGCCTTACCGGACAACTTCGGGACATTGCTGAGACAGATACAACAAAGTTAAGTTTCTTAAACCTCTACATACTTACATATATCCCGCCAAGAGAAATTCTCTGGCAAAGTAACAGAAATATCGGGGTGAATTAGTATCTCGGTCGTAAAGGAAAGGAGACAAGGCAATTATAGAGGATATAATTGGGTTAACAATTTCTTGGTTGAAGTATTAAAAGTGTGAGTATACAAATGGTGTTTAAATGTCTGTAAGAGGTTGCCAGAGAATTTCTCTCGCCGGGATATATGTAAGTATGTAGAGGTTTAAGAAACTTAACTTTGTTGTATCTGTCTCAGCAATGTCCCGAAGTTGACCGGTATGGTCACTACTTCTATGATGTCAGCCTGTCGGAGTTGACTTGTTTCTCCCACGGGTGCGGACTCTGTTCTGTTGAGTCAGGGTTCTATCTCTGCCCCCTATTGTCCGGACTTCCGGTAGAGGGCAGATAACCCAATTTCCAATAATACATACATACATACACACACACACACACACACACACACACACACATATATAAATGTATTTCCGAGGTATTATTATTATTATTATTATTATTATTAGCAAATATAAGCACTCTCCGAGTGCAAATATTTAAGTTTTAATGTAATAAAATATGATATTAAATTAGAAAGGCTAATGAAACTAAATAAGAATGCAGATAAAAAGATTTGAAACAGAGTGGGGGTAATCGAAACATAGAACAACTGAAACTTATTCTTACATCACTCCGGTCTTTCATTGCTAAATTTTCCTAATTTAACTATTTAGTTAAAATAGGAAGTAAAGAATAAAATTACAGTTATATCTTCTTGTTAATGGATTTCTTTTAAGATTTATTCCCGAGATTTTTGCTCATAATCATTAAGATAAAACCAAACAATTAGAAATCAATACTACTAGGCACATATTTATTAAAATCAAATTTTAATATCAATATGCAAATTAGCCTTCCCGTTTAGACTGTAAACCGTTATTTTATTGTATATATAAATACAATTGTATGCTATTAGTATGTAGATATGTATATATGTCCAACATATCAAACTTCCGGTTTCGACCGGGGGCCCAGTGAGCTTCGGCCGCTGGACCTTACAAGTTAATAGCGTCGATCCCAGGGGGCTATCCCCCCAGGCAATACCTGCCCCCTTGATTTAAAGGGGCAGGGCTGGGTTTATTGTACAGCGCCTGAGGCGCCCCCTCTCTTGAGGGGAATGCCGAAGGGGTCGATTCAATTTTTTTCCCACCCATGAGCTTCGGCTTTTGGGTGGGCCCACATTAAAACGAGGCCTTGAGCCCAGCCCATACAGGTAGAGTATGAGGCAAATACCTCTAACTCCGGTTTCGACCGGAGGTTCAGTGGCTACGGCCCTGGATCTTACAAGCAAACATCGATGATCCCAATAGGCTATCCTTTAAAGGGGTAGGGCGGGGCTTATTGCCCAGTGTCTGAAGCACCCCCTTGAGGGGGTAAATGCTGACGCGATCAACGCATTTTTTGCACCCGCCACCCATGAGCTTCGGTTCGTGGATGGTCCCACATTAATAGGGCCTTGTGCATAACCCGTACACGTGGGGTACGTGGTAAATATACCAGTATGTAAATAATATTAATATTAATAATGTATTAATTAAGTATTAATAATGTAAAACAATTTTATTGATAATTGAGGTTTAAATAAAGATAAAATCATGAAGAATGTGACATAAATAACTAAGGAATTTGTGACTCGAGTAGTAATATAGTTTCTGTTGCAGACAGAAAAACTCACAATCTCCATTATAATGAGATTATTTGAGTTTTTCACATCAGTTATATCCGATTTTTTCACTGGATCTTGAGTGACAGCAAATCTCTTTCAGATCTCCTGGATTTTTCTAAGAATCCTAACCGATTTTTGAAGTGCTGTGAGCTGGATGGTTTCAATTCTTCCTCTAATCGCCAGTTTATTGAATTTTTCCAGATTCTTGGTGATTGTTCCAAGGGACGCAAATACGATTCGCGTCACTGCCGATTTTCACAGAAAACAAAAGAAAAAACAATTTATAATAATTATAAGAATAAACTTTATATACAATATATACAATTTGAATAGTCAATGTTCTTTAAACGGTGTTGAGAACAATATATGGCTGTAGGTAATTGTGTGTGCGAGGTGCGTATGTTTTTGTTTATGTTTGTAACTGCTAGTGTTCGTTTTGATATCAACATGTATGTGTCAAAATTCTAGTAGTTTTGTTGTGGCGAGCCTTCTGTGGTGAGCCGGAAGTTATCGTTTCGACAGACGGAAGTCGAATGGCAAAAATAACTAGTTTGCGCATATGGATCGCGAAACCTTAGTAAAAATAAAATCTAAAATAAAATTCGTAAAATTCAACCAATCAGAGGCTTTCCCGCCTAATAAGAAAATTTATCAACTAGACCCCAATTTGGAGCCTACTTATTTCTTATAAATAACAGAACTTTCGGACCCTAACCAGAAAGATCTCACCTGCCTTTTTAAGAACATTTCGCTTACACGCTGAAGGTATCTCTCTCTCTCTCTCTCTCTCTCTCTCTCTCTCTCTCTCTCTCTCTCTCTCTCTCTCTCTCTCTCTCTCTCTCTCTCTCTCTCTCTCTTTGAATAACCTATGCTTTCGGAGATAAACCTTATATTCATTCAACTTATGGCTGACTGCTTTTAAGTTGACTTTAAACTTTCACCTTTTCTTTCTCACTTTTGAACTGTGAAATACCAGCTTACATTTTACATTTGAACTTTAAAAAAAGAACTTTGGGCGGAACCTTGCCCAGTATTCAATGCTACCTTTTGTAAACTTCTGTTAATACAATTTTGTTTGTTTAATCAAGAGTTTTGTCTTCTATGCCATCTTTGCTTGATTTATTTATGGTCTTTAAATGTTTGAACACTTTTATTGAATATTGACATCAAACATCCCACATCAATCACCATATTGTAAAACAAAAGTACGCGAGTGAGCTTGTGTCGGGTTGAGAGGGAGCGAGAAAAAACAAAACGAAAAAGAGTCGGACCTGATGTAGGTGTTTGTCGTGTCTCTGGACAGTGTCTTCTCTCCAACTGAATCTTTCAACTGTTGGGCCTTTTTATAATCTTTTTTGTTATGCATACGTCAGAATTTAGTCAAAATTAATATCGTCTGATTTCATGATATATGTAAAAAAAATTCTGATATCGAATATTTGTATTACTTACATAATTCGTAAACCGTTGGCTTGGGATAATTTACATTCGAGCGATTGTTCTAGAATATTTATAAAAATATTGTTCTTTCTATTCTCTTTTGTTTACACAATTCAAAACCTAAATCATAATATACAATTGTAAAACTATTTTTTTAAGAAAACTTAATTATTTTATTTTACGTGTACATAAAAATATAGGAGTTAATCAGTTTGGATAGCAAAGTCCCAGAGAATAATAGCTTCTTTGGCTTCCATTATTGGTTTCTGGTTGAGGTTTACACCATTTTTCACATTTCAGTATTCCATAGTATTTGTATATTTTCCAATGTATATTGTCCTATTTTACCATGCCTTTCTTTATATTGTGGGGATTATCTTCCCTTTACCAGGAAGAGATATCTTTCCGCGGTGTTGCCGTTTGTGCCCACTAGGGGACCTCTGGTATTTAAGCGCCTGATTTAAACTTCTCTTCCTCTTTTAGCTACATCTTCTCAACGAACTGATATGGGCTAGAGTCCATCTACCCCTTTCTCAGTGGGGCGTCACCCCCCCCCCTCGTCACTGTAAGTGATTTATACAACAAGGACTATCCTTAGTCTCATGTCTGTAACGTTTATATTATATGTACATTTAGGTATCTATTTGTATCTTGTATTAATATTCATGAATGTGTACTTTTATATTACCTTGTCTGTATCCTGTATTTTATGTATCGTTTCCATGTGCTGTTATCTATATAAAATGTTTTGTCTCACAAACGTGTCGGAGTTTGTTATGTTTCAACTAGTTATGACTTTGTTATAACTTTGAACCTTACAATATTTTATGGGTGTTAAGATTGGACAACCAGAGACTAAGGGATCAGTTGATTTAGTTTTTTGTTCACCTAGTCTACATATTAAGTTTGATTGGTGTTTCATAATGTTTTCCTGATAATCTTTAATTGGTAGGACCTGGTTTTGTACTACTATTATCAACCCTTCAGCCCAGTACTTTTCAACCATCGATTAGTTTTTACTATATCAATATTGGCATTTCTAATTCTTTGTTCGTGTCGTCCATGTAGGAGTTTTTGTTCCCAGGTGCTTTTTAATTGATTTTGTACTTGTGTTTTTACTTCTTACTTTATGTTTTTGCTGCCTTTATTGCTTGATCTTTTATGTGAATTTCTTTTAATGTGAGGTGGAGTTGTTCAGCAAATTCACTGCTCTCTTTACAAATTGAATAATTCTTCTTCTACTTTTTGTGTTTGTTTAATAACATCGAATCTTTTGTAGTGTCTAAGTGTTTTTTTTGTAGTGGTTATTTTGTGGGCTAATTCTAGCTAGATTAAGCCTATTCCATTTTCTTTCTTGGTGTAGAGACGATCTATATCTACTTTTGAGTGATGCATTCTGTGGCAGGTTATTACTTTCTTAATTTTGGTATCCATCTTTTTTTTTCTTTCTTTTTTGTTTTTCTTTTTAGTGGACGTCCAGTATTATATCAAATCTGTATATCACTACTGGTATTTCTTAAATGTTGATCGCCATAACTTTGTTTTTCGCATTCAGTCCTGTTGCATCCCTCTATATAGCTCTTATTCTCCAAATAGAATTCCGCCCTGTCGGATGGCGCGTTAGAATGCACCGACTGCACCTCTGCAGAGGGGTAAGACTTCCCCAATGGGGCCACCTGTTGGCCGTGGGTGGCGATCCGTGATGCTTAAGGATAGAATCCAGGTGGATGAGCAGTTTATGACTTGCAATACTCCACTTTGGCCCTATCTTGGGCTAGACGGGCGGTCGAAGAGGCCCCCTCCGATCAATCGGCTGGTCATGTCAAGCCCTAGCACCTATATGATTGCCCCAACCCTATTGCCCTTATGGCAAGCCCCAACCCCTTTTTATCATATGGGTGCTAGAAGGCGGTGACTGAGGGTCTACATGTCCTGGGAATGACGTTAAACTCTATCTGATGGTGAGGTTCCAGTTTTGGAGGTTTGGGGAATGTGAAGCACCCCTACATCACCATTGCTCCCTGGTCCACTCTAGTACCTGTTAGGGTCCCATCTATGGGTTAAATAGAAAAACATGAGTGTATAAACAAAATTGAGTATCCATTAAGAATTAATTTATTTCAAAACTTTATCGGCATTAAATGACCCACTGAGGTTGATATGCCGTAAAACCAAACCAAACCAAACCAAATAGAATTCTTTTCTCATTATTTTTCTTCATTTATAGAATAATTGATACCATTCGCTTCATTAATTCCAAAATATTTATAGGTTTTTGTTGTGTTCTAATTCTGTAATTTCTGTGTTTATATCTAGAGTCACGGTATACTTCGGTAGCTGGTTTGTTAACTCACCAAAGACGCCACCCTTATAGATGAGTTTAATGACTGAACTGTTTGATTCTGGCCGTTGACTTATGAGGTTTATCCACCAAAGACCTCGTGAAGAGCGCCGTTGTCTCGCTTTTGTGCTCATCCACCTTGCATTACATCTACCATTCTGCATCCCATGGCTTCCGATGCAATACGCTTGTGTAACGTGTATAATATTCTCTTTACCCTAAATCTGATATTCAGTGACAAACTGGAGCATCATCACTGAATGATTATGGAGGCTGCATGTTTTTTTAACGTGGAGTTTGACCTCTCCTTTTTTTATTGCCGCGGACTTATGTAATGTTGCGATGTGAGTTTTAATTCTCGGTAAAGAAAACAATACTTACGCCTTTACGCTTAGAGGAAAAGTTAAATGAGAATGAGAAGTACATAAGGATGAAAAATACTTACGCCTTTACGCTTAGAGGAAAAGTTAAATGAGAATGAGAACTATATAAAGATGGAAAAATACTTACGCCTTTACGCTTAGAGGAAAAGTTAAATGAGAACTACATAAGGATGGAAAAATACTTACGCCTTTACGCTTAGAGGAAAAGTTAAATGAGAACTACATAAGGATGCTGCGTGCTATCTCCAACAAATCCTGGAAGCAGCACCCCACAAAATGCAACTGTACGGCCACTTCCCTCCTATCACACAAACTATACTGGTAAGATAAACAAGCCAATGTGGACACTGATGGAGAAGTAAGTATAAACTCATGTGATGCTCTCATGTGGACGACTACACATGGACACACCAGTGTAGGACGGCCATCAAAAACCAACATCAATCAGCCCTGTGTGGACACATGGAAGACCAGACAGGAGCGATGACCGATAGGGACGGGTGGCAAGAAAGAGTCATGGGAATCCGAGCTGTCATCACGACCTGATGAGGATTTCTAGAGTGATGTTTTTAAACTTTACTTGTGAGTCTTTCGTAAATGTTACTTTCGCTTATTTGTCCCGACCAGATTGCATCATGTTATATACAGAAATATAGATATCTCCCCGATTCACTAAGTCATCAAATTCATGTCACCCACGCACCGCAATGAACGGAGTGCCAACCGGATGTGAACGGGACGAGGCACTAAATCAAGTGACGAATTTTCGTCTCTGCGCACGCAGCCTCGCGCAACCTACAAATAAAAAATAATATTAGAAACAGAATTTGGATTTCCGACCAATAGAAAACGTTCCCCCAAAATTCGTGGAAAGGGCTTTTTAGAGCCTACCCCGTGCTTTAAATAAAGCTGACTTAAGGTCGATCGACAGTAGATCACAGGGCGATCGTACAAGGAAGATCGGCTCGTCCCAATCCCAGTGCCGACAATCAAAGGAAGCAGCGCCAGACCACACCATACCCGGCGTCACGCATCCCCGAAACATGAAATTCTACACCTCAAGTCCACCGCGACCTATATCTCTCACCTACCCCCTAATCTCTTGACCGACCGAGGCACCCTTAAAGGGGACGGCGAGTACGAAATCCGATATCATCTTCTTAACCCAAACTACGGCGACAATCATCTGAAATCCCAACTACCACTCACTTCGTCCACGAAATACTAACGTCGGATCATCTGCCCACATCAACTAGAACTTGCCTTCAACATATATATAACATTACCAACTTACATTGGACTCTGCTCTCACGTTTTCACAACTACTACCACTGGGACATCTGCATACCTCACTACTACTACTGACGGACCATTGAACATATCAAGCGCCTTAGAACATACTACTTACACTTACAAACGACTATCACCAATATCGGACATTCTGCTTAACCCATTTCAACCGTGTAACCTTTGTATTTGCTAATACATTCTTAAACTAAAATCTGTGTTTGTCTTTTCCTTGTCACCATACACTTCATAATAACACTGTTTATCACAATCACCCTGTAGCTGAAATATTCCACAATGCTTAGTAGACCTTCTAGATTATCATTTCTCTGAATGTTTGAGATGAGGCTTGAAGATTAGTATTATCTGCGTTATTCGGACTATTGTCCCCATCTTCATTGTTATTTGTACAACGTTTCGGGCGATATGCCCTCCGGCCTTCTTTAGGTATTTCTTGTCGGACTGAATTTTGGGAACTTATAAACCTAATGTCTTGATTTGGCTAGAATATCTACCTATTTACTTATGTATGATTTTTTACCTAGACTCATATTGTGTTTTTTTTGTTTTGTTTTTTTTTAACACAACTCCTACCCCAGCTATGGTTAGCGGAATGAGAACAGGATACCTCCGTGGAATAAATAAAGGGTTTGGTTCAAAGTTCCGTGATGGCTCCCGATTACGACAAGAAAGTTCCCGAGTTCGAAAAGAAGGTTCCCGAGTCCGAGAAGGTTCCCGAGCCCGACAAGGTTCCCGAGTCCGACAAGAAATAACTGAAGAAGACCGGAGGGCATATCGGCCGAAACGTTGTACAAATAACAATGAAGATGGGGACAATAGTCTGAATAACGGAGATAATGCTATTCTAGATTATCATTAATTTTTGCATATGACTTTAAATCGTCCATGAAGAATAGATTAAGTTTTTAGTAATAGCTTTATATCCATAGTCTGTGTTTAAAGTTCTATGGAGATAGGTATTAGAACTCCACAAAAAGAAGAGGAAGAAGTGATTTTACTTGGAAGATTATTTTCATTATTATTATCTTATTATAATGGAGATTCGGTGCATGTCTTCTTGTAACCGAAACTACGTCACTGCTTTTTCACAGTACCCTCAGTAATTGTGTAAGTTTATCAATGAGTATTTAATTCATAGTCAAAATCATTAGTACATAGAATAAAGAACAACCCTGTATCATATATACTCAGAAATTAAGTATGCAACATTAAATGGTCCACATTGTTTCTTTAATTTTTTTAAATAAATACATGTCCGGTATTATTGATTTATATATAGTTTATTTTATTTTAATATATATTTAAAGTTATTTAACGTATAGAGTTTTACGAGAAAATTATTCACAAACAAGAAATAGTCACATAATGTTTTTCTACATTAAATTTGAAAACCAGACAGGAGCGATGATTGATAGGGATGGGTGGCGAGAAGATTCATGGGAATTCGAGCTGTCATTACGACCTGATGAGGATATCTAGAGTGGTGTTTTTAGACTTGTCTGCTTTTCATTACGAGTTTAAATTTAAAGACAGGTTCATCAATCATACTTACCCCCTCTGCATAAAAATAAACTCAGTAACAAAAAAATATACTTACTCCCTCTAACGACAGTTTCATTAATCATGCTTACCCCCTCTGCTTCTTCACGGGGTTTTAAAGAAATAAAAAGTTGTTCTGTTGTTAAATGTAATATTTTGCAATAGAATTATTAATCAATATTAATAAGTTTATAATATAATCTTATTAATATCAATTCATAATTTATATTTTATAATACGGTGAAAAAAATAATTTCTGTTTTTTATTATTATCGGTCTTTACGCCAAACGATAATAAAAATAGAAATTAAACAAATATTTTTAATTTGACGCCCACCAAAAGAAAAAACCTTAAATTTGAATTAATTTGAATTTAACTGTTAGAAACTTAGTTTTACTAGAAAGAAAACATATTTATTTGAATTTTAACAGAAAAACTATTTTTTTATGTCTATTATAAGATTTATCTTTTTAAAAATATAAGATTTCAAAGATCTGTTTACATTTTTTTTACGAAAGAGCGTGGTAAAAAAAATATTTTAGATAATTTTGGACGTCGATAAAATCAAAATAAAATTCTTTAAAAAGTATACATTTTTTACACTAAAATTAAAATATTAGTTCAATTAGCCATATTACTTTGTTGGTCAATAAGTATGCTCAATTTACAGAGACTGATGACAAGGGGGATCGCAGGAAATTCTTCTAAAAATCAACAAAAATAAACTATCCGATTTTAATAAAAACTTTCGGTATATAAAGTAATAAAAAAAGAACTTTTATTGTAAATAAATGTTTACTAAATTGAAAAGGCTAATTTTTTTTTTTTTTTCGTTAGTTTTTCTCTGAATGTTTGAGATGAGGCTTGAAATTGAGGAGTTCAATTGGACACATGGCCTAGTGGATAAGGTAGTTAGGTTAATACAGTTCTAAGTGACAGTTATCTCTGGATCCCGAGTTCAATCGTGAGTAGAGCCAGTTAGAAAAATAATTAACACAACTCCTACCCAGCTATGGTTAGCGGAATGAGAACAGGTTACCCTGTGGACTAAATAATGGGTTAGGTTCAAAGTTCCGTGATGGCTCCCGATTACAAGAAAGTTACCGAGTTCGAAAAGAAGGTTCCCGAGTCCGACAAGAAATAACTGAAGAAGGCCAGAGGGCATATCGCCCGAAACGTTGTACAAATAACAATGAAGATGGGGACAATAGTCCGAATAATGCAAATAATACTAATCGTTAGTTTTTGTTTCGCACATTGATCCCCCGTATAAATTTCTTCGTGATTTTTTGGTGGAAGAAAATGAATTTTACGTTTTTGGAAAGATAATTTAATGACGAAACATGTGTAAAAGAAAATCGATACTCTGACGTTTTTGGTAGTAGGACGTCTCGCAATTTTGAAACTTAAGTCTCGTAAATAAGAAAAATATTTATCCTTTTTTTTTTTCTAAATCTTTAGCTTATTTTCTAAGGAATGTTATAATAAAAGTTCCAGTTGTCTACCTTTTTATTTTTTATAGGGATTTTTTTTAATTTATAAAATGTAAAATAAGTTCCCCCGTTTATTGGAAGGCAAAAGCGTATTTATTTAATTAAAGGAAACATTGTTTTAAAATATGTAGTTAAACATAAGGAGATTCTATTTAATCGTCTTAATAAAAAAAAGATATTGAAAATAATGTTTGAACTAAAAACTGTCGTAGTTTTTATGGGGGCTTGTTGGGGACATAATATTCTATTAACGTTTGAACAGCTGCAGCTGCGAATAAGTTCAAATATGTTCAAATCCGTGGAAGTATACTAACTGTACAATGGCCAAATTAATGTTTTTGTAAATTAGTATTTCGTTCTCCCAAGTTAGATATATATCTATATTTTTATCAGAAATGTATCGAAGAAAAAAAAGGTCTCGCTTTTTTATATTTCCGATAGAATTTTATTGTAAATGATTTTTTAACATTCTAATTTTGATTTTCCCCGCTTTTTTTTTTTCAATAATATTAAGAGTTAAATATTAAGGCATCAACGAAATGCTAATTATGAATAATTTGTTTTGTTTCAGTCTAAAAATTATTACATGTATGATTATCCATAGAAAATTACGTTGCTTTATTTTTTTCGCGCCAATATGCTATAACTATGTCAACAAAGATTAAGAATGTATAATAAATTTATCTAAAATGCAAAAACGTACGTTACATATAACAGATTTTTTTATATTTTTTTAGCACATAAACTTAGAATTGTTCTTTATACAAAACGTAAGTAAAAACAGTAAAAAGATAATTTTCCATTTTTATTAGGCGTTTTAAAATATTTCTAACAATTTATGCACTTACGAAAACTACTTCTTCAAAACGTATACTTTCGTTTAAAAAAATAAGGTATACATTAAATAGATATTTATTTCTAGAATCTAAAAATATAACATTTTTAAACTTAACATCAGACTTTTCATATTTTAAATGAATTTTAATAGCAAAATACTAAATTAAAGTTTCAAAATAAAAATAACAGATGCATTATAAAATTCATTAATTGATAAATCAATACTGAAAATTTCATTAAAATCGGATAATTACCAGGTTTTGGTAATTTTTTTTTTCAATCGCAAAGGTTACATTAAAATTGTAAACAAGCCAATAAAACAACTTAAAAAGAACCAAAAATGGCGTCGGCGAACAAAATTGGCCAAAACAAATCGTTTTAAATATATTAAAAATAAATTGCTAATTTTTTCTTTTTTTAATGATGGTCAGTATGTTACTACTTATCGATTTAGACAAAGTTTGACCTTAAATAATAGATTTGATTATTTTTAATTAGCTTTTAAAACTCGTAGCAGCCGATTTTTTTGCCAGTACCTAGCTTATTATCAATCCGCCAAAGAATATCATCATCTTTTAACAATACTTTAGATAATCGAAATGTCTGAGACTAAATATTTTCCTTATTCTACACTTTTTTTCGGGTGTGGGTGTGGGGGACTCCAAACTTTTCTCTTTCTTTTGATTTATGTATTTGGCTGATATATTTGAAAACTGAAAATATATCTTTTGTTCTTTTTCAGATAAACTGCTGAATGGTGGATTGTATAGGAATGATTCCTTCTGACAAGAAGGCTCTCCAGCAAGGATCCCAACAAAGACAGACCGAGTGTGTCGAAAGTTGATGAGATTGGGATTGATCCAGACTTTTCTCGGATTCAGTTGCACGGTGTTAGCCTGCGTCTGTCTCGACCACTTGAGACATCACCATGTTCTTGCAGCTCTATCTGGTGGCGCCTCTTTTTGTTCATTTTGCGTAAGTATTCCGACCCGTTTTCGGGTAGCACCAATCATTGAAACATAACTAACCTCGAAGTATACACAAGTTCCATTTTATCTATTCTATTTTTGCTATTTTTAACAACGTCTCGGTCGGTCAATTCACTTGGCGTTATCAATTGAATTAGCACGGTGAAGATTTTTGTTTGTAACTTGTTTCCATTGTCACACACACACACACACACACACACACAATATATATATATATATATATATATATATATATAATATAATATATATATTATAAAAAAAACAAGACACGAAGAAATGACTCTCAAAGCTTGCAAATATAGAGTTAACCACGAGTGTGGCAGACAGGTGAAGAGTTAAAGAAATAACCAAACAACTAGAATTCGAATAAAAGACATGTATTGGACACATAAAACAATAAGGTTGCAAACTTTTAGTTCGTCTGCACAATGTTTATGATTTGTCACTTAACTGATATCCCAAGGTAGGGTATTATCGGAGCCCTTAACTACGGCCTTCTGATAATTCGGATGTGATAGACTTCTATTTTGACGTCCGAATCCGATGCTGGTTGTTGAGGAAGAGATGGAGCGACCCTTTTTTTTTTAGGTCTGTGTCCGTTCAAGGCTGAATCAGAAGAGGGTACAAGAATGTGCCTATTCGGCTTTGCCGCCAAAGTATGCTGGCTCGTGATTGGTTGGTTCGAAACAGAGGCTCGTAGACAAGGACGATAACCCCATACCCCAGAATCTCAATAATATATATATATATATATATATATATATATATATATATATATATATATATATATATATATTATATATATAATTGTTGTAGATCCAGCGAGAGAAAAGTAAATATTTCATAATAAAAAAAAGGTCCGAAAAATGGTTTTATTTTTTTCTATTCATTTCAATAGGCATGAAACGTGTTACCGATTCTTTAAAATTCTCTTCAGTCTTATACCAGTTTGGTTTATGTTGTGACTTATTTTAATATATCGTCATTTTTATGCTAGAAGGAGGGGTAATAAATCATACTGGTTAATTTCAGTTGATTCCATGCTCAGTTAAGTCGTCAGTGTTTATTTCGGTGAATTTCTTTGCCTTCTTTTCTTCCTTTCTTAGTTTAGTGCGCATATTTATGTGTGTATATTGGGGGAGGGGTATTTATAGTAGGTTTGTGTGTATATATGTATATATTTTGTGTGAATTTGTGGGTATCCAGAAAATGTGTGTATATATGTGCATATACATATACAAGTATGTCCAATGGTGTATATACACACCTATATAGGCATATATATTTCCTAGGCTATTAAGTGGATTTAATATGTATGAGAATGCAGTAGTTTCCATACATAGATATAATTTTATGTTAATTGATGTGTGTGTGTGTGTGTGTGTGTGTGTGTGTGTGTGTGTGTGCGTGTGATCTGTTTAGTAATGGTTTATACTTTTCTATGATTAGAAATAGTAAATATTCATCTGTGATAAATAGACATTACTTAAAAATTTCCGTTGCTACGTGCGTGGAGATGTTTTGTTACATTAAGGTTTCTGTTATTTGTTCGTTTGGTGTTGCTTTTGTGTAAAGCAATTCTCTCGTACCAAAACTAAATGCAGCTTATATCAATTTGTTTATAGTTTGAGAATTTGGTTATATAAATTACATTTTAAGACTGCAGTTAAGATCTCTGAATATTGTTTTTGGTTTTTTGAAAGTAAAGAACTTTCCTTCTATAAATATATTGCATACTCCACTTCTCTTATTTTTACATTATGAGATCCCATGTGTCGTGTGTTCTCCAAACATAGATGAAGCTAGAGTTTTTTTTTATTGTCTTTTGCTTTTAATTATCTTTTGTTATCTTATATGTCTTTAATCTTATCATTGTTTTTAAGTTGATTTGATATTAATGTGAATAATTTTGGATTGTTTTTGTTGTATGCTAAAACATATATTAGGGATTTTAGGTTGTGTTTTTTTTTGTGTTTTTTGTTATTTTCGTTTTTCTTTTTTGGTGGGAGGTTTCGTAGTTGTCATTGTGATATTTTTCTGTTAATTTGAATCCCTTACTTATTAGCTTTGTGGATTATTATCACTGAAGACGGTTCTGCGTAATTCTAGGTGGATTTGTCGGAAGTTTATGTTGGTGATTATGGTGTATATTCTACGTGCAAAGACGTAAGGATTGATATTGTGCAGTTTTTTTGTTGTTTTTTTTTTTTTTTTTGCAAACTTTAGTTTCGTCTGCACAAATGTTTATAATTTGTAATAACTTATCTGAGTCCTGAGATAGGGTATTATCGGAGCCCTAGCTACGGCCCTCTGATAGTTCCGATGTGATAGACTTCTATTTTGACGTCTGACTCCGATGCTGGTTGTTGAGGAAGAGGTGGAGCGACCCTTTTTTAAGTCCGTTCCCTTTGAAAGCTGGATCAGAAGAGTGAGAGTTTGCCCATTCGGCTTTGCCGCCAAAGTATGCTGGCTCATGATTGGTTGGTTCGAAACAGAGGCTCGTAGGCAAGGATGATAACCCCCATACCCCAGAATTCTCAATAAAAGTTAGAATGGTATGTGTCGGTGCCATTTTAGTTCCCATAGCGGTTCCTAGTGTTTGAGTATAGTTTTTGTTGTTGAACTTGAAAGAATTACTTATATATATAACAGAATATGAACATCTTACTGCAGAAAAGGCTGTTTCTGAGTACATAAACAAATACATTAAACAGCTGTTGACTTGGATATTCAGCGATATAACCCCAAAAGATTATCGGTATTCATTGGTTGTCTCAACGAAGAGACGTTTGATTCTTCTGCTGGGCGACATCGTCTGCGTTGAGGAAAACCAGAAAAGGAACACAACGAATCTTTTATCGCCAATTCGAAAGGCTTTTATTTCCTGTTTTGTTTTTTATGTCTCGATGGTTTTTCATAATATTTTATGATAAGTATATTTATATGACAAGTATATTTTATAATATAAATTTTATATATAACTTATAAATTTTATATATAATATTTAATGACAAGTATATTTTTCATAATATAATTTAATAATGTTAGTCGAAGTCATCTAATAACAACTGTAGGTGTGATAAACATAACCGTTATTACTGTTAAGAGAATGATCTTTTGAGCTTTTTTTTTCTTTTTTCTTTTTTTCATTATTTCCAGTTAACGGTATCCGGAATTATAGAAACAGCCGGAGGAAGTCGATGGATGTTCAGCCGGCCGAATACGGTTAGTAACAATGGAAATCAAGTAATTTCTTTTCATCTTAAACGTCAATTTAATTTGATCACGTAATTAGTTTTATTCGTTATGTAATTTCACAAACACATGCGTATTTTAGAAAAGAATCTACCTATACCTACCTATCTACCTAATTACCTACCTACCTATCTGTCTATCAGTCTATTTATCCAAATCTATTTATACTGTTTTTTGTGCTAAAAAAATATCGAAACTGTCGATTTTAATATCTTTCTTTAATTTAAAAAAAATGAATAAAGACATTTGTATAACTGAGCACTTTTTAGGATAAATTAATGATGTCGAGATGCCTTGGTTTTTGTATAGACAAGTTTGAAAACAACAACAAATAAAAGAAACCACAAAAGAAACTTATGAAGCCAGTTTTAATGCGAAATATTTTAGATGAAACATAGGATCATAGAAATGCAGTACCCCCTCCCCCCATATTTACCATATCTAGATCGTGCAACTTTGTCTTGTTTTCTAAACTGAAAATTCATCACAAGAGTAAAATTTGAGGACATGGAGGACATCAAATGAAATACAATGGCACAGTTTTACATCATATCAAAAGAGGAATTTCAGATTTTTTGTTCAAACAATAGAAAACTTACTGTAATAATAATAATAATAATAATGTGTATTAAATGACAGGGTGTCTTGATTCGAAGAGAACCAACATTTCATTGTCCATTTTTGTCTTTATAAATAATCCTTGTCTCGATACTTAAATGCATCGTCTCTCCCACTCTCACTCACTCACTTACACACACACACACACACACACTCTCTCTCTCTCTCTCTCTCTCTCTCTCTCTCTCTCTCTCTCTCTCTCTCTCTCTATATATGTATATATATATATATGTGTGTGTGTGTGTGTGTGTGTGTGTGCGCGCGCGTGTGTGTGTGTGTTGTTGTTGTGTGTGTGTAATTTTCTACTAATGGTGTGCTGGAACTGGGGCTGGAACAAGGTTCGTGTCATCACAGCAAAGAACGAGGCTGGTCGTCTAGCGGTAAAGAAAGGCGGGTCGTTTCAGCAGCGGAGAGAGGCAGGGCAGTCAGGAATCTGGAACGGCCATTCGAATCAAGATCGTCGAGGTTTGCCGGCTGGCTGGAACTGTGGTTGCCATCGCAAAACGACTTTCTTAAATACACGAAATTTACCGGAAATATCGAATGACGTAAATCAATTCTTAATGGATAATACAATTTTGTTTATAAACTCATGTTTTTCTATTCAACCCATAGATGGGACCCTAACAGGTACTACCACTCTGGGTCAGAGTGGACCAGGGAGCAATGGTGATGAAGGAGTGCTCCACATTCCCCAAACCTCCAAAACTGGAACCTCACCATCAGATAGAGTTTAACGTCATTCCCAGGACATGTAGACCCGCAGCTACCGCCTTCTAGCACCCATATGATAAAAAGGGGTTGGGGCTTGCCATAAGGGTAATAGGGTTGGGAAAATTATATAGGTGCTAGGGCTTGACATAACCAGCCGTTCCTATTTGGTTAACTAGCCAGATAAATTCACACACACACACACACACACACACACATTCAGGCACATATTTGGGGGGAAGTTAACTACGAAGTCTGAATATGTGCCCGAGTGCGTGTTTAAGAAATAAAAATGAAAATGAGTTGAAATTACCAATTTATTCATGATGACATGTCTCTTTTCAATCTGATGATTCAGCGAAATTGTTTTTAAAATAATATCTTATTATTTCTTATATATTATTTCTTATATATTTTCTTATATATTTCTTATATATTATATATATATTACATATTCATTTATAAATATATAATAATTTCCTTATTGTGTCATAAATATTATATTATATATATATATATTCTTATATATATATATTTTATATATTATTTCTTATATATTATATATATATATATATATATATATTAAATATATTTCTAATCATTAAAGAATTTTAAACAATTTCGTTGTATTTGATGAAGCTCTTGTTTAGGTGAAACATGACATCACGAATAAATTAATAATTTCAATGATTAGATTCTCAATTTTCAGTTGTTTTTCTTCACTCTATTTAATATATATTTACTTTTTAAATTTTATTATTTTTTTTTATTTCTAATTTTACTTTAAACAAATTTTTTTTCTTGGCTCTACACATTAAAAAATCAGAAATCGACGCTGCTTTTGGTTTGTCTTGTGGAATCCATTGTTTTTGTTCGGGTGCCATCGGATTTTTTGGACGAATTTGCTTTTTGGTAAGTAAGAATCTTGAAACTTAATTGTTCTTTTTCTTTGGTTTTCTTTCTTTTATTTTCACCTTCAGTCTCGGCTCTAAAATACCTTTCGGGCTATGTTATTCCCTCTAAAGCAAATATATGTCATTCCCTCTAAAGCAATATATGTTATTCTCTCTAAAGCAAATGTATGTTATTCTCTCTAAATTAGATATATGTTTTTCTCTCTAAAGCAAATATATGTTATTATCTCTAAAGCAAATATATGTTATTCTCTCTGAATTGAATATATGTTATTCTCTCTAAAGCAAATAAATGTTATTCTCTCTAAAGCAAATAAATGTTATTCTCTCTAAAGCAAATATATGTTATTCTCTCTAAAGCAAATATATCCCAGAGATTAGGAATCCAAAATCAAAAGAAATATATCCCAATGGTCCGATTCCCAATATCAAAAGAAATTTATCCCAGAGGTTCGGGTCCCAAATTAAAAGAAAATATACCCCAGAATTCCACGTGCCAAAATCAAAAGAAATTTATCCCAGAGGTTCAGGTTCCAAATTAAAAGAAAAAAAACAGAGTTTGTTTCACGTGCCAAAATCAAGAATGTATTCCAGAGGTTCGCATCCCAAAATCAAAAGAAATGGATCAAGATCAAAGGATTCCAGAGGAATACGTTTCCTTTAATTTGGCCCCCCTAACCTCTGTTTTGAATCACTAATGAAAAGAAATGTATTCCAGAGGTTAGGGTCTCAAATCAAAGAAAATCTATGCCAGATTTTAATATCCCAAGTCAAAGAAAATGTATCCCATAGTTTCATGTCCCAAATAAATAAATAAAAAATAAGTATAAGATGGACATTTTTTCTTAACTTTATTCGGCATCAATTTAATTTTGTGAACGGAATCCCTTTAAAGATTTATTTCATAATTTTGACATGAAAAATTTTGATTCTATAAATTGTGCAGACTTTTGAACGCATTGTTTTTGTTGTTAACACAATTTTTTAGCCTAACAAGTAAATAATTGGGGAACATCCACGTGTATTAAAAAATATGGAATCATTTGAATTATACGGATTACTTGCAACTGTTCTTTTATTTTACTCAAATGGCCGAGATAGACGTAACATAAAAAATGAGTTCAATAGTCTTGGAAAGAATCCCTTCAATATAAAGCGTTTACTAAAATAGATTGCGGCCTTTAAATATTTTTGTTCTTGAAAGAAACGTTTGATTGATTATAAATAAATGACTCACTCAATTGGTGAAGACACTGCCAAATATTCTGGATTATTGACAACACTTCTCGACAGATGGAGATGAGAACTAGAAATGAGCCAAGAATTTGTTTTCATAACTTTTATATTAACGGTAAGAGAAATTAGAGGACGTCAATATTCTCGTTAAAATTAAACTCACTTTTTGTTTGAGAAAATTAAACAAACAAAAATACGCTACTCTTATTTTCATGCATGTCAATAAACACTGTTATTGCTAACCTTTAAGATGCACAGTTTACAAGAGGATTTGGAAAATGATTGCTCTTTTAAAAGTCCCGTAATTGTCTCTTTAATATAAAGAAAACATCAGATAAGGGTAAAGATTAGGGTAACGATACAACAACAAGGCTTATAAACAAAAAGCATTTATCATAGCAAGACGTAAGATACAATACAAATACAAAGTGTAACTTGTGGTACAAATGTATGTGTAAGTTTTACAATGTATTACAATAGAAAATGTATGTAAGTATGAGTTGCAAAAGTCACAAGTAGAAAATGTAAATGTTCAAATTGTACAAATTATGAATTGCACAATTAATTGTTTGCGAGATAATGCCTCGCGACTTATCTGAGTCAGGTAGAATGTCTTGCTAGCTCGATTGTTTGATTTTAAGCGTCGGCGGCAATTCCATGCTGATCAAAAGACCCCATCGTTCCCAACGTCTTGCTGTGTAAAAACTACGTTGTGCTTCGACCAGGGTCCCAGCGGAAAAGGGTGATTTCAAGGTATCAGCCTCAAAATTGGCGGTTATCACTGAGCCTCGTAACGTGCGCTCTGATTGGTCGCTGACAAAGGCCCTTAGCCAATTGCATGAGGTTTCTAATCAGTTTATGGCTAAGACCCTAGGGCTCTGTTGCTATGGTCAAAGGGAGGTCACTGTAATTGTTTTTCACTTATGATCTTCATTATTTGCATAAGGTGAAAATAAGGTAATATTATTTTCCACATTAAAGCTTAATTAGTTGCCCTATCCGTCCTGTCATGATAGCAGCACATTGGACAGAATGGAATATTAGTATACATATTTGTTTTATTCAATTGCGTGGCTTATATAGAACTAGTTAGAATAATATATTTTGGTGGTAAGGAACAATTGCATTTTTATTTTTTAAACCGGAACTTTGCACGTGAAAAAGTAAGTTTTATTGCAATTTATGAGGTGGTAAGAGGTTTTGGTGTTTTAAGGTTTAAGGGTAGCTGAATATTCTTGGTGTGTGTTCTTAGGGTTTTCGCTTTTAACCCCATTTCATTTGGTGGTCGCGCCGAAAAGGAAGGAATTCAAGGCACGAAAAAGAAAGAGACAAAGGCAGAAGGTAGTTTTATGATTTAGGCTTTATTCATTATCCATAGTCGCCCGTAGCAAGAGGATATACCCCTGGCCGTGGTAGCGACTACACACAGTTAAGGCCTAAACTCGAATGGCCGAGAGATTATCTTCGGGTCCTTTTCTCGCACATACGCGGAGGGTTCTTCCGGTGCAAGCACATGGGAGTTGTTTTTTTTTTTTGTTTGTTTTTTTTTTAAATTTAATTTAATTTTTATTTTAATCCCCACAAATTTAAATCAAAAGGTAAGCATCTAATCGTGTTTTTGATTATGAATGCTAAATTTCTGTAGAACTGTTTTTTTTTCTAATAGTATTAGATTATTAAATGAAAAAAAAAAGTTCCATTCTTTTAAAACCTTGTTCAGTATTGATCAAGGATAATGAAAGGGCAAAATCCCATTGTCAAACAAGTAAGTTTATACACGCCCATCCTGCTCAACATCATTCATGACCCCAGTATTCTGAGTCAATAAAAACAGATTTCAGCTTGTCCAAATTCTTTTGAGCTGTACCTTCTAACCGTAGTCCTAACCCTTATGAGCAGTGCCCTGTTGAAAGTAATGATCATAAGTGTTTGAACAAGTAGTTTCTTTTTTCATCACTCAAGATTTGATTTTGCAAATTAGATATTATTAATGTTCGATCCCCGATAAATAAAAAAGGCATTTTGAATGCTGATTTTCAAGACAGGCAAGCACTCTCGACTTCAACTCCAATTTCATCCATTTATCTTATGCGGTAGCGAGATAAACTTAAGAAATCTTAAAATATGAGATATTGATAAATATCAATAACAAGTTTTCATGAGGTGGTAATCAATTTCCACGGGACAAATATATCTGTCTAATTTGATTGTTTTGATCTACTACATAATCCTTGGCCGGGTTAGCTCAGTCGGTAGAGCGTTCGGCTAGAAACCACAAGGTTCCTAGTTCGATACCGGCCCTCGCCAACTCAGCGTATGAGTAGCACAGGGATCTGTGCGGTAAAGTAAGGAGCTGATGGTAGGTGTGGCGTTCCACCCCAGACGCAAAAACAACCTCCTTGGTCTAGCGCTATTGAAAAGGGGATAGACTCCCTCGCTGCATGGCTGACACCGACTTTAGGCCGCCCGATGACTTTACTTTACTACATAATCCTTAAAACATTGTTATTGCAACCGGGTATGAAGAGTTTATCTGTTTAAAACGATTGGGAACTTTGTTTATTTGAAACCATATATATATTTACCAACCTCTCCGCACAAGCAGGATGTGACACATGTCAATTTCTTAAGCGGAGTTCAACAGGTTTGAATTCAGAGTTTTCCTTCTCCTAGACCGGTCTGCCCTACTATTTACCCATAGCTAGAGGGAGAGTAGGATGTATACCTTTCCCAAGGGTATTAGCGCAAAGTGAAATGCAATTACCACATCCAGGATTTGAACTCGGGGCGACGAGTCCATTTCCCATGACTTTAACCATTACACTACGCGCTTCCTAAGATTTGAAACCATATAACTGCTCGCAAATTAGTAGTTTTAAATAGGGATACCACCTAACGATGTGGATATTTTTGTATTAAGAATTGTTATTTAGAGCTACAATTGTTTATAAATGATCATTATTAAACAGAAATAATAGCTTTAAAAATTACTTAGGCTTATACAACAAGGGTTAAGATGTCATAAAACCTACCATCCAACCAACTAACCAACCAAACCAAACCAAGCCGTTTTATATACTCAAAGTCCCCTTAAAGCAAGACCAGTTGGTCAATGTGGACAAAGGGTCCCAAAATGGCAAATTAAAATTAGGCTGTAACAAGACACTTATTAACCTTTAAGAGTATATACGGGATTCGAAGGAGCTCTTATTTCTCCGTAGTTGTAGGCAAATTGTCGGACAAAGAAGACAAAAACACAATGGAAATTTAATACATATATTGACAAATAATACAAGAACTTGTTGCAAATTTTATTGGTATTTGCTACGAGACTTATCTGAGTTAAGTAATGTTCTTGGAGTAGTGGTGATAACAGGGGTATTCTGTTGCTTGTTGGAAAGTTGATAGGACGTTTCTTCGGACGTTTCTCGTTCTTCCTCGTAACTGGTTTAGTGATAAGTAATGGGGGTTGCTATTTTAGAAGCTTTTCGCCCTGGTAACAGTTCCTTTAAATGACGGTGAATGGGCCCTTTTCAAGTCGACTATTTGGTCTTCAGCCTTCTGTAATGTGCTATTGTGCCTTTGAAAGTGTGCTGTGAAAAAATGCGTCCGTCTAGGTCAACGGTCCGTAGATAAGTCAGCCCTGTTTTTGGGCTAAGTGATGAGTGATGAGTGAAGTTTAGGGACCGCTATTTACGCGACTACCCTCAGTGAGTGCTCCGTGATAAGTAAAGTTTTTGGTTTTGGCGCCAACATACGATGTTGGTGATTCTCCCCCTAGCGACAGGGGGAGATAATTAACTATGGAATTTCCAATACCTTCGACTTAAAAAGTTTGGGGTTGTAGTTGGTAGTAAATAATCTATTGGAATGGAACATGATGTAATAAAAAATAATAAATTCTCGTTTCTTTTTAGAAGTGACGACCCCGAGTGAGTTGCGATAAAATAAAGCAACTAAAATTAGAATGATGAAAAATCATTGATATGAAATATCAATTGGTACTTTTACTAGTATTTAATTTCATTTTTTATTTTCAGGTAAATACAATTCGGAGGCATACTTCTCAACTTTCTCCAGAACTTGACTTTGTAAGTAAATTTCAATCTACAAATGTTTGGATAACTGTTGTCTAAAGGAATCATTATTTTCATGATTTTGATTTCTTCTCTGTGTTTTATAATTACTTAGTCGGATCAAAAAGTAATTAACTTTTTGGCGCAAACGCACGGACGTAGTAGAAAGCAATGCTAACCTATCCAATCGATTCTGATTTTTGTGTAAACATTTGTTTTAATCATTTTTCCTTAAATTTAGGAAAAGGATTGTGTTGATGTGTTTGCTTAATCTTTTTTCCTTAAGTTTGGGAAAAGGATTGTGTAGTGTGTTTGTTTTAATTTCTTTCCCTTAAGTTTGGGAAAAGAAATGTGTACGTGTATTTATCTAAAAATATAGAATTGTATTCTATATTACCGTACTAGACGAAAAATTAAGCATAAAATGCAAAGGTAACAAAACAAGAGTTCTTTAAGGGAGATAAGTTCTTTGACTGAGTAACAATGACAATCACTACCATGTTTTACCACGTCATCGCTACCATCCATCTCGAGGTCCGGGGTTAAGGACAGGTCAGAAAACAGGACGCCGACGTCACGACTCTTTGGGGGAAAGGAAAGATTTCAACGGAAAACTTTAGTTTCAGTTAAGACTTCGACCAGTGAGTTTTTCTCCCTCCCGGCCAACGCACCAGGATCTTTGCCAGTAAGGAATTAGAATTTTTTCTCCCTCTGACTGGAACTCACCAAATAATAATCGGCACTCACTAAGACTTGCAGATAAAAGCAAGCAGCTCAAAATATACGACATTCAACAACACACGAAATTCAATTTCTAAACTTCAAAACCTTTCACTGAATGTCATCTTTATTAACTAGATTATAAGTTAAGTTCCCGCAAATCACAACGAATTTGCAACCTATTTCTCCTCTCCTCCACCTTTTACACTTCTTTATCTCTACTTCAATCTTTCCTTTCCGTTGTTGTTAG
>CM042156.1:74153338-74177225 GCA_023376005.1 Doryteuthis pealeii
AGCAATGAAAGACGGGAGTGATAGAAGAGTAAGTTGCATTTCTATTTTTCTATTATACCTCCACTCTGTTACATATCTTTTTATCTGCCTTTTTATTAGACTTTCTAATTTAATACAATATTTCATTACATTAAAACTTAAATACTTGCACCCGGAGGGTGCATATATTTGCTAGTTTAGCTAAAATAGTAAAGAATAAAATTACAGTTTTTTCTGAGTGTGTGGTTAAGGGGCATCATTGCTATAACAAATAATAATGGGGATAGGGAATCACCCTGGAATAGGCCTCTTTGTATTTTCACCTCTGCTAAGGTCTGTTCTCCTGCTGTTAATTCAACTTTCCAATTATTATTATTATTCCTTTTGAGTTTTCACATCAGTGTTAGCTGATGGTCTTTCACTGGAGTCTGAGTGACAGCAAGTCTCCTCAGGTCTCCAGGACTCTTCTGAGTATTCTGGCAGATTGCAGCAGTGCAGTGTTCTGAATGGTTTCAATCCTTCCTCTGATATCCAAACTTTCTAAACCTTTTTCTAATCCTTTTGGGACTGTTCCAAGTGCACCAACTACAATTGGTATAACTTTCACTTTCATATTCCATAAATTTTTCAGTTCTCTGGCAAGGTCCAGATATTTGTCAATTTTTTCATTTTCCTTTAACTTCACCCTGTGATCCGCTGGCACTGCAAAATCCACCAGTTGACAAGTTCTTTCTTTTTTGTTAATCAGCACTAGGTCTGGTCTTCTTGCTGGGATAAGGTGATCCGTTTTAATTTCAAAGTCCCAGAGATTATTATTATTATTATTATTAAGCACTCGTCGGGTGCAAATATTTATGTTTAAATGTAATAAAATATGATATTAAATTAGAAAGGCTAATGAAACTAAATAAGAATGCAGATAAAAAGATTTGAAACAGAGTGGGGGTAATCGAAACATAGAACAACTGAAACTTACTCTTACATCACTCCGGTCTTTCATTGCTGAATTTTCCTAATTTAACTATTTAGTTAAAATAGGAAGTAAAGAATAAAATTACAGTTTTTTCTTCTTGTTAATAGATTTCTTTTAAGATTTATCTCCGAGATTTTTGCTCTTATTCATTAAGATAAAATCAAACAATTAGAAATCAATACTTTAGTATTATTGATTACTAAGTGTTTATTTATTAAAATCAATTTTTTGTTATCAATATGCAAATTAGCCATCCCGTTTATACTGGAAACCGCTATTTTGTTGTATACACTTTTTGTTGTATACATACATTACAAAACAATTTTATTAATAATTGAGGTTTAAATAAAATTAAATTATGGAGAATGTGACGTAAATAACTAAGGGAATTGTGACTTGAGGAGTAATATAGTTTCGGTTACAGACAGAAAAACACACAATCTCCATTATAATAAAAAAAACGATATATTATCATCATCATCAGGTCATGCTGACAGCACAAATGCCCCCCCTCTCTCTCTCTCTCTCTCTCTCTCTCTCTCTCTCACACACCACACACACACACACACACACACTATCGATTATTTCCCTGGTAAATCTTCTGCACGACATCTAGAATCCTGATTGATGTGAGGTTTTGCTGGTCATCTTACACCGGTGTGTCCGTGTCTAGGTGTTCATGGAAGAACATCACAGTTGGTTTTCGCTTTCTCTGACTTGGATGGTTTATGTGATAGGAGGTAAGTGGCCGTACAGCTGCTTTTGTGGGTGCTGCTTTCAAAGTTTGTTCAAAACAGCGTGCTGCATCCTTGTGTAGTTCCTACCTAGATTTCGTTTCTTAGGGTCCAAGTGGTGCGGCCATACAGTAGCACTGACGCCACTATAGAATTATCGTTTTATCTTATTGGTGAGATCAAATTTATATAGTCTCGATATGGTCAATAATCTGTCAATAGTATTCCATGCCTTTCCCATGCGTAGATTGACATCACTTTTTTGTTTTTGTAGATGAGATATTGAAACCTATGAAAATTATATCAAATTATATTAAAAACATATAAACTTCGTTTTATCAGCTAGTGTCATTTGTTACCTTCTCTTGGCTATGCGGCAGTGATTCGTGAGATATCGTCTGCCCTTTGCCTTTTTTTAGTGTGAAACTTTATCAAATCTAATGACGTACGTAGTACGTAGTAGACAGATTATGAATATAAATGGTGCTAATGTATGCCTCTAGCAACAATGTTATATATATATATATATATATATAAAGAATTGTGTTAAACATTGTCGAAATGTAATAAAGGAGGTCATCAGTGATGTCACACCAACTTCATTGCAAATTTCAGGTTTCACAACATCAGATCTGTTCCACCGGTAACCACGACTTATATCTAGGCTGCCTCCTCGCATAATTCACTGTGTAAACTAAAGATTGTGGGGATACGCAACAGCCCATCAGAGACTTGCTCGGGACATATATTGAACACACACACACACACACACACACACACACATATATATAATATATATATTATATATATATGTGTGTTGTGTGTGTGTGTGTGTGTGTGTGTGTGTGTGTGTGCTTTACGAATTTCAAGTGTTCACAGTAGACATAAATTTACTATTTCAGGAAAGCGTTGCATGATACAGCTGAAATAAATTATTCATTAAAATGAATATTGACATTTTTTGAATTTTGTGTAAAATAACTTAATCGGTGAGTATTGCACATCTTGCTTATTATGAGTACATGACACTGGCTGTATTTACGCAGCAGATCCTGTTGCTGTAAGAATAAAAATAAAAATAAAATTCAATACCTGAAAAAGTTAATTGAAAATTTAAAAATAACTTTATGTCCAAGGATTAAAAAAAAAGAAAAAACAATTGAAGGGAGATACTTTATTATTTACAGCAACAGGATCTGCTGCGTAAATACAGCCAGTGTCATGTACTCATAATAAGCAAGATGTGCAATACTCACCGATTGAAGTTATTTTACACAAAATTCAAAAATGTTCAATATTCATTTTAATGAATAATTTATTTCAGCTGTATCATGCAACGCTTTCCTAAAATAGTAAATTTATGTCTACTGTGAACACTTGAATTCGTAAAGCACACACACACACAACACACACACACAACAACACACCACACATATATATTATATATATAATATATATATATATATGTGTGTGTGTGTGTGGTGGTGTGTGTTCAATATATGTCCCGAGCAAGTCTCTGATGGGCTGTTGCGTATCCCCACAATCTTTAGTTTACCCAGTGAATTATGCGAGGAGGCAGCCTAGATATAAGTCGTGTACCGGTGGAACAGATCTGATGTTGTGAAACCTGAAATTTGCAATGAAGTTGGTGTGACATCACCTGATGACCTCCTTTATTACATTTCGACAATGTTTAACACAATTCTTTATATAATATATAATATATATATTAACATTGTTGCTAGAGGCATACATTAGCACCATTATATTCATAATCTGTCTACTACGTACTACGTACGTCATTAGATTTGATAAAGTTTCACACTAAAAAGGCAAAGGCACAAACGCTCACGAATCACTGCCGCATAGCCAAGAGAAGGTAACAAATGACACTAGCTGATAAAACGAAGTTTATATGTTTTTAATATAATTTGATATAATTTTCATAGGTTTCAATATCTCATCTACAAAAAAAAAAAGTGATGTCAATCTACGCATGGGAAAGGCATGGAATACTATTGACAGATTATTGACCATATCGAGACTATATAAATTTGATCTCACCAATAAGATAAAACGATAATTCTATAGTGGCGTCAGTGCTACTGTATGGCCGCACCACTGACCCTAAGAAACGAAATCTAGGTAGGAACTACACAAGGATGCAGCACGCTGTTTTGAACAAACTTTGAAAGCAGCACCCACAAAAGCAGCTGTACGGCCACTTACCTCCTATCACATAAACCATCCAAGTCAGAAGAAAGCGAAAACCAACTGTGATGTTCTTCCATGAACACCTAGACACGGACACACCGGGTGTAAGATGACCAGCAAAACCTCACATCAATCAGGATTCTAGATGTCGTTGCAGAAGAATTTACCAGGGAAATAATCGATAAGTGTGTGTGTGTGTGTGTGTGTGTGTGTGTGTGATGAGATAGAGAGAGAAGAGAGAAGAGGAGTGAGAGGGGGGGCATTTGTGCTGTCAGCATGACCTGATGATGATGATCATATATCGTTTTTTTTTATAATGGAGATTGTGTGTTTTGTCTGTAACCGAAACTATATTACTCCTCAGTCACAATTCCCTTAGTTATTTACGTCACATTCTCCATAATTTAATTTTATTTAAACCTCAATATTTAATAAAATTGTTTTGTAATGTATGTATACAACAAAAAAGTGTATACAACAAAATAGCGGTTTCCAGTATAAACGGATGGCTAATTTGCATATTGATAACAAAAAATTGATTTTAATAAATAAACACTTAGTAATCAATAATACTAAAGTATTGATTTCTAATTGTTTGATTTTATCTTAATGAATAAGAGCAAAAATCTCGGAGATAAATCTTAAAGAAATCTATTAACAAGAAGAAAAAACTGTAATTTTATTCTTTACTTCCTATTTTAACTAAATAGTTAAATTAGGAAATTCAGCAATGAAAGACCGGAGTGATGTAAGAGTAGTTTCAGTTGTTCTATGTTTCGATTACCCCACTCTGTTCAAATTTTTTATCTGCATTCTTATTTAGTTTCTTAGCCTTCTCAATTTAATATCATTTTATTACATTAAACATAAATATTTGCACCCGACGAGTGCTTAATAATAATAATAATAATAATCTCTGGGACTTTGAAATTAAAACGATCACCTTATCCCAGCAAGAAGACCAGACCTAGTGCTGATTAACAAAAAGAAAGAACTTGTCAACTGGTGGATTTTGCAGTGCCAGCGGATCACAGGTAAGTTAAAGGAAAATGAAAAAATTGACAATATCTGGACCTTGCAGAACTGAAAAATTATGGATATGAAAGTGAAAGCATTTACCAATTGTAGTTGGTGCACTTGGAACAGTCCCAAAAGATTAGAAAGTTTAGAAAGTTGGATATCAGAGGAAGGATTTAAATTCAGAACACTGCACTGCTGCAATCTGCCAGAATACTCAGAAGAGTCCTGGAGACTGAGGAGATTGCTGTCACTCAGACTCCAGTGAAGACCATCAGCTACACTGATGTGAAAACTCAAAAAGAATAATAATAATAATTGGAAAGTTGAATTAACAGCAGAGAAAGACCTTAGCAGAGAGGGAAATACAAAGAGGCCTTATTCAGGGGTGATTTCCTATTCCATTTTCATTTTTTTGTTATAGCAATGTGCCTTAACCACACACTCAGAAAAACTGTAATTTTATTCTTTATATTTTAGCTAAACTAGCAAATATATGCACCTCCGGGTGCAGTATTAGTTTTAATTGTAATGAAATATTGTATTAAATTAGAAAGTCTAATAAAAAAGGCAGAATAAAAAGATATGTAACAGAGTGGAGGTTAATAGAAAAATAGAAATGCAACTTACTCTTCTACACTCCGTCTTTCATTGCTGAATTTTACTTATTTAACTATTTAGTTTAAATTAGGAAATAAAGAATAAAATGACAGTTATTTTTTCTTCTTATGGATTTCATTAAGATTCATTGAAGAGATTTTTGCTTATATTCATTAAAATAAAAAACCAAACATTAGAAATCAATAATACTAAGCACATATTAATAAATCACATTTTTATATCAATATGCAAATTAGCCTTCCCTTCACACTGTAAAACCGCTTATTTTTTGTATATATAAATACAATTGCATGTTATTTGTATGTAATATGGACAACACTAATAAAAATGTGAAGCAATTTTATTAATAATTGAGGGTTAAATATAAATAAAATCATGGAGAATGTTGATGTAAATAACGAAGGGAATTGTGACTTGGGTAGTAATATAGTTTCGGTTACAGACAGAAAACTCACAATCTCCATTATAATAAGATAGTTAAATCAAGAAAATTTAGCAATGAAAGACGGGAGTGATAGAAGATCTTTCGAGTATACCCCCCCCTATTTAAAATATTTTTATCTGTCTTTATTTATCCTTTCTAATTTAACATTATTATTATTTATAACCTTAAAACTTAATACTTGGTGCATATAATATATAATTATATATATATATATATATATATATATATATAGGGTAATCCCAAATGTAAGGTCTCTAAAATATTTAGAATGTTAAAATATAATAATTCATAAATTTAATTTATTTTATTTTAACACAAAATACGCATTTTATAAACAATTTTAAAGACATTCCGGCCCAGAACGAGAGCGTTGTTTGGGCCTCTCTCGTGCCCAAATGGTTAAATTCCCTCTTTCTTTCATATATATAGTTGCTCTTGAGGATGACCGCTTTATTAAAAGGTCGAAACAGATACCTGTCAGCATACTAATATTATCATTATTTTTTCTAAATTTTCTAATATAATATTATATATATATATTTATATATATATATATATATATATATATATATTATATATATATGTGTGTTGTGTGTGTGTGTGTGTGTGTTAGCTGTCAACTCGTGCACGACTAAGACCATTTAGTGTTCTTTCTTCTTTTTTTATTTGGAAGCACCCAACAGGGTGCGAGAACGAAGGTGTCTTTTCAGTCCACTGAAACCCTGAAAAATCTACTGCATAGTAAAGATACTTTAGTGCCAGTAACATTTAACACTGTATCCTTGTGTTTTCTCAGATGACTCACCAGGCCAGTCCTAGGAGACGTACTCTTCCACATTAACTACATCTTGGAACTTCTCACTTTGGATGTTGGTTCACTGAAAATCACCTTTCCTGATAGCCTATTTTAATTTTTGGTGTTTGATTAGGTTTGGACTTAAATTCTTTCACAGACCGGTAGATGGTGGCCACACACACACACACACACACACACACACACGCACACACACTATATACATAATTATATATATATAATATATATAATAATATATATATTATATGTGTGTGTTGATGTGTGTGTGTGTATTTTAAAATAAGTGTATTTTGGCAGCATTTTTTCTTTTATACAGTTTGTTAATGTACAGACCAATTCCTGTCGGACAAGTTTTTTCGTTGATTCGTCCAATTTTCGGGCCATCTTTCTGGTGTCGGGTGTAACTGGTATAACATTCCCCCAAGGTTTCAAAACGAGCGATTTCGGCAATACAATTGCCATCCTCAGGTAGAACGATGGTATGATTTCTGTCTCGTTTTTAACGAGAATGAGTAGTAGCAAGAATTAGAAGTGGGAGGTAATAACCATTGGCAGTAGGAAGGTTGTAGGAATTGTCTGTACAGTTCAACAAAACTTGTTATATATATATATATATATATATATATATATATATAATATATATATATATATATATATTCCCTATGTGATGAAATGAGAAGTAAAATTGACGCCCCAAACCAAAAATAGAATGTTAAAGATTCTTACCACTTGCAGACAGGCAGGTGGCTCGTGATAATAAAGGATGCAGCCGTACATAATGACAACCGAAGATAACAAAGCCAGGGTTCCTGCCACAGGGCTGACAACGGCAATAGCAATTGCCGCTGAAATGAAGAAAAAAAAAAATCTAGTTAGTTTTCACAATGTTTAAAATCTGTCAATGGATTTTAGTCTGTTTATTATGTCTTATAACATCAGTCTGACTTAAGACCAAATGGAAAAAAATGTGAGATAGAGATATTGCCTTGTGCAAATTTAGATTGAAGTCCTCCGTACATTGAAAAAATCTGCATTTGAAAAAATGAGCTTTTTATTTGATTTGAAAACTTACTCCTAGCTGAGATCAATGCTACAGGTTCTTAAATAAGGGGTGAATCAACAAGACTGAAACCTCATGTTACATTATACATATACTACACCCTGGTCAAATATTTTTTAATGTATAAAATTTTATTAAATTGGCTAATAACTATATAAGAATACATTTGTTATTGTTCAATCACGTTACTATTATGGTAGATAAGTGAATAAAATGACAGTTATTTATAATGGATTTCTGTTAAACTTCATTAAATAAAACCACTAGTGATGAAGTCCACTGTCGATTTTGTCTGTTAGTATAAATATAATTGCATCAGTATGAGACTTATAAAGTAAACATCTGGAGGTATTCTAACAAGAGAATTGTTTGAGTAGGAATATAGTTTCTACAGACAGAAAAACACACAATCTCCATTATAATAAGATACTACACTCTGGTAATTGATTTGTTCAAGTGCATTTATTTTCTTCTAAATTATATATATATATATATATATATATATATATATATATATATATTATATATATATATATGTAGATGTGTGTGTGTGTGAAATCCAAAGTGCAGAAAATAAAAAATGTCCCAAACCAAATTAGATAAACACTCTCCACCCATCTCTGTCAGTCATTGATCCTGGCAAGTCCTCAACACAGCATCCAGTGTCCACGCATAGCTGTTGTATGTAGGTTTGGTTGGTCGGCCAATACTGGTGTGTCCATGTGTTTGCGTCCACAGGAGGACGCCACTAATGAGGCGTCTTTTTTTCTAGCAGTTTGTCTTACTCAGATATTTTGCGTGATAGGATGTAAGTGGTTATTTGTGTTGTGCTTCTTCAAGATTTATTCAAGACAGCACGCAGCATCCTTGCACAGTTCTCATCTAGCTTTTTCTTTAAGCGTTTGTTAAAGTCCAAGAGTGCAGCCATACAGTAGTATTAGTACGGTCACGAAGAATTCTCAGAGCCCAGATTTTCATATGATTATCTGTCAATGTGTATATTGATATCGCTTTCAGTAGATGAGACATTGCTACTTAGGTATGTGAATTGGTCTCCTATTTTTAGAGGCTTATCATTTAATGTGGAGACGGCTCCATCTTGTTTAAAATACTCGGACTTGTGGCCAATACCTATTGCTGTCTGCTCCAGTTTATGCATAAGTGATTCGGATAAGGCAGATTTTCTTTTCGAGAAGTGCTAGATCATCTATGTTGTTTATTCATGTAATAGTCTCTGTGGGATATTGTCTGCTTCTGGTCTATATTTTGGTGTGTAACCATTTTCCTTCGTTAGATATAATGACACTGTAGTACGTAATCTAGGCAGATTATATATAGGAATTGTGCTAATGTATCCCCTTACAGGACTCCGACGACAATGTCAAGGGTCTGTCACCATCGGTTTAGCAAACCATTGCTTTCGTATCTTTGTAGAGCTTCATTATAAGGATAACAGTTTCTGAGGACCATATGCTAGAAGTTTTTGCTCCATCTTTCCTCTGTATGTAGAGTCAAATGCCTTAGAGAAATATACAAACAAGGATGTTACCTCGATACTTTTTGCTCGTATCTTTTGACGATTCGACAAAATGTTGTAGATCAATTTCCCCGTAATCCGTTTTGATTTTCTTAAAAAGTTTCTATACTTCAAGTCAGATGCGGTTGAGACGCAATGCATTATAATCTTAGACAGTAAGAGTTATAGCTCCATAGTTCTTAGTGATTCCATGGTCACCTTTCTTCTGGAAGCAGAGGATGCAGATTTTTGTCCATTTGTAGATTTAGTCGAGAGAGGCAGCAAACCAGAAAAGTCGTTATTGACTTCGAGAGTCGAAGAGAGCAGAAGAAAGGAACGCCTAAAGATCCTGATAACAGGAAGGAACTCCAAACACATTAGTCACAAAAAACACTATTTCTTATTAAGTCGTTGACCCACACTCCTCCCAATGATTTCATTTCAGTTCCAAAATATTCAGTTTTTCTCTTCGAAAGCCTGAGTTCATATCTCTTGAATTTCTCGTGATTGCTTCTATCAAATTAACGAACAATAACACTTGAAATTACAATCATGACGTGTCACCTGTAAATTATGCCTGCAAAAATGTTTGATACATTCGTTATCCAAAGTGACGAGGTTGGTGGAGTGCATTACGCCACATTGGCTTCAACTGAGCATGTCACCTGAAATCAAAATATATACCTGAATTTCTAGCTTTCCCCTTTCCAACGAAATAAACATCAAGGACACTGTTTAAGAAAGTTTTGCTGTTGTTATTTTATTTTAACCCACGATAATCACATTTAATCATATAACATATATAAAATATATTTAACAATTTTAATCGCTAACAACAACGGAAAGGAAAGATTGAAGTAGAGATAAAGAAGTGTAAAAGGTGGAGAGAGAGAAATAGGTTGCAAATTCGTTGTGATTTGCGGGAACTTAACTTATAATCCAGTTAATAAAGATGACATTCAGTGAAAGGTTTTGAAGTTAGAAATTGAATTTCGTGTGTTGTTGAATGTCGTATATTTTGAGCTGCTTGCTTTTATCTGCAAGTCTTAGTGAGTGCCGATTATTAGTTGGTGAGTTCCAGTCAGAGGAGAAAAAATTCTAATTCCTTACTGGCAAAGATCCTGGTGCGTTGGCCGGGAGGGAGAAAAACTCACTGGTCGAAGTCTTAACTGAAACTAAAGTTTTCCGTTGAAATCTTTCCTTTCCCCCAAAGAGTCGTGACGTCGGCGTCCTGTTTTCTGACCTGTCCTTAACCCGGACCTCGAGATGGATGGTAGCGATGACGTGGTAAAACATGGTAGTGATTGTCATTGTTACTCAGTCAAAGAACTTATCTCCCTTAAAGAACTCTTGTTTTGTTACCTTTGCATTTTATGCTTAATTTTTCGTCTAGTACGGTAATATAGAATACAATTCTATATTTTAGATAAATACACGTACACATTTTCTTTCCCAAACTTAAGGGAAAGAAATTAAAAACAAACACACTACACAATCCTTTTCCCAAACTTAAGGAAAAGAGATTAAAGCAAACACATCAACACAATCCTTTTCCTAGATTTAAGGAAAATGATTAAAACAAATGTTTACACAAAAATCAGAATCGATTGGATAGGTTAGCATTGCTTTCTACTACGTCCGTGCGTTTGCGCCAAAAAGTTAATTACTTTTTGATCCGACTAAGTGATTATAAAACACAGAGAAGAAATCAAAATCATGAAAATAATGATTCCTTTAGACAACAGTTATCCAAACATTTGTAGATTGAAATTCACTTACAAAGTCAAGTTCTGGAGAAAGTTGAGAAGTATGCCTCCGAATTGTATTTACCTGAAAATAGAAAATGAAATTAAATACTAGTAAAAGTACCAATTGATATTTCATATCAATGATTTTTCATCATTCTAATTTTAGTTGCTTTATTTTATCGCAACTCACTTGGGGTCGTCACTTCTAAAAAGAAACGAGAATTTATTATTTTTTATTACATCATGTTCCATTCCAATAGATTATTTACTACCAGCTACAACCCCAAACTTTTTAGGCGAAGGTTAATAAGTGTCTTGTTACAGCCTCATTTTAATTTGCCATTTTGGGACCCTTTGTCCACATTGACCAACTGGTCTTGCTTTAAGGGGACTTTGAGTATATAAAACGGTTTGGTTTGGTTTGGTTGGTTAGTTGGTTGGATAGTAGGTTTTATGACATCTTAATCCTTGTTGTATAAGTCTAAGTAATTTTTAAAGCCATTATTTCTGTTTAATAATGATCATTTAAAAACAATTGTAGCTCTAAATAACAATTCTTAATACAAAAATATCCACATCGTTAGGTGGTATCCCTATTTAAAACTACTAATTTGCGAGCAGTTATATGGTTTCAAATCTTAGGAAGCGCGTAGTGTAATGGTTACAGTCATGGGAAATGGACTCGTCGCCCCGAGTTTAAATCCTGGATGTGGTAATTGCATTTCACTTTGCGCTAATACCCTTGGGAAAGGTATACATCCTACTCTCCCTCAAGCTATGGGTAAATAGTAGGGAATACCGGTCTAGGAGAAGGAAAACTCTGAATTCAAACCTGTTAAACTCCGCTTAAGAAATTGACCTTGTGTCACATCCTGCTTGTGCGGAGAGGTTGGTAAATATATATATGGTTTCAAATAAACAAAGTTCCCAATCGTTTTAAACAGATAAACTGTTCATACCCGGTTGCAATAACAATGTTTTAAGGATTATGTAGTAAAGTAAAGTCATCGGGCGGCCTAAAGTCGGTGTCAGCCATGCATCGAGGGAGTCTATCCTCTTTTCAATAGCGCTAGACCAAGGAGATTGTTTTTGCGTCTGGGGTGGAACGCCACACCTACCATCAGCTCCTTACTTTACCGCACAGATCCCTGTGCTACTCATACGCTGAGTTGGCGAGGGCCGGTATTGAACTAGGAACCTTGTGGTTTCTAGCCGAACGCTCTACCGACTGAGCTAACCCGGCCAAGGATTATGTAGTAGATCAAAACAATCAAATTAAACAGATATATTTGTCCCGTGGAAATTGATTACCACCTCATGAAAACTGGTTATTGATATTTATCAATATCTCATATTTTAAGATTTCTTAAGTTTAGCTCGCTGCCGCATAAGATAAATGGATGAAATTGGAGTTGAAGTCGAGAGTGCTTGCCTGTCTTGAAAATCAGCATTCAAAATGCCTTTTTTATTTATCGGGGATCGAACATTAATAATATCTAATTTGCAAAATCAAATCTTGAGTGATGAAAAAAGAAACTACTTGTTCAAACACTTATGATCATTACTTTCAACAGGGCACTGCTCATAAGGGTTAGGGCTACGGTTAGAAGGTACAGCTCAAAAGAATTTGGACAAGCTGAAATCTGTTTTTATTGACTCAGAATACTGGGGTCATGAATGATGTTGAGCAGGATGGGCGTGTATAAACTTACTTGTTTGACAATGGGATTTTGCCCTTTCATTCCCCTTGATCAATACTGAACAAGGTTTTAAAAGAATGGAACTTTTTTTTTTCATTTAATAATCTAATACTATTAAAAAAAAACAGTTTTACAGAAATTTAGCATTCATAATCAAAAACACGATTAGATGCTTACCTTTTGATTTAAATTTGGGGGGATTAAAATAAAAATTAAATTACCCCCCCCCCAAAAAAAAACAACAACTCCCATGTGCTTGCACCGGAAGAACCCTCCGCGTATGTGCGAGAAAAGGACCCGAAGATAATCTCTCGGCTATTCGAGTTTAGGCCTTAACTGTGTGTAGTCGCTACCACGGCCAGGGGGATAACCTCTTGCCACGGGCGACTATGGATGATGAATAAAGCCTAATTCATAAAACTACCTTCTGCCGTTGTCTCTTTCTTTTTCGGCCTTGAATTCCTTCCTTTTCAGCGCGACCACCAAATGAGATGGGGTTAAAAGCGAAAACCCTAAGAACACAGAACAAGAATATCCAGCTACCCTTAAACCTTAAAACACCAAAATCTCTTGCCACCTCATAAATTGCAATAAAACTTACTTTTTCACGTGCAAAGTTCCGGTTTAAAAAATAAAAATGCAATTGTTCCTTACCATCAAAATATATTATTCTATATAGTTCTATATAAGCCATTTGAATAAAACAAATATGTATACTAATATTCCATTCTGTCCAATGTGCTGCTATCATGACAGGACGGATAGGGCAACTAATTAAGCTTTAATGTGGAAAATAATGTTACCTTATTTTCACCTTATGCAAATAATGAAGATCATAAGTGAAAAACAATTACAGTGACCTCCCTTTGACCATAGCAACAGAGCCCTAGGGTCATAAACTGATTAGAAACCTCATGCAATTGGCTAAGGGCCTTTGTTAGCGACCAATCAGAGCGCACGTTACGAGGCTCAGTGATAACCGCCAATTTTGAGGCTGATACATTGAAATCACCCTTTTCCGCTGGGACCCTGGTCGAAGCACGACGTAGTTTTTACACAGCGAGACGTTGGGAACGATGGGGTCTTTTGATCAGCACGGAATTGCCGCCGACGCTTAAAATCAAACAATCGAGCTAGCAAGACATTCTACCTGACTCAGATAAGTCGCGAGGCATTATCTCGCAAACAATTAATTGTGCAATTCATAATTTGTACAATTTGAACATTTACATTTTCTACTTGTGACTTTTGCAACTCATACTTACATACATTTTCTATTGTAATACATTGTAAAACTTACACACACATTTGTACCACAAGTTACACTTTGTATTTGTATTGTATCTTACGTCTTGCTATGATAAATGCTTTTTGTTTATAAGCCTTGTTGTTGTATCGTTACCCTAATCTTTACCCTTATCTGATGTTTTCTTTATATTAAAGAGACAATTACGGGACTTTTAAAAGAGCAATCATTTTCCAAATCCTCTTGTAAACTGTGCATCTTAAAGGTTAGCAATAACAGTGTTTATTGACATGCATGAAAATAAGAGTAGCGTATTTTTGTTTGTTTAATTTTCTCAAACAAAAAGTGAGTTTAATTTTAACGAGAATATTGACGTCCTCTAATTTCTCTTACCGTTAATATAAAAGTTATGAAAACAAATTCTTGGCTCATTTCTAGTTCTCATCTCCATCTGTCGAGAAGTGTTGTCAATAATCCAGAATATTTGGCAGTGTCTTCACCAATTGAGTGAGTCATTTATTTATAATCAATCAAACGTTTCTTTCAAGAACAAAAATATTTAAAGGCCGCAATCTATTTTAGTAAACGCTTTATATTGAAGGGATTCTTTCCAAGACTATTGAACTCATTTTTTATGTTACGTCTATCTCGGCCATTGAGCAAAATAAAGAACAGTTGCAAGTAATCCGTATAATTCAAATGATTCCATATTTTTAATACACGTGGATGTTCCCCAATTATTTACTTGTTAGGCTAAAAAAATTGTGTTAACAACAAAAACAATGTGTTCAAAAGTCTGCACAATTTATAGAATCAAAATTTTTCATGTCAAAATTATGAAATAAATCTTTAAAGGGATTCCGTTCACAAAATTAAATTGATGCCGAATAAAGTTAAGAAAAAATGTCCATCTTATACTTATTTTTTATTTTATTTATTTGGGACATAAAACTATGGGATACATTTTCTTTGACTTGGGATATTAAAATCTGGCATAGATTTTCTTTGATTTGAGACCCTAACTTCTGGAATACATTTCTTTTCATTAATGATTCAGAACAGAGGTTAGGGGGCCAAATTAAAGGAAACGTATTCCTCTGGAATCCTTTGATTTTGATCCATTTCTTTTGATTTTGGGATGCGAACCTCTGGGATACATTCTTGATTTTGGCACGTGAAACTCTATTTTTTTTTTCTTTTAATTTGGAACCTGGATCTCTGGGATACATTTCTTTTGATTTTGGCACGTGGAATTCTGGGATTATTTCTTTTAATTTGGGACCCGAACCTCTGGGATAAATTTCTTTTGATAATGGGAATCGGACCATGGCATATATTTCTTTTGATTTGGATTCCTAATCTCTGGGATATATTTGCTTTAGAGAGAGAGAATAACATATATTGCTTTAGAGAGAATAACTTTGCTTTAGAGAGAATAACATTTATTTGCTTTAGAGAGAATAACATATATTTGCTTAGAGAGAATAACATATATTGCTTTAGAGAGAATAACATTTATTTGAGAGAATAACATATATTTGCTTTAGAGAGAATAACATATATTTGCTTTAGAAGAATAACATTATTTGCTTTAGAGGAATAACATATATTTAATTTAGAGAGAATAACATACATTTGCTTTAGAGAGAATAACATATATTGCTTTAGAGGGAATGACATATATTTGCTTTAGAGGGAATAACATAGCCCGAAAGGTATTTTAGAGCCGAGACTGAAGGGAAAATAAAAGAAAGAAAACCAAAGAAAAAGAACAATTAAGTTTCAAGATTCTTACTTACCAAAAAGCAAATTCGTCCAAAAAATCCGATGGCACCCGGAACAAAAACAATGGATTCCACAAGACAAACCAAAAGCAGCGTCGATTTCTGATTTTTTAATGTGTAGAGCCAAGAAAAAAATAATTGTTTAAAGTAAAATTAGAAATAAAACAAAAAATAATAAAATTTAAAAAGCAAATATATATTAAATAGGGTGAAGAAAAACAACTGAAAAGTGAGAATCTAATTATTGAAATTATTAATTTATTCGTGGTCATGTTTCACCTAAACAAGAGCTTCATCAAATACAACGAAATTGTTTTAAATTCTTTCATGATTCAGATATTATTTTAAAAACAATTTTAAGAGATATATAATATAAATTATTAGAAATATAAAATAAATAATATATAAGAAATATATAAGAAATATATAAGAAATAATATATATAATATATAAGAAATATATAAGAAAATATATAAGAAATAATATATAAGAAATATATAAGAAATATATATATATATATAATATTTATGACTAGAATAAGGAAATTATTATATATTTATAAATGAATATGTAATATATATATAATATATAAGAAATATATAAGAAAATATATAAGAAATAATATATAAGAAATAATAAGATATTATTTTAAAAACAATTTCGCTGAATCATCAGATTGAAAAGAGACATGTCATCATGAATAAATTGGTAATTTCAACTCATTTTTATTTCTTAAACACGCACTCGGGCACATATTCAGACTTCGTAGTTAACTTCCCCCCAAATATGTGCCTGAATGTGTGTGTGTGTGTGTGTGTGTGTGTGAATTTATCTGGCTAGTTAACCAAATAGGAACAGCTAGTTACGTCAAGCCCTAGCACCTATATAATTTTCCCAACCCTATTACCCTTATGGCAAGCCCCAACCCCTTTTTATCATATGGGTGCTAGAAGGCGGTGGCTGCGGGTCTACATGTCCTGGGAATGACGTTAAACTCTATCTGATGGTGAGGTTCCAGTTTTGGAGTTTGGGGAATGTGGAGCACTCCTTCATCACCATTGCTCCCTGGTCCACTCTGACCCAGAGTGGTAGTACCTGTTAGGGTCCATCTATGGGTTGAATAGAAAAACATGAGTTTATAAACAAATTGTATTATCCATTAAGAATTGATTTATTTCAAAACTTTATTGGCATTAAATGACCCACTGAGGTTGATATGCCGTAAAACAAACAAACAAATAACCAAATAGATAAGTGTTTCTCGCCTACGCGATCTTCAAACCAGTTTTCAAGATTGCATAGGTGAAATACTGACTGTTACCAAGCTCCGTTGATAAAGAAAGAAAGGCAATGAATGGAGAGTGGGGGTTTCATTTAATATGTGAGTGAACACGCGAAAGCATTTGGTCTCTGATGACATTGAAGAAAGTGCTTCTGCCTGAACTCAAATATGAGTTCGTGGGACGAGATGGAATTTTGCAATAAAATATCTTTACAGATTCGACAGAAAGATTAAAGGTTGTCATCGAGAAGAAGACCAAGCAGCAACAGCAGCAGCAGTAGCAGCAGCAGCAGCAGCGGCAGCATACCTATCTAATTCTTATCAACGTTTTTATTTTTCACTACACTTTACTTTCGTATTTCATCGTATGGTGAACACCTGTCGGGGCCAAAACAGCCTTGACCCCTTCTTCAGAACGTATGCGTGCTGAACGAACGCACGTAGGCCAACGCGCATGCGCGTTAAGGTACGTACGCATAAAAAGTTAAAAAGTTCCAACACTTTCATGTCTGACCAGACAAATCCAGTTTCGCTGTTTTAAGCTCCACCCCTTTGCGTAGATTCTGTCACGTAGGCACATTCCTTCTCCATCAGTTCAGCATCGCTAAAGAACTTTTGGCCTGACGTCATTCGATATTTCCGGTAAATTTCGTGTATTTAAGAAAGTCGTTTTGCGATGACAACCACAGTTCCAGCCAGCCGGCAAACCTCGACGATCTTGATTCGAATGGCCGTTCCAGATTCCTGACCGCCCTGCCTCTCTCCGCTGCTGAAACGACCCGCCTTTCTTTGCCACTAGACGACCAGCCTCGTTCTTTGCTGTGATGACACGAACCTTGTTCTAGCCCCAGTTCCAGCACACCATTAGTAGAAAATTACACACACACACACACACACACAAACAAACAAACATACACACACACACGCACACACACACACACACCAATATATATATATATATATATATATATATATATGAGAGAGAGAGAGAGAGAGAGAGAGAATGTGTGTGTGTGTGAGTGAGTGAGAGTGGGAGAGACGATGTGTTTAAGTATCGAGACTGAAGGATTATTTATAAAGACAAAAATGGACAATGAAATGTTGGTTCTCTTCGAATCAAGACACCTTGTCATTTAATACACATTATTATTATTATTATTATTATTATTATTATTATTATTATTATTATTATTACAGTAAGTTTTCTATTGTTTGAAAAAAAAACCCTGAAATTCCTCTTTTGATATGATATAAAACTGTGCCATTATATTTCATTTGATGTCCTCCATGTCCTCAAATTTTACTCTTGTGATGTATTTTCAGTTTATAAAACAAGACAAAGTTGCACGATCTAAATATGGGGTAAATATGGTAAATATGGGGGGGGGGTACTGGATTCGTATGTTCATCTAAAATATTTCGCATTAAAACTGGCTTCATAAGTTTGTTTTGTGGTTTCTTTTATTTGTTGTTGTTTTCAAACTCGTCTATACAAAAACCAAGGCATCTCAACATCATTACTTTATCCTAAAAAGTGCTCAGTTATACAAATGTCTTTATTCATTTTTTTTAAATTAAAGAAAGATATTAAAATCGACAGTTTCGATATTTTTAGCACAAAAAACAGTATAAACAGATTTGGATAAATAGACTGATAGATAGGTAGGTAGGTAGGTAGGTAGGTATAGGTAGATTCTTTTCTAAAATACACATGTGTTTGTGAAATTACATAACGAATAAAACTAATTACGTGATCAAATTAAATTGACGTTTAAGATGAAAAGAAATTACTTGATTTCCATTGTTACTAACCGTATTCGGCCGGCTGAACATCCATCGACTTCCTCCGGCTGTTTCTATAATTCCGGATACCGTTAACTGGAAATAATGAAAAAAAGAAAAAAAAAAGCTCAAAAGATTTCATTCTTTACAGTAATAACGGTTATGTTTATCACACCTACAGTTGTTATTAGATGACTTCGACTAACATTATTAAATTATATTATGAAAAATATAAGTAAAAAGTCGTCGGGGCGGCCTATTGTCGGTATCAGCCATGCAGCCTTTTCACTAGCGCTAGACCAAGAAGATAATTTTAGCGTCTGAGGTGGAGCGCCACACCTACCATCATCTTCTTACTTTACCGCACAGATCCCTGTGCTTCTCATACGCTGATTTGGCGAGGGCGGGTATCGAACTAGGAACCTTGTGGTTTCTAGCCGAACGCTCTACCGATTGAGCTAACACGGCCCCTTTTTATATGAAAAATATACTTGTCATAAAATATTATATATAAAATTTATAAGTTATATATAAAATTTACATTATAAAATATACTTGTCATATAAATATACTTATCATAAAATATTATGAAAAACCATCGAGACATAAAAAACAAAACAGGAAATAAAAGCCTTTCGAATTGGTGATAAAAGATTCGTTGTGTTCATTTTCTGGTTTCCCTCAACGCAGACGATGTCGCCCAGCGATCAAACGTCTCTTCGTTGAGACAACCAATGAATACCGATAATCTTTTGGGGTTATATCGCTGAATGTCCAAGTCAACAGCTGTTTAATGTATTTGTTTATGTACTCAGAAACAGCCTTTTCTGCAGTAAGATGTTCATATTCTGTTATATATATATAAGTAATTCTTTCAAGTTCAACAACAAAAACTATACTCAAACACTAGGAACCGCTATGGGAACTAAAATGGCACCGACACATACCATTCTAACTTTTATTGAGAATTCTGGGGTATGGGGGTTATCATCCTTGCCTACGAGCCTCTGTTTCGAACCAACCAATCACGAGCCAGCATACTTTGGCGGCAAAGCCGAATAGGTAAACTCTCACTCTTCTGATCCAGCTTTCAAAGGGAACGGACTTAAAAAAGGGTCGCTCCACCTCTTCCTCAACAACCAGCATCGGAGTCAGACGTCAAAATAGAAGTCTATCACATCGGAACTATCAGAGGGCCGTAGCTAGGGCTCCGATAATACCCTATCTCAGGACTCAGATAAGTTATTACAAATCATAAACATTTGTGCAGACGAACTAAAGTTTGCAAAAAAAAAAACAAAAAAAAAAACTGCACAATATCAATCCTTACGTCTTTGCACGTAGAATATACACCATAATCACCAACATAAACTTCCGACAAATCCACCTAGAATGACGCAGAACCGTCCTTCAGTGATAATAATCCCACAACGCTAATAAGTAAGGGATTCAAATTAACAGAAAAATATCACAATGACAACTACGAACCTCCCACCAAAAAAGAAAAACGAAAATAACAAAAAACACAAAAAAACACAACCTAAAATCCCTAATATATGTTTTAGCATACAACAAAAACAATCCAAAATTATTCACATTAATATCAAATCAACTTAAAAACAATGATAAGATTAAAGATATATAAGATAACAAAAGATAATTAAAAGCAAAAGACAATAAAAAAAAAAAACTCTAGCTTCATCTATGTTTGGAGAACACACGACACATGGGATCTCATAATGTAAAAATAAGAGAAGTGGAGTATGCAATATATTTATAGAAGGAAAGTTCTTTACTTTCAAAAATCCCAAAACAATATTCAGAGACCTTAACTGCAGTTTTAAAATGTAGTTTATACAACCAAATTCTCAAACTATAAATAAATTGATATAAGCTGCATATAGTTTTTGTAGGAGAGAATTGCATTACACAAAAGCAACACCAAACGAACAAATAACAGAAACCTTAATGCAACCAAAACATCTCCACGCACGTAGCAACGGAAATTTTTAAGTAATGTCTATTTATCACAGATGAATATTTACTATTTCTAATCATAGAAAAGTATAAACCATTACTAAACAGATCACACACACACACACACACACACACACACACACACACACACACACACGCACGCACATCAATTAACATAAAAGTATATCTATGTATGGAAACTACTGCATTCTCATACATATTAAATCCATTTGATAGCCTAGAAAATATATGCCTATATAGGTGTGTATATACACCATTGGACATACTTGGATATGTATATGCACATATATACACACATTTTCTGGACACCCCCAAATTCACACAAAATATATACATATATACACACAAACCTACTATAAATACCCCACCCCCAATATACACATAAATATACGCACTAAACAAGAAAGGAAGAAAAGGAGGCAAAGAAATTCACCGAAATAAACACTGATGACTTGACTGAGCATGGAATCAACTGAAATTAACCTGTATGATTTATTACCCCTCCTTCTAGCATAAAAATGACGATATATTAAAATAAGTCACAACATAAACCATACTGGTATTAGATTGAAGAAAATTTTAAAGAATCCGTAACACGTTTCACGCCTATTGAAATAAATAGAAAAAAATAAAACCATTTTGCGGACCTTTTTTTATTATGAAATATTTACTTTTCTCTCGCTGGATCTGCAACAATTATATATATATATATATAATATATAATTGAGAATTCTGGCGTATGGGGGTTATCGTCCTTGTCTACGAGCCTCTGTTTCGAACCAACCAATCACGAGCCAGCATTCTTTGGCGGCAAAGCCGAATAGGCACATTCTTGTACCCTCTTCTGATTCAGCCTTGAACGGACACAGACCTAAAAAAAAAGGGTCGCTCCATCTCTTCCTCAACAACCAGCATCGGAGTCGGACGTCAAAATAGAAGTCTATCATATCCGAATTATCAGAAGGCCGTAGTTAAGGGCTCCGATAATACCCTACCTTGGGATATCAGTTAAGTGACAAATCATAAACATTTGTGCAGACGAACTAAAAGTTTGCAAACCTATTGTTTTATGTGTCCAATACATGTCTTTTATTCGAATTCTAGTTGTTTTGGTTATTTCTTTAACCCTTCACCTGTCTGCACACTCGTGGTTAACTCTATATTTGCAAGCTTTGAGAGTTCATCTTCGTGTCTTGTTTTTTTTATAATAATATATATATATTATATATAATATATATATATAATATATATATATGCTTAATTGGAGTCGATTTGTTTAGCCATACATTTAATAGGATTCCCGCCTAATTCATTATTAATTAATTAATTTTCAAAATTAGGTACGACTCCAATTAAGCACTTATTCTCCAAAAAAATTATCGGCAAAAACCATTCTAAAAACCTTGTTTACAACTTATCATATCGTCGTGTAATAAAAGTCACTAGAAGAGGAATGTTAACCTACTCTAAACAAATCATAAAATCTAAGAAGTTCGTTTGGTGTGGGGTTATGGGATCGGCCTGTCAGCTTGGCAGTCCGGTTTCAAATCACGCACAGGCGTCTTCCGATCTATGCTCTGCTGATGAGCCTAATAGGCCGAAATGTACATACAGAGATTGATTTTCTCGATTTGTTTAGCCATACATTTAATAGTATTCCCGCCTAATTTCATTATTAATTAATTAATTTTCAAAATAGGTTAACGACTCCAATTAAGGCACTTATTCTCCAAAAAATTATCGGCAAAAGCCATGTCTAAACAAACCTTGTTTACCACACATATATATATATATATATATAATATATATTATTGTGTGTGTGTGTGTGTGTGTGTTGTGTACAATGAACACTAGTTACAAACAAAAATCTTTACCATGCTAATTCAATTGATAACGCCAAGTGAATTGACCGCACGAGACGTTTTAAAAAATAACAAAAATAGAATAGATAAAAATGGAACTTGTGCCATACTTCGAGGGTAGTTATGTTTCAATGATTGGTTGCGCTACCTGAAAGCGGGTCGGAATACTTACGCAAAATGAACAAAAGAGGGCGCCACCAGATAGAGCTGCAAGAACATGGTGATGTCTCAAGTGGTCGAAGACAGACGCAGGCTAACACCGTGCAACTGAATCCGAGGAAAGTCTGGATCAATCCCAATCTCATCAACTTTCGACAACTCGGTCTGTCTTTGTTGGGGATCCTTGCTGGGAGAGCCTTCTTGTCAAGAAGAATCATTCCTATACAATCCACCATTCAGCAGTTTATCTGAAAAAGAACAAAAAGATATATTTTCAGTTTTCAAATATATCAGCCAAATACATAAATCAAAAGAAAGAGAAAAGTTTGGAGTCCCCCACACCCATCCCCGAAAAAAAAGTGTAGAATAAGGAAAAATATTTAGTCTCAGATATTTCGATTATCTTAAAGTATTGTTAAAAGATGATGATATTCTTTGGCGGATTGATAATAAGCTAGTACTGGCAAAAACATCGGCTGCTACGAGTTTTAAAAGCTAATTAAAAATAATCAAATCTATTATTTAAGGTCAAACTTTGTCTAAATCGATAAGTATAACATACTGACCATCATTAAAAAAAGAAAAAATTAGCAAATTTATTTTAATATATTTAAAACGATTTGTTTTGCCAATTTTGTTTCGCCGACGCCATTTTTGGTTCTTTTTAAGTTGTTTTATTGGCTTGTTTTACAATTTTTAATGTAACCTTTGCCGATTGAAAAAAAAAAATTACCAAAACCTGGTAATTATCCGATTTTAATGAAATTTTCAGTATTGATTATCAATTAATGAATTTTTAATGCATCTGTTATTTTATTTTGAAACTTAATTTAGTATTTTGCTATTAAAAATTCATTAAATATGAAAAGTCTGATGTTAAGTTTAAAATGTTATATTTTTAGATTCTAGAAATAAATATCTATTTAATGTATACCTTATTTTTTTAAACGAAA
>CM042156.1:74184918-74205248 GCA_023376005.1 Doryteuthis pealeii
TAGGTGACCCTAGGTGCAGTCTGTGTATTCGACAGCCCCAGGCTCAACAAGGCAGTATGCATTTAGCATAGATATATGGACTCATATGCACATGGGAGTGGTGTTCTGTACCGGTATTGCTAGATAGTGTATGGCTATACTATATATTGCTTTGTCAGGCTATATATTTTTTAAGTTTAAGAAAATAGTTCTAAGAATTTTATAAACTAATCTATTTGTAAAAGTTTAACAAACCTTTGGGGCTGGAGATTCAGACTCTTCTACCTATTTCAGTCTTACACTGAGGGTGAGGGCTTAGACACCAAGTTATGACAGCAGTTGCACAGGTATTTTTTTTACCATGACATGTAACAAACCAACTGAGAGGATAGGATTGAATAAATTCTGACCACCATCGGCGAGGAAGAGAGGATATGATTCTTCTCAGTTGTCATTTTGGGCCGGACATATATACATATCCTGCTTCAGACAAGATATAGTGTGGACAATTTATCAAGAAATCTATCTTACAAGTGTACCAAAAGCAGACAGTGAATTAAATTGGTCTTTTATTGACCATCTAACAATCTCTCCAAGTAGTCTGTGCTTATATTCTCTCTAAACACACTAAACCATACCTTATTCTTCTGCTCCAGCATCTCTGCTCCTCTCATATCTCTCGCCATGATCTCTATTCAGAGATGAGGACCGCACTCTCTGCGGCTCACTGATCATCTGTACACACCCGTGCGTGTGCACCCTCTTCGTGTCGAGTGTGTGTATTGTAAGAACCTCTCTCCAGTCATGTCAATACACCAGTGTCTCTCGTATCTCTGTTATACATATGCTTTGAGCAAAATCAGGCTCCACTCACCTAAGCCTCGGAAATCTCCCATATATATCGATATTATAGCGAAGCCATATGATCTATACCTCTCGATAATATTATGTCTGGCTATGGGTCGTGTCCCTTCTTCATTCTGAGGTTACGCAACAGAATGAGCCAGTGTCTCTGCCTGTGCAGTGGCCCTCCTCTAATAATAGAACAGATACTCCTCTGATATTCTCTCGTGCTCTCTCTTTAGATATAAACGCGTGCTGTGTGTGTGTCTCTAATTATCATATAGATATACTACATCTCGTTTCATATCATCTGATCTATAGTTATATACTCTGTACTCGAATACTGAATATAACATTTTCCTGAAAGCTGGGGGTTTTGCTCTTACATTAGAATACCCTACAGGCTTTCAGAAGCACATTTAAAGATTGCACTAACAAGTTACGATGATCAATTGGCCATGCACGAATTTTACCATTAATTCTTAGTAAAACTTCACTAACTTAAAAAGAAAAGACAATGGTTGAAATAATTTTTAAAGGTGCTCTCTGTTCACTCTCTGCGTGGTTGCTCCAATCGTCATAGTGCTTATAGCTCGCTCCATTACAAACGACAGAGTGATACATTAATCTGGATAGTCGTTCTACTCCATATATTCGCTCGGAGTATGACGATCCCATCTCTCTCCTCTTTATAGGTGAGTACATTCCATACTAGTGTGTGTTAAGATATATATCGTCTTGTACTAGAGACTTCCACATTCCTCAAGAATTCACAGAGTGCAGCGCTCCTTCTGCGCGCTCTCTGAGATGCCAATATATATACTACTTAGAGCTCATCTGATCAGTAGACTACTGTGACAGACTGTTGGCTATATAAAGTGTGCTGTCACATAAGTCAGAGCCCAATTCCTATAAAACATTACTGTGATCCTAAAATGGCTAAAATACCCTCTCTCTCCTTTTAACCTCAGGCGTTGCGATCTCTACCTCATACAAAGACGTCTTCGTGGTTGTCTCTCTCCTCTCTCTCTCAGCGAATGCGCTCTGCGTGTGTGTCAGCGCTCTAGATGATGATGCTCTCTGTTCCGGGTGGAATGAGCGGTGATAGATGTTGCCTCGTTGTCAGCTGCATCTCAGTGACGATACTTATGTCAATTAGCGCGCTTCATGCTCGACTTCGTTATACTATAGTTGTCTAGTGCCTGGTTAGTTATAGCTTTATGTTTAAAAAAAAAAAAAAAAATAAATAAATAAATAAATAAAAATCGTCTGTAACAATTAACCGATTGTGACTGTAATGGAAAAAAACGTCCCCACGAATCGAAATCGCAAAAGGGGTGCCTTAAGCCATATGGTTCAATTTTTTTTTTTTTTTAATGCACATATCTAGATTCATGTTAGCAGCCATTAAAAGCCACAAACAGCCTTCAAGTATATTCTAAATGCACTTATGATAGATTCTATGAATTGATGCAAAAGGATAAGCATTTGTTATCTGTGGTAAGAGTGGATGCTATACTTAATCAGTAGGTGCAAATACACAGTTCTCTCCAAGTGTCTTAGCAATTCATTGCCTTTAGAAGTAGGAGTCACAGAGTACTACACGAGAAACCTGCTGTACCAACTTTCGCAACAAGCCGGCAGGGGCCAGAGGCTCCACCTGTTACCAGACCAACAAACCCTACAAAAGAACAACTTAAATGTAACACACTAAGGATTATATAGTGTACAACGTACATACACACCACACAATATTTGACATTAATAACAAAGGTTCATATACATTAGACACCAACCAACAGAATTAATATTTCTTATTTTCTTTCATTAAAATAATTGGTATCTGTAGAAATGTTTTCACTCTGAGAAATGAATCTCATTTGTGGAACGTTGATGACAAAGATCTTAAAGTGAAAAATTAAAGCTTATGATTTTTTATCTAGTGAAATGTTTGCAATTCGCATGGTTTTATGTACTCAGCGCAGGAATGTTGCATAAAGAAAAATACCATTTGTGGGATATAAGTGTTTTTCTATTTATGTGATTCATGTTACAAGCGATGTTGTAGGCAGACACAGGCAGTATATGGATTGAGTATGTATGTTGCAGTTCTGTGGAAATTACTGGATTCATTCATTTTAAGTTCTGTTCAAAATGATTTAATTAAAGTTAATTAGGGATAGGCAAATTTGCATCTCGAGAATTTTAAAAAGCGAATTAGAAATAATTAAATCTATTATTTAGGTCAAACTTTGTCTAAATCGATAAGTAGTAACATAATAACCAATTAAAAAAAGAAAAATATCATTACATATGCAGTTTTATTTTTAATAGATTTAAAGTATTGTGTTTTTGTCAATTTCGGACGATATCAGCAATTAGCCTCGTTTTTCGATGTTTTTAATGCGTGTTTTACAATTTTACTGTAACATTTGCGTTTGCAAATTTTTTTACAAAAATCAGTAATTATCCTGGCCCGATTTTAAGGGAATTTTCAGTATTGATTTAACAATTAATGAATTTGTTAAGTGAGATCAGTTATTGTGTTAGTTCAAGAACTTTAATTAGTATTTTTGCTATAAAATTAATATATAAAATTCATTTTAAAATATGAAAATGCTGATGTTGAGTTTAAAATGTTATATTTTTAGATTTCTAAATTCATATCTACTTAATGCAAACCTTATTTTTGTTGACGAAAGTAATAGGTTTTGAAGAAAACTCGATTGAAATTTTTTTAATAACTACATTACTTTAGTATCAATCACCCATTCAATTTATTTGGTCGAAAACTGTATTATTGAACCCCCCCCCCTTTTAAGCAGAAAAAAAATGTCGAAGTATAATTTTTCTTTTATAAAATAATAGCCAATTAAATAATTATCGAAATGAGTAAAAAGAAAGCTCCAAAAAATTAATTATTATTTTTTTTTTACATTTTATTTTCGATTTCGTACTTATTTTCTCATAGAAGAGCAACCGTAAAAATATTTTTTTGTTTCTATTCATAACTTCGTCTTTATCTCTTTATTTATACTGTAATTAGTATCAGGTAAGGACCAACTTTGAAACGATTTACGCCCCCAACATAAGGAGGGTCAAATTAAGTGACCTGAAAAAATGAGAAAGTTTTGAAATAAAATAAATAATGCATTATAAAGATCGTTCTTTGTAAATAAGCACTGAAAATTTAATTAAAATCCGATAATTCCCTGATTTTTGGTAAATTATTTTCTGTAGGGGCTAAAGTCATTTTTTGTCAAAAATGACTGGGCTGTTTGCCATCCCTATTAAAGTTAACTTCTTCGTAATATCAGCACATTACACAAGTACAGTATGAGGACAAGTTGCTCAGTTATTTACCAAGCTGCACAAGGCCAGAAGTATGGAAACACAACAAAATCAGACTAGGTTTGCTAGACTAGATTAACATTTTCACCTAAAAGGAAAACAGACAAAGAGGCTGCAAGCATTGGAGCACCAAGTGAGAACTGAATTACTAAATTTTGATCTGCACGAAAGTACCTCAAGTCACCTGTTATTGAAGGACAAGTATACGATTTTTCGGCCTTTTCGTAAAGAAGCAGAAGGAAATATGTTAGTTCAAGGTTCACCCTACAGGTTGCACTAATTCTTAGATTGTCCAAGTAACGAAACAATGTTTAATCTCGGCGTACACGTACGCCTCGGGTTATGTCATACTTTGTCCTCGTGCAACTGCACGTGTGCGAAACCAGATATCTCAATTTACTGTTATCATGGGTCCAGGGTCTGGATTGTTTTTTTTGAAAGAGAAAACGTTGTCATTATTATCAAGAATAGTTGATGGAAGAGTATTCAAGAATTTAAAATTATAAATAATAGCCGAATCGCTTTATATAGTCTGTTTAAAAGTACCCCCGTAACCCCCCCCTAAAAAAACAAGGCGCTTCATTATACGAGAATTTTAGAATTGTGGATTTTTTGAGGGGGGTTACAACAATAAGAATCTAAAACAAATGAAGCTTATATTCTATTTAAAATTTACTAAGAGTCACTGTTTTTAATGAATTAAAATGATGTGAGGATTCAGCGGGGGATCTTTAAAATTCATAATATTCAGCTTCGTTGCTATAAACTATTCTGGATTTAACTCAATGTACAAAATAAATATATAAATGTCGGTCTTTTTCTGTTTGTGTGAAAACAAAAAAAAAAACAACAAAAACACGAACTTGCATACAATACCATGATACACAAAGAGAAAACAGAAATAACCCTTTTTTTACGTTGTAAGAATTAGATAAAGTTCGTTGGGGTGTGGAGGGAAAATGAGCATTCTGCAGTGATAAACGTAGATTTATTATAATAAAAGACTGGATACATTTTTTTTCTTATATAACTGAAACAAACTCGAAGTTTTAAAAGGCATCTGCTAGACATAAAGATAAAAAGGTTTTTGAATATAGTAATAGAAAGGATAAGCTTCTGAAAGACCCATCCTATCCAATACAGAAAAATAGATTTGTTGTTATTTGAAAATAACGCTAAGAACAAATTCTCAGAAAGATTTTAAAGAAAGAATGAAGTTTATCCCTTCCCCACAAGAACAAAGTGGAAAGTACAGCGAGGTGGTTGTTTTGTTTTAACAAGAGATGCCGCACAAAGTTTTAGAATTTAAACTAATCATTCGGGTCGCTATTTTCATTTATTTTTGATACATTTAAAAACAATCATCTTATTTTTACAATAGTAACCATAATTTTCAAGAATGTAAAGAAAAAAAAAACGAAGACTTTAAGGATCAGGAAATATCTAATGGCAAAGTAAAAGCAAAAAATAAAATATAAACGGAATTTATAGATAACAACATTGTTTCAGAATGTACCACGTGTTTGTCGAGCGCAGATATTTGTCGAAATATTATAAAGAAAAAGAAAATTGTTAGGACATTGAGAACTTGCATAAACACTATCAGCTCGCGAGAATCATATTTTCTGAAAGCGACATTCTATAATTCATAATCTACACGAAAAATAATACAAAACCAGACTAATAATTATAAAAAAGCACCTCACCTTCAAAGCTATTGCAGACCGCCATCTAGCGACCTCTGTTGACAGTCGTAGTTTCCGGTGCTAAGCGGAAATGCAACAAATGGGATTATTGCCTTCTCTTTTATAAGATACCCTAATGTTGGGTGCTTCATACACTATGGCATTATTCAAAACTAAGTTAAGCTTAATAAATATATATCAGACTAATTTACTTGTGCCGTCAATAAACGGACTGAAATATTCTTTAATCAATTTATATTGCAATTTTAAACAGTTTAATTTAAATTTTTACACAAAGGGTTTAAATAACTAATATAGTCCTTTTTAAATATTTCTGGAGAGCTGTTTGGTTTCTTTGTGTTAACATCCTTGAAAATTACAATCCTATTTTCTCTCTCCCATACATAAAAAAAAAGGTTGAAAAAGGTATAATTTCATCAATATAAAGCTGAATTTGAAATATATCAATGCAAATTTGATACCACAAAATTTCCAGTAGTTCAGAAATATTGTCTGATTTTAATCCTTCGAGACAGCCAAATTGATTGCATTAACTGAAATCCACCATTTCAAGATGTGATTGACAGAGTGGGCTTCTCTTATCTTGATTAATATTTTGACCTTCTTTTAAACATTTTGCCCACTTGTAAACATTTATTTTACTAAAACATGCTCCTCCGTGCACATCACACATTTTTCTATAAATTTTCACAGGTTTGCACTTCTCAGCTACCAGAAATTTCATGGGACAGACTTCTATTCAAGACATGGGGCACTCTGTTTGATTTGCTGCCCAAACAAATATTTTTTGCAGATTAAAGCAATTTTAAAAGGGTAGACCATCTGGCCTTAAGGCACTCCTTTTGATCTCGATTAAGAAAGGAACATGTTTTTAATTTACACCGTTATATCCAGCTTGTTTTAACAGATGATTTTTAGATTTTTTTTTTTAATTATAAAAACTAACCCTAACCCTAACCCTAACAACAACCGGATATTGATGGTGTAAATGAAAACATGTCCTTTTCATAATCGAGATCCAAAAGGGTGCCTTAAGTCATATGGTTCAAAAAGGTATGTTGCATTTTTTTTTTGTAATTTTCATTAGGGAAGGAGAGTTTTAGTTTGTATTCTGACTGAATTTCATGCAGTTTTTTTCTCCATTAAATCATAAAACATGACAAATGCCTTTTTTTTCTCCTATGGTGCATTCTTGGAATCTGACTGTTAAAATACTCAGCTTTTCTGGGAATTAGAAATTTTCTTTGTTTTCTGGTTAAAGAATTTCACTTGATAAGTTCATGTTTCCTGACAACCATTCTTGGCACCTGTAAATCACTTGTGATATAACAGGAATTGTGTAAGTTGCATGTGGCATAATGGTTATTGTCATTGACATCTTCCGAAAGTCTGGACCTCCATTTGCTGTCCTCAACAATCAAAAGACACAGATATGTTAGCATATTCAAGAAGAGAAGTTGACAGAGCTGTGTGTGTGACAGCAGAGGCATCCCCTCCTTGCAACCTGGTGGGTAAGTTTCTCACTAGGATCTACTCTCCAGACTTCTTGATCATCGCTGAAAATGTCCTGCCAGAATCTCATAGTGGCTTCAGAAAAGACAGAAGCACTGTTATATGGTGTTTGTTGCTAGATAACTCCAGGAAAAAACATTGAACAACAACAAGATCTCTACATCATTGAAAGATCTAAGTACAGCCAGAAGGTAGAGGGGACAACCAAACTTCCCAGAGTTTCCCATAGTAGTGTTCTATTGATAAGATCAAATGCTTTTTGCTAGATCAACAAAATCATGTAGAAATCTTGTTGTTGTTCAATGTTTTTCCTGGAGTTATCTTAGCAACAAACACCATATATACAGTGCTTCGTCTTTTCTGAAGCCACTATGAGATTCTGGCAGGACATTTCAGCGATATGATCAAGAAGTCTGGAGAGTAGAATCCTAGTGAGAAACTTACCAAGGTTTGCAAGGAGGAGATGCCTCTCCTGTCCCACACACAGCTCTGTGCAACTTTCTTCTTGAATATGCTAACAATATCTGTGTCTTTTGATTGTTGAGGACAGCAAATGGAGGTCCAGACTTTCTGGAAGATGTTCATGACAATACCATTATGCCACATGCACTTACACAATTACTGTATATCACAATGATTTACAGGTGACCAAAGAATTGGTTTGTCAGGACAATGAACTTATCAAGTGAAATTCTTTAACCAGAAAACAAAGAAAATTTAATTCAGAAAAGCTGAGTATTTTACAGTCAGATTCCAAGAATGATCCATAGGAAGAAAAAAGGCATTTGTTCATGTCTTTTATATTTAATGGAGAAAAAAACTGCAGTGAAATTCAGTCAGATACAAAACTAAACTCTCCTTCCAATAAATTAACAAAAAAAAAAATGCAACATACCTTTAACCATATGACCTTAAGGCACCCCTTTTTGATCTCGATTATGAAAGGACTGTTATTTTACACCATCAATATCCGGTTGTTTGTTAGGGGTTAGGGTTAGGGTTAGTTTACTAATTAAAAAAAAAATCTAAAAATCATCTGTTAAAACAACTGGTATTAACGGTGTAAATGAAAAACATGTCCTTTCTTAATCGAGATCAAAAAGGAGCCTTAAGGTCAGAATGGTCCTACCTTTTTTAAAATTGCTTTAATTCTGCAAAAATATTTGTTTTGGCAGCAAATCAAACAGAGTGCCCCAGTCTTCTGAATAGAAGTCTGTCATTGAAATCTGGTAGCTGAGAAGTGCAAACCATGTGAAATTTATAGAAATGTGTGATGTTGCACGGAGAGCATGTTTTAGTAAAATAAATGTTTACAAGTGGGCAAAATGTTTAAAGAAGGTCAAAATATTAAATCAGATGAAGAGAGCCCACTATGTCAAGCACATCTGAAATGGTGGATTCAGTTAATGCAATCAATTTGCTGTCCGAAGGATTAAAATCAGACAATATTTTTCTGAACTACTGAAATTTCTGTGGGTACAAATTTTGCATTGATATATTTTTCAATTCAGCTTTTATTATTTGATGAAAATATACATTTTTCATACTTTTTTTTATGGTATGGAGAGAGAAAATAAGGATTGATAATTTTCCAAGGGATGTAACACAAATGAAACACAAACAGCCTCTTCCAGACAATTATTAAAAAGGACTATTATTAGTATTTTAAAACCATTGTGTAAAATTTAATTAAACTGTTTAAAATTGCAAATAAATTGATTAAAATATTTCAGTCTTTATGACGGCACAAGTAAATTAGTCTGATATAATCATTTATTAAGCTTAACTTAGTTTTGACATAATGCCATATGTATGAAGCAACCCAACATTAGGGTATCTTATAAAAGAGAAGGCAAATAATCCCACTTTTCGTGCATTTCCGCTTAGCACCGGAACTACGACTGTCACCAGAGGGTCGCTAAGATTGGCGTCTGCAATAGCTTTGAAGGTGAGGTGCTTTTTATATTATTAGTCTGGTTTCTGTATTATTTTCGTGTTATATTATGAATTATAGAATGTCGCTTTCAGAAATATGATTCTCCGAGCTGTATATGTTATGCAAGTCTTTCAATGTCCTAACATTTTTCTTTCTTCTTTATAAATATTTCGACAAATATCTGCCGCTCGACAACACGTGGCATAAATTCTAAACAAGTGTTGTTATCTATAAATTCACGGTTTATATTTTATTTTTGCTTTTACTTTGGCATTAGATATTTCCTGATCCTTAAAGTCTTCGTTTTTTTTTTACATTCTTGAAAAATTATGGTTACTACTGTAAAAATAAGATGATTGTTTTTATGTATCAAAATAAATGAAAATAGCGACCCGAATGATAGTTTAAATTCTAAACTTTGTGAGGCATCTCTTGTTAAAACAAAACAAATTCCACCTCGCTGTATTTTCCCTTTGTTTTGTGGGAAGGGATAACTTCATTCTTTCTTTAAAATCTTTTGAGAATTTGTTTCTTAGCGCTTATTTTCAAATAACAACAAATCTATTTTTCTGTTATTTGGATAGGAGTGGGTCTTTCTAGAAGTCTTATCCTTTTACTATTACAACCTTAAATTCAAAACCTTTTATCTTTATGTCTTCAGCAGATGCCCTTTTAAAACTTCGTTTGTTCAGTTATATAAAGAAAAAAAAATGTATCCAGTCTTTTTATTATAATAAAATCTACGTTTATCACTGCAGAATGCTCATTTTCCCTCCACACCCCCCAAAGAACTTATCTAATTCTTAACAACGTAAAAAGGGTTATTTTCTTGTTTCTCTCTTTGTGTATCATGGTATTGTATGCAAGTTCGTGTTTTTTGTTTGTTTTTTTTTTGTTTTTCACACAAACAGAAAAAAGACCGACATTTATATATTTATTTTGTACATTGAGTTAAATCCAGATAGTTTATAGCAACGAAGCTGAATATTATGAATTTTAAAAGATCCCCCGCCCCTGAATCCTCACATCATTAATTTATCATTAAAAACTTGTGACTCTTATGTAAATTTTAAAAATAGAATATAAGCTTCATTTGTTTTAGATTCTTATTGTTTGTAACTCCCCCCTCCAAAAAATCCACAATTCTAAAATTCTCGTTATAATGAAGCGCCTTTTTTTTAGGGGGGGGGTACGGGGTTACTTTTAAACAGACTATATAAAGCGATTCAGGCTATTATTTATTATTTTAAATTCTGATACTCTTCCATCAACTATTTCTTATAAATATGACAACGTTTGTCTCTTTCTTAAAAGAAAACAAATCCAGACCCTGACCCATGATAAAGTAACATTGAGATATTGGTTGCGAACACGTGCAGTTGCACGAGGACAAATATGACATAACCCGAGGCGACGTGTACGCCGAGATAACAATTGTTTCGTTACTTGGACAATCTAATGAATTACTGCAACCTGTAGGGTGAACCTTGAACCTAACATATTTCCTTCTGCTTCTTTACGAAAAGGCCGAAAAATCTGTATACTTGTCCTTCAATAACAGGGTGACTTAGAGGTACTTTTATCGTGCAGATCAATTTAGTGAATTCAGTTCTCACTTGGTGCTCCAAATGCTTGCAGCCTCTTTGTCTGTTTTCCTTTATGGTGAAATGGTTAATCTAGCTTAGCAACCCTAGTCTGATTTTGTTGTGTGTTCCATACTTCTGGCCTTGTGCCAAGCTTGGTAAATAACTGAGCAACTTGTCCTCATACTGTACTTGTGTAATGTGCTGATATTACGAAGAATTAACTTTAATAGGGACTGGCAAACAGCCTCAGTCATTTTGACAAAATGACTTTAGCCCCCCTACAGAAAATAATTTACCAAAAATCAGGGAATTATCGGATTTTAATTAAATTTTCAGTGCTTATTTATCAAAGAACGATCTTTATAATGCATTATTTATTTTATTTTTCAAAACTTTCTCATTTTTTTCAGGTCACTTAATTTTGACCCTCCTTATGTTGGGGCGTAAATCGTTTCAAGTTGGTCCTTACCTGATACTAATTACAGTATAAATAAGAGATAAAAGACCGAAGTTATGAATAGAAACAAAAAATTATTTTACGGTTGCTCTTCTATGAGAAAATAAGTACCGAAATCGAAAAATAAAATGTAAAAAAATAATAAATAATTAATTTTTTGGAGCTTTCTTTTTTACTCATTTCGATAATTATTTAATTGGCTATTATTTTATAAAAGAAAAAATTATACTTCGACATTTTTTCTGCTTAAAAGGGGGGGGGGTTCAATAATACAGTTTTCGACCAAATAAATTGATGGGTGATTGATACTAAAGTAATGTAGTTATTAAAAAAATTTTTCAATCGAGTTTTTCTTCAAAACCTATTACTTTCGTCAACAAAAATAAGGTTTGCATTAAGTAGATATTAATTTTTAGAATCTAAAAATATAACATTTTAAACTTAACATCAGCATTTTCATATTTTAAATGAATTTTATATATTAATTTTTTCATAGCAAAAATACTAAATTAAAGTTTTGAAATAAAATAACTGATGCATTATAAAATTCATTAATTGTTAAATCAATACTGAAAATTTCATTAAAATCGGATAATTACCTGATTTTTGGTTTAAAAAAATTTTGCAAACGCAAATGTTACATAAAAATTGTAAACACGCACTTAAAAACATCGAAACGAGGCTAATTGGCTGATATCGTCGAAATTGACCAAAACAAATACTTTTAAATCTATTAAAAATAAACTGCATATGTAATGATATTTTTCTTTTTTTTAATTATGGTTATTATGTTACTACTTATCGATTTAGACAAAGTTTGACCTTAAATAATAGATTTAATTATTTCTAATTCGCTTTTAAAATTCCTAGCAGATGACAAATTTGCCTATCCCTAAATTAACTTTAATTAAATCATTTGAACAGAACTTAAAATGATGCTGTAATTTCCACAGAAACGTGCAAAGATATTCTTTAAAAAAATCCATCTCCTGTGTGTCTGACTATTACCACCACATTGCTGTTGTAACATGAATTCACATAAATAGAAAAACACTTATATCCCAACATGGTATTTTTCTTTTATGCATTTTTGCGCTGAGTACATAATCATAAATGGAATTTGCAAACATTTCACTAGATAAAAAATACATAAGCTTTTATTTTCACTTTTAAGATCTTTGTCATCACGTTCCACATGAGATCATTTTCTTCAGAGTGAAAACATTTCTACAGATAAATTATTTTTAATGAAGAAAAACTAAGAAATATTAATTTGTTGGTTGTGTCTAATGGTATATGAACCTTTGTTATTTAATGTCAAATATTGTGTGTGTGTGATGTACGTGTACACTATTAATCCTTAGTGTGTTAATTTAAGTTTGTTCCTTTTTGTAGGGTTTGGTTGGTCTGGTAACAGGTGGAGCCTCTGGCTTGGCCGAGCTGTTGCAGAAAGGTTGGTACAGCAAGGTTCTCGTGTAGTACTCTGTGACTTACCTACTTCTAAAGGCAATGAAGTTGCTAAGACACTTGGAGAGAAACTGTGTATTTGCACCTACTGATGTAAGTATAGCATCCACTCTTACCACAGATAACAAATGCTTATCCTTTTGCATCAATGCATAGAATTCTATTCATAAGTGCATTTAGAATATTACTTGAAGGCTGTTGTGCTTTATGGCTTGGGCTAACATGAATCTAGATATGTGCATTTAAAAAAAAAAAAAAATTGAACCATATGGCTTTAAGGCACCCCTTTTGCGGATTTCGATTCGTGGGACGTTTTTCCATTTACAGTCACAATCCGGTTAATTGTTAACAGACGATTTTTATTTATTTATTTATTATTTTTTTTTTTTTTTTTAAATCATAAAACTATAAAAACTAACTCTTAACAACAACCGGATTATTAGGGTGTAAATGAGACTTTCCCCACAAGTCAAAATTGCAACATCCTATACCGCCTCATTCCACCCGGTCAGAAGTCACATTCATTTTCCTAATCTACCCCAAATGGATAGCCCTTGTTTAAATGTAATATTAAACCTATTTAGAAGTCTTTGATTTAAGGGAAATAACAGGTAACTTTAAATGAAAAAGGCCATTTTTAGCCATTTATCGATAAATGGTTATAGGAATTGGGCTCTGGACTTAGAAATTCTTAACAGGATGTTAAGAGTTAAGGTCATATGGTTCAAAAACTTTACTCTTTGAATTTAAAGTGTACCAAGATTATTGCTTGATCTTATATCATTGCTGCTCCAGCAATGTTCTCTTATTCACATTTGTACAAACCTAAAAACTGACAAATAGTTAAAGGACACTTTATCAGTTTTTACTTCACCTTTAAGAAAAAATGTATCCTGCCAAAGGTTGATCTTCTTTAATGACAGATCTTTGCACATTGGTTATTTTTTTTAAGATTGTTAGTGTAACCAGACATGCACATATTTGTAACCTTGAAGTTTTCAGCAATCACACTTTAAAAATTATTTCAACCATTGTCTTTTCTTTTTAAGTTAGTGAAGTTTTACTAAGAAATTAATGGTAAAATTCGTGCATGCAAATTTATCATCGAACTTGTAGTGCAATCTTTAAAATAGCTTCTGAGCTGAGGTATATGCTAATTTAAGACAAATACCCCCCAGCTTTCCAGGAATGTTATGATTTTTTGGACTGAAAAGTTAGTTTAGGACTATTTCAGTAGAATTTTATTTTTTATAACCAGATCTTTAAAAAAAAATAGCTATTAAAAAAATATAAAAAAATTTATAAAAAAAAGCACAATTATATTCATGCATGCACACCTACCTGCTATGTTCATAAATTGTTTTCATTCAGTTCTACCTCAATATATACTGTCAAACCAGGACATAAATGCTATCTCTAAACTGATTTCATTCAGTTCCACCTCAGCTATTTAGTAAAAATCAAAATTTTCTTTAAATTGCTAATATTTTGTCAAGGTTGATTTACAGTATAAATATCAAGTACATAGCATGTATGATTCTATTGTTAGAAGCAAAAATCCAAGTCAAACTGTGTATTCCTTTCATTTAGTTTGATACTGCCATGTGCTATTAATATTCCTCCAAAGTCTGGTCTTTTAGATGGAATTAAATTCTTTTCTACATAGATCTACTTAGAGGCCATAAATGGTGAAATGTGCCCATTGTATGGTTTATTTATTTTTTATTTTTGTGACAGATTTGCAATGTTTAATGTCAATAAAATGACCAATTTAATTCACTGTTCTGCTTTTGGTACAGCTGTAAGATTAGATTTCTTGATAATTTGTCCACCTTATATCTTGTCTGAAGACAAGGATATGTTATAATGTCCTGCCCAAATGATACAACTGAGAAAGAATCAATATCCTCTCTTCCTCGCCTGATGGGTGGTCAGAATTTATTCAATCCTATCCTCTTCAGTTGGGTTTGTTACATGGTCATGGTAAAAAAAATAGCCTGTGCAACTGCTGTCATACTGGTGTCTAGCTCCTCACCCTCAGTGTAAGGTACTGAAATCAGGTAGAAGAGCTCTGATTCCAGCCCAAAGGTTTTGTTTAAAACCTTTTACATATAATTAGTTTTTATAAAATTCTTTAGACACTATTTTCTTAAAACTTAAAAAATATATAGCCTGACAAAGCAGATATATAGTATACATACACTATCTATGCCCACATACCGGTACAGATACACTCACTCCCATGTGCATATGAGTACATATATGCTATGCCTAAATGCATACTGCCTTGTTGGCTGGGGCTGTAGAATACACAGACTGCACCTAGGGTCACCTATTGGCCATGGGTTGCGATCCATGATGTTTGGTGGTTGTGCAGTCCAGGACCTGCAACACTCCACTTTGGCCTTTACTTAGGCTAAACGAGTGATCTATCATATGTGCTAAGGCTCTTAGTGTCCTGGGTATGACGTTGAACTCTATCTGATGGTGTGGTTCCAGTTCTTGAGGTATGTGGAACACCCTTTCCTTGCCATTACTACCAGGTCCACTCTGACCCAGAGTGGTAGTACCTGTTAGGGTCCCATCTATAGGTTAAATAGATCAAAATGAGTTTTTAAAAAACATGTTAAAAAAAAAAATTGAATGTCCAACAAAATATCTTTGGCATAAAATAACTCAATGGGTCCGTCTGTTGGCCCGAGATGCTTACGGACGGAATCCTGGTGAATGAGCAGTTCATGATATGCCATAAAAGCCAGCCAATGTACATGCATATATATTCATATACATACTTCACTTAGATATGCATATATGCAGAAGAACTTAGTGTCACAACCTCAAGTGGATCAGAAATAATTACATATATAATCGTCTAATGAATGACTTTTTAAGAACAATTTTTCATCTCAAAAACAAGGGGTTGGTCATTGTACAATTTTTAAATTCTTTTTTAACGTCTAGTCCTAATCTTGTAATTTCAATCTAATACCGTCATACCGCAACAAAGGCTATTAGTTAAATGATCTCTCTCATGTGTACTTAATCAATGACTTGTAATCTATATTATTGTTGTATCAGTGGTGAATTTTAGTATGTTGAATACTCAACAGTAACTACAGTAGTATACATCAAGGTCTAGACACATTGTTTAAGAAATATTTTTGTTTGGCTTACAGGACCCAAAAGTTAGCGTCGGTTCATTACACAATGGATAAAAACTCCTTTTTTATTTTATTAAGCTTAAATCCTTTGATAGGAAAAATTGGTTGGTCAAATGATTTGTAATTTCACCGTTACCTGTTAGAAGGTAGATGTAGACAATGCCTTAATCTAACCAAGGAAAAGTCTTGGTCAATGGATGCTGTTGTGAATTGTGCTGGAATTGGTGTGGCTTTCAAAGTCTACAATTTCAAGAAAGACTTGCCTCACAGCCTAGAAGACTTCAAGAGGGTTCTCTGTATTGGGTAAAGTGTTCTACTACTTGATTGTGTAAAATGTCTTTGTTTTGGAATGACTTGAATTGGGTGTCAGTCTCTCAGAAAAATGTAGGTGTTGATTAGATATTTGTAACCACTAATAGATACCTATGTTACTATGACCTACGCCAGGCTAATCCAATTTCTGTGTAAAGGTAAAAATACTTATATAATGGAAGCAGTGACCTTTTCGGTTTCTTTGTTCATCTGTCTAATACAATAAGTAGTATCTGCGGCTGGTCTGAAAGGGATCAAATGTTTGCTCTTCAGAACTCCTAGATCAGTGTAATATTTTCTACCGTATGGATATCGTTTACCCAAAAAAGAGAATTAAATAAGTATTTTTTTCTTTCCTCCTATATATATTATTTTTTTTTTTTTTTTTTTTTTTTTTTTGTGTTATTAGAATTTTATACTTTTGAAATAACTTCTTTATTTACATTTTTTTTTTTTTTTTTTTAATTTTTATCTTAGTTTTTTAAAAAAAACATTGGATTTCTAGGGTTACATATATTACTTCTGATTATGACCCATTGGTGATAAGCATAATCTTGTTCATTTTTAATAGGAATTATTAATTCTACTTATAAGTAAAATCTTAATTCTGCTTATATACATGAGTATTTATTGTTCATTTATTTACTTCTATTTTCAGCGTAAATTACTTGCCGGAACATTCAATGTGATCCGTCTTTGCTGTGGGTATGATGGGCAAGAAACCAACCATAATAATGATGGTCACCGTGGTGTAGTGGGTTGAACATCTGCAAGTGTTGCTGCTCATTTGATGGCAAATGGGACATGGTTAGCATATTTCTGCCTAGCAAAGGGGGAATTTGGTATTACCTTTACCCTGGCTAGAGACCTTGCCCTTCAAGGAATACGCTGCATGACAATTGCTCCAGGTTAAAAAGGTGTTTTCGTTTTCCTGACAAAATAAATTTAAGTCAAAATGCAAACAGAACCTTAGAACATCGTTTAGAATTGCACGGGAATATGCTTTTACTCTGTAGGTGAGTGTGTAGTTGAAGAGATCCGAGGTTATGCGGTCCCGCACAATTTAAATGTATTAAGACTACGGAAATGAGTTTCCCATAGAAAAACAAGACAAAAATTGATAAAGGAAACGAACTTATATACATTAATTTTACAATTGTATATCAATTGTTCTTTAGCGATGTGTTGCCAACTGTATGTGTCTGTAACATAGTTGTGTGTGACATGATGTTTATATTTGTGCGATTGGTTGTGACAACATGTTAGCAGTTTCGTCTGTGATTAAACTTGATGATTTGAAATTTTGTGTTGTTGAGCAAGAGAGAATAGGAAACGAAAAAAATGACGGACTTTGAGTCGTATTTTCTTGGGAAGAACGGTCCTTTCCACTGTCGAGTTAGAGCATCAGCTCCAACTCTGTCGAGTTCGGGAGAGCGTTTAAGCTCCCACTGTCTATTTCAGCTCTATGCCTTTTTATAATTTTAACTTATTCATCAAAAATTCAGCTGATCTTTGTGCATTCCATTGAAAAAATTCGGCAGTTTTTTAATTGACTTAGATATGCCATTGGATGTTCAAGTCTCAGCGTGATTCTGTTTACTTGTGGCATTTCCAGATGACCATCAGTTTCTATTGATATAAATGATTATCATTGCGAATTTTTCAACTATTATTTCTTTTCTGCGGTTTGTTAAAATAAAAATTTTTTTTCCTTTCGTCCTTAGATTATCTACATTTCTAAACAATTAATCTATTGTTTCTTAAAATATTTCAGAACTGATATTATTTCGATTATCTTTTGTTTACCCTAATATCTAAACTCATTGACAACGATTTGTAAAACTAGTTATTTAAGAAAACTTAATGTATTTAATTTTATTCAATTCCCACATGCATTAAAAATCCCTATAACTTCTTAGCGCAATTCAATTAAAAAGATTGCTTCAGTAACAATTAAATTGGATAATTATTTATAGCTGGGAGAAGGTAGAGACGGATGCTATTTATTAGCATTCTACTGGCTATAGCATTTACCCCATACTAATACACTTAGAAAAATGTTTTCCTCCTATTATGCATAAATAGGGCAGATCAAGCCGATTATCCTTGATATTGGCAACTTGCGCCCAGGAAGGAATCTCTGAATTTAAAATTGAGGAGTGTTGTTTCAAATAATTTGTGTCATATTAGTGCACCATTCTTCTGCTCATCCCTAAAGTGTGACTTGGTTTTTATATGAGCCTTTACTATAAAAAATCATTTGTTGCAAATCTAAAGTGGAGTAACATATTAACAGTTAAACAGCATATGTTGTGTGTTATGCTATCCATTACTGTGGTAGCAGGCTCTGATGCTTTTTCTAGTAGAATTAAAAACACAAGACTCATCTGATGTTATAAATGAGATTAGATTTTATTTGAACATCCTTATCACCATGAAATATTGTGCACTTTAACCAATTTCACTATTAGATTCTTGATAGAACAAATTCACTTCAAACTGCTTCTGTTGGGCGGAGAGTCGCATTGCATTTGTGAAAGATTGCAATAAGAACTACAGGGGCTATTTACATTATGGGATGTCACTGGTATTAGACCCTGCCATAGTTAATTTCCCCTGCAAAACTGTTTTTCAAAAGAGAGATTGAATTCCGGTCTCTCTAAAAAGAATTAATGGGAACATGTCTTAATTTAAGCGAACAGAACACATACTAGTAATTAGATTATTATAATATAGATTCTCTACTTGCTTTAATTCAAGTGATTTAATCACTTGCTTTGCTTTCATTTGACCAACTTTTAACATTTGATGTTTCATTGACATGTATTTAATTTCATATTTTTTAACAATGTTGAATCATGCTCGTTAAATATTCACTTAAAGTATTTTTGGTGACTTAGCGAAGATGGACTTAGTATTGACTTGGTAAAGTTGTGCAGTTCTCTGAAAAATTGTTAGAGCCAAACTTGTCTTTATCTTCATGTCTCATCTACTCATGTGACTTAATATGTATTTTAAGATAGGTTAAAGGATTTCAACAATAGAATTTTTTTTTGTTTAATTCAGGTTTATATGGATCTCCATTGTTGGTGTTCCTGAGAAAGTCCGTAAATTATCTTGCATGCCACTGTACGATTCCCAGCCGTTTGGGGCTACCAGAGGAATATCTCATCTTGTACAAGCCATCATTTTGAAAATCCAATGCCTCAATGGGAGAAGTTTACGTGTATAGATGGGCCATTGAAGAATGATGCCTTGATTTTGTATTGCCCTCGTTGACTGTGCTTTCATTTTTTAACCCTGATAGAACAAATTTTTTAATTAAAGGCTTCTTTGGCGCAGGGGGTGTGGATTTGTTAATAGGAACAACCAATTGGAGAAGTCTCATAGTTTGACTATGCTAACGCGATTATCAAAACTGTATATAGCAGTAAAATTGAGTCTCTTTTTTGAAATAAAGAATGTATAATTTTGGTCTAAAAAGAATATTAGTTTGTTTACTTTCTGGCTTTGTGCTGTCTTTGCATGTTAATTGCTAGACGAATAGTTTCTTGTATTGTCTTTTTTATGTTTATGCATTGTCATATGTCTAGACACCATGACTGGAAGTATCTAACTATTGATCCTAACTAATGTGTAGCTTTCTTTTTCTTTTAAATCTCTTATTCTGCCAATAAAAAAAAAATGCCAGGTTGCAAATAATTCTCTCAAAGCATTTGCGAAACTGTGCCACTATATATATTTAATAACTTCCAAGGGTGACTTGAGCCCTGGGTACTTGAATGATATCAGATAAGTAGTAAGAGAAAACTGAATTCCACGACTGTTGAGGTCAGGTCGTAAATACAGCAGAAGAACTTAGTATCATAAGATCACACACATACACGAGGATATCATGAAAATCTGATGAGTAGCTTCATGTTAGAAATCTGCCCTATCAACAGAGTTTAGAATATACTGACTGTATTTCTGCAGAGGGGGGTAAGACCCTTCCAAAAGGGGTGCTCCTGAATGCTCTTG
>CM042156.1:74205348-74315348 GCA_023376005.1 Doryteuthis pealeii
AGAGAGATGAACTATGGAGCTATAACTCTTTACTGTCTAAGATATATGCAGTTGCGTCTCAACGCATCTGATTGAAGGTATAGAACTTTTTAAGAAAATCAAAACGGATTACGGGAATGATCTACAACATTTTGTCGAATCGTCAAAAGAATACGAGCAAAAGTATCGAGGTAACATCTTGTTTGTAATTCTCTTAAGGCATTTTGACTCTACATACAGAGGAAAGATGGAGCAAAATTCTAGCATATGGTCCTCAGAAACTGTTATCCTTATAATGAAGCTCTACAAAGATACGAAAGCAATGGTTTTCTAAAACCGATGGTGAGTCGATGCTGGTGTATACGTCGGAGTCTGTAGGTACTTAGCACAATTCCTATATATAAATCTTGCCTAGTTACGTACACGTGTCATTATATCTAACGAAAGGAATGGTTACACACCAAAATATAGACCAGAAGCAGACAGATATCCAAGAGACTATTACATGAATATAACAACATAGATGATCTAGCACTCTCGAAAAGAAAATCTGCCTTATCCGAATCACTTATGCATAAACTGGAAGCAGACAGCAATAGGTATTGGCCAAGTCGAGTATTTTAAACAAGATGGAGCCGTCTCCACATTAAATATGATTAGCCTCTAAAATAGGAGACCAATTCACATACTAAGTAGCAATGTCTCATCTACTGAAAGCGATATCAATATACACATTGACAGATAATCATATGAAATCTGGGCTCTGAGAATTCTCGTGACCGTACTAATACTACTGTATGGCTGCATCTCTTGGACTTTAACAAAAACGCTTAAAGAAAAAGCTAGATGAGAACTGTGCAAGGATGCTGCGTGCTGTCTTGAATAAATCTTGAAAGAAGCACAACACAAATAACCACTTACATCCTATCACGCAAAATATCTGAGTAAGACAAACTGCTGAAAAAGACGGCACTCATGCGCGTCCTCCTGTGGACGCAAACACATGGACACCCCGTTTGGCCGACCAACCAACCTTACATACAACAGCTATGCGTGGACACTGGATGCTGTGTTGAGGACTTGCCAGGATCAATGACTGACAGAGATGGTTGGAGAGTGTTTTATCTAATTGGTTTGGGACATTTTTATTTTCTGCAACTTTGATTTTCACCACACACAAACACACACATCTACATATATATATATATATATTATATAATATATATATATATACGTAAATTTTTTACTTGAAGGCACTTACAACGCATGTATCGCATAAATTCGATTACTTTTTCTTATAGAAAATGAACTTGACAAGTGTAATCCCGGCAAAGGAATGGTCGGTGTGTAGATACCGTACAGACTGTTTCGACTTTATTAAGTCTCATCAGCGGAATACTAACTAACGATTTCCTCCGACAGAAATCGAAACCGGGACTTCAGCAGACACAGTGAAACACTAGTGAATCACTTTATCGCCTCGGCCACAGTACACAGCCGACTATCCTAGCGAAATTAAGCTTGTCAAATGATACTACACGCCTCTACCATAATAGGTAAGGGGGCGTTATTGAGAGAATAATAATAACAAACAGACCGTATGCCCTTATATATATATATTGTAGAAGAAAATAAAATTGCACCGGCCTGAACAAATCAATTTTGACCAGAGTGTAGTATATGTATAATGTACATGAGGTTTCAGTCTTGTTGATTCACCCCTTATTTAAGAACCTGTACGCATTGATCTCAGCTAGGAGTAAGTTTTCAAATCAAAATAAAAAGCTCATTTTTTTTCAAATGCAGATTTTTCAATGTACCGAGGACTTCAATCTAAAATTTGCACAAGGCAATATCTCTATCTCACATTTTTTTTCCATTTGTCTTAAGTCAGACTGATGTTATAAGACATAATAAACAGACTAAAAATCCATTGACAGATTTTAAACATTGTGAAAAACTAACTAGATTTTTTTTTTTTTTTTTCATTTCAGCCGGCAATTGCTATTGCCGTTGTCAGCCCTGTGGCAGGAACCCTGGCCTTTGTTATCTTCGGTTTGTCATTATGTACGGCTGCCATCCTTTATTATCACGAGCCACCTGCCTGTCTGCAAGTGGTAAGAATCTTTAACATTCTATTTTTGGTTTGGGGGCGTCAATTTTACTTCTCATTCACATAGGGAATATATATATATATATTATATATATATATATATATATATATATCTTAGAAAGGAAGGAAAAACTCAACACCGTAATTCCATAATAAATTTATTTCAACCAAAATTGGGGCTATATAAATCCAAGTTGATTTAATATAGCTCCCCAAAATCCAGTCTCATCAGATGAAAGATCTTTCATCTGATGAGACTGGATTTTGGGGAGCTATATTAAATCAACTTGGATTTATATAGGCCCCAATTTTGGTTGAAATAAATTTATTATGGAATTACGGTGCTGAGTTTTTCCTTCCTTTCTAAAATAAATATTGCTCTGTATATAATCTAAAAAGTTTATTATACATTGAGCTCTCTTTAATGATTTAAAGATTCACTGTATTTATACATACTGGATCATACAATAATAATACAGTGTATCTTAGAAATCACATATAGAATCATCCCTCACTACCAAGTTTTGGATACCTCTAATATATATATATATATATTATATATATATATATATATATATATATATGTGTGTGTGTGTGTGTGTGTGTGTGTGTGTGTGGCCACCATCTACCGGTCTGTGAAAGAATTTAAGTCCAACCTAATCAAACACCAAAAATTAAAATAGGCTATCAGGAAAGGTGATTTTCAGTGAACCAACATCCAAAGTGGAGAAGTTCCAAGATGTAGTTAATGTGGAAGAGTACGTCTCCCCAGGACTGGCCTGGTGAGTCATCTGAGAAAACACAAGGATACAGTGTTAAATGTTACTGGCACTAAAGTATCTTTACTATGCAGTAGATTTTTCAGGCGTTTCAGTGGACTGAAAAGACACCTTCGTTCTCGCACCCTGTTGGGTGCTTCCAAATAAAAAAGAAGAAAGAACACTAAATGGTCTTAGTCGTGCACGAGTTGACAGCTAACACACACACACACACACACACACACACACATATATATATATATATATTATATATATATATATATATATATATATATATTAGAAAATTTATAGAAAAAATAATGATAATATTAGTATGCTGACAGGTATCTGTTTCGACCTTTTAATAAAGCGGTCATCCTCAAGAGCAACTATATTTATGAAAGAAAGAGGGAATAGTTAACCATTTGGCACGAGAGAGGCCCAAACAACGCTCTCGTTCTGGGCCGGAATGTCTTTAAAATTGTTTAAAAAAATGCGTATTTTGTGTTAAAAATAAAAATTAAAATAAATTTATAAATTATTATATTTTTAACATTCTAAATATTTTAGAGACCTTACATTTTGGGATTACCCTTATATAATATATATATATATATATATATATATATATATATATATATATATATATGCACCAAGTATTTAAGTTTTAAGGTTATTGTGTTAGTATAACATTCAATTCTAAGACTAACAACAACAAGAAAGGAATTAATATATCCTTTAATTCAAACAATTTATTTGCTAGGCATAAAACACAAACAACAATATAAAGTCCTTCCTGTATATAAAGTTGAGTTTAAGGGACTTACCGGCGCGTTGGAGAAGAGTTATTAGGATGGTTTCCTGGAGCCCCTGAATTCGTTGCCTCGTGGCACCGCGGGTGTATTCTGTCTGACTACTTTTTGGATATTGCGCCAAAACTCTGGGCTATCACGTGATTGGTAAATCCAATCACAGAGCCTCTCCCTCATTCACTCTATATACAGGAATAACCATTTTACTGACCCAACAAGGTTATAAAATATTATGTTAAATTAGAAAGGATAAATAAGAATACAGATAAAAATATTTTAAATAGGGGGGGTATACTCGAAAGATCTTCTATCACTCCCGTCTTTCATTGCTAAATTTTCTTGATTTAACTATTTAGCTAAAATAGTAAAGAATAAAATTACAGGTTTTTTCTGAGTGTGTGGTTAAGGGGCATCATTGCTATAACAAATAGTAATGGGGATAGGGAATCACCCTGGAATAGGCCTCTTTGTATTTTCACCTCTGCTAAGGTCTGTTCTCCTGCTGTTAATTCAACTTTCCAATTATTATTATTATTCCTTTTGAGTTTTCACATCAGTGTTAGCTGATGGTCTTTCACTGGAGTCTGAGTGACAGCAAGTCTCCTCAGGTCTCCAGGACTCTTCTGAGTATTCTGGCAGATTGCAGCAGTGCAGTGTTCTGAATGGTTTCAATCCTTCCTCTGATATCCAACAGTCTCATCTCTATTACCGCAAAGTCTACATTTACTATTCTGTTGGGTCTTATCAATTTTCGCTTTGATGTAGTTTGTCCTTATGGCATTATTTTGTGCAGCAATTATAAGTGATTCTGTTTCTCTTTTGAGGTTTCCCTTTCTTAACCATGTCCAAGTCTTTCCATGTGCAACCTCATCTATTTGTCGTTTGAAGCGTCCATATAATTGTTTTTCTTCCCATTTTTGTTTTCTAATTATTTAATAATAATTAGAAAACAAAAATGGGATTATTATTATTATTATTGTTATTATCATTAAGCACTCGTCGGGTGCAAATATTTATGTTTAAATGTAATAAAATATGATATTAAATTAGAAAGGCTAATGAAACTAAATAAGAATGCAGATAAAAAGATTTGAAACAGAGTGGGGGTAATCGAAACATAGAACAACTGAAACTTACTCTTACATCACTCCGGTCTTTCATTGCTGAATTTTCCTAATTTAACTATTTAGTTAAAATAGGAAGTAAAGAATAAAATTACAGTTTTTTCTTCTTGTTAATAGATTTCTTTTAAGATTTATCTCGGAGATTTTTGCTCTATTCATTAAGATAAAATCAAACAATTAGAAATCAATACTTTAGTATTAATTACTAAGTGTTTATTATTAAAAATCAATTTTTTGTTATCAATATGCAAATTAGCCATCCCGTTTATACTGGAAACCGCTATTTTGTTGTATCACTTTTTTGTTGTATATACATTACAAAACAATTTTATTTAATAATTGAGGTTTAAATAAAATTAAATTTATGAGAATGTGACGTAAATAACTAAGGGAATTGTGACTAGAGGAGTAATATAGTTTCGGTTACAGACAGAAAACACACAATCTCCATTATAATAAAAAAACGATATATTATCATCATCATCAGGTCATGCTGACAGCACAAATGCCCCCCCTCTCTCTCTCACACACACACACACACACACACACACACACACTTATCGATTATTTCCCTGGTAAATCTTCTGCGTGGCATCTAGAATCCTGATTGATGTGAGGTTTTGCTGGTCATCTTACACCGGTGTGTCCGTGTCTAGGTGTTCATGGGAGAACACCACAGTTGGTTTTCGCTTTGTCTTCCTTGGATGGTTTATGTGATAGGAGGTAAGTGGCCGTACAGCTGCTTTTGTGGGTGCTGCTTTCAAAGTTTGTTCAAGACAGCGTGCTGCATCCTTGTGTAGTTCCTACCCAGATTTCGTTTCTTAGGGTCCAAGTAGTGCGGCCATACAGTAGCACTGACGCCACTATATAATTATCGTTTTATCTTATCAGTGAGATCAGATTTATATGGTCTCGATATGGTCAATAATCTGTCAATAGTAGTTTCATGCCTTTCCCATGCGTAGATTGACATCACTTTTTTGTTTTTGTAGATGAGATATTGAAATCTATGAAAATTATATCAAATTATATTAAAAACATATGAACTTCGTTTTATCAGCTAGTGTCATTTGTTACCTTCTCTTGGCTATGCGGCAGTGATTCGTGAGATATCGTCTGCCTTTTGCCTTTTTTGGAAACTTTATCAAATCTAATGACGTACGTAGTACGTAGTAGACAGATTATGAATATAAATGGTGCTAATGTAGGCCTCTAGCAACAATGTTATATATATATATATATATATATATATATATTATATATATATATATATATAAAGAATTGTGTTAAACATCGTCGAAATGTAATAAAGGAGGTCATCAGTGATGTCACACCAACTTCATTGCAAATTTCAGGTTTCACAACATCAGATCTGTTCCACCGGTAACCACGACTTATATCTAGGCTGCCTCCTCGCATAATTCACTGTGTAAACTAAAGATTGTGGGGATACGCAACAGCCCATCAGAGACTTGCTCGGGACATATATTGAACACACACACACACACACACACACACACACATATATATATATATATATATATATATATATGTGTGTGTGTGTGTGTGTGTGTGCTTTACGAATTTCAAGTGTTCACAGTAGACATAAATTTACTATTTCAGGAAAGCGTTGCATGATACAGCTGAAATAAATTATTCATTAAAAATGAATATTGACATTTTTTGAATTTTGTGTAAAATAACTTAATCGGTGAGTATTGCACATCTTGCTTATTATGAGTACATGACACTGGCTGTATTTACGCAGCAGATCCTGTTGCTGTAAAATATAAAGTTATCTACCTTCAATTGTTTTTCTTTTTTTTTTAATCCTTGGACATAAAAGTTATTTTTAAATTTTCAATTAACTTTTTTCAGGTATTGAATTTTATTTTTTATTTTTATTTTTTTATGTGTTCTTCAAGGTTTGATCTTTCTAGAAATGTAAAAATTAGGGACTGGAATTTTTTTTCTTCAAATGACCAAAGATTGAACCCCCACCCCTACATTTTGAATCGATAAAAAAATAAAGGTTTTTTTTTTTAATATAAAATAAGCTATTCATTGCAAGTCATAAATGAATAATAAATGAATTTCATTAAAATTGGACAATTCCCTGATTTATGGTAATTGTTTGAATTTTGTTTTTTAATCTTATTACTCCCATTACGAAAAGTGCCCATGTTCTGTGATAGATTAAAAAAAATATATATATATATTTATTTATTTTATTTTATTTATTTATTTTTACAGCACACTATTTCATACAACCCAGACGCTTCTGATCAACCGTTAATTGTGCAACAACAGGTTCTTTGTGCCCCGGATATTATTATAGAAGATTCTTCAGATTACCTACCTGCCGACATTGCTTTCGATCGATCCTACAAAAAGTGCGGCCGCCGATAGGAAACAAAAGATTTTTCCAAACTTATCTTTAGGGACTTTTTTTCTTTCTAGGAAACAAATATGAGACCAAAGAAGACCAAATTTTCCCAAATAGACATCTAAATGACTTCGATAAAAGACAATAATGGCAAAACATCTATAAAGACTTTTTTTTTTAAATTTGGATTAACAACATTCGACGATTAAGACATTAATATCCATAAACTTTATTAAATTTAACTTGCTTACGCCAAAAGTTCCATTTCAAACCACCTTTCCGAAGTTAAACAGCAATAAGTGTATTTAGTATTTAGATGAGTAACCACTTAGGAAGTATAAAGAAAAGAATACTAGCGCCAGTACTCCAAGGTTTGTATGGAATTAACCACGAGTGTGGCAGACAGGTTAACAGTCAAAGAAGTAAAACGAACAACTAGAATGTGAATAAAAGACTTGTATTACATATAAAGAATTGCAAACTTTAGTTTCGTTCGCGCAAATAATAATATATGTCACTTAACTGGTGTATCCTGGGATATGGGGTATTAACGGAGCCCTTTGCTACGGCTTTCTGATAAGTTCGGATATGATGGACTTCTGCTTGCGTCCGACTCCGATTCTGGTTGTCTGTTGAAGAAGAGGTGAGAGACCTTTTTTAGGTCTGTCTCCGGTGAGGGTTGAATCAAAAGAAGTGGCATGAGTTTGCTTATTCGGCTTTGCCGCCAAAGTATGCTGGCTCATGATTGGTTGGTTTGAAACAGAGGCTCGCAGACAAAGGACGATAACCCCCATACCCCAGAATTCTTAATAGAAGCGCACGTGTAGTAAATTACTATTCTTAGTTTAGTCCCCCAAATAGAGGAGAAGGAATACGAAGTAGGAAGATTGTGAGGGAGGGGGGATAAAAAGACCTCCCCAAAGAAAGTGTTAGGTGCTACACAAAAGGTTCGGGAGATTTGTCCATGAAAATGCTTATCCAACACCTAATTTCTACCATATCCTTCAAACTACTTTCCTTGGGCACGTATACCATGATCTCACAAAAGGTGCTGCTCAATAAGGTTGTTGCTGACCCTGTAGACTCTTCTTTGTGAAGCAGCATAGGACTGCAGTTATATCATATCAGTGATGGTGCTGCGGCTTCAGTAGTAAGCAGGGTTTTTTTATGGGCGGAGTTGCTAGCTCAATGCCCACCGTTTTTCCTTCTCAGGGACCGGAATGTCCACCTACAAGGCTAAATAACTCATTTACACATGGCGTGGGAAGAGACAGATTTATGCCTTTCTTTAGAGTATTCCAAGATGTGAGCCATCCCTCTGCCCATTCCTCGTTTGTTTGCACATTCAAACATTCGGTTCACACATGCTGTTCAAATTTCTCGGGCTTTTGAATAATGACTCAAATAATGTAACTAAAAGGAGGGAATATTTATGTAGAATTACCTACCCTTACAGCCTTAAGTGCCGGGGCCGGGTTAGCTCAGTCGGTAGAGCATTCGGCTAGGAATCACAAGGTTTCTAGTTCGATACCAGTCCCCGCCAACTCAGCGTATGAGTAGCACAGGGATCTGTGCGGTAAAGTAAGGAGCTGATGGTAGGTGTGGCGCTTCACCTCAGACGCTAAGATAATCTCCTTGGTCTAGCGCTAGTGAAAAGGGGATAGACTCCCTCGCTGATTGGCTGATACCGACATTAGGCCGCCCCGACGACTTTACTTACAGCCTTAAGCTGTCCAAATTTCTTTGATGAAGTATTGTCATCATTAAGTTTCGACTTATTTTTGTTAATTTTTATACCAACTCTCATTTTGTTTTTGCATTAATTACTAATAAGCAACCTATCCTTTATTTCTAACCCCCTGCAGGCGCATCACCAGGTATTTACGAGTAAGACAACTTCCATTAATTTAGGGGGGGGGGTCACGTCACGAATAGTTTTTTTTTTTTAAATTCAGACGTTAACTTTGTTACTGCACATAAGTTCATTTCATTCATTCGTTTTTTACTTCTTTTTTTTTTTTTTTTTTTTTTCCACATTAGTTTAAATCTTTAAAATCTGTCGGATCCCGACTTCAAACAATAATTAAGAAAAAATAAATAAATAATTAAAAAAAATAACATTAACATAGATTTAAAAAAAAACAAAAACAAATATAATCCGTCCGTACAAAATAAAATTTAGTAAATTTTAAATGATAAAAAAATTAGCAAAGCTAATGACCTGCCAATTTTTTGATGACACAAAAACAATGAAATATTGAAATGTAATTATACATATTTGCTTGAGAAGGAGGAGGAGGGGGAGATTCAAGGAATTATTATTCTGAGTAAATGCTACTATATATATATTTACCAACCCCTCCGCACGAGAAGGATGTGACACAAGGTCAATTTCTTAAGCGGAGTTCAACAGGTTTGAATTCAGAGTTTTCCTTCTCCTAGATCGGTTGCCTAACCAAGGTTAAAGAGCCCAGTCTGCCCTACTATTTAGCAGGAGGGAGAGTAGGATTCATACCTTTCCCAAGGGTATTAGCGCTGAGTGAAATGCAATTACCACATCCAGGATTTGAACTCGGGGCATCGAGTCCATAAATGCTACTATATAGTTGAAGTGGTTATCATTTTGATAAATGGTAATAAATGTAATAACAATTGGCTGGAGCAAACTAAATAGAAAACTAAAGAAATGAGATTGAAAAAGTGTAAATGAAAGTGTGCATGTAAAAAAATGTCGTTAATTTATGAGGAAGTGCGACCCGGTCTCCTGCCTCAGAAATTGCTACCCGGTGGCTATTAAAATAACGTCCCAGTTATGTCGGTGTTACTTGAAAGAAAACAACCAACTTAGGGCGTTAAATGTATTTTAGGGGGGAAGGGCTTCTCTTTTTTGGCGTAATTCTTATTTATTTATCGTAATTTGTCGTAATTCTTGTTCATTTATAGAAATTTGTCGTAATTCTTGTTCATGTTTAGATATGAACATGGATATATAGTTTGGAATAGACTGAGATAGATAGATAAACAAAATAATATAGATAGATATGAACAAATGGAGATAGATAGATAGATATTTCTACAAGTAAATGTATTTGTGGGGTGTCGCTTCTTTTTTGTCGTAATTCTTGTTTATTTAAACTAAAAACTAGACATTAAACAAACACGAATAAAAGAAAATCTGAGACGACATAGCTGGGGACGTTATTTTAATAGTCACCGGGTAGCAATTTCTGAGGCAGAGACCGGGACACACTTACTCATAAATTACCAAAATGTCCTTTATGACAAATATGTGGTGTCAAGTTTCTAAGAGGTAAGAAATTTTGTGAGACACTTACATAGCTAAGAGTTATTGGTTGTGTGTAATTATAGACCTTCCTTTATGTGTGAAAGTAAGCTTATGACATTATACTATTTGGTAGAGTTGTGTTCAATATGTCAGGAGGTCCATTGGCGACCAATGATCCCAAAAGGGGTGAAAAAAAAAAGTCCTTGTAGTCTTTTTTCTTTTATACTAGACTGTTTTGCTACGGAGTTCCCCATCTAGTCATCTTTAGTAGATAATCCTTTGACAGACAAGGAAGGTAATCTCACAGCATTTTTTTTAAGTGCATGAAAGTTGATATAATTCTAGTATAGTGACAACTTCCAATTTCGTTTCGCAAATTTAGTTTGTTGATATGAAATCAAGATACATAGGCACTCTGACTTTATATAAAGGAATTTTCTAGTTTATTTTTTTCAATTGTTCTTATTTATTCATTTCCATTTTTCTAGAAGGTATTGGAAATTCCTATTGATATTGATGCACATCTGTTCATATCACAATCACCAAATTGGATGGGAGAGGCAAGGGATTTCCAGGAGTAACGGGTCTCAATAATTTCTTTCTTTTAATCTCCTGGGAATTGTGAAAGCAAAAGAAATATCTATTTACCCTCAACTAAAATTATGAAGGGAGATAACAGAAAAAAATCTGATTGTAAAAATACATCAATCATTTTTTTTTAAATTTACAAAGGAATTGATGGTATTGACAATTGTCATCTCAGAATGAAAATACAGAAGTTTTTTTTAATTAATTTCAAAGTCAAGACTATCACTGAGAAAAAAGAGGCTATTTCACTGATTTCCAATTGAATAACTTCACATTAGTTGGAAAGATATTCAGAGTAAAGTAGAAAATATTTTGTCAGATGAAAAATTAATTATTCACTTATTAAAAAAAGAAAAATTTTAAGAAAAAATGAAGTTTTATTAACCGAAAGAAATAAGGCCCAACGTTTAGAAAAAAAATTGTTAATAGATCCAGTAGTAAATAAGATTTTGTGGGTTCAAGATGAACAATTGTATTTTAAGTGAATCATGTGTTCAGAAATTACAATATTTATTTCAGGCAAATAGCAAAATCATCCATAATATGGATACTACCATTTTAGATTGAAACCTGTGAAATCCTTGGCAATTATTTTGTCTTGTATCCGAATGTTTTGCATTGGAACATGCCCTAGCAGGTATTATGATATATGTCGCAAATAGATTACCTTTCATCATTTTTAAAACTATATTTATAGACATAGAACATCCCATTTTTTTTTTAAAGTAATTTTTAAGTCTTAGTGTTCCCAATAAAGGCTGGTGCTTTTAAATAACTTATATATATATATATATATATATTATATATATAAATAAATTTGAAATGCTATTCTAAATCAGATATGAAGCAGATAAGAAAATCATTACTGCATATAAAGGTATCATTATCTCTAAGTGCTAGATAAAGCATATATATTTACCAAACACAAGCAGGATGTGACAGAAGGTCAATTTCTTAAGCGGAGTTTAACAGGTTTGAATTCAGAGTTTTCCTTCTCCTAAACTGGTTACCTTGCCATGGTTAAAGATTCCAGTCTGCCCTGCCATTTACCCATAGTTGGAGGGATAATTGGATTCATACCTTTCCCAAGGGTATTAGCGCCATGTGAAATGCCAACAGCTTCATCCAGGAATTGAACTCTCGTTGCCGAGTCCATTTCCTACGACTCTAACCATTAGACCATTAGCATACATAGACAATGTAATGAAAAAATGAAAACCACATATTATAAGCAATAGTTTCAGATTTTCATAATTATTAATCAAACATTGTGAAGAAGATCAAGCCTTCATATTGGATGAGAGGGTAAGACATAAAAAATAGGGAATATAAAATAGTGTTGCATAGCCCTTCCTCACTGGCACTAAATAATTATAATGTTGTATACCTCTTTCTTTAATTCTATTTCTTGGCCGTCTTTGGTATTTCTTCTATCATCTTGACTTGGTCTGGCATCTTCTAAGGTCTGGACTTTCTTGGGGACTTCGGGTCTGGTTTTCTGTTAGGGATTTCTCCTTATCAGAAGCCCTGTGTCATTGTTAGTTTTTAGGTAATAAGCACAAGACTTCGATTTACTTTGATGTTACTTTATTTTCAATCCCCAACCCAGACATCTGCTAACATAGCGTGCGTATGCAGAGTAAGTCACAGTTCGGCAGTACATCTTTATTGCCTGACGTCCAACTGCAAACTGGCTGGGGACTGAAAAGGTCCCACGTGACTTCACTTATTTTGGCGGGCTCTGTAATTTTCCATGGAAGGACCCGGCCATGGTATGAAAAGGGTCATCCCCTCATAATTACAGGGGATTGACAATAATCTTATGCCACCGCATAGATTATGTAACAATAGAAGTGATTTACTTGCAAAAGATTTGAAAAAGAAGCCAATATAAACAATAGAAATACTAAAGATAGTTTCAGCAGAAACAAAAATTTGTGTTTTACTTTAATTAAAGTTTACAAATTCCTTAAATACTAAATGTAAAAATTTTAGGTTTTAATTTTTTTTGCTAGTTTTGCAAGCATAACAAATCTATTTTCATGTGTATTGATGTCACACAATAGTCATTTTTTATGATAGTCAATCATAGCTAACAATACTTTTTGGAAATTGGGTTGTTACTAGCCAGCATGATAGTAGACTTTTATTACTTTTGCTCAGTTTGATATAAAACAAGAAGTATATATATTTACCAACCCCTCCGCACGAGCAGGATGCGACACAAGGTCAATTTCTTAAGCGGAGTTTAACAGGTTTGAATTCAGAGTTTTCCTTCTCCTAGAGAACCAAGGTTAAAGAGCCCAGTCTGCCCTACTATTTACCCATAGCTGGAAGGAGAGTAGGATTCATACCTTTCCCAAGGGTATTAGCGCTAAGTGAAATGCAATTGCCACGTCCAGGATTTGAACTCGGGGCGATGTGTCCATTTCCATTACACCACGCGCTTCCTACAACAAGAAGTATAGGGCACCCAATGAAATCAAACTCACTAACAATGGTCTAGTAGACTAATTCCTGATGCATTCAAATGCATTCCCATTACAACAATCCAAAGCCATTTTCATTTATTTAGATTCCTCTCATAGCAAAACTGAAATAGTTCACTCGAGCCATTTTGATAAAAATGAATAAATAAAAAAAAAAAAGCTAAAAGCTAATAGAACATAATTCTTTGAGATATTGTCATTTTCCTTTTGTTCATTGAACAGAAAATTGTTTGGAAAAAAAAAAAAAAAAGAAGAAAAGGTCAATCATATCAAAGCACTTGGGAAAAAAAACCAAAAAAAAATGTCTTGAAAATGTATTGGTCAGTCTTGTGTTTGCAAGGAACTTTTTTTTTAAGCTGCACCCCAATCTCCACGGCCTATTTCGGACTTAAGATCTTGAAAAGATGAAATAGTCTTATTATATTCATTAAATATTTGCATCTTTCACTCATTTTATCAAACAATCATAAGACGTTTTTTGTGTTTATTGTATTTTTTTTAGGAAAAATCAAAGATCAAAGGGAAAAATTTCAATTTAAATAGCAGGCTGAAATAATGCTTTTAAAGGAATTTTTTTTAGTATGGCAACCATTTTTGACAATACAGTTTGCAATTGGAACAACAACAAAAAAATGAATTAGAACATTTGAATATTTTCAGGGAAAAAACAAAAGACAATAAAAGAACAAGAAAAATGATCATCAAAATCATTTGTTTCTGCCTTTTTCACAAGTTCCAATGTAGATTCAGTTGAATAATCTAAAAAGTTGCCAATTATTTTTTCTTCTTTTATAACTTTGTAAAAAAAAACAAAACAAAAAAAAAACTTGTTTGAATAAACAATAAAGATCAATCTGACTTGTGTTTCTTTCTCCAACCCCCTCACTTTATTTTCTTGAAGAACCAAAAAAAAAAAATGTTGCATTATATTCATGTCTTAAATCATTTTATATTTTGTCCAGTGCTTTACACTGAATCAATTATTGGTCAAGACTTTTGGTTAAACATATTTCCATCACAGGTGCATATGTTACGTAGCGCTTCTTCGCTACTCTAAATCGTGTAAGTAAGTAGTCGTTGCGGGTATGTATGGTCATGTAGCAAAGTATGTAGTTGTCGTTTAATGAAATCTACAACACATGCGTATAGTAGGAGTTTTGACTTTATTTCTTCTTCTTGGCTGTAAGTGGTGGGTGGCGAGCGTTGAGAATGAAATGACCGAGGGTTGATGATGATTACTACTATTGTTGGGATGACTGGTGATGTTGAGGTAAAGGGGTGGCTGGTGGCGTCTCACCGCCCTTGGCCGCGACGGACCGTGAGCGTCGGTCACTCACTGTTCTCTGTCCGCTCGAACCCTCAGGCCTTTTATATTGATAGGTACTCCTATGCATCTTTATCTTTTGATCTGATAACGGGCATTTGTTATATATTTTTATATTTTTATTTGTCTTTTTGCTGGAAGCTTCGTTTTCCGTCCGAGGACAATACAACACACACACACATATGTGTGTGTGTGTGTCTGTGTGTGTGTGAAGAAAATGTTTTCAAAAAAATATAACAAGCACAGGATGTTACGATCAGAGGAAAAAATTTTTTATGTGTCTATACTTAAGTATATATATATATATATATATATACACTAGATAAAACTTGACCCGTTGGGTCACCCATTGAGCTCTGGTAATTGGGATTAGGGAAAAGTGAGTTTGCAAAGTGAATTAAATTTTTTTTAATAAATACAGCCGAAGAATTTAAAAAAAACAAAAAAACATTTAAAATCATTTATAAGATTTCTAAGAAAGGGAACTATTGCGAATTATCACAATAACTCTAAACTTGATTTACCCCGGTCCATCGACTACAGAACGGTAGCAGCAGATTGCAACAAACACTGACGTGGCCTGCAACCCAGCAATTCAGGAACCAAAACTTCAAGAAAAAAATGTTGGCTCTTACAAGAGCCAAACAAGACACAAAATTATACCACACAGTAATCTAACAAAATAGAAACTTCTTCTAAAACACTTTAGTCTAACAAGTTACAAACTCTTTTACCGTCCCTGCAAAAAATCTCCTTTTTATGTCTATTGGACAGGATCAAGAGTAGGTTGGAGACAGGAAGAGCTAGTCCAATATTGACACAGGGTAGCTACACCACTACCTGCTCACCCTATCTTCAAATTAATTCTAACAGAACATTTGACCTAATGATGGAAACTTTTCAACTCTCTGAAGATGGGCCTTGCCCGAAAATATTAAGAGTGAAAAAAAAAGGAAGAAAAAAAAAATTAAATAAATATGTTTTTCAACATAAATTTGCATTATTTTGCCTTCAAAAAATCTTATTACATTTTAATTAATGCTTCTAACACACTATAAAAATAAAAATAAAAAATCGTTATAATAATATATATTTGAAGGTAAAAGACAAAAAGAAAATCAAGCAAGTCACAATTTTGACTTTTGAAAAAAAAGAAAAAAAGAAAGCAAATGAGTCAGAATAATAATGAATATATAAAAGAGCTCAATAGGTAAATTGGTCCTGGAAAGCTATAACATACCTAAATTTAACTAATCTGCCTCTCAAAATAATCTTTTCCTTGCATATAGCTTCCTAATACACCCTCTCACCTACCCTCACAAACCATCCACATGTACCTGCAGCAAGACTGAAATAATAATGTGACATTAATAATAAACAACATGAAACAAATTAGACGTCTCAAACAACATAATGTTCCAACTTTAAACCTCTCTTACTATTGTTTAATGATTCTAATTCAGTTAATTAAAATTTTTCTCATCTCATATCTAAATGTCTCTATGAAACACTTCATGCTTTTCACCGTTTCCTAGGAAGTCTCTGTATGGACTGGAACAAACACTATTCAGAACTCGGTTACGGCCCTTTCTTCATACACAACCACTTCTCCCATTTTTTTGAAAGTCAACCACCCTTATTCAAACAACATACTTTCTATTTTAAGTCCTGATGAAGGTTTTCTAAAACCGAAATGTTATAACATCAACTTCACCATCAAGAATAAATTCATCTTTTTGGAATACTTTGTGTTTTTTTATTTTATATATATATATATATATATATATATATATATATATATGAGAGTAAGTAAACAAACGATGTGTTTATTTGATATGGCTTTTAACCGACAATTTTTGGAGGATATGTGCTTAATTGAAGTCATACCTAATTTTGAAAATTAATTAGTTAATAATTAATGAATTTTAGGGTGGGCATATATGTTCAAATGTAAGGCTAAACAAATCGAGTTACACACGGAGCAGTCTCCCATGTCTATAACCTTGCTGATGAGACCTAATAGGTCGAAATGTACATTCAGGGATTGACATTTTCTTGATTTGTAGACTGGATTTATAGACTAGGCGAGATCATGTGATCTATTCTTTAGCCAATCACTGGCCATACTGCGTGGCTGATACATTACTTAAGCGCTGATTCTTTCTCAGTATACTTGCAACCACTGATGAAGGAACCTAGGATTCTCTACCTGAGAGGATTACCAAAGGATTCAAATCGGAGGACTCTTTACCTAGAATCCACTGGCCAAGGATGGCCCTTAAAAACTTAACAATTGCATATGCAACTGATGGTATATCTTCAATGATTGGACATCACTGGGGATTTTTATTCCATTTTAAAAAAGCAGTTTGTAACGTTATTATGATCCATTGTATGATCAACATTTGTCTGGAAAGAATCACAGTGGTAGATTACAAAATACTTTGCAATTTGGTTTAGTTTGGTTTTACGGCATATCAACCTCAGTGGGTCATTTAATACCGATAAAGTTTTGAAATAAATTAATTCTTAATGGATAATACAATTTTGTTTATCAACTCCTGTTTTTCTATTTAACCCATAGATGGGACCCTAACAGGTACTACCACTCCGGGCCAGAGTGGACCAGGGAGCAATGGTGATGAAGGGGTGCTCCACATTCCCCAAACCTGGAACCTCACCATCAGATAGAGTTTAACGTCATTCCCAGGACATGTGGACCCTCAGTCACAGCCTTCTAGCACCCATATGATAAAAAGGGGTTGCGGCTAAGATACTTTGCAAATTGTAATTAAAGCAGAATAAAAAATAAAAAGCCACTCCCTTGAATACACATATATTCTGGCAGCTTTACAATGAAAATGAAGAATTTGAGCATCTGTTATTGGACACCGAAGTTCAATAGCTTTCTAAAAGAAATTGTTAGCTATGTTTCTGATATAATGGAATGACTCATCTCCCCCGTACCTTAACAGTGGCAATGGTTCTAGTCACTATTTAAGAACACACAGATTACTCTGTGCAGAATTCACCTGAAGTACTTAGACGACGGACTCTTCTCCTAATACTTACGTAACCTTACTATATAACAAGTTTTAAGTAACTAATCTTAATAGAAATAATTTACACTTTTATGATATCAAGTATTCCTATCTAATACTAATAATTTGCTCAGTTGTATGGTTTGAAGTATTCCTATCTAATACTAATAATTTGCTCAGTTGTATGGTTTGAAGTATTCCTATCTTATACTAATAATCATATTTTTTTAAACAATATTGGGTTTAAAATAAAAAGTCAGTTTCCAGCCATTATTCATTCTGTTGAGAAGCTAACAACAGGGCTATTGGCAATGAGGTAGGTTGCATTGCTCTTCATCATTTGTTTCTTAGATGAGAAGTCTTTCCACCAATTGATTTATGTCAAATTATTTTATGTCCAGATGTTAGGGAATTGCATTCATTGTATATATATATATATATATATATATATATATTCACATTTCTTGTGTAGTTGTTTCTTGAGACTTTTTTGCACAGCTGCTATATAGTTTTGATATAATGGAATGACCCATCTCCCCTGTTTCCTTAACAGTGGCGATGGTTCTCGTCACTATTTAAGAACACACAGATTACTCTGTGCAGAACTCACTGGAAGTACTTAGACGACGGACTCTCCTCCTAATACTCACGTGACCTTACTATATAACAGTTTTAATAACCATTTTGGATCTATTTTAGATTTTTTTAAAAGATCAGTTTATGGAAATAATCTGCATCAATTTGGAAAGGAAAAGAACTGATATAGCAGATCTTGTGGATATTTTTATCAAATTTAATGAAGTAAACATGTAACTGCAGGAAAGTAAGATTTGCCTTATTAAAGGAAAATGTATAATAATGGCATTTATCAACAAGGTAATAAATCATAAAAACAACATAACAAGTGAGATCTTTTATACATTTCCATATTTACAATCAGTGGAAAAAGAAAACATCTTTTATCATTTATCTTTATTAGATGTGGATGTGAACTACTATTCCTCTCATCTTCGGCTACTGAAGGAAGATATGTTGAAAATACTTTGATGAACTGAAAATAACCAACAGGGTTTCAAGATGTTGGAAATAATGCTGAGACAAAGCTACATGAAGAAGTCATTCTCACAAAATGACATTGAAGTGCAAGTTAGTTTTCGTCAAGATAGCTATGAAGCATTCTGGGTAATTTTCACCTTTAGTTGGCTAAATTCCTAGCATAAAACTGTACGTGCGCATTATCTGTAATGACGAGGCAAACCTACCTGACTCAAAACGGTTCCGGTGCATGGCTTGCAGGGAGAAAATGTAGCAAAGAAGAAAGGAATGTGGTCGGAGTGAGAAATGTTGAAAAGTTGGAAGGGGGGCAGAGAAGACATTTTTATTGATATTGAAAGGCACTATGGGTAATGGCCCATGGTGCATTGCAACTCCTGCTTTCACCATAAAAGTGGCCCATTTTGGGCAGAGAGGGGTGGCGATTTTTTGCGTGCTTTAGTGACACAGCGTTTTGTATCAAGGAAGGAAGGAAGGAAAGAAGACATAACTTAATTGTTATTAAGAACACAATATTTTTGTGCTAGAGCATGCAGTTGTATTTTTTTGAAAAAGTTTCCAAGATTTGTTTATTTCGCTGGAGATTTTCAAAATGGTTACCAGCTTGTTTCAAAGTCTAATTGCCTTATTTGCTATGAATTTAGCCAACTAAAGGTGAAAATTACCGCATTCTGACCAAAGGAACAAAATAAATATCCTCAACTTAGACCAAAATGATGTAAATGATTGAAATTGTGGTTGAGTGAGAAGAAGTATCCAGTTTCTATTTATCTTGACTTTCTTCATTTTTTTTTAATTACTTTTTATTTTGTTGAATACCAGCTTGAACAAAAGTTTGGATTATGAAACACCTGAAATGCTTTATGCACGAATGAGTAAGTGAAGAAAAAAAATGAATACAGAATTTCTCTTTTTCAATAGAAAGAGTATTTGAATTTACAGAGAAAATATCAAAGGTTTAAATTTTTTAAAATTCATCTTAATCTAAATTTATTATTTATCATTTTATACTAACTTTTATCCAGTCCTGTTAAAAAGCAGCTAAGATTAATGTAAAAAGTAGTTATAAAATGAATAGTAATTATTTAAAAAACTAATAAATTAAAAAATAATTTTATTTGATGAAATGAGGAATTAGGGAGCACTTCAATTTCTGTAAATAAATGTGAAACTGTCTTTAAAAAACATGTTTATTTTTAGGAGGTTGATTTAGAAGGCAATCACAATGCAGGTGTAAAGAAAAAATAATAATACGGTAACAATGATGTTGTGTGTTAACCTGTATTTAATTCTTGAATCTTCGAGATAATATCTCTTTTCAAAAGATCACTGGAACTGAAGCAGTCTAGTTATGGCAAAAAATACAAAAAAAAACGCATTCACGTAAACATACAACACGAGAATACACTTATATAAAAATACCATCATTTTCAAAAAAAAAAAAAAAAAAAAATTCATTTAAAAAGAAATGCCATAACTAGACTGCTTCAGTTCCAGTGATCTTTTGAAAAAGAGATATTATCTCGAAAATTCAAGAATTAAATACAGGTTAACACACAACATCATTGTTACTGTATTATTATTTTTTCTTTACACCTGCATTGTGATAGCCTTCTAAATCAACCTCCTAACCAATATATACACAATGCTTCAAGCAAATTATAAAACTCTATTATGTTTATTTTTCTTTAAAATGATTTTTACTTAATTGGGGAGGTTTGTAAAATGTTTATCTATTCTATTTTCTTTAGGTCAAATAACAAATCTTCTTTTGTAAATTTTAAATTATACTTTTTGTGTATATAGTAACTTTTCAAGAAATGTATATTTTAGTTAAGTCTCTTAATATTTTTCTCTAAGGGTGCATAAATAAATCTGTTCCAAAACACCCATTTACCAATGTAATTTTAACATAAAGGGGTACCATCACATGCCTTAAGCAAAGAAAATGGAGGAAAAAAGGTTAAGAACCAATGATTGAAATGATTCTCAAGGAATTTGGAATTAATCCCAACAACAAATAGAACTTTACATTTTTATTTTATTAAAATTAATCAGTGAGAATAAAGTTGTTACAAATTATTTTCATAAAATAAATATATTTCATAATATCAATTTAGTGTTTAAAAGAATTAAAATCCATATCTCCTGTTAACAGGTTTGGAACTTTAAATCTTTGAATACATCCATGTTTGATTGGGTATCCTCATCTTGATTGTTTTAGTCAATTTTGGCCTTTTGTATCTTTAGCGCAAATTCAGGTGCCTATAATAACATTCTCAATTCCTAGCAAAATTCTAATGAGTTAAATTGTGTCTACACAAAGATACCTCAATATTTGTTAATTCATCGTTAATCAGAGTATATGGATTTTTTGCCTAACCTTAGAATTGAACCTGTAACCACTAAGTAAACTATACACATAAGAAAACCTCATAATTATTCAGCCACAGTCCTAATGGACAACTGAAAGAAAACTTCTTGAATTTAGTTTGTCAATTGCCATTTTACAATATTTATCTAAGCTTAAAAAAAAAGGGTAAGAAAGTTAATATGGTCGATGTTTATGACAATGAAGAATGATTCTTTCTTTGTGTCATATTATTAGTTTCATTATTAGTTCAGTCCCCCAAAGTTGACACCACCTCCTCTCATTCTCCAATTCAGGGAAACAAGTCACAAGCAAAAAAGGATTTTCCAGCTGACTCAACAATTCTAATGTCTAGCCATTTATTTTGTTGACAGTTTTGATTTGCTTCAGATGAGATGGATATATACAAGTTGAATTAAAGCATATTGTTCAAAAGTCTTTTTTTTTAACTTATGACAGCATTATCAGTGACTACACTTTAGTTCCTTCCATTCAACTCTGCATTTTTTTGTAGTTGACTGTTGAAACTGTCACCAAGGCTTAACATTTTAAAAAGACTTCAATACATTATCATTTTACATGGATAAAGAAGGTGACATTAAACAGTCTCATCCTCGGCATACTTCATGGTAAGGTTCTCCTGTTCGAAAATCCCTCCATGTTGGTGGTAACCCACCCTGAAGGTAGTGTCCACACTTTAAGCAAGGAGCAGAAAATAAAGTACTGTACTTTTGGAGCCAAGTCTGAAAAGAAAAAGGGAAAACCTCAAATATGTGTGAAGATGAGTTTAAAGGAAAAAGGTCTAAGATGGAATTAGACACTTTCTCTTATATATATTATACAATGTCTGTTTGACAGTCTAGGACAAATGTAGTTGAGTATAATGAGGTAACTCATAAAGATGAGTTTAAAGGAAAAAGGTCTAGATGGAATTAGACACTTTCTCTTATATATATTATTATACAATGTCTGTTTGACAGTCTAGGACAAATGTAGTTGAGTATAATGAGGTAACTCATAAAGATGAGTTTAAAGGAAAAAGGTCTAAGATGGAATTAGACACTTTCTCTTATATATATTATTATACAATGTCTGTTTGACAGTCTAGGACAAATGTAGTTGAGTATAATGAGGTAACTCATAAAGATGAGTTTAAAGGAAAAAGGTCTAAGATGGAATTAGACACTTTCTCTTATATATATTATTATACAATGTCTGTTTGACAGTCTAGGACAATGTAGTTGAGTATAATGAAGTAACTCTCATTAGTTGGAAAAAACGTTTTAAAGTCTATTATCTACAAAAACAAAGTATAGTAATATTTCCTTTATGAATCATTTTTGTCATAAAACGTACAAAATGAGACTCTTTAGAAATGATGTTTCTATTCATGATGATAAAGAATTTAATAAACACTTCATAAAATGAGAGGGAAAATTAAATTTTAGAACATAAAGTAGATGAATTAAGCCTACTACTTATGATTGGGTTTTAGTATAAAAAATATATATATATATATATGCACTCACAAGAAATGACTTTACTGCTACATCTGGAATTACAGGTGAGTAAAAATGAAGCATTGCTGCACTTGCATGATCTGTCACCTTAAAAACAAAAAAGAAGATTAAGCTTACAAGAAGTAGAAAAATCAATTTTTAAAAACATGCATGTAATAAGGAGTGAATTTTCTTAGGCAAAAAAAAATAAATAAATAAATAAAATTCTTTGAAAGCCTGGTATAAAAGAATGCTAGAATTAAGCTATATATTCATTTCCCTGTTATCTATGATTTATAACAAAAAGTTAAAGAAACAGCATATTACCTAATATACTCAGCACCAAAAGACATTAGTCGTTTTATTTTCTACTCATCTCTTTCTACGAAAAAAATGTTTAATGTAATCAAATATGTATTTCTTTTCATTTTTTTTTTTTTTTTTACTTATCATGCATAAAGGGGTAAAATAAAAACAAAGACGAATACACTTACCATTTGAAAAACTTGATATTTTGATTTTGACCAAACGTTGATCTATATGAATAAATAAAAAGTTTTAATTCATTTTTTTTACACAAAATTGAACGAATTGTGAATTGGTCTGTGATTTCAAGTAATTTTTGCATAAAATGATATCAATTCTTAAACTCAAATTTCAAGGCTTTAAATTCCCCTAACTTTTGAACCACTGGGCATATTTGCATAATTCAAAGTTTTGAACTCCATTTACAGAATTCTTTTTAACTAATGCCATTCAATAACAATAACCTAAAAGAAAAAAAATCAACTAGGAATGCTAAATGCTTATTAGTAGAAAGAACCAATTCCTACAAGATGAATTGTATGGCCAAGCAAAAGCAAAGAATGTCCTGACCAAAACATTAAAAAGAATTCAAGATGATTACCAGTCGAAATCAATCACAGAATGATTTAAATAAACAACTGATCAAAAATAAAATACACTTGCAATAACACACACAAAAAAATGAATTTTAAAAATCAAACTGCTTAACATAATAAAATTATATATGCAATTTTTCTCATTTTTATTAACATGAAACAATATTATTCAACTTTTTTAAAATAATTTTTAGTTGAATTAATATTTTTATTCTTTATTCATGAATGAATATTAATTTGTTGAAACAAATAATAACAAAAATCATTCATAAGGAAAATATTAATTTGAATTATTTAAAATTATTATTCTTTGAAAATATGAAATTATCAAACATTACTTTGTAATGATTTTATTTCTTTTTTTAAAAAAAGAAGTCCACATAAAACCATTTACTTAAAAATTATTTATAAAACTTTAACAGATTTAAATATTTAACAATTTAAATACAGTTCTAAGTATTTATTACATTAATTCTGTAAACCAAGATGGGTTCTTTTTTTTTTTTTTTTACATTAGTAAGATACAATTGGACAGTCAATAAGCAGTTTATTTTTTGCATTAAAAATTACTAATTATTATTGATTAAAATTCACATGGTTATTTAATAAAAATTTTGATATTTATTCATTCAAATTTTACAGATTTTAAAACCTCTTAGCTTATGTATACAAAACATACACATGCTAAAGCACCATTTTTTTTTTAAGAAAATCCCTCAAAATCAGCTAATTATTAGATTTTAAGAAAATATTCAGTATCTAAAGTAACAATAGATGAGGTTCCTTTTAAAAGTTATTTTTTTTGGCAAAATTATGATGTTTTTATTTTTTTTATTAGTTTGTTGTCATGCCCCACCCCACTCAATCATTTTGTTAATTTGACTAACTTAATGACATTACAACTGAATAATTTTTACATATTTTAAAGATAATTCCATGAAATATTAGATTTTATTTACATATTTTTTATAACAGATTGTCTATTTTGTTTGTATGGATACCTCATTTATTAAGTTTAAAAAATGGTAAAATAAGGTACAATATTGCTCTTCAGGGCATTTTTTTTTATTCTATTCGTTTTAGTAACAATATTCTAAGGATATCGTTAATTAAAAAAAAAAATTCAAGTTAAAGATTTTTTTTAGAGGTTTCAAACTGACATCTGTAGATTAAACTCTTCCATTCATTGCAGATGACAGGGATTTGGTTAATTCATGTAAAAATTACTGAATAAATAAATTTGATTGGTTAGATAAAAAAAACTATTATCTAAATAATAGTTTTTGTTTTTTTTTAAAGTGATTTTTCATTGGATGATATTTTTTCTAGGAAGGCCCACAAGAGAACAAATATGAAAAGCATCACATGGGAGATAAACCTTTCAGTGTCAATAATAAATGAAATTCATCAGTAGAAAGTGACCATTTTTTTTCTAAGTTACATGTTTGTAAATTTCCATTTAAAATTAAAAGTAAAAAAATTACTTTTTAGCAGATAAAAACTTTGTGAAGAGAAAATTTGTTTATTAACTCACCTTTCCTTCATCAGTTAAAAAATTCTCTGTGCACCCCTTAACCCGGACCCATTCAATAATGAGACCTCGAAGGATAATCAACACTGTCATTGCTCGACCAACTGTGACCTGCAAGAGAAACCAACATTAGAACGTGCAAAGTCATGAAAATAATTATCTCCCCTTAGTTAGGAAAACTGTAAACGTTCATTTGCTATTTCTGATTTCTTCTAATCAATGGGAATGACGAGTATCATTAATATTATACATTGATTCACTCAGATTAGTCCTCATCTTGGTTGTTATAGTCATTTTTCAGTCATTGTATTCTCGAAACTTCTTCAGGTGTCTGTTATAGTCAGTAAACCTCAGTGAATTTCAAACAGAACACTTTATATAATCTATAGCTGTAGATTGTTCTCATTCTACTGTCCATACTTAGAAGATATCTTGGATCAATTAATTCTTCTCAATTTCACCATCTTATGTTTTGTTATCTCTTTCACTGAATCAGAGTATATATCAATACCTAACCCAGGGATTGAACTCATTACTGTTACATAACTAGACCATTGTCCTGTGAAGTCCAGCAGAAATGTTGACTATAAAAACCAATATGAAGACAATTGTTAGAGTAGAACAGCATAACAATGTTAAGAAGTTGAACCTTGTGTTTTCCACTTACCTGTACAACACCACAATTTCCAAGAGGTCGAACAATTGAAAAGGACATATCAGCAAAGGAACGATCCCAGTTAGTCAGACACATATCAAGATGACTGAAAAAGATGTTAAAATTGTAAAATCATTTACATTGATTTGACAAATATTAAATTAGTTTTAAGCAGGGAAAATCTGTTTGTACTTTAGAAATTGTGAATTCCTACACTAGTGATTATAAAATTATGATTTCTTTGTACATCAATAATAAAATGGGTCATACCAATTTTATGTCATGGGTATGATGCTAAACTACATCTAGTGAGGTTCAAATTTTGGAGTTCTGTAGAGTATGGAGTACCCCTTCATTGTTATTACCCTCAGGTTCACTCTGATCTAGAGTGACACTACCTGTTAGGATCCCATCCAACAGGTCAAATAGATTTGTTTGAAAGTTAATGAAAATTATTTCTACCAATTTACTAATACTTATGCTGTTAATGAAAAATCTAACATAAGATAAATCATTTCTACAATTTTTTAATATTGTATACTCTCTTTCCTTACTTTCTTACTTCTATTATTCTTCTTCCAGCGTCTGGTCTTCCATTGGGGATTTCTCTTTATCAGAAGCCCTGTGTCATTGGTAGTTTTTAGATAATAACACAAGACTTCGATTTAACTTAGATCATATTTTATTCTGAAATCCCCACCAGACTACCTGCGCAGATTGAGTTGGCTGCGTGCATAACACGACTTACCACCATCATGGTCTTGGCCGATCTGACTAAAAACTCTTTCTAATCTAAACCGGAAGAGGGTCTTCTCCACCGATTCTCACGGTATCCACCGGAAGGATCAGGATGAGGTCAAGCCTTGTCATTCAATCCTTCAAGGCCATGGGCTGCAACTACAGCCATTTTGGTTTCTACACTACTGTACATAAGTATTAGGAATCTAATAATTATGTAACATTAAAACCAAACAGAAATATTTACCAACATTTTAGCTTCCACAAATTAAAGAATAAAAAAACACCCTTATTAGAGTTTAATGTGTCTTCTGATTGGGTGTTCAATCTCAAGACTATTAATAAACATTACCCCCTTTGCTTTTGAAAATGAACACAACATATAAAATTGAGTCTTGCAAAAACAAAATTTGGCTGCTGCAGCAAAATAATGCTTTAACTTGTATAAAATAATTTAATCAATAAAACCACATGAAAATAACATATTTGGAAATCTTATTTTATTTCTAACCATATAAATATTTTTAAAACTGCACTAGAAATAAGAGAGAAATTACAAGTTGAGTGGATTAAGGTGCAAATTTGTCAATCAGCTTAGAAATGCTATTTTACTGTCATAATGATAAAAAAGTCTGATTTGAGTTATTTAGTCAAAACTGTCTCTTATGTGAAAGATACAAAAGAATCATATAAGCACAAAATGTTTTGCATCAGATAATTGATTGTCATTCTGTTACTATTTTCTTTCTTTTTATTTCAAAAAGAAAAGAAAATACAAACAAACATCAAATAAATTGGCAAAGTGTCAAGAATTCACATTTTAATGCCTTTTTTTTTCTAAATACATAAAAATATCAATCTGGATAATGAAGACAAGTGATTTAATTTTGTTTTTTGTTTCCTAAAATTCTAAGATTAATTAGTTTTAGTAATTCTCTATTTTTCAGTCTATTATCTTCATCTTTATTGTAATTTACAAAATGTGTGTCCATACTTTTAAAGCTGTATCAGGTTTTAGGAATTCACTTCATATTAAATAATTATATGTAACGTTGTCCCTTTTTCCGGACACTAAAACGATATCTGTAACGTTGTTGTATACGTTCACAGTACCCAAACATATATACATAACGTGGCGGCGGTGATATATTCACCGTACTAAAAAATGTCTTCTGCACGTGGTGGTCATCTTGTTGATAAAAACTACAACGCGAGAAATATGTAGTCACAACTGCTAGCCTTTATTTCGTGCTCGTCTCATGTGCTGTATCGGAGAGGAGGAAAGGTAGAGAGAAAGAGAGAGAGAACACTACTTGATTACTGTGACCCCATACTAGGCACCAAAGGCCCGTCCGTTCCCCTAGGCGTCCGAAAGCAAAAAGAGGCCGGCCCCTTTCTTCGTTGTTCCACGTCACCACGTGACTTCCGGTTCTGGTCAACACCCAAAACTTCTGGTTGACACTCAATTCTCCATTCAGGGTCACACTACAGTCAAACCATCGTTCATCCTGTTTTGCTCATCACTATTTTTTAAACCTTTACTCTCTCATTTATTTCCTTCTTCCTCCTTTTCTAATATAGTAGTTCTAGCTCACAAAAGTCAGGATAATATCCCCATCTTGCTACATATATTACTGGATGTCATGGTATTGTGTCAGTTTTGATAACAGTTGAAATCAGTTGACTATTATCGAGGAAAGGTTGAGAGAATGTCAAATGTTAATATAAATGAAAGAATGAGAGTAACTTAAAAGTGCTATAGCTGAAAATATTGAAACAGCCTAGCTTTCAATTTGTATGGTGTGCCATAATTGATAAAATTTATTTTACTAACATTTTATTTGAATCCATCAACACTAAAGCTAGAGGATAGCTGAAAAATGCACTGATTGAAATGGTGTAATAAAGATGAGGACAATAGTCAAATATATGGAATAAAAAGATTTTTGTTTGAAAAAATAAGATTTATAGATTAAAATTCAACTCACTTAGCAGAAACTGTGTGACTTGTAGGACTTTGACGGCGGAGTCTTTTGGCACTGGCACCAATATAAACTGACCGATGAAGTGGACTCTGACTTAAGATATAGAAGGCTTGATTAGACAAGTCCAAAGTCTGCAATAGAAAAAAAACAAACATTTCAGATGACCCATGAACTCATTGTAACCTAGGTTCATGATGATATTGATGATTCTGTTGAGGAAGGGAAATAGGTTGAACATAGTTTCCTCATACAGAATAAATTTGAGACAAATTCATGACAATGAGTGATAAGAAAAGTTTAATGTTTTTATTTGAAAGGAATAGTCTTTAGTAGTGATATGTAATTGGTACAGAATAAGAGTGTGAAGACTTAAATCTTAAGCATGTTATAATGTGCCATGCAACACAAGTAGTTGGGGGGTTCAAAACCATCTGTCCATGGACAGGAACACAAGTGCATTGTTATTTCTGTTAAGGTAAATAGACTGAGAAAGAGGTGACTTTGCTGTGTCTTCTTTATATGCTACATTGACCACACCACCTAGTGTGGCTATTGGCAGACCTGGGAGGTAATTACCTTTAGTGTCCCCCCTATTAGGTGAGAGATATAATCTCAACACTTTTATTTAATGAGGAGCGGAGGATTCTAATAAGCATTTATACTGAGCATTTGGATGATTAAAAAAAATTACCATCAGTTGAAAATTCAACGGAAAATTGCTCTATTCTTTAAGAGCATTTAAGTGAATTGTTTTATTTCTCTGAATTTTTGAGATGAGGCTTGATTATTTGGATTATTCGGACTATTTTCCTCATCTTTATTGTTATATACACAACGTTTCGACTGATGTGCCCTCCAGCCTTCTTCAGGTGTTTCTTTTCAAACTGGGGGGCTTCATGTCATAATCGGGAGCCATCAAAACTGTTTAGTGTATTTTCTAATAAAAATTTCACAAATCCTAATCACAAATTTATGCAAAATTGCTAATTTAATTTTCTGCAAATTCAATGCGATTTTGTGCATCAAATTAAAAAAAAAGACTTCACTTAATTGAATTAAAAAATAAAAGTAGATATGCAATTTAAAGAAATTAATAGCAAACAAGAAAAATTCTTACCTTGCCTGTCCATTTATGAGTTTGTAACAATTGGGAATACAAAGGTGTTTTGTCAACAACTGGATCAAGACTCAAATTAAAACTGTTTGTTGTTCTGTCAATTGGATTTAACACATTTCCAAATTTTTCTAATGCACTGAAAAAAACAAAAAAAAATACATATATATATATATATATATACAGTGATGCTGATATTTTTTTGATTTAGTGCGTCCTGGGATGCACATATTTACTTTGAATGAATCCCCGGGAAAATTTATGGGTCCCAACTAAAGTTTCTTATTAAATTGTAGGGTTTTTATTTATGATCTGGAGAAACAACTAAAGATGCTTAACTCCTACCTTGTAACCTATCCTGTGTAATTCATTTCTAAGTAACTATTGAAATATATTTACAGTTAGCTTGAAATGGGTGAGGGAAGAAAAAGGAAAAATACTGGGATGCATGGATATGATTTTTATGTATCAGGGACGCATCTGTGTGTGTGTGTGTGTGTGTGTGTGTGTGTGTATATATAAATAAAATATTAGAAATGAGTTTAATTTTTTTTTTAATTGTTGCTATTCCCTTAATTGTAAAAGGGAGTGGGAAGTCTGTTCTAAAAAAATATTCAATCCATAAAATATTAAAAAGCAAGAATGTTTTTTTTTGTTTGTTTTTTTTCCTCCACATTTTGGAAAATATCAAACTATAATTTGTCTGATAGAGAATATCTAATTCAATCATTACAGTTAAGCAAAGCAGTTAAAAGATGGTTTTAAAAACAAAATGGAGCATTTTTAGGGTATATTCATTATATTGGGATTTGCACTTTCAAAGCAATTTCTGATTGGGTATGTGTGTATGTATGTATGTATGTATGTACATAGTGTTAAATGTTTAATATGAAACAATGTTTAATTACAAGGCAGATAAAAAAAAAGAAACAACTTATTTCTAATCAATCCTAGTCAGGGCAAACGTTAACCTCAACCCTGCACAGATAACAAATATGATGTACTTTGTCTCTTTAGCGGGATTTCAAATTTGTCAAAACTTGTTTAAACGTATGTTTGTGCAAATAGACTTTTTTAGATATAAGTTTGGTTGTTGAATCTAATATTATATATATATATACATATACCTGCTTCACTGAAGAAGGATAGGATAGTGTCTATTTTAATTTTCTTGAATAATTCCTCGTGCTATAGTAGTTTTGTCTCATTGGAGCAAGAGGAGATAATTCAATCAAAAAGGTTTTGTTGTGTATTGAGTTTGACACTCCGTGTAGTTAACAAAAAGAACAGTAGACAATACAAAGAAAAGAAAATTTTGTTTTTAAACCATTACCTAAGTAACTGACAACATATTAAAAGATCAAAAGCAGATTATTATTTTTTAAAAACTTTTAAATTTTCAAGTAACTTTTTTTGGATGTTGACATTTTTTCTTCTTGATTTTTTATGTGGTCTTACTCTTTTTGGGTAATTTATGAGGAAGTGCATCCCGGTCTCCTGCCTCAGAAATTGCTACCCGGTGACTATTAAAATAACGACCCCAGCTACGGTGTTACTTGAAAGAAAACAACCAACTTAGGGCGTTAAATGTATTGGGGGGGCTTCTCTTTTTTGTCATAATTCTTATTTATTTATCGTAATTTGTCGTAATTCTTGTTTAGATATAAAGATGGATATATAGTTTGGAATAGACTGAGATAGATAGATAAACAAACAAAATAATATAGATGGATATGAACAAATGGAGATAGATATTTTTCGTCAAGTAAATGTATTTGTGGGGTGTCGTTTCTTTTTTGTCGTAATTCTTGTTTATTTAAACTAAAAACAAGACATTAAACAAACACGAATAAAAGAAATTACGATAAATAAATAAGAATTACAACAAATAAATAAGAATTACGACAAATTACGATAAATAAATAAGAATTACGACAAAAAATAGAAGCCCCCACCAATACATTTAACGCCCTAAGTTGGTTGTTTTCTTTCAAGTAACACCGCCAAGATGACATAGCTGGGGTTGTTATTTTAATAGTCACCGGGTAGCAATTTATGAGGCAGGAGACCGGGTCGCACTTCCTCATAAATTACCTCTTTTTGTTTTGATCTTTCTAAAAATATAAAAATTAGGGAATGAAAAATTCTTTTATTCAAATGAATAAAGTTTGAGAAAAAAAACCTACAATGTTAATTGATAAAAAAACATTTTTTCTTAAAGTTTTTATTTAAATAAAATACACTATTCATTACAAAATTAATTCCTTAACGAATAATGTCCTGAAAATTTCATTAAAATTGAATAATTCACTAATTTTTACTAATTGTTTTAAAATTTGAAAAAATGTTAAGACCTTTTAGTTATTTTGGGCATAGCAAATTATACTTACCTATTTGCAGTAATTAATATTTTAAGGAGTTCATTTTTAAATATTATAAGAAACATTTAATCTCTCAATATTTGCAATATAAAGTACTTAAAAACGTCATTAAATTCATTGTTGAAAATAGAGTATAATAACATTTTCTTTCTTTTTATTTATTTCATAGTCACATCAAATAAAATATCTATAATCTAGGATCCGCTAATTTTGACGTATTTTATCAAATAAATTTACCCCCCCCCCCCTATTGAAATAAAAATACCAAAAATCAGGGAATTATCCAATTTTAATGGAATTTTCAGTGTTGATTTATCAATGAATGAATTTTATAATATATAAAAACAAATTAAAATTAATTTAATCGATTATTTAAGGTTACATTTTTGGCTAAGTCGAAATGTAGTAACATAATGAGCATCAGTAAAAAAATTTTAAAAAAGCAAAATAATATTACACATTTAATTTATTTTTAATACATTTAAAACGATTTCAATCGCATATGGCCATAAATGCTGTTTAAAGATGGCGTAAAATCCGTGTTTGTTTACAAAATAAATTTAATATTCTCGATTGAAAGAATTTACCAAAATTTTCAGTGTTGATTTATCAATGAATGCATTTTATAATCTATCATCAGTTATTTTATTTCAAAATTTTAATTAGGTATTTCTGCTATGATAAATTAAGGTAATGAAGGACTATTTGCTCGTAAATTCCTACCATAAAATAAACTGAACCCCCATTTTATGTCCGTGTTTTTGTATGAAATGTTTTATTTTTCTTGCACCCGTTATTTTACAATACAAAATATATTTTATTTATTTATTTTAATATTCATTTCAATGTGCATATTCTGAAAGTTTTTATTTTGTGATAATGTTTAGTTTTTTGCTCGTAAATTCGAATTACGAGCAAATAGTCCTTCATTACAAATTTGTTTTGTATAAACACGGATTTTTCGACAAATTGGCTATACCCACAAAACACTATTCGGCTTCACCGTAATCAAAATATTTTTTTAACAATTTTGTACTAGAGCCATTAAAAGATGGTAGATTCTGAATCCCCAGTAAAATATGGGAATTTTTATTCAACCTCATTAAATTTTGATATTATTCATTCAACCTTCCTGACTCAATTGAAATGTTATGTTTGATGCATGTAAAAGAAAATTGTAAGATTTCTTAGGGATGTGTCTACTAAACTATCAGATTCTGATTTTTCAAATAAAAAAGTCTATTGAACAAAGAATCATTGAGGAAATCCAATGCAAATTCGGCTATTCATTCTCATATATTAAAAAATGTATAAAATTACAAAAAAATATGAACTTCATGTATCCATTGAAAATAAATTGGTTCAGTCTTACTATTACACCAGTCTTATGAGATAGGTGTGTAAATAATAGTAAAATAATACCAAGAAAAAATAGACAATAAATAATTTTCTGAATACCCAAATACCGGCAACAGCGAAGGTAAAGGATTGTTACTCCCTATTGAAAACTTTTCTTTAATTTTTTTACAAAAATTATTTTCATTATTATCGATTAAGCATTGAAGAATCCAATTTTTTAAAAATGGTAGCGACCCTTTGCGTTGGCCGAGGATTGAAACTTACTTAAAATCATTGTTGATAATGAGTAAAGACTTCTGCAGTTCACCGAGACATTGCTTTTCGTTTCCAAGTGAATTATGGAATCCATCAGAAAGTCCAGAATAAGTTTTAGAGATACTCGCGCGAATCTTTTGTGTTAATTTTACCGCTTCGGCAATATTTTCCAAATTTTCAGCATCAGCCATGTTGTTTAAAATTTGGGATGTAACGCACTCTGTCGGTAACCAATTAACCAAGGGCAAATAACTCCACTTAAACAGAGTTGTCAAAAAAAAATCTATGTGTTTTCGTGCTGTTTTACTAGGCGCACGTGCGCACACACAACACTAACTTCAGAAATGAAACACCGATTTAAAAACTAAACCGAGTAATTTTTCAAAGCCAAAGGCCTCCAATATCATTCTCTTGGCATAAGAATTTTTTTGTGATAACTTAAACTCACAAAAGGATGCTTTATTTTAAATGATAATTATTAGGTACCACCAAAATACGTCACGTGATCAATTTAGGTATACCCAAAATTGACATAAAATCCGTTTTTGACAAAATTAATTTAGCCCCCCCACCGAAAAAAATAATTTACCAAAAATCAGGGAATTATCGGATTTTAATGAAATTTTCAGTGTTGATTTATCAATGAATAAACTTTATAATGCATTATTTATTTTATTAATATTTCAAAACTTTCTGATTTTTTTCAGGTCACTTAATTTTAACCCCCCCCCCTTATTTTGGGGCGTAAAATCTCGGCGAGTTGGTCAGTGTTCGATACTAATTACAGTATAAATAAAAAGATAAAAGATCGAAGCTGTGAATAGAAAAAAGTTTTTTTTTTTTTCAAGGGGAATATTCTATGAGAAAATAAGTACCAAAAATCGGAAAATAAAATGTAAAAAAAAAATTTTTTAATTATTTTTGGACATTTCTTTTTTACTCATTTCGATAATTATTTAATTGGCTATTATCTTATAAAAGAAAAATTATACATCGACATTTTTTCTGCTTAAAAGGGGGGGGGTTTCAATACAGTTTTCGACCAAAGAAATATGGGTGATTGATACTAAAGTAATGTAGTTATTAAAAAAATATTTTTTTAGAATCTAATATGACACTTTAAACTTAAAATTTGGCTGCTCATATTTTAAATGAATTTTATATATTAATTTTTCATAGCAGAAATACTTAATTAAAGTTTTGAAATAAAATAACTGATGCATTATAAAATTCATTAATTGATAAGTATATACTGAAAATTTCATTAAAATCGGATAATTCCCTGAATTTTGGTAAATTTTTTAATCGCTAATGTTACATTAATTTTGTAAACACACCATTTTTAAACAGCGTTTCAGGCTAAACACGACTGAAATTGACAAAAAAAATCGTTTTAAATGTATTAAAAATGAATTAAATGTGTAATATTATTTTGCTTTTTTATTGATGGTCATTATGTTACTACTTATCGATTTAGACAAAAGTTTGACCTTAAATTAATTAATTTTAATTCGTTAAAAAAAAAAACATTAACAGACATTACCAGATGATTTTTGGGTATCCCTAGGCTATATTGAAGGAATAGGTACCACCAAAATAGGTCACGTGATCAGTTTAAGCCATATTGAAGAAACGTAAATATTTTTTAACTTTTTTTAAAATCTCGCAAAAAAGAAATAATGAACATAAAGAGTTGTTACAAAGATAAACTATTAATTCAAAGATCAAATTATTCGATTGGGGAAAATTATTAATCGTTATCTTGAAAAATAAGTAAAAAAACAGTCGGTTTTTTACAACAGTGTCAGTTTCTTTATTGATATTATTTGGCAGAATTCTGTATTCATGGTTCTTTTACTAAAAAAAAACTCCCATATAGAAACTTATGAAAATCTTCTGATATAATTATTCAGCCTCTTATCTTTATAGAAAAAAAGTAAAAATCGTTTTTTGTGGGTTCATATTTTTTCATATTGTGAGAATCCCTGTTCTGCGCTCTTGCACCTTCGATGCACAATGTCTAGACCCCAAACGTTGTGATGTTCTGTGCTGGCCGATTTGAAGGGCACGAGTCAGAGACAGGTTCACAAGGATTAAAAACAAAACAAAAACTACAAAGTTTGTAAACAAGACGCAGATGGAAGAAGGGGGTCTGTGATACTTCATGGTCTATCTTACTGGCTGACTATCGGCTTCCACTCTACTGCTACCGGCGACCTTCACACCTCAACAGCCCGGGCTCAAACTGATCAAGGGCTAGATCTCAGCTGAATTTATGTAAAATTCTCCTCCCCCACCCATCTTCTCCGGACCACACAGATGGCCAGTACTTAAATTCAATCGCTGACTCTTAGACAACATTAACCCTTAAAATTAAAGCAATTAAATCTTTTTCCAGACTTAGTGTCTTTAGCACTTCGACCATTAAATTTTTCAAAAGATATTTTCTCATAAAAATCCTTTTTGCTTTTAGTAACTAGATGCCTAAAGATATCACCAAGTGGTCCCATTTCACGGTGGTCATATAACCCTCTCAAACCTTACGGCCTAATCTTTTGTGCTTGTAAAAACGACAAACACTAACCCATTTACTTATGCCTGGCTTTAACATATTCTATTTTTATTCATTTATTTATTCTGATCATGTTCTCCTACCATTATAGTATCACATATTTCATAAAATGAAATGGGGGGGGGGTAGAATTTGTAAAAAATATTTCCCCTAATATATTTTAGAAAAACCTATTTCAAACATATTTTCATCAAAAGTAAGTAATTATGGAAATTATTTTTGTAAGCTGAAATTTTTTTTTTTTTTTATCATCAGGAATTTTTTCAAAGTTTCTTCTTTTGAATGGGCAAAAAATGTTCAAGATAATATTAACCTTTATGCAAGTTTCATTGTGTTGAATAAAGGGGGGGGGGTAAATTTCACAGGGCAAATTGGAGGTACCTACCATTCATACAGGAATTAAACAAAGTTCATGTGATTGCACAAGATTTCCATCGGCAAGCTGTAAAAAAATACAACTGAAAATTACCGATAGAAATTTTTTTTTTTTTTTAATTGAAAACAACTCTGGAGAAAATTAAGGTGATGGCAAAACTAATTGTTTTTATTCAAGCAAAGATAAGTCTTTCAAAAATTTGCAGAAATTATACTTAGCTTGCAAAGTATGGAAAGGCATCAGGGAAGTAATAAATATAAAATCTAATTCAAAAGAAATACTCACATGCATCAAAGAAGATGGTTTATGCATTATTCAAAAATTTCCAGCGCTTTTAACAGGTACTTGTTAAAAGTGTTGGAAATTTTTTAAGGATTGCATCATCTATTCTGAAAATGAAAAAAACACCATGGCAAAAATTCCTTTAAAGATTTTCTGCTTGAACCTCTGAAAAACGCATTTTTCTTTGAACCAATTGATGATAAAAAAAAGTTCTGACTCAAATAAGTTTATTGCCAAAGAACAAACATAGTAGACCTTACAGTATTCTTTATGATATCTTATTGGAAATTCCATGTGAATTATCTACCCCTGCCGCTAGGGGGACAAATCGCCAATGGGATATTGGCGCCAAAATCAAAACCCACTACTTGTCTGGGGGCCCTCATACTGGACGGACGTATTTTTTGAGTCAAACCCTTTCTAGGCATAGTATCAGCATACTCGCCGGTCGTTACTATAGCATACTGAGAACCTAATAATCTACCTGGAGAGGGCCCCATCCACCGTTACTTATCACAGTCCACGCACTAAGGGTAGTCACGGTATCACCATTCCCTAAGCCTTCAACAAACCTTCAACGGCATTACTTCAGCATACTGTAACGGGCTGTTTTAATAGCAAACTGAGAACTGAAACTTCAACAACTTTCTAAGGCTTTAATTCAGCAAACTGTAACTGGCTGTTTTAATAGCAAACTGACCGAGAACGAGAAACGACCCGAGAAGCTTCTTAGAGCCATTTTCCTAGCAACGAAAGAACACCTATCACCACGACACCAAGAACTCTTAGAACAGATAAGTCTGGTCGCGAATTCCAACTTATTTGCAAACCCCTTTTGTTGTTAAACCCTTTTGTAATTCCTGTAATTCCTTGTACCCCTTTTTGTTGTTAAACCCTTTTGTAAATCTTTGTACTTTTGTAAACCTTGTAAATTTTGTAATACAAGTGTCTGCATTCTACTTTTGTGTTTGTTCTTCTTTGTCCGACAATTTGCCAACGACTACGGGGAAATAAAAGCCCCTTCGAATCTGTAAATACTTTTAATCTTTCAATTAATCAAACTGGAAAATAAGTAAATCATTAGCTGACTTGATAAATCTTCCCTTAGAATTGGGTATCCATCTCAAACGCAAAATAGCTAAAGTAATTCCTGTTTTCAAAAAAAAGGTCAAGGTGACTTGTCAGTAAATACAGACCAATCTCATTGCTGTCTAACATGAATAAAATTTTCAAAAAAGTTGTATCTAAAAGAGTCACCAAATTTCTTGAACAACACAACTGCATCTACAAACTGCAATCTGGGTTCAGGGAGAAACATTCAACAACCCACGCTACGATCGATGTTAATTTTTTTTATAAGCTTATATTTCTATTATTAATAAATATATTTGATGTGACATCAGCAGGAGCTCAGACTCTGCCCACTTCCGCCCAAAGGTTTGTTCCCGCCTTTTTAACCCTTGTAAGAAATTAAATCAGTTCGTAATAAATCATTGTTGAATTTACCTCGTGTTAACCTCTGCTGACTTATCCTTATTCTACCCTGTGTGACCAGCTCCTCACTTTATACTTTTACCTATTGTAAATTCTATTATTATTTCACGCATTATTTTCACTATGCACTCCTCTGCTACTTACCAAACCTCAACAATCGACATAACTGAAAATATCAGAAAGGCACTCGATAAAGCCTGTGGAATATTTGTTGATCTACAAAAGGCTTTTGACACAGTTAATCATGAAATCCTACTGGCAAGCTTAATTTCTATGGAATAAGAGGATATGCTAACCTTTGGTTTAAATCCTATCTCACAAACCATCAACAGTATGTCTCAATATTGGGTTTTAACCTTCACAAAAGCATACTCTTTAAAAAAATGTACCACTTTGCTGATAATATAAACCTTTTACAGATTAATAGCAGCTACAAAGTAAAAAAAGTCGTCGGGGCGGTCTTATGTCGGTATCAGCCATGCAGCGAGGGAGTCTATCCCCTTTTCACTAGCGCTAGACCAAGGAGATTATTTTAGCGTCTGAGGTGGAGCGCCACACCTACCACCAGTTCCTTACTTTACAGCACAGATGCCTGTGCTACTCATATGCTGAGTTGGCGAGGGCGGGTATCGAACTAGGAACCTTATGGTTTCTAACCGAACGCTCTACCGACTGAGCTAGATTCAAAAGCAACTTAACATTGATTTAAAACAATTATACAAATGGCTATTGGCTGATAAAATATTTTTAAATGAAGCTAAAACAGAAATGATCATCTTAAAAATTCTGTTTAGCAATTTTCATTACTGTTGCCACAAACGATTGTATGTAATGGGCGCAATGACACATCCCTGCTTTACTCTGATGCCTACAAGGAAAGGATCTGATTTTGCCAGCACTTGTTACTTTGGCCATTGAGCCATCATTAAAAGATCTAAGTACAGCCAGGAAGGTAGGGGACAACCAAACTTTCCCAGAGTTTCCCATAGTAGTGTTCTATTGATAAGGTCAAATGCTTTTGCTAGATCAACAAAAATCATGTAGAGATCTTGTTGTTGTTCAATGTTTTTTCCTGGAGTTATCTAGCAACAAACACCATATATACAGTGCTTCTGTCTTTTCTGAAGCCACTATGAGATTCTGGCAGGAAATTTTCAGCAATATGATCAAGAAGTCTGGAGAGTAGAATCCTGGTGAGAAACTTACCCAAGGTTGCAAGGAGGGAGATGCCTCTGCTGTTGCCACAGCCAGCCCTGTCACCACACACAGCCCTGTCACCACACACAGCTCTGTCACCTTTCTTCTTGAATATGCTAACAATATCTGTGTCTTTTGATTGTTGAGGACAGCAAATGGAGGTCCAGACTTTCTGGAAGATGTCATGACAATAACCATTATGCCACATGCACTTACACAATTACTGTTACATCACAGGTGATTTACAGGTGACTAAAGAATTGGTTTGTCAGGACAATGAACTTATCAAGTGAAATTCTTTAACCAGAAAACAAAGGAAATTGAATTCAGAAAAGCTGAGTAAATACAGTCAGATTCTAAGAATGATCATAGGGGAAAAAAAAGGCATTTGTCATGTTTTATGATTTAATGGAAAAAAAAAACTGCAGTGAAATTCAGTCAGAATACAAACTAAACTCTCCTTCCTAATAAAATCAACAAAATAAAATTGCAACATACCTTTTGGACCATATGACCTTAAGGCACCCCTTTTTTATCTCGATTAAGAAAGGACATATTATTCATTTACACCGTCAATATCCGGTTGTTTGTTAGGGGTTAGGGTTATAAGGTTAGTTTTATAATTAAAAAAAACAATCTAAAAATCATCTGTTAAAACAACCGGATATTAACGGTGTAAATGAAAAACATGTCCTTTCTTAATCGAGATCAAAAAGGAGTGCCTTAAGGTCATATGGTCCTACCCTTTTAAAAAATTGTTTTAAATCTGCAAAAATATTTGTTTTGGCAGCAAATCAAACAGAGTGACCCAGTCTTGAATAGAAGTCTGTCATGAAATTTCTGGTGGCTGAGAAGTGCAAACCATGTGAAATTTATAGAAAAATGTGTGATGTGCATGGAGGAGCATGTTTTAGTAAAATAAATGTTTACAAGTGGGCAAAATTGTTTCTTAACATCCTATACCACCTCATTCCACCCGGCCAGAAGTCACATTTGTTTTCCCAATCCACCCCAAACGATAGCCTTTGTTTAAATGTAATATTAAACATATTTAGAAGTCTTTATTTTAAGGAAATAACAGGTAACTTTAAATGAAAAGACCATTTCTAACATTTTTGATAGATCCTTATAGGAATACAATGTTAAGAGTTAAAGAAGGTCAAAATATTAATCAAGATGATAGATCCTTATAGGAATACTGCTTTGGACTTAGAAAATTCTCAACAGGATGTTAAGAGTTAAAGAAGGTCAAAATATTAATCAAGATGATAGATCCTTATAGGAATACTGCTTTGGACTTAGAAAATTCTCAACAGGATGTTAAGAGTTAAAGAAGGTCAAAATATTAATCAAGATGAAGAGAAGCCCACTATGTCAAGCACATCTGAAATGGTGGATTCAGTTAATGCAATCAATTTGGCTGTCCGAAGGATTAAAATTAGACAATATTTCTGAACTACTGAGAATTTCTGTGAGTACAGCTCACAAAATTTTGCATTGATATATTTTCAAAATTCAGCTTTATATTTGATGAAATTATACATTTTTATACTTTTTTTATATATGGGAGAGAGAAAATAAGGATTGATAATTTTCCAAGTGAAACGCAAACAGCCTCTTCCAGAAATTGTTTAAAAAGGACTATTATTAGTTATTTGAAACCATTGTGTAAAATTTAAATAAAACTGCTTAAAATTGCAAATAAATTGCTTAAAAATTTCATTAAAATATTTCAGTCGTTTATTGACGGCAAAAGTAAATTAGTATGATATAATAATTTACAAAGCTTAACTTAGTTTTGACATAATGCCATATGTATGAAGCACCCAACATTAGGGTATCTTATAAAAGAGAAGGCAAATAATCCCATTTCGTGCATTTCCGCTTAGCACCGGAAACTACCGACCGTCAACCAGAGGTCGCTAAGATGGCGTCTGCAATAGCTTTGAAGGTGAGGTGCTTTTTATATTATTAGTCTGGTTTCTGTATTATTTTCGTGTATATTATGAATTATAGAATGTCGCTTTCAGAAAATTTGATTCTCCGAGCTGTATAGTGTTTATGCAAGTTCTTCAATGTCCTAACATTTTTCTTTTTCTTTTATAAATATTTCGACAAATATCTGCCGCTCGACAAACACGTGGCATAAATTCTGAAACAATGTTGTTATCTATAAATTCACGGTTTATATTTTATTTTTGCTTTTACTTTGCATTAGATATTTCCTGATCCTTAAAGTCTTCGTTTTTTTTTTTTTACATTCTTGAAAATTATGGTTTACTATTGTAAAAATAAGATGATTGTTTTTATGTATCAAAAATAAATGAAAATAGCGACCCGAATGATTAGTTTAAATTCTAAAACTTTGTGAGACATCTCCTGTTAAAACAAAACAAATCCACCTCGCTGTATTTTCCTCTTTGTTCTTTTAGGGGAGGGATAACTTCATTCTTTCTTTAAAATCTTTTGAGAATTTGTTCTTAGCGCTTATTTTCAAATAACAACAAATCTCTTTTTCTGTTATTTGGATAGGAGTGGGTCTTTCTAGAAGTCTTATCCTTTTACTATTACAACCTTAAATTGAAAACCTTTTTTTTATCTTTCAGCAGATGCCCTTTTAAAACTTCGTTTGTTCAGTTATATAAAGAAAAAAAAATGTATCCAGTCTTTTTATTATAATAAAATCTACGTTTATCACTGCAGAATGCTCATTTTCCCTCCACACCCCCAAAGAACTTATCTAATTCTTAACAACGTAAAAAGGGTTATTTTCTTGTTTGTCTCTTTGTGTATCATGATATTGTATGCAAGTTCGTTTTTTTTTTTTTTTTTTTTTTTTTTTTTTGTTGTTGTTTTTTCACACAAACAGAAAAAAGACCGACATTTATATATTTATTTTGTACATTGCGTTAAATCCAGATAGTTTATAGCAACGAAGCTGAATATTATGAATTTTAAAAGATCCCCCGCCCTGAATCCTCACATCATTAATTTATTCATTAAAAACTAGTGACTCTTATGTAAATTTTAAAAATAGAATATAAGCTTCATTTGTTTTAGATTCTTATTGTTTGTAACTCTCCCCTCCAAAAAATCCACAATTCTAAAAATTCTCGTTATAATGAAGCGCCTTGTTTTTTTTAGGGTGGTAGGGGGGGTACGGGGGTACTTTTAAACAGACTATATAGCGATTCAGGCTATTATTTATTATTTTAAATTCTTGAATACTCTTCCATCAACTATTTCTTGATAAATATGACAACGTTTGTCTCTTTCTTAAAAGAAAACAAATCCAGACCCTGGACCCATGATAACAGTAACATTGAGATATCTGGTTGCGAACACGTGCAGTTGCACGAGGACAAATATGACATAACCCGAGGCGTACGTGTACGCCGAGATAACAATTGTTTCGTTACTTGGACAATCTAATGAATTAGTGCAACCTGTAGGGTGAACCTTGAACCTAACATATTTCCTTCTGCTTCTTTACGAAAAGGCCGAAAAATCTGTATACTTGTCCTTCAATAACAGGGTGACTTAGAGGTACTTTATCGTGCAGATCAATTTAGTGAATTCAGTTCTCACTTGGTGCTCCAATGCTTGCAGCCTCTTTGTCTGTTTTCCTTTTATGGTGAAAATGGTTAATCTAGTCTAGCAGACCCTAGTCTGATTTTTGTTGTGTGCTCCATACTTCTGGCCTTGTGCCAAGCTTGGTAAATAACTGAGCAACTTGTCCTCATACTGTACTTGTGTAATGTGCTGATATTACGAAAGAATTAACTTTAATAGGGACTGGCAAACAGAGCCTCAGTCATTTTTGACCAAATGACTTTAGCCCCCCTACAGAAAATAATTTACCAAAAATCAGGGAATTATCGGATTTTAATTAAATTTTCAGTGCTTATTTATCAAAGAACGATCTTTATAATGCATTATTTATTTTATTTCAAAACTTTCTCATTTTTTTCAGGTCACTTAATTTTGACCCTCCTTATGTTGGGGGCGTAAAATCGTTTCAAGTTGGTCCTTACCTGATACTAATTACAGTATAAATAAAGAGATAAAAGACCGAAGTTATGAATAGAAACAAAAAAATTATTTTTACGGTTGCTCTTCTATGAGAAAATAAGTACCGAAAATCGAAAAATAAAATGTAAAAAAATAATAAATAATTAATTTTTTGGAGCTTTCTTTTTTACTCATTTCGATAATTATTTAATTGGCTATTATTTTATAAAAGAAAAAATTATACTTCGACATTTTTTCTGCTTAAAAGAGCGGGGGGGGGGGGTTCAATAATACAGTTTTCGACCAAATAAATTGATGGGTGATTGATACTAAACTTTAGTATCAATCAGCCATTTTAAAAAAATTTTTTTTAATAACTACATTACTTTAGTAACTAAAGTAATGTAGTTATTAAAAAAATTTTTCAATCGAGTTTTTCTTCAAAACCTATTACTTTCGTCAACAAAAATAAGGTTTGCATTAAGTAGATATTAATTTTTAGAATCTAAAAATATAACATTTTAAACTTAACATCAGCATTTTCATATTTTAAATGAATTTTATATATTAATTTTTCATAGCAAAAATACTAAATTAAAGTTTTGAAATAAAATAACTGATGCATTATAAAATTCATTAATTGTTAAATCAATACTGAAAATTTCATTAAAATCGGATAATTACCTGATTTTTGGTAAAAAATTTTGCAAACGCAAATGTTACAGTAAAATTGTAAACACGCACTTAAAAACATCGAAAACAAGGCTAATTGGCTGATATCGTCGAAATTGACCAAAACAAATACTTTTAAATCTATTAAAAATAAACTGCATATGTAATGATATTTTTCTTTTTTTAATTATGGTTATTATGTTACTACTTATCGATTTAGACAAAGTTTGACCTTAATTAATAGATTTAATTATTTCTAATTCGCTTTTAAAATTCCTAGCAGATGACAAATTTGCCTATCCCTAAATTAACTTTAATTAAATCATTTGAACAGAACTTAAAATGATGCTGTAATTTCCATAGAAACGTGCAAAGATATTCTTTAAAAAAAATCCATCTCCTGTGTGTCTGACTATTACCACCACATTGCTGTTGTAACATGAATTCACATAAATAGAAAAACACTTATATCCCAACATGGTATTTTTCTTTATGTATTTTTGCGCTGAGTACATAATCATTAATGGAATTTGCAAACATTTCACTGATAAAAAATACATAAGCTTTTATTTTCACTTTTAAGATCTTTGTCATCACGTTCCACATGAGATCATTTTCTTCAGAGTGAAAACATTTCTACAGATAAATTATTTTTAATGAAGAAAAACTAAGAAATATTAATTTGTTGGTTGGTGTCTAATGGTATATGAACCTTTGTTATTTAATGTCAAATATTGTGTGTGTGTGTGTATGTACGTGTACACTATTAATTCTTAGTGTGTTAATTTAAGTTTGTTCCTTTTTGTAGGGTTTGGTTGGTCTGGTAACAGGTGGAGCCTCTGGGCTTGGCCGAGCTGTTGCAGAAAGGTTGGTACAGCAAGGTTCTCGTGTAGTACTCTGTGACTTACCTACTTCTAAAGGCAATGAAGTTGCTAAGACACTTGGAGAGAACTGTGTATTTGCACCTACTGATGTAAGTATAGCATCCACTCTTACCACAGATAACAAATGCTTATCCTTTTGCATCAATGCATAGAATTCTATTCATAAGTGCATTTAGAATATACTTGAAGGCTGTTGTGCTTTATGGCTTGGGCTAACATGAATCTAGATATGTGAATTTAAAAAAAAAAAAAATTGAACCATATGGCTTTAAGGCACCCCTTTTGCGATTTCGATTCGTGGGGACGTTTTTTCCATTTACAGTCACAATCCGGTTAATTGTTAACAGACGATTTTTATTTTATTTATTTATTTATTTATTTATATTTTTTTTTTTAAATCGTAAAACTATAAAACTAACTCTTAACAAACAACCGGATTATTAGGGTGTAAATGAGACTTGTCCCCACAAGTCGAAATTGCAACATACTATACCACCTCATTCCACCCGGTCAGAAGTCACATTCATTTTCCTAATCTACCCCAAATGATAGCCCTTGTTTAAATGTAATATTAAACCTATTTAGAAGTCTTTGATTTAAGGGAAATAACAGGTAACTTTAAATGAAAAGTCCATTTTTAGCCATTTATCGATAAATGGTTATAGGAATTGGGCTCTGGACTTAGAAAATTCTTAACAGGATGTTAAGAGTTAAGGTCATATGGTCCAAAAACTTTACTCTTGAATTTAAAGTGTACCAAGATTATTGCTTGATCTTATATCATTGCTGCTCCAGCAATGTTCTCTTATTCACATTTGTACAAACCTAAAAACTGACAAATAGTTAAAGGACACTTTATCAGTTTTACTTCACCTTTAAGAAAAATGTATCCTGCCAAAGGTTGATCTTCTTTAATGACAGATCTTGTGCACATTGGTTATTTTTTTAAGATTGTTAGTGTAACCAGACATGCACATATTTGTAACCTTGAAGTTTTCAGCAATCACACTTTAAAAATTATTTCAACCATTGTCTTTTCTTTTTAAGTTAGTGAAGTTTTACTAAGAAATTAATGGTAAAATTCGTGCATGCAGATTTATCATCGAACTTGTAGTGCAATCTTTAAAATAGCTTCTGAGCTGAGGTATATGCTAATTTAAGACAAATACCCCCCAGCGTTTCCAGGAATGTTATGATTTTTTGGACTGAAAAGTTAGTTTAGGACTATTTCAGTAGAATTTTATTTTTTATAACCAGATCTTTAAAAAAAAATAGCTATTAAAAAATTTTTTAAAAATTTATAAAAAAAAGCACAATTATATTCATGCATGCACACCTACCTGCTATGTTCATAAATTGTTTTCATTCAGTTCTACCTCAATATATACTGTAAAACCAGGACATAAATGCTATCTCTAAACTGATTTAATTCAGTTCCACCTCAGCTATTTAGTAAAAATCAAAATTTTCTTTAAATTGCTAATATTTTGTCAAGGTTGATTTACAGTATAAATATCAAGTACATAGCATGTATGATTCTATTGTTAGAAGCAAAAATCCAAGTCAAACTGTGTATTCCTTTCATTTAGTTTGATACTGCCATGTGCTATTAATATTCCTCCAAAGTCTGTTTTTTTAGATGGAATTAAATTCTTTTCAACATAGATCTACTTAGAGGCCATAAATGGTGAAATGTGCCCATTGTATGGTTTATTTATTTTTTATTTTTGTGACAGATTTGCAATGTTTAATGTCAATAAAATGACCAATTTAATTCACTGTTCTGCTTTTGGTACAGCTGTAAGATTAGATTTCTTGATAATTTGTCCACCTTATATCTTGTCTGAAGACAAGGATATGTTATAATGTCCTGCCCAAAGGATACAACTGAGAAAGAATCAATATCCTCTCTTCCTAGCCTGATGGTTGGTCAGAACTTATTCAATCCTATCCTCTTCAGTTGGGTATGTCACATGGTCATGGTAAAAAAATAGTCTATGCAACTGCTGTCATACTGGTGTCTAGCTCCTCACCCTCTGTGTAAGGTACTGAAATCGGGTAGAAGAGCTCTGATTCCAGCCCAAAGGTTTTGTTTAAAACCTTTTACATATAATTAGTTTTTATAAAATTCTTTAGACACTATTTTCTTAAAACTTAAAAAATATATAGCCTGACAAAGCAGATATATAGTATACATACACTATCTATGCCCACATACCGGTACAGATGTGCTCACCCCCACGTGCATATAAGTACATATATGCTATGCCTAAATGCATACTGCCCTGTTGGCTGGGGCTGTAGAATACACAGACTGCACCTAGGGTCACCTGTTGGCCATGGGTTGCGATCCATGATGTTTGGTGGTTGTGCAGTCCAGGACCTGCAACACTCCACTTTGGCCTTTACTTAGGCTAAACGAGTGATACATCATATATGTGCTAAGGCTCTTAGTGTTCTGGGTATGACGTTGAACTCTATCTGATGGTGTGGTTCCAGTTCTGGAGGTATGTGGAACACCCTTTCCTTGCCATTACTCCCAGGTCCACTCGGACCCAGAGTGGTAGTACCTGTTAGGGTCCCATCTATAGGTTAAATAGATCAAAATGAGTTTTAAAAAAACATGTTAAAAAAAAATTGAATGCCCAACAAAAATATCTTTGGCATAAAATAACTCAAGGGTTGACATGCCATAAAAGCCAGCCAATGTACATGCATACATATTCATATACATATTTCACCTAGATATGCATATATGCAGAAGAACTTGGTGTCACAACCTCAAGTGGATCAGAAGTAATTACATTTATAATCGTCTAATGAATTACTTTTTAAGAACAATTTTTCATCTCAAAAACAAGGGGTTGGTCATTGTACAATTTTTAAATTCTATTTTTAACATCTAGTCTTGTAACATCTAGCCTAATCTTGTAATTTCAATCTAAGGTGTCTCTGTAGCCATACCGCAAAGGATGTCTCTCATGTGTACTTAATCAATGACTTGTAATTATATTATTGTGTATCAGTGGTGGAATTTTAGTATGTTTGGAATACTCAAGTAACTACAGTAGTATACATCAAGGTCTAGACACCATTGTTTAAGAAATATTTTTGTTGGCTTACAGACCCAAAAGTTAGGTCGTTCATTACACAATGATAAAAACTTCTTTTTTATTTTTCTAAGCTTAAATCTTTGATAGGAAAATTGAGTTGTCATGTATTTGTAATTTTCAGGTTACCTTAGAAGGTGATGTAGACAATGCCCTAAATCTTACCAAGGAAAAGTTTGGTCAATTGGATGCTGTTGTGAATTGTGCTGGAATTGGTGTGGCTTTCAAAGTCTACAATTTCAAGAAAGACTTGCCTCACAGCTATGAAGACTTCAAGAGGGTTCTCATGGTAAGTGTTCTACTACTTGATTGTGTAAAATGTTCTTTGTTTTGGAAGACTTGAATTGGGGTTGTCAGTCTCTCAGAAAATGTAGGTGTGATTAGATTATTTTTTTTAACCACTAATAGATACTATGTTACTATGACCTTACACCAGGCTAATTCCAATATCTGTGTAAAGGAAAAAATACTTTATATAATGAACAGTGACCTTTTTGGTTTCTTTGTTCATCTGTCTGATACAATATGTAGTATCTGGGGTCTGATAAGGATCAAATGTTGCTCTTCAGAACTTCTAAGATCGGTGTAATATTTCTACCTATGGATATCGTTTACCCAAAAAAGAGAATTAAATAAGTATGTTTTTCTTCCTAATTATTTATTTATTTTTTTTTTTTTTTTTTTTTTTTTTGTGGTATAAAATTTTATATACTTTTGAAAATAACTTTTTTTTTTTTTTTTTTTTTAGTTTAAAAAAAAACATTGGATTTCTAGGGTTACAGATATTACACTCTGATTTATGACCCATGTTGATCAAGACATAATCTTGTCATTTTTAATACGAATTATAAATTCTACTTTAAGTAGAATCTTAATTCTACTTATATACATGAGTATTTATTGTTTCATTTATTTACTTCTATTTTCAGGTAAATACTGCCGGAACATTCAATGTGATCCGTCTTTCTGTGGGTATGATGGGCAAGAACCAACCAAATAATGATGGTCACCGTGGTGTAGTGGTGAACACTGCAAGTGTTGCTGCATTTGATGGCCAAATGGGACAGGTAGCATATTCTGCTAGCAAAGGGGGAATTGTGGGTATGACCTTACCCTTGGCTAGAGACCTTGCATCTCAAGGAATACGCTGCATGACAATTGCTCCAGGTAAAAATGTTTTCGTTTTTCTCTGACAAAAATCAAATTTAGTACAAATGCAAACAGACCTTTACAACATCGTTTTAGAATTGGACGGAAATATGCTTTACTCTGTAGGGACCGTGATTTGTTTGGTGAGTGTGTAGTTGAAGAGATCCGAGTTATGGGTCCCCACAATTTAAATGTATAAGACTACGGAAATGAAGTTTCCATAGAAAACAAGACAAAATTGATAAAGGAAACGAACTTTATATACATTAATTTACAATTGGTATATTCAATTGTTCTTTTAGCGATGTTGCCAACTGTATGTGTCTGTACATAGTTGTGTGTGACCTGTATTGTTTATATTTGTGCGATTGGTTGTGACAACATTGTAGCAGTTTTGTCTGTGATTAAAACTTGTGATTGAAATTTGTTGTTGTTGAGCAAGAGAGAAAATAGGAAACGAAAAAATAGACGGACCTGTTGAGTCGTATTTTCTTGGGAAGAACGTCCGTTCCCACTGTCGAGTTAGGAGCATCAGCTCCAACTCTGTCGAGTCGGGAAGAGCGTAAGCTCCCACTGTCTAGTTTTTCAGCTCTATGGGCCTTTTTATAATCTTAATTATTCATCAAAAATCAGCTGATCTTTGTGCATTCCATTGAAAATCAGCAGTTTTTTAATGACTTAGATATTGCCATCGGAATGTTCAAGTCTCAGCTGATTCTGTTACTTGTGGCATTCCAATGACCATTCAGTTTTCTATTAATATAAATATTATCATTGGAATTTTCAACTATTATTTCTCGTTTGTAAACAATCCTTTGTCCTTAGATTATCTACATTGTAAACAATTATCTATTGTTTCTAAAATATTTCCAAACTAATATTTCGATTATCTTTTGTTTACCTAATTCTAAACTCATGACATACAATTGTAAAACTAGTTATTTAAGAAAACTTAATTATTTTAATTTATTCAATTCCACATGCCGTAAAAATCCCTATAACTCTTAGGGCAATTCATTAAAAAATTGCTTCAGTAACAATTAAATTGGACAATTATTTATAGCTGGGAGAAGGTAAGGATTCATGCTAGTTTATTAGCATTCTACTTGGCTATTAGCATTTTACTCCATACTAATACACTTAGAAAAGTTTCTCCTCCTATCTATGGATAAATAGGGCAGATCAAGCCATTATCCTTGATATGGCAACTGGCCCAGGAGAAGGAATCTCTGAATTTAAAACTTGAGGAGTGTTTTTCAAATAATTTGTGTCATATTAGTGCACCATTCTTCTGCTCATCCCTAAAGTGTGACTGGTTTTATATGAGCCTTTACTATAAACAAATCATTTGTGCAAATCTAGTGGTTAACATATTAACAGTTAAACATGCATATGTTGTGTGTTATGCTATCCATACTGTGTAGCAGCTCTCTGATGCTTTTTCTAGTAGAAATTAAAAACACAAGACTCATCTGATGTATAAATGAATATTAGATTTTATTGAACATCCTTATCACCATGAAATATTGTGCACTTAACCAATTCACTATTAATTCTTGATAGAACAAATTCACTTCCAACTGCTTCTAGTCTGGGCAGAAGTCGCATTGCATTTTGGAAAATTCAATAGAACTTACAGGGGCTATTACATTATGGGATGTCACTGGTATTAGACCCTGCATAGTTATTTCCCCTGCACTGTTCAAAAAGAGTGAATTTCCGGGTCTCTCTAAAAAGATATAATGGGAACATGTCTAATTTAAGCGACAGATACACATACTAGAAATTAGATTATTATAATATAGATTCCTCTACTTGCTTAAATTCAAGTGATTTAATCACTTGCTTTGCTTTCATTTGACCACCTTTTTAACATTGATGTTTCATTGACATGTATTTAATTATATTTTTAATGTTGAATCATGCTGTTAAATATTCACTTAAAGTATTTTGTACTAGCGAAGATGACTAGTATTGACTTGTGTAAAGTTGTGCAGTCTCTGAAAAATTGTTAGAGCCAAACTTGTCTTTATCTTCATGTCTATCTACTCATGTGACTTAATATATTTTAAGATAGGTTAAAGGATTTCAACAATAGATTTTTTTTGTTTAATTTCAGGTTTATATGATACTCCATTGTTGGCTGGTCTTCCTGAGAAAGTCCGTAAATATCTTGCTGCCACTGTACCATTCCCTAGCCGTTTGGGCTACCCAGAGGAATATGCTCATCTTGTACAAGCCATCATTGAAAATCCAATGCTCAATGGAGAAGTTATACGTATAGATGGTGCCTTGAGAATGATGCCTTGATTTGTATTGCTCTATGACTGTGCTTTCATTTTCTTAACCCTGATAGAACAATTTTTAATTAAAGGCTTCTTTGCGCAGGGGGTGGGTATTTTTAATAGGAACAACCAATTGGAGAAGTCTCATAGTTTGACTATGCTAACCATTTATCAAACTGTATATAGCAGTAAAATTGAGTCTCTTTTGAAATAAAGAATTGTATAATTTTTCTAAAAATAATATTTAGTTTGTTTACTTTTCTGCTTTGTGCTGTCTTTGCATGTTAATTGCTAGACAATATTTTCTTTGTATGTCTTTTTTTATTTTATGCATTGTCATATTCTAGACACCATGACTGAAAGTTCTAACTATGATCCTAACTAATGTGTAACTTTCTTTTTCTTGTTAAATCTCTTATCTGCCAATAAAAAAAAAATGCCAGCATTGCAAATAATCTCATCAAAGCATTTGGAAACTTGCCCACTAATATATATTTTATAAACTTCCAAGGTGACTTGAGCTGGGTACTTGAATGATATCAATAAGTAGTAAGAAAGAACTGAATTCCACGAGTTGAGGTCAGTCTTAAATACCAGCAGAAAGAACTTAGTATCATAAGATCACACACATACACAGGATATCATGAAAATCTATGAGTAGGCTTCGTGTAGAAAATCTGCCCTATCAACAGAGGTTTAGAATACACTGACTGTATTTCTGCAGAGGGGTAAGACCCTTCCAAAAGGGGTGTCCTGATGGTGAGGGTCCAGTTCTGAAGTACCCCTTCAATGCCATTACTCCTTGGTCCATGCTAACCTGCTATGGTTGAACTTGTTAGGACCCCAGAAATGTGTTTAATAATTATTTGTATTGTGTGTGGGGGAGGGATGTAAATATGGACATACAATAAACACAATTGCCAAATCTCTCAGCATAAATAATCCTAGATGGGTTGGCATTCTATTGGCAGATAAAGTACATACAATTTTTTTGATATCTTTATTTTTTTTTTTTTTTTTTTCTTCAACTTTTATACTATGAATTGCGGTAGCTGGCATGACAGACTTCTATTATGTAGACTTCTATTAGGCTAAGAGGTTAACAATCTTCAAATTATTGCTTAGTAAGCCGGAGTATCTGCTTCTTGTGACTTTATATATGAAGTCAATGACACTTGGTTTGAGAATCTCCATAGGTGAGAAACTGTCAGTAACCAAGCATTGTTTATGCTACCCCAACTTTGAGCTCAATATCGTGGATACAGAATATCCATTTTACTTATAATATAGCATACTATATTTTATTTAAATTATATACAACAATTGTATGGTTTCAAGCAACTATTAACCTTTCTGCAGGCACTTTAACAATTTTAATTAAATTTTTTTTTTTTTTTTTTTTTTTTTTTTTTTTTAATGTAAAGAAAATAAAACTAATATGCATACAGGAATATTTGAAACCATGTAGTTATCTAATATTAATAATTTTCAAATAACGGATTTTCTTGACACATAAGATATTACTTTAACAGGTAATATTATTATGGGCCAGTAGGCCTGGGAGTAATGGCAATGAAGAGGTGACTCAACACTCTTTTGAAAGGGCTTATAATGTGGTAAATGTATCCTCTGCAGAGGAGTAAAACTCCTCCACGGATAAAATTTAATTAAATTTCAACCGACTAAGTACAAAAGACAAGATAATTCTGATATTGATATTATCCACATTGTAATGGTAGTGGTATCCTTAGTTTTGAGAGCACCTTGATCTAGATGCAGACCTGAGCAATGTTGTATAGAAGACTGACAGTTACCTATACCACTAATGTTGTCCAAGAGAAGCACAAGGGGTTGAGTACAGCTTGGAACCAGTATTTCTTAAGGGATTGATAGAATGAAACTAAGGACTATCAAACTGCCTTTTAAGAGTTTTAGGTTTTGAATTTGGTCATTTTTCTACACAGGGTGTTAGGTCATAACCAGTTTAATATACATGAAGTTGATGAAAATTATTTCTACCAGTTTATAAATCCAAAATATATACAAACTATATATACAAAAAAAAAATTGACATTGAATAGCCCACAACAGTTGACATGTCAGTAAACAAAATAACCAACCAACTAGTCCTTCCCTACATGTTATCCACCAAGATTGGAGAAGCTAATCTGCTCTAATTTATGCATAGTTGTGAGGATAGATTCATGTCTTTGCGGCCCCCTCCGATCAATCGGCTGGTCACGTCAAGCCCTAGCACCTATATGATTTTCCCAACCCTATTGCCCTTATGGCAAGCCCCACCCCTTTTTATCATATGGGTGCTAGAAGGCGGTGGCTGCGGGTCTACATGTCCTGGGACGCTAAACTCTATCTGATGGTGAGGTTCCAGTTTTGGAGGTTTGGGGAATGTGGAGCACCCCTTCATCACCATTGCTCCCTGGTCCACTCTGACCCAGAGTGGTAGTACCTGTTAGGGTCCCATCTATGGGTTAAATAGAAAAATGTATTTATAAAAAAAATTGTATTATCCATTAAGAATTTATTTATTTCAAAACTTTATCGGCATTACATGACCCACTGAGGTTGATATGCCGTAAAACAAAACAAAACAAACCAAAAACTACTACACAAAAACAAACAAACAAATTCATGTCTTTGCTTAGCATTAATGTGAAGTGAACTTGAATCTGACACCAGTTACCATTGGAATCAATTTCTTATATACTATTCTGAAGCCTCATTAAAATGCACCATGATTGTCAGAGGTCTCTGTTAAAGTCTTCTGTGAGGGTTTATTGACATACAAAATACAACTGCATTCCATTTATAATCTGTGTTCCAAAAGGGATAATTTTGTTTGTTTTTTTGTTTTTTTTAAATCTCAAAAGATAACACTTTGTACTGTTTAGGAAGTGTACACATTTTTTGCACCTCCTGTATCCATATACTAAGAGGAGTCTACATGTCATAGTGGCTAATGAGCTGGATTCTGACATCATGGTAAGTGAGTTGCACTTTCAGACTAATACTCCCCGACCATGAACCCCCTCGTCCCCCCAGTTAAATAGTACCACTACTGTTTTTTTACAAGGATGGCTTTGGCATTAAATAACCCACAAAGGTTAATTAAACAAAGAAACCAAACAAATGCTAAATTAGCAATATCACAATGCTTGTTATAGCTACATCAAAACATATGTCCTTATTAGTTATAGGGACATAAAAACAATGGAAGATTTTTTTTTCCTTAGAAAATTTAAATTTTACTGTTATTGGCTCTTTTCCTTTTGTTTTCAATAAGTTTTGTTACTATCCATGATAAGTTTAAAAACAGTTACCCCACAGCAGTAGCAAGCCCCAACCCTTTTTATCTTACAGGTGCTAGAAGGCAGTGGCTGGGGTCTTCATGTCCTGGGAATGACATTAAACTATCTAATGGTAAGGTTACAGTTTTGGAAGTTTGGGGAATGTGCAGCATTCCTTCATCACCATTGCTCCCAGGTCCACTCTGACTCGAAGTGGTAGTACCTGTTAAGGTCCCATCTATGGGTTAAATAGAAAAACATAAGTTTATAAAAAAAAAATTGAGTATCCATTAAGAATTAATTTATTTCAAAACTTTGTCTGCATTAAATGACCTATTGAGGTTGATATGCCGTAAAACAAACCAAACCAAACCCACAGCATTGGATCCGATGTTGATAATTTCTCAGTTTAGTCTGGCATATATATGGAGAACCCAGTGAAGACTAAATTGTCCATTATAGTCTGAACTATACAGCAGATACCATAGTGCTTGAAAGATGTCACTTACCTAATATTGAGAGTCTGATTTTTGGATTTTGTCTTCGCTTGTCTGGTCACTTTGTTCACATGGATTATCACAGAATCCCCAAAATCGATCTTATGGGAAAATCTCATTTTTACCTAAATTCATTTACAGAATTATTTTGATTATCACTTACTAGTTTAAAATAGGCCTTTGAACTTGAACTATATAAAACATTGTTCAACTTTCCAATAAATTTGCTAACACAGTTTAGTAAAAGAAATAGCAAAGAAAAACTGAATAAAAAGTTAAACATTGAATACAAAGTGATGTTGTATTAAAATATCAAGAATGCAATAAGATTGTTCTCTTTCTAAACAAATGATTTTTCAAAAAAGTTAAAAAATCTCAAACTCTATGTAAAATTCAGTTAATTCAAAATTGATTACACTGGGGAACACACTTTTCATTGAGTTGGAGCTGACATTTGTTTTTGACTATTTTTTTTGACCCCAGTTTTTCTATATCACATCAACTTTTTGAGCTACAGGGTTCCTTTGATTTTTCTCAAAACTCGTAAAAATACAGCATCTAACAAATTTGTGCTTATTTTATGGAATGTCTTAAAAATTTACATATGGAAAATAAAACATTGTACTAGTCAATACATTTTTGTTGAGTTAGATCTGACACTTGTTTTGACTAACTTTTGGACACTGAATCCAAAAATTAGCCCAGTTTTTTTCTATTACATCAACTTTTTTAGCAATAGGATACCCTCACTTGGTCTCAAAAACCATTAAAATACTGCATGTAACAAATTTGTGCTTATTTTATAGAATGTTTTAAAAATTGACAATGGAAAATAAGTTTAAAAAATGCTTTTATGTTGTACAAATTTAACTTGTTCATACAAAGGATATTGTTACTGTTAGTCAAATTGTGTGCAAGTAATTGAAGTAAAGGTAGATATTCTAGCCAAATCAAGACATTAGGTTTATAAGTTCCCAAAATTCACACTCATTGTCCAATTGGATAATGGCCTAGTGGATAAGGTAGTTAGGTTAAGACAGTTCAAGTGACAGTTATCTCTGGATCCTGAGTTCAATCCTGAGTGGAGCAGTTAGAAAATAATTAACACAACTCCTACCCCAGCTATGGTTAGCGGAATGAGAAAAGGATACCCCCGTGGAATAAATAAAGGGTTAGGTTCAAAGTTCCGTGATCTCCCGATTACGACACGAAAGTTCCTGAGTTCGAAAAAGAAGGTTTCCGAGTACAAATAACAATGAATATGGGGACAATAGTCCGAATCACCCAGATAATACTAACTCAATGACTATTTATGCTTTCATATTTTTCATGGAGGCAAATTGAATGCCTAATTGGGACTGCACCATATAAATTAACATTGTTGAGGAGGACACGCTTTAAGCTCTGCTTTGAGTTATCGATGAACAGTCACTATTCGGCTGAGTTGTAGACTGGAATTCCCAGTTCTCAATCAAAAATAGGATATCTTCATCCTTTTTCAAGCAAGGCTTTCAGCTGGTGCTGATCGAATTCCCTAGGAGCTGAATCATCTTCAGTTTCAAAATTTTAATTATTGCTGTTACTCAGTTCTTCATTATAATTCAGATCTTCAAGAGAGGGAAATCAAACAAAAACTAGCACTGGATTTCAGCTGAATGAAGCACTGGATGTATAGCTGATAGTAGACTAGGATACTCAATTTTATATTTGGTTTTCTTGTTATATGGTGAGGTTTTCATTAAACTAAAGCAACAGTCTGTACAGTGATATTTTAGCTCTTGCCAAATCATAGGTATACCAAATGCCAGCTTATCACATGTTACCTTGATTCAAATCTATAAACTCTTAACACTGGTTGCACATCTTGTGAGGGGCACAAGACTTGTATTAATCACTGTAATATCACAAAAATGTGTATGGTTTACAAAAGAAAAAAATATACGAGAAGGTTTGGATTAATTTTGTTTATTTAAAATAAACAAAAGCTGGAATTGTTGAGATGATAATTCCTTTTCACTGCTTGGTGAAATGAGGGCAGGTGTGGAGTTGAAAGTCAGTTCTGGCTCTGCATGACGCGAGATGTGGTGTGTGTATAGTATGGTGTAACACGGGTGTGGTGTGGGTATAGTATGACGGTTCCTTTATCTCGGCCTGGTGCGTTAGCTCTGGCTGTCTACGATTAACTGATTTTTTTTTTTACTTTAAGCCGTTTGTATATATAACAGTTGAGAGGCTCAAGAAGGCTTTGAAGGTTTTGGGGGGAATATTTTTTATTGGTTGAAAAACATTAAATAGAAAATATTTTTAATTGTTTATAAATTTTGTTTTTCGACCGGAAGTTTTGCTGGAGCCTATGCATAGAACATTTGTTTTTTGTTCATTTCATTTTCGCTGTCACGAGGTTAACATTCGTTGATGTCAGTAACTTATGTTCTTTCCGAAGTGTTTTGTTTTGTTTTCCTTTTTTAAATTTTTTTTGTTAGTGAGTGGATGTATTGTGTTAGTAAAGATTGTGAATCATAAGAGATATCTATTTCTGTTATAACATCGCCACGTTTTCATTTAAAATATGCTAAATAAATTAGCTTCACAAATGCACTGATGTTTGCTCTTTGACCTTGTCACCAGATCTAAAAAATTCTTCCTTTTCAATTGAATAATCAATGCAATCAGTTGACCAGACAAACAATACAATTGTGCTTATTTGGAGAGTAAGCTGTTATTGGAAATTCTATAACCAATTATCTCCCCCTGCCGCTAGGGGGCGGGTCGCCAACATCATATGTTGGCGCCAAAAATCAAAAACTTCACTTATCGAAAAGCAGTTACAGGACGAGAGACGTAAAAACAATTGCTCTCATCACTTAGCCCAAACAGGGCCTACTTATCACGGAGCACCCACTGAGGGTAGTCGTGTAAACAGTGGTCCCTACACTTCATTCATCACTTAGCCCAAAAACAGGGCTTACTTATAGAAAAGCAGTACTGGAGGAGAGAAGTAAAAACACCAAGCTCTCATTACCAAGCCCAAACCAGGGCCCACTTATCACAGAACTCTACAACCAGCTCCCTTCTAAGGCATTGTATCTGCATACGTTAAAAGGCAGGTACAATAGCACACTTACTGAAGGACGAGAAACTACCGAGACGAAGCATCTTATCAACATTTACTACCGACAAAAAGAATACCCTGTTATCACCATTACTCCAAGAAAATTACTAACTCAGATAAGTCTCGTAGCAAATACCATTAAAATTTGCAACAATTTTATGTAATTTTTGTCAATACAATTCTCTGCATTTACTTTCGTGTTTGTTCCTTCTTTGTCCGACAATTTGCCTACAACTACGGAGAAATAAGAACTCCTTCGAAAACCGTAAATACTCCTACTGTAGAGAAAAAAGTTGATGTGATAGAAAAAAAACTGACTCTTGTTTTGAAATCAATATGCCAATTTTTGTCTAAATCAAATGAAAAATCAAACTAAACAGAAATTATGTCCAAAATTGTTCCCCTGTGTTATCATATGAATAATTTAGGTATGTCCAAATTAACTAAAGGGATGTAATAAAAAAAGAATTCAGATTTTTAAAGTTTAAAACAATTACCAAAAATCAGGGAATTGTCCAATTTTAATGAAATTTTCAGCACTATTCATTAAGGAATTAATTTTATAATGAATAGCTTATTTTGTATTATTTGTGTTATTCAAACTATTGTCCTCATCTTTATTGTTATCAGCACGGCATTTCAGCCAATGTGCCCTCCTGCCTTCTTCAGGTATTTCTTGTCGGATTCAGAAACCTTTTTGAATCTTCTTCTTGTAATCAGGAGCCTTCACGGAACTTCGAACTTAACCCTTTATTCTGTCCACGGGGGTAGACTGTTCTCATTCCATTAACTATAACTGGGCACAAGTGATTTTTTTTAATTCTATGAAAAATCAATTAATGGTTCGATTTTCACAAAAATTTCCAGAATTGCCTTTCTTTTGATGAAAATATATCTGAAATAGTTTTTTCCTAAAATATATTAGGGGGAATATTTTTTTTTTATGAGGTTTTATTTTATTTTGTAAGATATGAAAAAAATGAACTGGGAAAAAAAAACGATTTTTCCTTTTTTTCTATAAAGATAAGAGTCTAAATATCTATATCAATAGAATTGCATAACATTCAAGGGTGTAGTTTTTGTGGGGAAAAAAATCATGAATTCTGAAATAAAAAGTGCTGACAAATGTCATATAATTATTTGAAAAAATTTTTTTTTTTCTTTTTTAATTGACATGTACTATATTCTATTAAATTGTCAAGAACAAAATCTTTTCAAAGAAATTAATTTTTAAGAGATTTTGAATCTTTTGTGTGCTTAAATGATTTTGTCTTTTTAATGTTTAAAAATCTTTTTTTGTGTGTACAAATCGAATATTTCACTAATATTTAAATATGATATAACACTGAATTTTAGAATTCAGGTGAACTAAAAATTTGTCCGATCCACGATATATTAATATTTTTAAAAGAATTTGTAATTTTTATTGTTGAATAGTAATGTTTGATTCTTATTTGATACGGAAGAGCAAAACTGACAATATTTGTAATACTTATTGTCTTTTCTTTGCTTCAGTTACACTATAAGTTCAACTAAAAAATATTCCGGAGTTATTCTGAAACTACCACAAAAAAGTCTTTCAAAAATCGTTGAAAACCAATAATCGGTTATTGAATATGCACAAGAAAATAATTATGTCGAATACAGCCACCCATACATTTAAATGTATAATTGTCAAAGAGAGATAATATGTAAATTTGCAGTCCCGGTTTCTACAGAAAAATTCCCCTGTTGCATGTAAAACAGACAGTTTTATTTATTATTTATATTTCATTTCTTCGTCGTCACTTTACACTGTAAAGTGACGACGAAGAAAGTATTTGGAAATTAAAATTGAATCTGTAAACTAGTTTATTTAAATAGACATTTACGATGTAACCTGTGAGTTTTTAATATAAGTCTTTTATATGTTGAGGCAAAAATATGCATGTTTGAATTACTTTAAAGTCATTAAAATTAACTGTTGCATCTACTTTCCATTTCAAATGTGTAAAGTTTGTGTGAGTTTCCAATTACGATATGTCGTCTTATGAATACTTTTTTTTTCTTTTCTTTTTTCTGTAATCAATCAGGATTGATAAACTGTAGAGATTTAAGTTGTAGAAAATACTTTATAGGATTAACATAAGTATTTTGAGTGAAAATAAACTTTTTGTCAATGTAATGAAACCGCTTTACGACAATCGTTTTCATTTACGACAGAACTTGTTTTTGCGCAAATTTTGAATTATCGAGGTTGACTTACTTTAAGCAAGTTTGTTTTTGTGTAGTTGAATCATTTTTTTTAGTCACACTTTTAAACTTTAGATTTGACTTGATTATTATTCTTTATTTTAAATTATAATTGGGTTAAATCAGATTATACATTTTAAGTCGGTTCAATTGTTCAGTTTTTTGTACCACTATTATAGCGAGTTATAAGTTTTAAAAAGTTTGAATTTAATTTTACATTTCAACTTAACAAAATAAATCTTGTTTTTAGACATTTAAAAAGAAAATATTGTAAGATGCTGACGATATTGTTATTAACATTAGATTAAGGTGAACATATTTTAGTGGATTGTATAATTCTTTTTTATTTTAAAAATAAATACAATTTTATATTACAATGGAACAAGTTTCCGATTTAGAATTGGCCCTTCCATGTGAGACTCCATCGTTTTATCATATTGAAGTGGCTTTAAAACCAGAAAGGTGAGTAATAAAATTTGCATTATTGATTAAAAAAAAGAAGTTCGAACAGTTTGCTGTATACTTTGATATGCTTTATTTATTTTACACTTATCTTTCCCCAAAAAATGTATTTAAAAATATAGTTTAAAAGATCCGATTGATTTTCTTAAAGGGTTCTAAAAAGATTTTTTTTAAAGGAAACTAACAACTATGAAAACTAGTAATACATATCCATTATTTCGCTGTTTTTATTACGTTTTTGCGATAAGAAGTGACAGTTAATAAGTACATTTCTTTGGCTGACTTCTGATTTAGGTCGGAAAATTAAAACGGAAAGTTTTTTGGTGGTCCCCAATGACAGTCTATGAATTAACATTTTGCGAATTGGGTTACGGTTTTAGGGGATTATGGTTGTTTTTAATTACGTATTGCTTAAAAAACAACAAAAAAAAACCCAAATTAACCCAAATTACTATACATTTAATGTTGAAAAATATTTTTTAAACTAAGTTTAATTGAAATTATACATTGCAATACTGTCTCAATAATAGATTCAATAATTAATTTCAATGGTTAATTAAATGTATAGTAATTTGGGTTTTTTGTTGTTTATTTTTTTTAAATCACCCAAAAAACTTTCCGTTTTAATTTTCCGACATAAATGTCAGCCCATTATTGCTATAATTGAGTAGATTTTCATCTATGGATTTAAAAGGGGGGGGGGTAAAAATTTGATTTTGTTAAGTGTACCATGAAATGAGATGAAATAACTGATTTTAATTTACATAGATATAAATAGAATCTGGTAATTGTGACGTAATTTACAAAATAGATTTAACCCCCCTGGGTGAAAAATTTACCCCAAAATTAGGGAATTATCCGATTTTAGTGAAATTTTCAGTGTTGATTTATCAATGAATGAATTTTATAATGCATTAGTTATTTCATTTAAAAACTTTCTGATTTTTTTTCAGGTCACTTAACTTTGACCCACACGCCTATTTTTGGGGCGCAAAATATCAGTGGGGTTATATACTTTCGAAACTAATTACAGTATAAATAAAAAGACAAAAGACCGAAAGTGTGAATAGAAGAAAAAAAATTAAGGTAGCGACTCTGGTAGAAAATAAGTACCGAAAATCTGAAAATTAGATGTAAAAAAAAACAAAAAAACTTGTAGAGATTATATATTTGAGTGCAGAATCAGAAAGAACATACAATTTTACATAAGAATGCCAAATTTGATCAAAATTGCTCCAAAAATAAAGAAATGGTGAAGAAATCATTAAATTTCTTGTTTTGAATTGGTCTGTTATTTGACATTTTTTAAAGTAAAATCATGGATTTCAGGCTTTAAATTCTCATAACTTTTGAACCACTGGGATATTTGCATAATTCAAACAGTTCTGAACTCCATTTACAGAGCTCTGTATAACCGATGTGATTAAATAACTATAACCGCAAATAAAAATATCTATACTTAACTTTGATTCTTTTAAGTGAACAAATGATCTGACAACCATGTTGTTGGTGAATTCAAAAGGTTATTCAACAAAACAATAAAATATGATATGACTTTACCACAATCTTTTTTAGCTTTTAAATTACTGGACAGAGCCAGTCTTGAACACTGACAATTAGTACTCAGGGGAGCGGTTTAGCTCAGTAGGTAGAGCATTTGTTAGGTTTAGGGTTCAATACTGGTCCCTGCTAACTCAGAGTATGAGTAGCACAGCTTGGGTAATCTGATTTCTGTGTTAAAGCATCTGGGAGTTAACCGTAGGTGTGGCGCTCCACCTTAGCAAAACAATCCCCCTGGTCTAATGCTAGTAAAAAGAGGATAGACTCCCTCACTGTTAGGCTGATACTGACAATACGCCACACCGCGGAGTTTATTTTAGAAAACAATTCATGCCATGAAAAGTTTCTGCTCAGTTCAGGATCAAGGGTTGAACTGGTTTATTTTGTTGGTTGGTTGGTTTATTAATTTTAACGGCATATCAACCTGTCCAGGGTTATATCATGCCTAGCGGTTGGGGTTTATTTTGTGGACAAGAGTTCTGTAAATTTCTAACAACCAAAAATTCACTTGGCAAATTCAATTATTATGGATCACAAGATTCCAGTAGATAAATTAAAGCTAGATTAGTTTGGTTTGGTTTGTTTTACGGCATATCGACCTCAGTGGGTCATTTAATGCCGATAAAGTTTTGAAATAAATCAATTCTTAATGGATAATACAATTTTTTATAAATACATTTTTCTATTTAACCCATAGATGGGACCCTAACAGGTACTACCACTCCGGGTCAGAGTGGACCAGGGAGCAATGGTGATGAAGGGGTGCTCCACATTCCCCAAACCTCCAAAACTGGAACCTCACCATCAGATAGAGTTTAACGTCATTCCCAGGACATGTAGACCCGCAGCCACCGCCTTCTAGCACCCATATGATAAAAAGGGGTGGGGCTTACCATAAGGGCAATAGGGTTGGGAAAATCATATAGGTGCTAGGGCTTGACGTGACCCCGTCTAGCCCAAGATAGGGCCAAAGTGGAGTGTTGCATGTCATGAACTGCTCATCCACCTAGGCTCTATCCTTAAGCATCACGGGTCGCCACCCACGGCCAACAGGTGCAGTCGGTGCATTCTAACGCCCCAGCCGACAGGGCGGAGCTAGATTAGTGGTGTGTGGATTTGAAGGAGATAAAAAAAGGACAGCGTGACTGTTATTAAAGGTAAAGAAACTTTTTAAGGTCTTTTGGCAAGAGACAGGTAATATTTTGCAATTGTACTGTTTACATTTTTACATAAATTCTTTTTTTCTTCTTCTTCTTTCAAGTACTGCACGGAAATCTTTCATCAAAGAACATGTCTTTGCTTATCTGTATCGACAAAAGGTAGCCTATGGGAACTTTGAAGTTACAGAATTTGAAGATGAAGAACTCCAAAAACATGTGAAAAGTATTGCTCTCTGTGATACAGACTTGAAACTGCGAGAACAAAAGGTAACCTTTTTTTTTTCCTTGTTGAATAACAGTAACTTTTAGTAATAATTTGCACATGGATGCCATTTATCTTCCTTTAATCTATTATTATTATTTCTTATTTATATGACAGTCACATGTCCAGTAAAAACCTGGTATCTGATTGTCATATAAATAAGTGTGGAAATTTGCTCATTTTCTTCAAGCAGTTATCTTTTTTCTTTTAATGGAACCACATTAGACAAAATGCAAACTGGCAATCCTACAAAAAACTGTCTTGCCGCACTAATCCAGAAACAAATAAACCAAGAAGAACCTATAATACATTTTATAAACTCCCTAATTTCTATAGCAAACAAAATTATACCCAAAACCACAACATCCCTAAAACATAACAAACCCTGGTTCACAGGGGATTGTAAAACCATGAGAACATCAATCAATCCTCAGAAAATTCAAAACCAACCTCTCATCAGAAAACCTAGATAAATATAAACAACAAAGAGCTAAAAACTCAATGTACAATCAAAGAAGCCAAAAGATCCTCTTGGATGAGCTTCACCTCAAGAATAAATTTAAATACTAACCCCAAAACAATTTGGATCTTTGCAAAGAAAATATCAAATAAAACTATCCACACCCTGATGAATCACCTCTCTCAAGGAAACACAAAAGCCATGAGTAATCTGATGGCAGAAAATTTTGATCAAGCCTCACCCACTAAAAAAAAACTAAAACTCAATCAGAGACAAAGAAGAAAAGAACATAATGAAACTCACCTCTGACAATATTGAATGTTATAACCAACTCTTTGCCCTAACTGAACTCAATATCCAAATCCAATAACGCAGCCACCAGGCCAGATGAAATTCACTACACTCTTAAAGAATTACCAATAATATCCTTGAAATATCTCCTAAACATATACAATAGTATCTGGATCTCTGGCAACATCTCTACTTTATGGAAGCCAGCCACAATCATTTCTATCCTCAAAAAACAAAAAGATCCCACAAGCCCTACCAGTTATAGACTAGTTGTACATGCAAAATGCTTGAAAGAATGATCAACTTAAGACTGATATACCGCCCTGTCGGCTGGGGCATTAGAATGCACCGACTGCACCTCGGCAGAGGGGTAAGACTCCCCCAATGGGGCCACTTGTTGGCCGTGGGTGGCGACCCGTGATGCTTAAGGATAGAGCCCAGGTGGATGAGCAGTTCATGACATGCAATACTCCACCTTGGCCCTATCTTGGGCTAGACGGGCGGTCGGAGAGGCCCCCTCCGATCAATCAGCTGATCACGTCAAGCCCTAGCACCTAAATGATTTTCCCAACCCTATTGTCCTTATGGCAAGCCCCAATCCCTTTTTATCATATAGGTGCTAGAAGGCGGTGGCTGCGGGTCTACATGTCCTGGGAATGACGTTAAACTATCTGATGGTGAGGTTCCAGTTTTGGAGGTTTGGGGAATGTGGAGCACCCCTTCATCACCATTGCTCCCTGGTCCACTCTGACCTGGAGTGATAGTACCTGTTAAGGTCCCATCTATGGGTTAAATAGAAAAATGTATTTATAAAAAAAATTGTATTATCCATTAAGAATTTATTTATTTCAAAACTTTATCGGCATTAAATGACCCACTGAGGTTGATATGCCGTAAAACAAAACAAACAAACAAACAAGACTGATATAGTTTCTTGAATCAAACAAACTTCTCTCAAACCTACTAACAGATTTCAGAGTCAAAAGAAATACTACAGACCAACTAGTCCACATAGAAACCCTAATCCAAGAAGAATTCATTAAAAAGGAACATCTGGTAGCAGTCTTTTTCAACCTTGGAAAAGCTGATAACACGATGTGACCATACGGCATACTTAAAGATCTTAGATTACAAAGCTGACTCCCCATCTTCATCAAACACTTCTTAGAAAATAGAACTTTCCAAACCCAGATTAACAATACATTCTCTGATCCAAGAGCAAAAGAGCTGGGTGTCCCCTGGGGTAGCATCCTATTCATAATCTTATTTATAATAAGAATAAACAATATCACAACCTGTCTTCCCCTATAAATTAAAGGGTCACTATATGTAGAGAACGTCTTCATTTGTTACAGTTCCAAAAAATATGACTACCATAGAAAGGAAAATACAACAATGCATCAACAAGATACCAAAATAGACCATGGAAAATGGATTCACAATCTTAAATAGCAAATAACAAAATGCACATCTACCCTACCTTAACATTAAATAGTACTGAAATACCCATAACACATGAATATAAATTCCTTGGCATTATTCTTGACTCAAAATTGTCTTTTATCTCACATATTAAACAGTTAAGAATAAAATTCAATCAAGCTATCCATCTATTGAGAGTCATAGTCCACACAGACTGGGCTGCTGACAAAAACAACCTTATCAAGCTATACAGATCTTTAATAAAATCAAAACTTGATTATGGCTGCTTCATATATGGAGCAGCCGGTAGGAAGCGCGTGGTGTATTGGCTAAAGTCATGGGAAATGGACTTGTTGCTCCAAGTTCAAATCCTGGACGTGGTAATTGCATTTCATTTAGCGCTAATATCCTTGGGAAAGGTATAAATCCTACTCTCCCTCCAGCTATGGGTAAATAGTAGAGCAAACTGGGCTGTTTAATCTTGGTGAGGCAACCGGTCTAGGAGAAGGAAAACTCTGAATTCAAACATGCTGAACTCTGCTTAAGAAATTGACCTTGCTCTTGCTCTTGCTCTTGCGGAGAGGTTAGTAAATATATATATATATATATATATATATATATATATATATACGGAGCAGCCGGAAAGTCCTACCTCCAAGAACTCAAAACCATTCACCATCAAGGACTCTGCCTCACCTTAAGAACCTTTACAACTTCTTCAACAGAAAGACTAAATATAGAAGCTAGTGAACCCCCCCCCTCTCCTTGAGAAGACATAAATTAGTACTACAATATTACATCAAACTCATCACATGCTCCCAAAATCCTGCTTATGACTACACTATTAAAACAAGATACAAAAACCTGTTTAAAAATAATATAAAAGCCATCGAACCTTTTAAGAATTCAAGACCTCCTCAATTAACCCCAAAATAATACACAATTCCATACTCTCCAAAACACCACCATGGCCCATAATGCAACCACCTATAAACCTTGAACTAATTAAATTATCCAAAACAAAAACACACCCTATCACTTATCAAGAAAATTTCCTTAAACTACAAAATACCCAGATCATTATCACATCTATGGATGGATCCAAACAGGGAACAAAAGTTGGTTGTGCTGATATTTCCTGAAACTAAGAATTATTAAAATGCCCCCCAAATGAAGCTTCAATGTACAGCACAGAAACCACAGTTATTGACCTAGCATTGAATATTATAACCAACAACAAAGCCTCTGAATTTAATATATCACAGACTATCAATCCTCCTAACTCTACAGAACAAAGACACATCAACTTCTCTTATTATCAAACTCCTAAATAAAATCAACATTCTCTCCAAAAATAATAGCATTATACTTACCTGGATAACAAGTCACATTAGTATACAAGGAAATGAAAGGGCAGACAAAACTGACCCCCCAACTCTGACAGACATGACTAACACAAAAATTTCATATATGGATTTAAAACCAACCCTTAACAAATACATGCACAACAAATGGCAAAAATCATGGGATGATTGAATTCACAATAAACTCCATGATATATAAGATGCTATTAATGATGAGTGGTTGGCAGATCATAGAAAAAAGTGATACTCTCCAGATTGTGTATTAGGCCCACCCATATCACTTATTCTTTACCTTTTAAAAAGGGATGATGCCCAACTATTCAAAACATCGCTCACTATTAAACACATCCTCCTAAACTGCAACAGTCTTTGACAAACCCACACCAAATATTGACAAACAACTTAAGAAACGTCTTCAAAAATATTAAACCAGAAGACATCTTGAATTTTTTAATAAAAAAAAAAAGCAACTTTTTCAACAAGATCTAACCAAATCAATCCTATCACTAAAATTGACCAAACATAACCAAATATTACCATAAAACCCATACGAAAAACAAATTCTATTTAACTCTTCCTGGCATTAAATGACCCACAGAGGTTGATATACTGTTAAACAAAACTCAAACTCTTTATTAACAGGAAACTAATGAGGTATGCTTAGTGTAATGGTTATTGTCAAAGGAAATGGAATCAGTGACCCGAGTTCTAATCCTGGCAGAGGCTCTGAATTCAAACCAGCTTTACTTTGCTTAAAAATTGACCTTGTATCATATCCTGCCCATAGATGAGGGGTTTGGTAAATACACACTATAATAAATTTATTTGATTAAATTGATTGATTGAGTATTTTTTCCTTTTTCCTTCTATTTTCTTTTATATACTTGAATTTCAGAGTATCGATTTACAAGATAGCAACTTGAAAGTGTATGTATTTCATTTGCTTGATGAGGGTGCATCAGATGAAGATTTGGGAGACTGTGATAATTGCAGCGTGGCACAGATGTGGTCTTTACCAAATTCTTATTTTGATGGAATATGGCAACATTTGGTTTTTGATGAAGAAATTAAAGGACGGGTGAGATTTCTTTCTTTTTAGTTTGCTTTTTATTTTATTCTTTCTCATTTTTTTTACTGCAGAATTGATTGATTGATTTTAATGGCATGTCAACCCATCTAGAGTTATTTTAATGCCTAGAAGTTAGAAAATCATATTCATTATATTTTCATATTTACATTTTTTGTGTTATCATCATCAAGGTGTGCTGAGAGTATTCTTAATACAAATAATTTATACACAGTTATCAAATATTCCTATTCTGACACAATGTGTAATATGAATATTAATTGTAACAGCTCTTAATTTTTTGGCTCTTCATTGATGTCAGGAATTTAGAATTAGGATAACTACGCTTGACAGAAGATCTATCATGAATTGGACACTTTCTTGGAAGAAATCCTTGAAGCGCAGTACCCTACAAAATAGCAGCTGTATGACCACTTAGCATCCATCTCACAAACCATTCAAATAAGACGTGCAAAACATGCTGAGTACTGCTGGGAAAATAAAGATGAACTCATAAGCAATTTTCTCCTTTGGTCTCCTATACATGGACATACCAGTGTTGGTTGACTATCAAAAACCTTCATCTGCACTGTGTGTATATTGGATGCCATCTTGATGTTAAGGGAATCAAAGGAATCTATGCTGTCAGTGTGCCTTGATGATAATGATGGCTGAAAGGAGACAACAAAATTTCCAGTTTAGTCAGTAGAGTTGGGCAGTTGTTAATTTGGTTTTGGTAATTTTTTTTTTTTTTCTTGATACCTCGGTTTCTGGTTTGGTTTCAGTTTTTAATTTAGTTTTTTTTTTCTGAGGAAACCATTCATTCTCTTGTATGATTAGATATGGAAGGGAGTCAATTTTTTGCGATCATGGAATTGCAGATGGAACTGCAGAATTGTTAATCTTAAATAGTATTTTTTTTTTTTAATGTAATTTTCAATAGTGAATAACAAAATTAATCATTTAAACATTTAAAAAAAAATTTTTGTTTTAATTTTTTCAAAACATGTTAAGAAAATTGAGGGCCATTGATGTTTATTCAACATTGAATTATGCCATTATTTCAATACTTGTACTAGATTAAACATTGGCACTGGTATCAACTTTCTTTTGAATTTAGTCATATTCTTTCCTGTGGTGTCTTTTCAAATGACTTTGCAGATTACTTGTGTTTCCAGGACAAACTACTACACTGTGTTTGCATATATGACATATTTGCAAGACATTCTCTCCTGTTGTGTAAACACCCCATATGCTTTTCGTAATTTAGTTATAGAATTCATGACTTAGATTAAAGTTTAATTATTAAAGTTTCAAATAAATTGTCAACTATGAATAAATACCTTATTTATTAACAATTAGTAAAATAAACAAAAGAAATTGTTGCATAATCTATCCATGTTTGTGTTTTTGGATAACGCATTTGGGAGAGAAAACTATATAGCTCTCCAGAAATTACAGTTTATGACATGGCTTTTAAAAAGTAAAAAAAGAAAATGATAATAATGAAACCCCTCATGTTTAAAATGATCAAAAATATGGTAATTCTTTTCTGGTATGCCAGTCAACTGCTAATAAATTTCTTCTGAACAAGGAAATTGAATGAGTTTTTTTTTTTTTTTTTTGTGTGTGTGTGTGGGGGGGGATTCTAAATAAATTTGTTTTTATCTAGCAAATAAACCTAAAATTAAATATTAAAAAAATGATTAAAAGTTTTAATTTCAGTTTTAGAATGTGTATATTTCCAAATCTGTGAGTATCACTTATTCTTTTTAGACACACATTTTAATACTGAAATTAAAACCTATTTCAATTACTTTTAATATCTAATTTTAGGTGCATTTGTCTGATAAAACCATAAAGATATTTGTAAAAATGAAATGAAAATATAAATGAATTTATTTTCCTTGTTTAGAAGAATTTTATAAGCAGTATGCCACTGAAGTTTTAGCACTGAATTTTATAAGCAGTATGCTACTGAAACTGGATAAAAATGAATAATTTTTACTTTAAGTTTAAAAAGATGACTTGCAGTTTTGGAAATATACACATTTTAAAACTGAAATTAAAACATTATTTTTTAATGTCTAATTTTAGGTGTATTTGCTAGATAGAAACAAATTTATTTGTAAAAAAAAACCCAGAACAATAGCTAGAAACTTGTATATCTAGAAATATGCACATTTTAAAACTGAAATTAAGAAGTATTTTAATTATTCTTAATATCTAATTTTAGATGCATTCGCTAGATTCATAAAAACAACTTCATTCATTTTTCTTATTTAAAGCAATTTCATTTTCTGATTGGAGTACTGGTTTACCAGAAAAGAATTACCCTTGAAAAAATCCAACTTGATAAAATTTAATATTAAACTAGCAACTATTTCTTATTTTTACTTGCTATTTTGTTCATTTATTTATTTTTACCACAAAAGTATCTTTATAAACATTTAACTTTGATAACTGAAACAAGTAGATTTCAGACATCATATTTTTTTCTATTTGAAAGAATTCTATCCTTAAATATAAAATAGATTTCTGAAGTATCATATTTGTCGAATTTTTTTTTTTTTTTTTTTTTCATTAGATTTCACATTTATTTTAAAAAAGTAGTTAATTAAACGTTTTTATATTTTTGATAATTTTTTCCTCTTACAATAGTACAAATGTTGGTAAAATTTAATTTCATTGAAATCTGAATGTCTTTTTCAACCATGTTTCCTTGGATATAGTCACTCAGTCATAACAGCACTACACTTTGTAAAAAAATGTTGGTGCTGTTTCCATTGTGCAGATGAAACTGGAAAAAATTGTTCTAGTGGGTTTCTATAGAAGGGAGGAAAATATATGGGGGGGGGATAGATATTCGAATCAAGAAGTTCCTGCTGAGGGGACCAAAAACAAGCGAGTTCTCCGTCTTCTCACAAGCCAGACTTTCTTTTGGTCAACACATTCTTCGTCTTCGTCTAGCAGCTGGAAAATCCGTCGTCGTAGTCGAAATAATCTTTAACAGTTCAAAATCGCATTTCCTATTTAGTTTTGTTTCTGTTGGACTAAAATGCATTTCTTTACTGGGTTGTTCGCAAAGCGCTTCGTCGTCGTCGTTGACTGCTGCTGCTGACTGCCCAGTGCTCGACTCACTTGTTATTTATGGACATATTTATCCAAACATCCGGGCACATCGAAACTCGTGTCCGTCCAGTGCCCAAATCGCATTTGTTTTTGCATGCGGGAGGATGCGAGTTCGATCCCGGCAGGCAAGACAATGTCTTGCTCTTTTTCCTTTCTCGTTCTCCGTCACATTTTCCTTGGGTGAATCTGTTACTTTGACTACTGACTGTATTCCTTGTAGTGGAGGTAAGACCCCCCCCCTTCAAGTGTTGGGGGTCACTAAACTGCATTTGATTCTGGAGCTTTAGGGAATGTGGTGTCACACCTTCATTGCTATTATTCCAATTAAAAACTTTGTGTAATGGTTATCATCATAGGAAATGGAATTGGTAACTCAAATTCTAATCCTGGACAAGGCTGTTAGCATTTCACTTTGCACTTGGAAAAGACATGAATCCATCTGTTTTTCCTCCACCTATGGGTAATTAGTTAGGCAATCAATCTAGGAGAAGGAAAACTCTGAATTCAAAAAAGCTTTTACTTTGCTTAAAATTAACCTTTGGGGGTTTGGGGGGATTAAAAACATATCTGAGGATGGCTGTAAAATAGGTTGAATGTTAAAATATGTTAAAAAAAAATGATGACAATGCTTGTTTGTATAATCTATGGAATAACAATCAGGTAATAATCTTTATCTTTCTGCAGCTTCTCAGTTATGCCATGACAACACTTCTTTTTTCTGACCAAAAAGTTAACAACAATATAATCTCATGGAACAGAGTTATTTTATTACATGGTAAGTATTTGATTTTTTATTTTTTATTTATTTGGAATTTTGTATCATTACCTTTACAAATATAAACTGATATTCAGTCAAAATTGGTTGAAGGGATTTATTGATTTAGACATTTTTTGTTTTTGTCTTCATTGTAAGTCTTAATTAGCCAATAAAAAGACTATGTAATTATTTTACATCTCTAGCTTGATGAACTACCTAAAAATCTAGTCCTCTTTATCATATGGGTGCTAGAAGGTGGTGGCTGAGGGTCTACATGTCCTGGGAATGACGTTAAACTCTATCTGATGGTGAGGTTCCAGTTTGGGAGGTTTGGGGAATGTGGAGCACCCCTTCATCACCATTGCTCCCTGGTCACTCTGGCCCGGAGTGGTAGTACCTGTTAGGGTCCCATCTATGGGTTAAATAGAAAAATGTATTTATAAAAAAATGTATTATCCATTAAGAATTGATTTATTTCAAAACTTTATCGGCATTAAATAACCCACTGAGGTTGATATGCCGTAAAACAAAACAAAACAAAAAACATAAAAATCTAGTTTTTTTAACCCTTAGAACTTGAGTAGCTGGTATTTGTAATATTACCTAGAAGTACATATATGTGAGCTGAATTCTGTCCAAGGAATTCCCATTTCTGTTATTTTAGTGATTACAACATTTTCAACCTGGAGTTCGGGGGGTGGTTGATTGTGTTAGGCTCACAGGCATGGGGAGGCTCAGAGTTCTAAGGGTTAAGGTTTAATTGAATGTGAATATATTTATATAATTAGAATAATTACTTTATTACAACAAATATTTATTTATTTTAATGTTTGAAAATTTGAATCATCTACAGTTACATATTACAAAAACATAACCTCCTGTCAGTTATTCTTTATTGTTAGAGCCTTGCTTAGATATGAACAAAAATGTATTTTGATATGTTTTGTGCATTACAAAGCAATAGACTTGGGCTTTTATATATAGATATATAAATGTGCATATATGATTTTTGCTTTGCAGAACTTTATATAATTTTTGTTTCCTTTCTTCTTTCAGGTCCTCCAGGAACAGGCAAGACTTCTTTATGTAAAGCACTTGCGCAGAAGATTTGTATTCAGATGTCAGATCGATACAGTTATGGTCACCTTATTGAGCTAAACAGTCATGGTTTATTTTCCAAATGGTTTTCCGAGGCAAGTTAATCAATATAATTATAAGGCCTTAAAACATTTACTTTTAACTGGTTTTTACCCTTATTAAAAAAAAAACTATAATTGTTTTGGTTTTTAAATAAAATTGTTCTCCAAATTCAATAGTTCTCAAACTTTTCTTCCTTAGGGTGCAATTTTGAATCAACAAAAATATTCCACACCCCCACTGTACATAAATTCAAAAATGTATTTAAAAATCATTTGGATTCTTCAGTTCATGAAAAAATAATCTAAACTCTAAAGTAAAGTTGTTGGGTTGGCCTAATGTCAGTGTATCAGCCAGACAGCAAGGGAGTCTATCCCTTGTTCACTAGCGCTATACCAAGGAGATTATTTTTTGCATCTGAGGTGGAGCGCCACACCTACCATCAGCTTCTTACTTTACTGCACAGATCATTGTACTGCTTATACGCTGAGTTGGCGAGGGCCGATATCGAGCCAGGAACCGACTGAGCTAGAAACAAAGTGTTCATGTTTTTTTTTTAGCGTGTTTTCTAAGTTAGGACATATATGAAAGAAAGAGATTTCCTCTTCAATATATTGAAGTCTTTCTCTTTTTTTTTTTTTTTGTTGCATTTAATGTTATTAAAGAAGAAAATCCTAATTCATATATGAATTGGACGATTGGATCAAAATACTGAAGGATATGTTTCTTTAATAGAAATCCAAAATTTATTCCTCTTCAGGTTTGATTTTAATCAATGATGATCACTAGATATTATAGAAGTAATCCTGCGAGCGGTCCTGAATAAGTCGTGGAAGCAGCATCCCACAAAGAAGCAACTGTATGGCCACTTGCCCCCCATCTCACAAACCATACGAATAAGACGGACTAGGCATGCGGGACACTGCTGGAAAAGCAGGGATGAGCTTGTAAGCGACATACTACTGTGGAAGCCAGCACATGGGCACGCTAATGTGGGCCGCCTAGCCAGAACCTACATTGACCAACTATGTAAGGATGCTGGCTGCTGCGTGGAGGAGCTCCCAGAGTCGATAAATGATAGGGAAGGTTGGCGAGAGATTGTCATGGATATCCATGCAAACAGCGCGTCATGATGATGATGATATGTTAATGGATATCTGATTCAATTTTTATGTAAGCATTTTGAAGCCAGTTATAATCTGTGTTTGATGACAAAAAATGTGAAAGTTTTATTTCTGTTCAAAATTAGTTAAATGCAATACAATAGGATTGATTGATTATGACCGCATGTCAACCCGTCTACAGTTATTTTATGCCTATTATAAGAATATGTGCACTGATATCATATAACCTTGTATAAATCATTTGTATTAGATAGGAATACTTGGTGTCATATAACTGTAAGTTATTTGGTGCTATAATTGTTTACTAAGGATTATTATCATTAGTTACTTGAAACCATAGAATTGCTAAAAACAAAAAAAACAAAGAAAAAAAAAAACTGACTTCATCATTAAATGTTGTAACAACCATAAAATCAACGAACCAACTAATTTAATAATTTGCTTTTTTTTCTTTAGAGTGGCAAACTTGTTGTGAAAATGTTTGAGAAGATTGAAGAAATTATTGTGGATAATGAAGCATTAGTTTTTGTTTTAATGGATGAGGTAAGTACTTTAATTAATCTTCCTGTTAATGAATAATGCACAATTCTAAATTTGAACCATTTGAACTTATATTTGATATTTTGGATCAGAGTGCTATTTATTTATTTCTATCCCAATTCAAAAAATAACAAACAAAAGAAGCATATAATGTTATTTAAAAGCAGGTTACAAAATTTTTCTTTTTTAATTTATTTTTGTTTCTTTCATTTTCCAAGGTTGAAAGTTTGACCGCTGCCCGCAAAAGCAGCCTAAATGGAAATGAACCTTCCGATGCCATTCGAGTGGTGAATGCTCTTCTTACAAAGATTGACCACATCAAAAAGTAAGCAAAGCATTTTATATCTGTGGTTCTAATCCCTCTATTTCATACTATTTAGTACTGACTTACGATAAGTACTGACAAGTTCTCAGCCCAACCAAGAAGTGAATACCCAGAGCCATGAAATAAATATGTTGTTTCATATATTCATCACATTGTTCAACACGCTTGGCTAATTGGATGATCACTTCAGCAACAGCAGGTATTGTAAGCAACCTGAGTCCTTTGTTCCATCAAAAATGACCTGATTCAGCATTAAATAACCCCAAAAGGGTTGATGTGTTGTAAAACAAAACAAACATACTTGTCAAGTTTCTTTAATTTAAAAAAAACTGCCCTGTCAGTGGAGCTTAGAATATGTGTATGTGAGAGAGGTGTTCTAGGTAAGACACTAAACTAAATCTGGTGGTGAGGTTCCACTTCTGGAGATTAGGGAGTGTGGCAATCTTACAAAGATTGCCATTACTCCCAGGTCCACTCTGACCCAGTGTAGTAGTATCTGATAGGGCACCATCTATTGGTCAAATAGATGTTTAAAAATTGTTTGTTTGTTTTGTTTTACGGCATATCAACCTCAGTGGGTCATTTAATGCCGATAAAGTTTTGAAATAAATCAATTCTTAATGGATAATGCAATTCTTTTATAAATACATTTTTCTATTTAACCCATAGATGGGACCCTAACAGGTACTACCACTCCGGGTCAGAGTGGACCAGAGAGCAATGGTGATGAAGGGGTGCTCTACATTCCCCAAACCTCCAAAACTGGAACCTCACCATCAGATAGAGTTTAACGTCATTCCCAGGACATGTAGACCCGCAGCCACTGCCTTCTAGCACCCATATGATAAAAAGGGGTTGGGGCTTGCCATAAGGGCAATAGGGTTGGGAAAATCATATAGGTGCTAGGGCTTGACGTGACCAGGGCAAGATAGGGCCAAAGTGGACAGTGTAGTAGTACCTGTAGGACACCATCTATTGGTCAAATAGATGTTTGAAAATTATTTGTATTAGATGGGAATACTTGATATCATATAATCATGTGCAAAAAACTACACAAAAGATGTAAATATAAATGAACTTTTTAGTATTTTTCTTCACAGCCTATGTGAATTTAAAAAAAAGATACTAAATTCTAACCCAATGCTTAGCACACAGATACTACACTGTGATCCTAGTTGAAGTATCAAATAATCTATACATAGATAATCCTGTCAGCGTAACAATGCGAGAAAGTAACAAATTAATGTTTATTCTTTGAAATTTAAAGTTCTCTCTTACATTAAAAACAAGTCTTACCATACTGATAAAAGTACAGTTTCATATAACTATCCTTAAAGCTATTACATTGATGAAAATTAATTGGAGGATTTGATGCGCATTATATAATGTAATAAATGCTTTTAAACTGAAATGTCAGAACTTTTAGATAATCATATACACCATAAAAAAAGATTCAACTTGAAATGTAATTCTTTAATAAGTAGAGCCATCTCTGCTCTTTACAATCAACACCATTCATTATTCTTAAACATTGGGAAGAATATTTTGTCCAAGCAGGGATCTCTCCCGACTCAGCCAGGAGATATGCTACAACATTCGCAAGCGAGAAGCTGACAAGAGAGAACCTCAAGATGATGGATCGGGCCATTCTTAAAGAGTTGGGAATCACGGCAATGGGAGAAGCCCTGTCTATCCTTAAGCAGGCTAAGGAGACCTCTACCCAGACGGCTTATGCTAAGGTACCGCCAGCCAAGCTTCCCCAACTTCACTTTGAGATGACCCCCCAACAATTCAGGAAATTCCGAATTGATTGAGAAGTGTTCAGTTTGGGGGCCTCCAAATAACACCATCAGGAGTGACCCCTTCTGAAACTTTGCTGAATGCAATTTCCAGCTTCCCGATCCCAAAGAATATCACCGATGCAAGATCTTGGTTTGGGCTAGTGAACTAAGTAGCTTGGGCATATTCCTTAAGCCCAATCTTCAGTTTTATATCGTGTTTGCAGCGCCATGTTGGATTTTGTGTCTTGCATTCATCTTGTAACAGAGTTGAATACTTGACACAAAATCCAACAGTTAAATCCTTTTAAGTCACTCTCTTTACAATTCCTGTTTGTATTATAAGATTGTTTATTTTTCAGATATCCTAATGTCATGATTTTGACTACCTCAAATATCACCGGTGCAATTGATCTTGCATTTGTTGATCGGGCTGATATCAAACAATACATTGGTCTCCCCTCTCCAAAAGCCATCTTCCAGATTTATCATTCCTGTATTACTGAACTTATGAGGGTAAGATTTTCTATACTGTCTAATATAAAAAAAAAAAAAATAATTACTTAATCACATTAGTTATAAAGGCAAATTCAGAGACAAATTCGCGAGTAGCACTTGGAGAGTATCAGGCAAACATGTCACAGTCCGGTGTGGTTTGTTACCTTCACAATCTCAACAAAAGCATCCAGAGCTGCTGAATTGTAACACATACCTCACGTTAATAAAATATTGCAAAACTTTTGACTCACCTTAGTATTATTTCTATTAAACCTTTATTGGGTAACTGATCTGAGTAATCCCCCCCAGGCAACACCTGCCCCCTTGACTTAAAGGGGCAGGGCTAGGTTTATTGCCCAGCGCCTGAGGCAGCCCCATTGAGGGGTAATGCCGAAGGGATCGACGCAATTTTTGTTCTCTTCCACCCATTAGCTTCAGCTTGAGGGTGGGCCCACGTTAAAACGAGGCCTTGTGCCCAGTCCATACAGGTGGGGTATGAGACAAATACCCTCCCCCCTTTATTGGGTAACTAATCTGAGTAATCACATTCCCAACTTTTAAAGTCTGACGACAAAGTCTCTACATTTGCAAGAATATTACAGCAGTCTTCACTGTATCCACAATACCACGTTCAAAAGTATCTTGCCTTTTTTCCTATTGTGCATGGTATTTTATGCAGAGCAGATCTCGAGAAAATTTGCATACATGCTAACCATTCTCACCCATTCTCCTGGCTCCAAGATTATGTTTTCTTAAATTAAGGTGTTAAGGCAGCCATATTTTATTTTTTCCTTTTGAGCCTTGCACTCGTATTGAGCCCTGAGGTAAGTTCTTTCTTTCACTACATCCATCACTTGGCTTATCAATAATCCATCAGTAAAATCTTGAATATAAAGATAAATGCAAAAGAGAATAAGAAATCCCACAGAAAATTCCTTTAGTCAAAAAGGGGATTTGCTAAATCTTAATTTTTCCTGGTATCTTTTTGCTTTAAAACATAAATCTAAATTTGAAAATCAGCAAATGTCATATTGAAATAAAACAAAACAACAACTTTATAGATATTTGTTCAACTAGCCGTCATGTGAAATAGAAAGAAATGACCAGATAATTTCTTCATATATAACATTAATTTTATTATTTCTCTGAAAAAGTGATGGATTGATAACACATACCTTATTTCCTGGTGTTGAAGAGACTAGTTTTTCTTGAAATAAACATTAAACATTTACCCTTTATCTTACAAGCCAAAGATTACTTTAATTTTATATTTATTCTTTTTTGTCAGAATCAGTGTGTACCCTTTTTTTTGTCAGAATCAGTGTCCCCCCCCCCCCTTTTTTGTCAGAATCAGTGTGTCCCCCCTTTTTTGTCAGAATCAGTGTGTCCCCCCCCTTTTTGTCAGAATCAGTGTGTCCCCCCCCCTTTTGTCAGAATCAGTGTCCCCCCTGTCAGAATCAGTGCTCCCCCCTTTTTTTGTCAGAATCAGTGTCCCTCCCCTTTTTTTTTGTCAGAATCAGTGTCCCATTTTTTTTGTTCAGATCAGTGTCCCCATTTTTTTTGTCAGAATCAGTGTGTCCCTTTTTTTGTCAGAAATCAGTGTGTCCCTTTTTTTGTCAGAATCAGTGTGTCCCTTTCTTTTTTTTTGTCAGAAACAGTGTGTCCCTTTCTCTTTTTTTTTGTCAGAAACAGTGTGTCCCTTTCTCTTTTTTTTGTCAGAAAACAGTGTGTCCCTTTCTCTTTTTTTTTTGTCAGAAACAGTGTGTCCCTTTCTCTTTTTTTTTGTCCCTTTCTTTTTTTGTCAGAATGTGTCCTTTTCTTTTTTTTTGTCAGAACCAGTGTGTCCCTTTCTTTTTTTGTCAGAATCAGTGTGTCCTTTTCTCTTTTTTTGTCAGAATCAGTGTGTCCCTTTCTCTTTTTTTTGTCAGAAAGTGTGTGTCCCCCTTTTTTTTGTCAGAATCAGTGTGTTCCCCTTTTTTCAGAATCAGTGTGTCCTTTTATTTTGTAATCAGTATATCTAAGGCAACAAATAGTCCTGGATTGTATTGTATGATATTCGAGTATATATAGTACATAATTTATGTGTCATATTTTTATTTAAAATTCTAGACAAGAATAATTTCCCCAGTTCAACAGATGCTGGATATTCGATCCCTAGAAATCACCAGCTATGCAGAGAATGATGCCACCAGACTCAGCTTGCAGCTTCTTAGAATTTCTGAGTAAGTTTCTTTCTTATCAAAAGGTTTTTTCATTTTTCCCTTTGTGGCATAACAATCACCATAACTACAATAATTTAGGGGATGTGCTGAACAATATCATATTAGGGCCATTTAATAAATAAGGTGAATTTTTGCCGAAGGAGTTGGCATTAGGAACAACTTTACAGTTGCATTTTTTTTTTTTCAAGGAAATCAATATGGATGGGTCCGTTCATATCTAGAAAACTGTCAGCATGAACTTTCTTTTTTTTTTTTTTTTTTTTTTTTGAATGCTGTGCCTGGAACTATTTTTTTTAATAGCAAGTGAGTGAGTTCCACTCCATTAACTATCTTTTTGACTCAGACCTCATAGGTGCAAACCCATGTTTAGACCATTTGTTAACATTCTTTTTACTAAAACATGCTTCTCTATACACATCACACATTTTTCTATAAATTTTACATGATTTGCACTTTTCAGCCACCAAAAATTTGACGACAAATCTCTGTTCAAGCATGGATACTTTGTTTGATTTGTTGCCATTTTGAATAGCCTCAAAACCAATATCTTTGTGAGATCAGAATAATTTTTGCTATAAAACAATTTCAAACAAGCAGACTTTACATTTCTAAAAAAATTCCCCTTATTTATTAAATGACCCACATGTATCTATTTAAATTTGGGAATGATCTACCATTATCTATATGTTTCAAATCCTGGACGTGGTAATTGTATTTCACTTAGCGCTAATACCCTTGGGAAAGGTATAAATCCTACTCTCCCTCCAGCTATGGGTAAATAGTACCGGTTAGGCAACAGGTCTAGGAGAAGGAAAACTCTGAATTCAAACCTGTTAAAACTCCGCTTAAGAAATTGACCTTGTGTCGCATCCTGCTCGTGCGGAGGGGTTGGTAAATATATATATGTTTGGATATAAAGAAACGAAAAACAAATTGTACATCTGATTTCAGGCTTAAGAGCTTTATACTTTCTAATGTATAAAACCAGATGTTAGATTCTGGCTATCCTGTCTGCAGGGCTTAGAATATGCTCGCTATATCCCCCTGCGGAGATGTAAGGACCCCCCTCAAAAAAAAAAAAAAGAATTGTCCTGGGTATGACACAACACTGCATCTGATGTTGAGGCTCTAGTTCTGGAGATTTGGGGAGTGTGGAGTATCCCTCTGTTGCCATTACTCTCAGATCCATTCTGACCTAGAATTGGTAGTATCTGTTAGGGTCCCATCTATGGGTCAAATAGATCCATTTGAAAATTATTTGTATTCAGTAGGAATGCTTGATACCATATAACTGTAAATTATTTGCAGTAATAATAGTTACCTGAAGCTATAATTGTTTACTAAGGATTAATTATTAGTTACTTGAAACCATATATATATTGAGCAGGATACGACACAAGGTCAATTTCTTAAGCGGAGTTCAACAGGTTTGAATTCAGAGTTTTCCTTCTCCTAGACTGGTTACCTAGCCATGGTTAAAGAACCCAGTCTGCCCTGCTATTTACCCATAGCTGGAGGGAGAGTAGGATTCATACCTTTCCCAAGGATATTAGCGCTAAGTGAAATGCAATTACCACGTCCAGGATTTGAACTACATATACTTGAAACCATATAACTGTGTGTAACCTAATGACTGTTATTAACAGTTCACAACACCATAGAGGTTTTTTTTAACACAATGCTTGCATGTTATTGAGATATAATATAGCTTTGATGAGTGGAGGGAGAAAAAATATGTTATGTGCAAAAGAAAGATTTCATCAAGTTCTATTCAATGATATAATGGTTTAAAACTAGCAGTAAACTGAGTAAAACTCAAAAAAGGCCTCAATTGTGTCATGGACTGTAAATAGATATAATTACGGTAATTTTCACCTTTAGTTGTCAAAATTCCTAGCAAATAAGGCAATTAGAGTAACCTCCCTTGACTTTCACTTTGAACTAAGCCGGTAGCTATTTTGAAAGTCTTTGTGTGAAATAAACAAATCTTAGAAACTTTTTCGAAAACAATACAACTGCATGCTTTAACACAAAAATATAATAAAATGTGTTCTTAATAACAATTAAGTTCATTTCAGATAATGCACACACACAATTTTATGATAGGAATTTTAACAACTAAAGGTGAAAATTACCATAATTACTTAAAATGATTATTAGTATTAGATAGAAATACTTGAAGCTGTACAATTAAAAAAAAAAAACTCTTAAGAAATACTTACACAAAAAATAAAAATATAAAAGTATAATGAATGCAATTCTGTAACCCAGGCATAAAATAACTCTAGACTGGTTGACATGCTGTTAAAATGAATTAATCATTAATTTAATTTTAATTGGATACATATATGTTAGCCAGAGTGGATTGAATTTACTTGAATTCTTTTTGTTATAGACTTTAAATGGACTAGCAAAATAAAAAAACCGCCCTCTGGGCGATGTAAAAATACATTTTTGAAAGATATTGCTTGAGGAGGTGGAAGTTAAAAATTAAATGTCGGAGAGTTTGAGCCATAAATCATGAAATCATCAAATTTATTAAAGGAGTAAAAAAAAAAAACAATTCGAAATCGAAACTAAGTTCTATTAACTTTGAATATCTATTAAAATAAAACAAACTATATATAAATATATGATACTGGGGATGTATCTATTAAAACTTGTTTTAAAAACCAATGAGGACTGTCTAATGTTGCATGCTCAAATTTTGAGGGTATTTATTTTATGTTATGATGATTTCGGGTATAGTGATGTAAGCAGTGACATAGTTTTTGTTACAGACCGGAAGCGAATCTCCATTATTAATAGATAAGATCATGATATGTTGTTAACTCGGTGGATCATGCATCATCTTTTTTAATTTTCTTTTTTTCTTCAGAGAAAGTTATGGACTGAGTGGAAGAACTTTAAGGAAAATGCCATTCATTGCTCATGCCATGTTCATTCGAGTAAGTTATGAATTTTTTTTATTTTTTATTTTTTTTATTTTTTTTTTTTTTTAATCTTTTTATTTTTTTATCTTTTTAATTTTTAAATTTTTAATTTTTAAATCTTTTTAATTTTTTAATTTTTTAATTTTTTTAATTTTTTAATCTTTTTAATTTTTTTAATCTTTTTAGATTTTTAAATTTTTAAATTTTTAAATTTTTAAATTTTTAAATTTTTGAGTGTCACAAACTCATTTTGCTTTTTATTTCATTCACTTACAAATTTTTTTTTTTTCTTTCTTTCTACTGCCCTGTTGGTGGGGCTTAGAATATGTTGGTTGTATTCTTTGCAGATGGGTAAGACTCCCCACCATCCAAAAAGTATGGCTGGTCTTATACCAAACTTTACCACTATAAACAAATCACCATTATAGGTAGTCCAATGGTTCACATCTTTAACTGAACTATTCAGACCTCATACATCAAAATAGATGGGAAAGTCCATTATTATTATTAATATTATTATATACATGTGTATACTAGAAATATTGTGTTTGGCTCTGTAGATAAATGAACTTTTAAAGTAAGATATGTTTAAATGTATTAAAAATTAGTTTTGTTTATTATAATTGTTTTCATTTATTGGAAGGAAATGCGGCAAAGGATAAGTTGTTGTCAGTGTTCTTTTCAGTTTATTAGTCAAAAAATATTGAACAAGAAAATTTGGAGCAACATAAAGTCTGATTTAAAAAAAATTTAAATGTTATTGCAAAATTGCTTAAATATTACTGTAAAAAATGATTGTAATAAAGAAGTTTATAGAGTAAAATTGTTTGTGTGTGTGTGTAAGCAGCTTTCCCCCTCCCCCCCAAAAAAAAAATAATTACGAATCAGACAAACATATTCTTAAATGCTTTACATAATTAGAAAATTTTTTATTCAGCATTATTCAATTTTATTCTACATCACATCACACACATTTAAAATTAAAAAAATTGTAATTCAACAATGATAATGGATTCTTGCTGTTTGGGATCACTTGTAGTCCGTCATCTATAAATCTATCTATCAATAATAAAAGTTTTTATTTTATTTATTTATATTTTGCACTTTATATATATATATATATATATATATATTATATATATATAATATTTTATAAAAATTGTAAAAACATTTAATTGACGAATGATGTTTAATAAGCTGACGCTGCAGTGTTTCCATTTGTTTAACAAACCTTCCTCAAGGTCTTCGTTTAAACAAACCTAAACACTGCGGCATCAGCTTATTAAACATTACTTGTAAATGAAACTTGTGTTTTTTCAATTTTTTTGTTGGATTTACTTCCACTTTTTCTTCATATATATTTATATTTTTATATATATACATTGAGCTTTGATATTCGATATAAGGATGTATCTAAATACCAAAATCTTTCAATATTAATCACCTATATATATATATATATATATATATATGAAGTAGTCAAACAATGTGTTTGAAATGGCGAAGGCCGACAATTTGTGGGAGATTATGTGCTTAATTAAAGTCATACCTAATTTTGTTAATTAATTATAATTAAATGAATTAGGTGTGCATATTGGTTTAAATGTAAAGCATAAACAAAATCGAGAAAATGTCGATCTCTGTATGTACATTTCAGCCTAATAGGCCTCATCAACAGAGCTATAGACAGGGCAGTGCTTTGTGCGTGATTCGAACCCTACCCTACCCTATATATATATATATATATATATAATTCCTGATTATATTTTTAAAGAAATATGTATAGTATGAAAAAGGATATACCAAAGATCTGGAAATGTTGATGAATTTTGTAGTCTTTATCTGATTTAATTTCACTTTATTTATTTATTTTTTTTCAGGTTTCAACTGTGACTCTGGAAGGATTTCTGGAGGCTTTGAGGAACACAATTAAAAAACAATTTGAAGACCGAAAAATGTTAAATGAAGAAGAATAATTGTGAAGAGTTAATATGTTGATAAACTTTGAGATATGAATGCCATGAAAGTAATTGCATGTGAATATGCTTGGCAAGTGAATGTCACTCAGGATTTCTGGTGCTAAAAGTGTTAATGATATGTTGTATTTTTTTTAAAAGAAGTAAAAACTTTTGTTGTGTTTAAACATTTTCTCCTTTATTCTTTTTATTACAATCTAAAGGTTTTGTTTTCTGTAAAACCAAATTGTGTGAAGATTGTTCTTTAATATCAGATGGCCAAGATTGGCTAAGAGTGAGGAATGAGATCTTAGGTGAATAAAAAGAAAGGAATATAAGGATTGAGAATAGAGGTGAAATTGAAAAGAAAGAAGGGCTGAGTGTTGAAATAGGTCGGAAATGTAAAACGGAAAAGTTTGGTGTGGGCATAGAATTTAAGGAATTTAGAAATTACTAAGGATACGAATTATGTTATTTTTGATAAATTCAATAAAACTGCATGTTTAACTGTTGATAAATTCTGTATCAAAACATGCAGTTGATAAATTCTGTGTTAAAACATGCAGTTGATAAATTTTTGGTGTTAAAACAGGCAGTTGATAAATTCAATAAAACTGCATATTTCAACACAAAAATAACATAATTCGTATGCTTAGTAATTTCTAAATTCCTTAAATTCTATGCCTACACCAAACTTTTCCGTTTTACTTTTCCGACCTATTTCAACACTCAGCCGAAAGAAGATATGAAGTTATTTGGAAATTTAAATTTAAAAAAAAAATGAATGAAATATAGATGTTAAGAAGCAGCCAAAAATGAGGTACAAGGACAGTTAAAAAAGAGTCATTTAAAGTAGCTGATATCTCAACTGATAAAAATGAGACATAATGCTTCTACCTAGGATTAGTGTTAATGAGTCTACCTGTGGAAATACTGTGTTTATTTTATAAACTAGTACAAAAAAAAAAAACACCCTCTGGGCGATGTAAAAATTGAAACATATTGCCTCAGGGGTGCGAGTAAAAGATTCAATGTCAACGAGTTTGTACCCTAAGTAAGTAAAATCATCAAATTCATTAAAGGATTAAAAAATAAAACAATTTGAAATGTAAACTTTAAATATATATTAAAATAAAACAAACTATATATAGATATATAATACCAGTCATGTATTTATTAAAACTTGTTTTAAAAAACAATGAGGACTGTCTAATGTTGCATGTTCAAATTCTGAGTGTATTTATTCTATGTTATGACGATTTTGGGTAATGTGACGTAAGCAGTGACTTAGTTTTTGTTACAGACAAAAACCGGAAGCGAATCTCCATTATTAATAGATTACAAGAAATGATCAGTCATGGTAATCTTTTAATGGTTATTTTTCTTATTAATAGACACCACTCTCATAGATAAGTAGCAGTAGTAGATCCTGGCCATTGACCCATGAGACTCCTCTGCCCAGCATCGAGTAGAGTGTGTGCTGTTAACATGGTTTTGGATTCATCCATCTTGCTTCATATCCTCCATGCTATATGCTTTTATGACACCTTCTCTTCAGTGGTGGTCGACCAGCAAAAACTTACATTCATCAGTTCTGTGCAGGTACTGGATGCTGTCTAGAGGACTTGCCAGGAGCATTGACTGATAGGAGCAGATGCTGAGAGAGAGTCAAGGGAATCTGCGCTGTCAGCTCACCTTGATGCTGGTAAGAAATAAAATACAGATGAAAACAGTTATTTTGAAAAGTATAACATTTAACACTTCCTAAAAGGTGTGTGTGGGGCGGCATTATTTGTGAGGATTAGACTTAGAAGAACATGAGTATTTTGGCCTGTAAGAAGTTGTTAGCCATGAAACAATAGGGCAGGTCGATTTTGGAACTGAGATACAGCACTGATAGTGATATTTGGGGTTTAACATGATAAATAACGACACAAAATATTTTTTCCCAAATCATTACCAATTTTTGAGGAAACGAGTTTAAAGGCTGTAAATTAAAGCTCTTGAATGTGGCTTCCGTGCGTGATGTAGGGAGAATTTACCGCAGTCGAAAGATTATGTACTGTGGAGGAAAAAATGTTTAAATATCATTTAAAATTTATCTTTTTCAATTGAAACTTTTCTTTGATCTCAATAATTTATATAAAAAAAATAAGCATTATAGATGATTAAAAAATATTTACTTGTAGAGACGAAATGGAGATTAAACTGTTTTGGTTTAGATTTATAATTTGGTTTGAGATTTAAACTGAAAAAAAATCGCTTCCTTTTTTTTTGTAGTCATTTGTCATCAAAATCCTGCGGAAATGAGGTATTTGAGTATATTTTTGCTGACGATCTTTAAAATGAAATGCTCAAATGAGTTTTAAAGTTAGGAATCTAATTTTTGCTGTCAGTTCTTATAACACCAAACCCAGCTTTCGCCATCAAAGCTGTATTGAATTTCCAAAAAAAGTGACAAATCAACCTGCCCTAATGAGACAATATGCCCTTCATTTTTGAGTTTGTAAGTTTATTCATTATGTGTAACTATTCTAAAGTATAGATTTGAACAGATTGTCAAAATGTAATGAACTTAATAATAATGATACAGTTTGAACAATTTCTTTATGAAATACAGAGTGATTAAAAAAATCTTCAACACTCTTATGGGAGTACGTTTATGATATAATTACAATCTCAACATTTTCATCATCTCTGTCAACAGATTCTCGGAATCTCTCACAGGTGATTAAAAAACATGTCAATCGGGTTAGCTCAGTCAGTAGAGCGTTCGGCTAGAAACCACAAGGTTCCTAGTTTGATACCTGCCCTCGCCAACTCAGCGTATGAGTAGCACAGGCATCTGTGCGGTAAAGTAAGAAGCTGATGGTAGGTGTGGCGCTCCACCTCAGATGCTAAATAATCTCCTTGGTCTAGTGCTAGTGAAAAGGGGATAGACTCCCTCGCTGCATGGCTGATACCGACCTTAGGCCACCCCGACGACTTTACTTTTATTTATCTCTATTAGAAAATCAGAACTGCTATTAGGAAAACCACCTGGGGAAGATTCCAATATTGTATTGACAGGGATAGTGAACATTTTATTTGGTTTGTTTTGTTTTACGGCATATCAACCTCAGTGGGTCATTTAATGCCGATAAAGTTTTGAAATAAATCAATTCTTAATGGATAATACAATTTTTTTATAAATACATTTTTCTATTTAACCCATAGATGGGACCCTAACAGGTACTACCACTCCGGGTCAGAGTGGACCAGGGAGCAATGGTGATGAAGGGGTGCTCCACATTCCCCAAACCTCCAAAACTGGAACCTCACCATCAGATAGAGTTTAACGTCATTCCCAGGACATGTAGACCCGCAGTCACCGCCTTCTAGCATCCATATGATAAAAAGGGGTTGGGGCTTGCCATAAGGGCAAGGATAGTGAAGAATCTTTGAAATCATATCATAAAACAACCCCCATAGAAATGTTAACACTGTTTTTAGAAACACCCTGTATTTTTTTCTTTCAATGGTTTATCTATCATTTCAGTTTTGTCAATGGATTGACATTTTTTTTATTTACCTTTATTCATTTTTATTTAATAAAAATAATAATGAAATTTATTGTGTACAGTGCTCAGGTGCACCACAACTCATCAAAGTCTCATGTCAAGTACAAAGAATAATGTATTAGTGTCAGGAACATGAACAGTTTACAGTAGTAATATGTATGTGTGCGTGTGTATGCATGTGTGTGGAGAGGGGCATCAGGTATAGTGTTGGCAGACTACAGGAAGCATGGAGGCTTTAAAGATTCAGTGTTTCGGCAGCCTACAACAGACGTGTGCAGGTTATTCCATACCTCCGCAATTCTGAGTATTTCTAGTATTTCTTTCATCTTTTAGTTTCTTTTCATCAAAATCATCCACACATTCTACAGTCACCAGTGAGACTCAAACTCGTCTTCCTATGTCTAACCAAGTAATGTTAACCATACCAGCAGCCTAATTTATCTACAGTATCACCCATAAATAAGTACACCCCTATAAAATTTTATAAAAAGGTAATTTTCTTCTAAACCAAAAATACTGGGATTTTATCATTTCTAATTGAACTTTATACTATAAAAACATAGGCATTATAAGTTTTTTTTTTATAGTTTGTTTGAAGCATTGTATGTATGTGTAAAATATGAATTTGAAGGCAATTTACAATGCAATGGAATAGGTGTTAAATGATGTTTATTTACCTTTTTATTCCTAAATATTTTCGGGAAAAATTCCCATCATCAGTGGTCATAGAAGTACTTGTGTTTTTTAGTACTTATCCCACGGCGCCGGTGTAATCGTTTGTTATTAAGTTGAAGGAACGCCAAATATTTGAAATTTTCGGGGTTTTCCGTGATGGCATGTTGGTCCGTTTGTATGTACGCTCGTGCAGATTCTTTGAAATTCTTTTATTTATTTATTTATTTTTTTTTTTTTGACTATAAATTAAGCCTTGCTCAGGCGTGGTGAAATAAGGGTTTTTTTTTTATAATTTGTTTGAAGCATTGTATGTATGTGTAAAATATAAAGGTGAAAACTACCATGTGGGGAAAGTGTGTTATACACAAATAATTAAAAAAATAAAATTTGCAATATGATTGGATTTCATGAATTTAGTGAAACAAAGTTTAGTTGGATTTCACTATTATCATGATATCTCTTGTTACTTCATTCACATTGATCTTTTCCAATTTCAGAAATAAGAAATAAACTGAAATAGTAAAAAAAAAATAACAACCCGAAGTTTAAGACGTAAACAAGGGAGTTAACTGCTAGTTACTTAAGACATAAGGGGGACATAACTAGTCATAATTTGAAACCTTGTCACTTGAATTTCACTGAAAAGCACCCAATTCACTAGGGAACAATTTTGGACATAATTTCTGTTGAGTTTGATTTTTCATTTGATTTAGCCTAAAATTGGCATGCTGATTTAAAAAAAACTGTAGTCAGTTTTCTTCTATCACGTCAATTTTTTTTTCTATAGTTTACTTTCCAAATAAGCACATTTTATTGTATCTGTAAGTAATAGGACTGGTCAACTGATAGCGTTGATTATTTTAATGAAAAGAAGGAGAATTTTTCAGATTTGGTGACAAAGAACAAACATCAGTGCATTTGTGAAGCTAATCTATTTTGTATATTTTAAATGAAAACTTGGCGATTAAGACAAGGCCCTTCACAAGATGTTTAAGCAATATGTTGAGATTTTATGGATATAGATCAAGAGAACATGATAAGTTAGCATTAGGTATACCTGATTTGTTGAGAACTAAAATATCATTGTACAACTTACTTATATTTAATTAAAACATCAAATAACAAGAAAACCAAATGTAAAATTGAGTATCCTAGTCTACCATCAGCTATACGTCCAGTGCCTCTTTCAGCTGAAATCCCAGTGCTAATTTTTGTTCAAACTTCCTCTCTTGAAGATTTCAATTATGAAAAAAGAACTGTGACAGCAATAATTCAATTTTTGAAACTGAAGATGACTCAGCTCCTAGGGATTTGATCAGCATCAGTTGAATGATTTGCACAAGTTTTGGGACTATAAAAAAAACTTCAGAATTTTAGCATTAAAACTGAATAAGAAAAACTTGCTTGAAAAAGGAGTGAAGGTATCCTATGTTTGATTGAGGGAAAGTGGATTTCTGCAGAACTTTCAAAGTGACAGTAGGTTTATGCATTGCCATGACACACAGGGTTTACTGGAGGAATTGGGAATTCCAATCTATAACTCAACTGAATAGCGACTGTTCATCAATAGCTCAAAGCAGAGTGTAAAGTATGTCCTCCACCACAATGGTAATCTATATGTCCTCCACCACAATGGTAATCTATATGTCCTCCATCATAATGGTAATCTATATGTCCTCCACCACAATGGTAATCTATATGTCCTCCACCACAATGGTAATCTATATGTCCTCCACCATAATGGTAATCTATATGCTGCCGTCACAATTAGGCATTCATAAAAAATATGAAGACATGAAGAGATTCATTGAGTTGTTGCAATACTACAAAACAAATCATCTGTGTTGACCTCAAAATGGTATGCTTCCTTCTTAGCATTAAAAACTGAAGGCAACTGTTTCAAGTACCTCATTTTGGCATTTCCTGGATTGTCAAAAAAATCAAGGCCGGTGTGTTTGATTGGTCTACAGATTCGGCAAGTTACCAAAGATAAACATTTCATCTGTATTATGTCAGAACTCAAAAAGAATGTTTGATTATCATTCAAAGACCTTGTCAAGAACTTTTTTTGAAATTCACAAACAAAGAATTACACTGAAATTGTCCAGAAACTATTGGGTAACAACAAAACCATAAATTGCAACATGAGCATCAAGTTCCATTTTCTGCATAGCCATCTTGCTAACTTCTTGGAAAACTTTGTGTTGTCAGCAAGAGAAAGATGAATGATTCCCCCAAGATTTGAAATTCATGGAGGAATGGTATCAAAGTATATGGATGTAAATATGATGGCTGACTATTGTTGGAGCATAAATTGTTGGAGGCACGTGATGTAATGGATAGAGTCATAAGAAATGGACTTGTTAATCTAAGTTCAATCCTGGATGAAACTACAGTTCCCATAGTGCTAATACCTTTTGGGAAAGGTAAGAATCCAACTACTCTCCTCCAGCTATGGGTAAATAGTAGGGCAGACTGGCTTCTTTAACCTTGGTTAGACAACAGTCTAGGAGAAGGAAAACTCTGACTTAAAACATGTTAAACTTTGCTTGGGGTGGTCACTACTAGAATAGGGCAGTCCTAATTAGGGATCTATTTTACTAATTAAAAAAAATTTTAAGTGAAATTGTCCTCCGATTGAACAGTCTAGAAAAAAACCCTATGTGGAAATTTTTACCTTAACTATTTGCACACAATTTGACTTGCAGTAACAATATCCTTTGTATGAACAAGATGAATTTGTACAAACATTACAGACAAGCATTTTTCAAAATTATTTTCCATTGTAAATTTTAAAAACATTCTTTAAAATAAACAGATTTGTTACATGCAGTATTGTAATGTTTTGTTATTTTCCATGATATGTAAATTTTTAAGACATTCCATAAAATAAGCACAAATTTGTTAGATGCTGTATTTTTATGGTTTTTGAGAAAAATCAAGGCTAACCTGTACCTCAAAAAGTTGATGTGATATAGAATAACTAGGGTCATTTTTGGATTCAGAGGTAAAAAAAAAAAAAAATAGTCAAAAACAAGTATCAGATCCAACTCAACAAAAATTGTGTTCCTCGTGGGTATGGGCAGAAATTGGAAAAAAAAAATCAAATCTATTTAAAATTTCAAACTATTACTAAAAATCAGGTAATTGTCCAATTTTAATGAAATTTTCACCAAATTATTAATGCCTTAATTTTATAACGAATGGCTTATTTTATTAAAAGAAATTGAAAAAAAGTTCTTTATCAATTAAGAATGTAGGGGGGGGGGGAGTTGTTTGGTCATTTGAAGAAAAAAATTTTCCAGTCCCTAATTTTTTACATTTCTAGAAAGATCAACTCATGAAGACCTCATTAAAAAATTACAAATAATAAAAATTCAATACTCGGAAAAAGTTATTTGAAAATTTAAAAGTAATTTTCTTAAAACTCAAAAAATATAATTATTAGCGTATTTTTTTTTTTTTTTTTGTGTGGTTTTAAAAACAATGTTTTTCTTTGAATTGGTGCAAAAAGAGTATTTTTCTAATACAGTTAGCCTATTTTTATTCACTTCAAATTTTATAGTGAATTTTAAACGTCTGGAAGGTAGCATGTTTCACTTAATGATTAATCACATATTAAGCTTTATTTAATCTATCTAAAAATGTAAGTTTAAAAATGCGTAATTTTGGGCAATGTATTTTCCAAGAATTTTATGTATTTTAAAAATTATTAATAACAATTGTTTTTTTCATTTATGGGTGATCTATAGCGTTATAAGTTATTCCCCTTTTCACTTCAAAAACACAGATTTTCAATCTGGGGACAGTAAAACTGTTTCAGTTTGCGGTTTTTATTGTGTTGTTAGTTTTTCTTACCTTTTTTTTGGCTACACAGTGGAACTCTCATAGATAAAATTTTGCACATGTAGTCCTTCATAGTGTCCGAGTGAAAACTTTTTTTTTCTTTTATCTTTTTCAGATAAAAACCAGGAATAGAAAAAATGAGTTATCTCCCTCAGACTATTTGCATATACCTACTTATAAACTACAGATTATATCAATATCCATACTTACCTGTATAACTAATGCAATTCACACTCAAGAAAGTAGAGTAAAGAATTTAAAAAAAAATTATTATTAATTATATCCGCTCTCCACGACGACCTCTTGACTAAAGAAGATAAATATTTCCTTTTTCAACTCGGATGGGGAGTTAGAGCTTTGAAATTCTTACTCCTACTTGAATTTTTACCATACCGTGAAGAAAAAGAGGGGGAAAAATAGGAAGAAATTGGTGGTCATTTTTTTTCCCTCTTTTATTCAGTTGTTAAAGTGAAAGTCGCATTTTGAATTTGAATTTTTTTCTCCATATGTTGAACCGCCCTGTCGTCTGGGGCGTTAGAATGCACAGACTGCACCTCTGCAGAGGGGTAAGACTCCCCCAATGGGGCTATCTGTTAACCGTGGGTGGCGACCCGTGATGCTTAAGGATAGAACCCAGGTGGCTGAGCAGACCATGACTTGCAATATTCCAGTTTAGGCTTTTCTTGGATTAGATAATGATATAATTGATTGCAGGATTAAGCTTATGTTTAAAAAAAAAGAAAAGAAAAAAGAGCAATAAACAAGTGAGTGAGACTCATGCCGAAGAGTCGTCGTCGGAAGTTACAAGGATGATACAAGTCCTCCTTTTCTTGAACATACCAATGTGAACTCTGATTTGGACGAAATTCTTTTATTTTGAAGGTAGCTTCGAAATTAAATATTACCTGTGCAGAGAGGAGTAGAATTATGACGCCGTTTAACAGCAAGGACCCGATACACGGTACTCACTATAAATTTTCTTGCAAATCTTCTGACTCTGCTAATTTGTACCTTAAGAAGCTAGATTCAAATGCTAGACTTTTGCTTCGGTAAATTTATTACGGTTCTTTAATCTCTTCTTATATGAACGCTTCGGGTTATGTAGCAGATAGACAAGAGGCCCAGTAGACTCCTTCTCAATTATTCCAATCTATGGTGGATGTTACGTCCAGGGCCATTCTAGGCTTTGTCTCCACAAGATGGAATCTTTATGTGAAGGACATGACTTTAAGAATAAAGCCACAGAAAAAAAAATCACGTTTGTCGACTTTAGACCCGAAATTGTTTTCGGAAAAATTCTTTGATGTTTTGCATAGCAGTGCTAAAAATCTGAGAAATGCAAGGGAAACTCATGTTAGGAATACTTTTCTTGGAGTGAAGAGAAAGTTAGAGAGACCTGAGGAGACCAATTATGCTCATTCTTTGGTTTTAGGTTAGAAAAAGTAGAAGCATGAAGGTTTCAGATTAAGCAAGGAAAAGGACAGAGTGCTTCGACCTGGACAAGTGAGCAAACAGGAAGTTCTGGTTATAAAAGTCGTTGGTGTTTCGTCCCAAACGACAATAGTCAAAGTATTTCCTCAATCCGAGCCAGTCCGGGGACGAATAGAAGGATTACTTGGAGGGTTGGAAGAAGATTACTCCCGACAGCTGGATCTTGAGCATAGTCTGGGAGGGACTAAAGCTTCAGTTTGCTTCAACACCGGTACAAAACGATGTAAAAAGGACCGTATTCAGTTCATCTTGCCAGAGAGACGTTATTTCAGATGAAATAAAAGACTTGTTAGGAAAATAAGCAATAGAATTAGTTTCCAGAGCCCAAGAGGGTCAGAGGTGTAACATCACCTTCTTTTTAGTTCCCAAGAAGGATGGAGGGTTCCGTCCCATTCTAAATTTGAGAGGGATAAATGCCCATCTCGTGGTTCCTCATTTCAAGGTGGAAACTTTTAGGACTTTCGTCAGGCCTTGAGGAAGGGCGACAGGGTAATTACTGTGGACTTAAAGGATACTTAGTTCCATATTCCTATTTTCCCATGTCACAGGCAGTTTCTACGGTTTCATTTTCAGAGGAGATATTAGCAATTCAAAGCTATGCCCCTTGGGCTTGCAATAACCCCCAGTGTGTTCACAAAGATGATGGCACTGGGGAGGATTTCTCAGGTCCCGTCAAATACGTATTTTTATGTACCTGGACGACCGGATCAGCGCATTCTCATGTTGTATACCCTTTCTTTCCTTTCTTAATTCTATTATTCTGGTCATCTTTAGTATCTTACGTTCTTCCAGTGTCTGGACCTAGTCTTGGGGACTTCGTGTCTGGTCTTCTAGGTCAGTCTTGTTGCCAAGACATTCATCAACCACAAAACCATATTATTTATTTAAACTTTTATTTCTTAACTAAACATATTTCTCTAACTAATCACAGCGCGCGTGTGCAGCTAAAGCAGTAACATCTTATCTGCCTGACGTCCAAGCTGAAACTGAAGACCCAACCAGGTCCCACGTGACTTCACGTATTTCGCGGGCTTTCTGTAATATTCAATGGAAAGTCCCGCCAGTGATATGAAAAGGGCCATCCCTTCAGAAATACAGGGGTTGACAATATTCTATGCATAGATTATGTAACATTCAGTCAGCAAGAAGTTTTAATACAGGACCTTCTCCAGGATTTAGGGTTGTTCATAAATTATCAGAAATCTCACTCGATTCCATCTCAAAAGATGATGTACATGGGAGCTCGCTTCAATTTGGAGGAGGGAATAATTCATCCTTCAGAGGAGAGATTCTAGAATCTGGTACAACAAATAGATTATATTTTGCCGAGCTCACAGGTTTCTCTGACTTCTGGGTCTAATGGCTGCATGTATAGATCTGATTCCCTGGGCTCATTTGCATATGAGACCAATCTAATTCTATCTTTGGTCATGGTGGATCCCTCGAAGAAACACTATCAAAAAGATGATCCCTATAAACAGTTTTTTAGCAAGACACCTTGTATGGTGGACAAGAAGGGAGAACTTCTTCAAAGGAGTTCTGCTTCACCTCATAGAGCCTCTAGTTCTTTGGACAGATGCTTCAGAAAAAGGCTGGGGAGCTGACTTAAACACTAACCAGGTGGCAGAAGTTTGGGACGAACACCAGGAAAGGGACCCTATCAATTGGCTAGTGCTAAAAGCAATCGATCTTGTTCAGCTACTACCCCATGTCAAAGGGGAGAGAGTTCTTCTAAGATGCCACAGTAGTGGCATACATCAATAACGAAGAGGGCACAAGGTCCCTTCATCTTTATCTGTTGGCGTGGAAAGTGTTCCATTGGGCAGTAGATTACAACATTTCCCTTTATGCAGATCACATTTCAGTAAAGAAGAATGTTTTGTCAGACTGTATATCGAGGGGCCAAGCGGGAGCTTGGATGACAGAATGGAGCCTGGACCTGAGAATAGAAGAATTAATTTTTCAGATGTTCGATTATCCAAACATAGACCTCTTTGCTACTCCAGAAAACAGAAAGTTGGAGGTGTTTTGCAACTCTTATCCAGTAGATGCTGTGTGAGAAGACCTGTTCTGTACTCTGCTCTTTCGATGTACTTGTCTAGATCCCAACGTTGTGAATTATGTGCTGGCCGAATTTAAAGCACGAGTCAGAAAAACAAGCTCACAAGGATTAAAAACAAAACAACAACAACAAGTGTAAACAAGACACATGGAAGAAGGGTGTGTTGATACTCGCTGGCTGCTACTGTCTATCCCTACCGGCGATCTTGACACTTCAACGGCCGAGTTGTAACTAACTTAGGGCTCGAGTTTAGTTGTATTTATGTCAAATTCCCCTTCCCCAAACCATCTTCTCCGGACCACACAAATGGCCAGCACTTAAATAAATCGCCGACTTCTAGTCGCCATTAACCCTTAAAATTAAAGTACTCAAATATTTTTCCAGACAATCCGTCTTCAATATGTTGATCATTAATTTTTTCAAAAGAGAATTTCTCCTAAAAAAATCCTTTTTGCTTTTAATACCTGGGTGCCTAAGATATTATCACTAAGTGGTCCCATTTCATGGTGGCATACAGGTCTCTTTAAACTTTACGACCTAATCTTTGGATTCGTAAAAAGGTCAGCCACCCACCCCTTTTACTTATGCCGGACCCTAACCTACTCTCTTTCTTATTTATTTATTTATTTATTTATTTATTCTGACCATGTTCGTCTTCAACCACAGTATCACAGCTGCGTATGCTTCGGGTGCTCTGAGCATAGATTGGACGGGTATGTATGCCTACGCATTCCCTCCCCCAATATTGATTCATCAGATCCTTCAGAAAGTGTCGCAAGAAAGATGTATTCTTCTTCTGGCAGCCCCTCCGGCTCCACGTCAGTCATGGTATCTGGTCCTTCTGGACCTGCTAATAACTTCCCAAGAGAATTACCAATAACATTGAATATGCTAACTCAGAAACCAGCTAGTCTAAATCTAGATGAATGGAAAATATTCAGCATAACCCACCTAAGGAATCTCTTTCGAGAAAGGCTCAAGAATAGCAAATTCCATTAGGAGAATGTATAAAGCAAGGCAGTGTTATAACAGAAATATATATCTCTTATGATTGACAATCCTTACTTCAGAATATATCCTCTTGCCAACAAAACAAAATTAAAAACAAAACAAAACACAAATCGCAGACGCCTACCACTGAAGTTAATCCAACGGTACCCTAAAACAAAGTGACCAAATTAACACAGTTCTGCGCATAGGCTCGGACTGAGTTCCGCTTGAAAGGAATTCCTAAACAATAAAAAATAATATTATAAACAGAATCCGGATTTTCAGCCAATGAGAAGCCTTTCCTCCCAGAATCATGAAAGGCCTTTCTGGAGCCTATCTCGTTACTATATAAGTCCGGCATTTGAGGACCAAAGCAGTTGACTGAGGGCTTCCAAGCCATTAGTATCGCCGACTGGCGGGCAGGATCAAAGAGCCGCTACATCTACCCACTACCACGCACACCCGCGTCTACCCAACCAACTCAACCTCGCTTCGACTCTACGCCACCGCCGACCCGATACCCCTACCCTCACCTGACCCGACCACACCGGGCGAACCCTGAAGTGACTACAACTATCATCAATCTTACCATACGCCTGTCAACTCAAGTCACCATATCAACTTACATCGTACCCTACCGACACGAAACTACAACTACCATCACGGGTCCATCTGCATACATCACTATCCAATACCACTGACCGGCCACAGAGAGCTTCCTGACTTATTATCTATTACCACTATACCCACACCCACACCACGCAGAGCCAGGACTAACCTTCGACCACACGCGCCTGCCCCCATTTCACTCACCGGCTTAAGGGGAATTTCCTTCACAACATTTCCAGTTTTTGTTTATTCTAAAATAAACGATTTAATCCAAACCTTCTCGTCCATTATTTCTTCTTTGCAAACCATACGCTTTTAGAGATATCCCATTATATATCAGCAGCAAATATACAGAAGCTGGTGTATTGAACGAGATATCGACAGAAAACACAGTAGAGAACTTTCAGTAATTTTCACCCTTAGTTGTTTAAATTCCTTGCATAAAATTATGTGTGTACATTATCTGAAATAAACTTAATTGTCATTAAGAACACATTTTATGATATTTTTTGTATTAAAGCATGCAGTTGTATTGTTTTCGAAAGGATTCTAAGATTTGTATATTTCGCACGGACACATTCAAAATGGCTACAGTCTTGTTTCAAAGTGAAAGTCAGTTGGCTAAATTCCTAGCATAAAATTATCTGAAATGAACTTAATTGTTATTAAGAACACATTTTATGATATTTTTTGTGTTAAAGCAAGTAGTTGTATCGTTTTCGAAAACTTTCTAAGATTTGTTTATTTCTCACGGAGACTTTCAAAATAGCTACCGGCTTAGTTCAAAGTGAAAATCAAGGGAGGTTACTCTAATTGCCTTATTTGCTAGGAATTTTGACAACTAAAGATGAAAATTACCGAACTTTCTGAGAATTTTGTTAATTAGACACACACAAAAAAAGCATATACGAGAGAAAAAAAACTTAACTAGGCAATAGTTCCTTTCTCCCATAAAAACAAATCCAATAAACTTAGAATTTTTTTATAGTCTTTGAAATTTTATCAAACAATTCAGAGGCAGCGACATTCGAAAGTGCTAAAATTTGACAAGAAGTTTTAGGAAATTCTTAAACAAATTCCCCAATTTTGATAAACCTTGGACTGTATTTTTAAAGAGATTTTCTCATCAACAGGTTGAAATAAAGTAGATAACATTGTCATACCCCCCACCAAAAAAAAAAAAAAACAAAAAAAAAACGTTACTGCGATACTCAAATTCTTTCCCACATCTCAAATAACATTAAACCACACAAAAATATTAACTTCTGAAAAACACAAGGAATCAAAGAAAATCTTGCATGGTAAAATATAGCCCTCTTGTTTTCATTCTAAAATTCAGACAATGATATTCCATTTCATATCATTACATAATACGGAAGGAATAATACCATTGACATCTACAGAACATGATTTCATCACAGCTCTGATTTTACCAAATATACAGTATTTCCATTACACAAAAATGATACGAAATGGATAAAATAGGTTACATTTTCGAAATTAACACTACGAAATTAGTTGAAAGCACTCGTAAACATTCATGAGTCAATTTTATTTATATGAACCTCCAATATATAGCTGACCTTATTTAAAATATGGATCTGACCATATTTATCCTATCATTTATGGAGTAAAAATATTTTTGAATTTCATGTCAAAGTCTCTCTCTCTCTCTCTCTCTCTCTCTCTCTCTCTCTCTCTCACACACACGCACGCTATTTGACCAGAAAAAAAACATCTTTTGTCATCTGATGACCTCTATTGACGTTAAATGACCTCGAAGGTCAATCTTACAAGGTCGTTGTTGGAGATAGTGTTCAAGTCAATATCCAGGAAAAAAATCAAGTCTCTATGACTTTCTGTTTACACACACACACACACACACACACACACACACACACACACACCTACACACACACACACACACACACACACTCGCACACACACACACATTTTGGCATCGTAGTACAGATTAAAGCACTTATTGCTGTTTGAAAAAAGGACTGTTTAATTCTTTTTCTGTTGGCTTTTTCCATTTCTTCTCTTCCTCTTTTTCCTTCTTATTTCATTTTTCTTCTCTTTTTCCTCCTCCTTCTTTTTCTTCTGTGCACTCTTTCCCCTCTTCTCTTTCTTTTTCATCTCCTTTTCATTATTTTTTCTTTCTTCTTCCTCCTTTTCTTCTTCTTTTCAAATTCATTTTTTTTCTTTTTCTGTCGGCTTTTTCCACTTTTATCCTCCTCCTTTTTTCTTCTTGTCATTCCTTTTCTTCTTGTTTTTTCATCTTCTTTTTCTTTCCCTCCTTTTTCTTCTTTTTTTCCGTTCTTTTGTTTACACTTTGCCCTCTCTTTCTCCTTCTCCGTCTTCTTTTATCTTTCTTATCCTTTTTCTTACCATTTTTTCTTTTTTCTTCTATTTTTCTTGGCACTTGTTTTAATTTCAATCCCGCGTTGTCGCATAGGAGCAGCCAATAAACACTGATTCGAGTCTTTTAAGAAAAATAGACAAGCGGAAACGATGTTTAAGATGCTTCGAGGCAGATAAACATTGAATAGTGAATTAAATGTCATTCTCTTGAATACTTCGCTTTTAAACAGTGATATTTCAGGATTCGGGGGAGGAGGGGTTGAAGCTGAAGATGCAGACGACATATCTGAAATTTGAGATGTAGATAAACAAACACAGGCAACAAACGTGGGATATGCAAGTTGAAAAATCGCATTAAACACATTACAATATTTATTTTTGTGGGGGTCCATCGTAAACGTTCTTTTTATTCGTTGCTTGTATGAAAGTTTAGCTTAAGATTTATTTCCTAAATTTGTTCATGTTGCGCCCACACCATTGTAGATAGAGTTACTGTCTAAGTGAGATTGTGCAAGATCCTGAAAATGGCCCGATTGTCTCTTTCTTGAAACGATTTTTAAAAGATGAACAGAAGCACGCTAAAAATAAATACTCCAATATTATACAATAATAGACCTATTTTGTGATTATCATTTGCTTTAATTCATAAAAACTCACAATGACTTATTTTCCAATTAATTTCTGTAATAAAATCATCAGTAATGCATTCGTATAATAAATTCCTTAGCAATATATTTCTATAGTAAAATCACTTAAAATTTGTTTACCCTTGGAAATACTTAGCTTGTTAGGTATTTATCTATCTTCCCCTGTGGTAGTAGGATATAGCCCATAATCGGTTTTAAGTAAGCCTTACAGGCAGCAGATGCAAAAACTGTCATAGACCTACCGGCACCCTCTTTATCAATGCGCCTCAGGAGTCTGGCAATAAATCAACCCTAACCATTAGGCACCTCCATTTTCCGGTCACGTGATCATTTGAAGCGAAAGTAAATATTTTTGGACTTTGTTTTTTTTTTTTAAATCTCGCTCCCAAAAAGTAACGACCCTACAGAGTTGTTACAAAGAAAAACAGTTAAATTAAAGATCAAATTATCCGATTGGGAAAAATTACATCGTTATCTTAAAAAAATAAATAAACCTATCCGTATTACATGCGAAAGGGTAATTTTCAGGTCGAAATCTGGACAGAAAAATTATATATTATTTCCCTTTGACAATTATACATTTAAATGTATAGGTGGATGTATTCGACATAATTTTTTCTTGTGCATCTTCCATAACCGATTATTGGTTTTCAACGATTTTTAAAATATTTTTTTTTTTATCTTGAAATATTATCCTGAAATTTTTTTGTGCATTCGAAAGAAGAAACATAAAAAAAAAATCCTGATGATTTAAAAAAAAAAAAATTCAGCTTAGGAAAATAATGAAAATTATGAACGAAAAACAATGTTTTCTTTTTTGCACCGTTAAATCAATTTAAATTTAACGTAGCCAAATAATTTGGGTTCTGTTTTTCCTGGGTTAACCTGTAATATGTGTTAATTTTCTGACCGATTTGCAAGTTTTGTCAAAATTTACTATTAAAATTAATAAAAACTTGAAAAACTTTAATATTAAAATTTACTATTAAAATGAATAAATACTTGAAAAATCTTAATATTAAAATTTCACAGTGAAATTGACTTAAAAAAAAATTTCTACCAGTTTTGGTAATAAATTTTAAAATCGAAAATGAAATGAAATGAATGAAAATTTGAATATTTTTTCTAAGAGAAAAACTGATAAAATAATAAATATATACTTACTTTTTATTCTAATAAGGTAGAAAAAGTTGAAAAAGATTTTTTTACGCTTAAAAAACAAAAAACAAACAATAGTTGAAATACTGAGAAGCGCCTCGTCTCTTTGTATAAAAACAAATATGTCAGTTTTGCCCCTCCGTATATTCTAGCTATCACACACTACTACTCAACAAAATATTAATATATCATGGATCGGACAAATTTTGAACATAAAAAAGAACAACAAATTATTTAAGCACACAAAAGATTGAAAATCTCTTAAAAATTAATTACTTAAAATTTATAGTACATATCAATTAAAAAAGAAAAAAAAGTTTTTAAATAATAATATTATGACATTTCTTTGCACTTTTTATTTCCGATTTCATTAATTTTTCCTAAAAACACTACTGCGTTGTATGTTATAACATTTTTTGATATAGTTATTCAGACTCTTATCTTTATAGAAAAAAAGTAAAAAAAGTTTTCTGAAGGTTCATTATTTTTTATCTCATAAAATAAAATAGAGGGGTAGACCTCATGAAAAAAATATTTCCTCTAATATATTTTAGGAAAAAACTATTTCATATATATTTACACCCAAAGGTAAATAGTTATGGAAATTTTCGTGAAAATCAGACTATTAATTTATTTTTCATAGAATTAAAAAAAAAACTCTTATCGTAACTTGTTTTTAGCTACATTAAATTTCAGTTGATTTAACTGCAAAAATGAAAACATTGTTTTTCAATCATAATTTTCATTATTTCAGTAAGCTGAAAACATTTTTTTTTAAATCATCAGAAGTTTGTTTAGTATTTCTTCTTTCGAATGGAAATTTTTTTTCAAGATAATATTAGTTTTTCTGCAAGTTTCATTGTGTTAAATATAGGTGGGGGTAAATTTCACAGGGTAAATTGGTGGTACCTACTAACCATTTTTAGACAGTGGAAATAGGCTGCCCTCTCAGACTGGACCTTTGCAAATATGCCCCTCTCAACACCTCCAAGATAAATATAAAGACTAAAGAAAGCGGAGCAGTAGAGTTTGAGAAGCGATAAAAAGTGAAATCGTATATATATATATATATATATATATATATATATTGAATAATGATTGTAATTATTTTTTGTAAAGAACAATGCTAAATCCCGGCGCAAGTCACGTCCTTCTATCTGTTGTCAAAACAGAACTTTCAAAGTAGAGCCTGCGTTCGATTTCATCACACCGATAGTCGGACAGAACTACCCCCTCTCTCTCTTTCTCTTTCTCTTTCTCTTTCTCTCTCTCTCTCTCTCTCTCTCTCTCTCTCTCTCTCTCTCTTACACACACACACACACACACACACACACACACACACACACACAGAGTTCCGCTGTATGTGCTTCAATCAAGTATTATTCTCCTTGTTCTTTTCTAACGGTCGTTGCCTTTACTTGTGTCATTTTGAACGAGTCCTTATATATATATATATATATATATATATATATATATATATATATATACACATCATTTCTTTGACATTGCCGCTGGGGTCCTACAGGGAGATACTTTGGCTCCATATATATTCATTATTTGCCTAGACTATGTACTCCGAACTTCATTAGATACCATAAAAGAAGAAGGTTTCACACTAAAAAAGGCAAGAAGCAGGCGATACCCCGCACAAACTGTCACAGATGTAGACTATGCTGACGACCTCGCACTTCTTGCAGATACACCGACACAAGCTGAGGCACTACTACACAGCCTGGAGGAGGCAGCAAAAAATGTCAGCCTCTATGTGAACTCTGATAAAACCGAGTTTATGAGCTTCAAAAAGCAAGGAGACATCTCAACACTAGACGGTAGGCCTCTTAAACTAGTGGGAAAATTCACATACCTAGGTAGTAATATCTCATCCACAGAAAGCGATGTTAACACAAGAATAGGAAAGGCATGGTTGGCCACCAATAAACTATCAGTCGTATGGAAATCCGACCTCCCTGACAAGCTAAAGAGACGATTCTTCCAGGCTGTGGTCATATCGGTACTGCTGTATGGCTGTACCACCTGGACCGTAACGAAACGCCTTGAGAATAAGCTAGATGGGAGCTGCACAAGAATGCTGTGAGCAGTCCTGAATAAGTCGTGGAAACAGCACCCAACCAAGAAGCAGCTGTATGACCACCTGCCTCCCATATCACAAACCATACGAGTAAGGAAGGCTAGGCATGCGGGGCACTGCTGGAGAAGTAGGGATGAGCTCGTAAGCGACGTATTACTGTGGAGGCCAACACATGGACATGCTAACGTAGGCCGCCCAGCCAGGACCTACATTGACCAACTATGTAAAGATACTGGATGCTGCGCGGAGGAGCTCCCAGAGTCGATGAGTGATAGGGAGGGTTGGCGAGATACCGTCATGGATATCCGTGCAAATTGCGCGACATGATGATGATGATGATATATACACAATAAGCCATACATATTCATAAGCGTTAGTTTCATGAATCCTTCAACAGGCAGTGTGACATTTTAGCTTAATGTAAGACATTTACCTATTGGCTTTTATTCTACCAATTCAAAATTAATCTATAGAAATATCGCTAGGAGGCCCACTATGGAGTAGGATTATGTAAAAATTCTTTTGCTAAATATCATAATTAAAAGTATTATGATACACAATTGATGATCAAATTATCATATTTTGTTTGTTTTTGTATGTGATTAATTGATTTGTTTTGGACATACTCTCTATTTTGCAAATTTTCTTAAAGGTTAAGGACTTGAACCTGGTGATGCGCACGAATCACAATAAAAATGACCACTTATGCGAAAGACTCGCGAATCAGCGCTTTTTTGTTGCTATTAATTATCATCACTAAATCTTGTTATATTTGTGACATATCGACTCTAGTCACATTCCTTCATGTCATCGTGGAGTTGTGGATAACAAGTTTGTCTCGTATAGCATTAATTCTGAAGTAAACCTTTCTTTAGTATAAATAAATAAATAAATAAATATATATATATATATATATATATATATATATATATATATATATATATATGGTGAGATGTTGAAAATATGTTTAAGCTTTAGTAAAACCTGAATTCACAGGTTCGGTCCCCAATACTCATTAAGGATAAAACATTTCATTGAATGGGTACAAAAAAGAACCACTAAATTGATACCTGAATTGATAGGTATGCTCAATTTACGGACTTTTCATAAGTGCGTAAATAGTTAAAACATATTTTAAAACGTTAATAAAAATGGAAAATTATCTTTTTACTGTTTTCTTTTACGTTTAATATAAATAACACTTCCAAGTTTATGTGTTAAAAAAAAGAAAAAAAAACGGATTTCTGTTACATATATCGTACGTTTTTGCATTCTAAATAAATTTAGGATAAAGTTTTAATCTTTGTTGATATCGTTACAGCATTTTGGCACGAACAATTAGAGCGAGGTAATTTTCTATGGAGAGTTGTAATTGCGATTGTAATTGTCTGAAACAAAAACAAATTGCTATAAGTCGATGCTTAAGCATTTAACTTAATATTATTCTAAAAAAAAGAAGAAAATCTACGAATATTAAAATTAGAATGATAAAAATTATTTACAATAAGATTCTATCAGAAACATAGAATCTTTATTAATAAAACCGAGACTTCTCTTTTTCTTCTTTAATACATTTCTGATTAACTTTATCAGAAATGTATCGAAGAAAAAAAAAGTTGCTTCCAAATAAAATAATTAATCTCTTGAAAATAATAGACTGTGTCTGTGGATTACACGTTCGTGAATTAGAAGCAGCAGCTAAATAGAATATTATGTCCCCTACAACCCCCTATAAAAAAACGACGACAATTTTTAATTCAAACATTACTTTCAATTTTTTTTTTAATATAATTAGTTCATATGACATAATTTGTGCTTGAGATTCAATTCTTCTATTTAAGTTTCTACTTCGTAACCATATCCAGGTCATATAATTATTATTTCACTCCTTGTGAGTTATTTCCCACCAGCATAAGCTGATGGTCTTTCACTGAGGTCTGAGTGACAACAAGTCTTCCTGTTTTCCAGCACTCTTCTGAGTGTTTTAGCCGATCTTAACAATGCTGTTGTCTGGATGGTCTCAATTCTTCCGCTGATTTCAAATTCCTCTAGTCTATATTCTAAATTTTTGTTGGCCGTTCCAAGTGCACCTACTGCAATAAGGTATCACTTTCACCCTCATAGTCCATAGTTTTTCCATTCTCTAGCAATAATTGTTAATCAATACTAGGTCTGGACTTCTGGCCGGGATGAGGTTATAACACCGTAGTGGTGTTATGAATTGACTGGCGATATCTCATTAGATAGTTGAAAAAAAAAAATTTTGGATATAAAAATAACAATTGTTTTTAGAGTCGTACAAGCGACTTAGATCAGAGTACAAGTCAGTGGTGGGGTAAAGTAAACACTAGATAAGAAAAATTTACCCGAACAAATGAAATTCTAATGGCTAAAATAGGTTGATATAAAACGAATGGCTGTTTTATACATATGTTGTCATTCTGTCATTTACGTGAAGACTGCACAAGATAAGAAAATTTATTACTCGAACAAAATAAATTTTAAAGGCTAAAAAGAAAGTCGGTTAATATAAAACAAATGATTGTTTTATACAAATGTTTTCATATACATATATATATTATCATTCTTGTGAAGACTGCACAAGATAAGAAAATTTATTTAACAAATACAGTTTAAAGATTAGATCTTAAAAATATAGGTTCAGTAAGAATAACATTCAGCGATTAACCCATGACCAATTTCTGGGAATTATTATAGCAACTGACAGATAAGTCTGGCACAAGACCATTTATACAATAACAAAAATATTATCAGGTGCCTCACCAATCAGGAAACTGGGGCGGAAACTTGTTGCCCCCCTCCAAGATGTGTAACCCAAGGCCATGATTTCGATTCAAATGCAACTATAGGGCCATTGGTCCGGCGTTTCTATTGGCTGGCCAATCAGAGCCCTGGATTCAGGGGTTTGGAACCCATAAAAGAGGCCCCAAAAGGGTTCCAAGTCAGATTGGAGAGCTGGTTCTTGACCAGATTGGAGAGCTGGTTCTTGACCAGATCGGACAGCTGGTTCTTGACCAGATTGATAGCTCCGTCTCACAGCCCTTGTCACCGTCTTTGCTTTGTCATCATGCTACTCAAAGTCCTGAATTTGAATCAGAACTCAACATACATCGCCAGTCAGTCCACAAAATTCCGACCCCACTTCAACTTCGACACCCCTTTGTGGTTGTACATGATTTTTATCACTGTATAATTAATAAAGGTCTTTTATTATTAAAAACGCGTCTGTTGTAATTGTGGAACAACATTGGTGAATTTGGTCACTTTCAGGTACAGCCCGAAACAAGCATATTGGTACATTTGGTGCCTTCCCATGGGACGGCATAGTATTACATTCTGGTTTTGTTGTATGGTCAAAATTGAGTTTCTTGCATACCTTTCCAACCCAGTCATGCCTAGCCTTGTATTCTCGTTGTGCTAGTTTGCTACATTCGCTGAATGCATTCTTAATCGTCTCATCTCTATCTCCTTACACTCTACATTTGCTGTTCTGTTGTGCTTTATCTATTTTTGATTTTATATCTTTATTGTTATATTTATAATGATAAACTTCAATTACAGTTGGGCGGTTTGGCAATTTATTTTTCGGTGTCGGTTTTCGGTATTTTTCTTCATACCGCTGTCTTTTGTTTGGTTTTTCGGTTTTTAATTTAATATTTTTGCTTTCTAAGGAAGCCATCTATTTTCTTCCGTAATGATAGCATTTCCAGTTTATATTTGCAACTTAGTCCATTCAACTCGCAATTTCTCGTGTATTTCTGGTCCAATCTTTAACATAACAGGCTGGAAAGAAAAAAAATAATCTTTCTGAATATGTAATTTGTTGATGTTTTAATCCATTGATGTTTTTTACAATGAGTTAAAACGGTATTTTACTTCAAACAGCCGAAAATGCGAAATATAACCCCCCCCCGAGACTAAATTTTACAGGTTATTTAGTTTCACAAAATCAAAGTCACCAATCTTTATCAATATTCTTGAAATTGTACACTCAATTAGAAGACACCTTAAATTACAACCAAGAAGATGTTCATTTCTTCTCTCACCCGTGAGAGAGAATTCCTTCAAAAATTATAAAGTAAGCAAAAAGAAAGCAACATCTCATTAATGGAAGATAGTCTCAGAATTATTTTGATATATAATGTGTGAAAATTTTGATAATGTTTTAATGTCAGTCTTTGTTATGAAACTTTCAATTTTGGAAAAAAATGAACTTGAAAAATTACAAACAATTAAAAAATGTAAACAAAAAAGGCAGTTTTTCTTTCGTTATCTCTCGAGCTAAATGATTTAAAAAAAAGACGTTAAATTGTTCAAAACATCTTTCCATTTTTAAAAGAATTTTGTCTAACTTTTATTTTGAAGAATAGCATTTCATTAAATAAGGTACAACATTACTTGATGGTGGTGGTAGAGTAATTCATTGACTTATTTGTATTATAATATATACAATTGTGCTTTTAAAAAAGCTTGATATATTGAAATATAGATATTATGAAAACTATTTAAAAAAATATTCTCGAATCATATTGCAATTTAAAAAAAATCTTATCTAGCCTTTTTGATTATTAGTTCCCATATTGTATTCATCTCTATACTTGGTCTACTTAAGCTGGGCTGATTCTTTGAAACGTCTTTTCTCCAATGTTCTTCCCTATCTATTATTTTAACTTCATCCCATCCATCATCCAGGAGTGTCTCGACCCTCCGTAAACATCTCTTCCGAGTCAAGCCCCCAATAGAATACTACGTAACCAAAATTGCGTATATTCCATCTCATGCAGCCGTGGCAATGTATACGAAGGGGAAACATGTCGTGCACCAAAAAGGGAAAATAGAAAATTCGGGTATGGCTGACCATATATGGTGTGATACTATGATTGAAGACGAACATGGTCAGAATAAATAAATGAATAAATGAATAAGAAAGAGAATAGGTTAAAGCCAGGCATAAGTAAAAGGGGTGGGTGGTTGACCTTTTTACGAATCCAAAGATTAGGCCGTAAAGTTTAAGAGACTTGTACGACCACCATGAAGTTAGGCCACTAAGTGATAATATCTTATGCACCCAGGTATTAAAAGCAAAGGGATTTTTATGAGAAAATCTCTTTTGAAAAAA
>CM042156.1:74320348-74350348 GCA_023376005.1 Doryteuthis pealeii
CCGAATTTTTACGGTGGAAATGAGAAAAGTGTCCCCACGAGTCGAGATCGCGGATTTTAAGGTCATATGGTCCAAAAAGTGATATTCTTCTCTACTGACTTTTGATTGTACTAACGCCGAAGACCGCTGTTTATGATATGGTCCCACTTTTTAAGTACTTTAATTTTTGAGTGGTCCACACAAAAGGTGCTGGGTTTCTTTCCACGGAAGAAAAGGTCCTATCTTTTCAATGAAGAAATCAACAGATAGTGTAGTTGCAACGCTAAGCAGTGTCGTGCCGGACTGTCTGCTGGGGTTGGTCACGTCTGCTAGGATTGGTAGACGTGACAGGAGCTGACCGTTAGGCAGACTGGGATTAGATACTGTGTCTGTCGTTTGTGATTGCGATTGAGAGAAATCAGCACCCAAGTCCATTTTTTGCAAAGTGTCTCATGCGCCCTTCTGACCTACCATATATATATATATATATATATATATATATATATATATATATATATATATATATATATAGGTGAGTCATAAATAAATTCCGTTATAATAAAATATAATTTATTCATGAATGATTTAACAATGAATTAATTTCAGTCAATAGTATATATTCGCTATTAATTTGAATCACCTCTTGCTGTTTATCAGTTAGCTTGTTGGTTCCAGTCAAATAAAATTCAACTAGTTTCAAGCTGAATAATTTTTCCACCTGATCTTCATCAGAAAGTTTTTTGAGAGAACGAAAAAGATGGAAATAACTTGGTGCATTGGTCTGGTGAATATGGTGGATGGGATAGAATTGACAAGCCTAAATCCAATATTTGTTTACTGCTTGATTCTTGCCGAGTGTGGCCTGGAGGTATCATGGAGAAGTACAACGTTTCTTCTATTGGTGAGTGCGAAATGTGTTGGAATTTTTGAATATAAGGCATGGGGCAAATGGTCACTCCTAAATATAGACTCGTTGACTATCACGTGACCTGAGAGAGATTCCTATTGTCCAATCACTGACAGTGCTGCTGCTGCTGCTGTTGTTGTATTTATAGAGACCTGATTCTAAACTTATGTCATTGACACTCGGATTATCTTGGACGTCGGACTTACAAAGAATACTATAACACCGGATTCTTATTGGCTTGCTTACTTATTTACTACATCTGGAACCAAGGATGGTGGCCAGATACTTAACAAGATGTTTTCTTTGAAGATTTTCATGAACATGTTGTGTCTATTGGGAGTATAAGTCAGCATTCAGTGTCTGGTTACGGTTTAAAAATTCAAAGTGAGTAATACCGCGATAATCCCACCATACACACAGCATACATTTTCCTCTATGGAACTCCGTCTTTGGGAATCAGCCATCTCCACTGCCTTTTGCAATGAACATTGTCATAAAAGACCCATTTTTCAATATTCTTGAGAAACGGATCATTTCTCTGCCTTGAAAGAAGATTGGTCGCTATGGATATGCTATCTTCCTTATTCTACTCATTCTACTATACGAGAAACCCAAACACCCAGTTTGATCACTTTTCCTATCTTTTTCAAGTGGCAACAGATTGTGGATTGGAATGTATTGAGGTCAAGTCGAGTACTTTTGCGCGGATTGCATTTCACCATTTCTCTCGAGATTTGATGAGCGTCCTGGTCTGGCTTCATCTCTCAATGGCGTATCGCCAAAATGAAACTTTGAAAATCAGTTTCAGATTTAGCGCTCAGTAATGACACCTTGGCCATAAACACTACAAATATTCTGAGCTGTTTCTGTTGCGTTTTGTTATTCTTAAACTCACGAGACATTAAATAATGAATATGTTCTTTAATATTACTCCATGTTATGAACGTGAGATCATAGATTAATTTATGATGCGCAATCTTTGACCACTGAAATAAGAATGACAATTAAGGCACTCTTTTAATCAGGTAATTTCTGGTTGCGTTTAAAATATCGAAAGTTTGAAATTCGTAGTCACAACTTGCTTTTAACATTTTTTAATAGAAATTATTTATAATACAACCCAACATATATATATATATATATATATATATATATATATAATATATATATATATATTGGTAATTTGCTTGAAGCATTGTTAAGTATGTTATAATATATTAATAATTTGAAGGCATTACAATGCGTATAAAAAATAAAAACAAAAAGATGTTTTTATTGTAATGCTTTCAAATTATTGATATATATATATATATATTATATATATGTGTGTGTGTGTGTGTGAGTGTGTTAGGTATATATATATATATATATATATATATATATATATATATATATAATATCTGACGATATTTCGTAAGTACATTTTCAGAATTAATGTTCGTTTGAATCCAGGATGAGAGAAAAGTTGTTTGTTAACTAATTTTGTATGAATTTTGTGTCTAATTCTGTCGTATTTTTCCTTAAATTTTATCAAAAATGTCTGCTAATATTGTTCACTAAGACTAACACAGGAGTGTAGAATTTTTTCCGGAATTAGTAGTCAGAGGCCTGAGTGGTGACAATTTAGCTAGCGAAGAAACACAGACACCCTTCCCCCCATTTTAATCCACACGTGTTTATTAGATTTATTGGCTAGTATATATATTTGAATTTTGGTACCCAAGCTAACAACATACTATTTCAAAAGCCTATTCAAGAGCTGTTAATTATCGATATATATAATATCTGACGATATTTCGTAAGTACATTTTCAGAATTAATATTCGTTTGAATCCAGGATGAGAGAAAAGTTGTTTGTTAACTAATTTTGTATGAATTTTGTGTCTAATTCTGTCGTATTTTTCCTTAAATTTTATCAAAAATGTCTGCTTATATAAGACTAACACAGGAGTGTAGAATTTCTTACCCCTATCACAACCGATTTAAATCCACTTTTCACAAAGAAGACCCTCGACTGAGAAATGGTTCTCTTTGTGTCAAAATGGTAGGGGACAATTTGACTTAAACTAAGTTGAAACTTAATTGTGGATGGATCTCTTTCCATCTTTTTTTTACCCCTTCTTGGGGAAACAACTCGAGGCAGATTATACATCATGCCTCACAACTGAAACCATGGGTAGCAGCGTGGTGGATGTGAGACACGGCGGATGAACCCAAAATGGTCAACGGTGTATCTCACGTGATGCTGGGCGGATGAGCCTTAAAGCGGGCCAACGGCCAGTATCAAACAGTTCAGTCAGGAAACTACTGCTCCTCATCTCTAAGTCCCGCGTCTATTGATGAGTCAAATTAGCCAGTTTGTCTTTGTGTACACGATTCAAACTATTATTATCATTGAATAAACAAATGAAATGAAATAATAATAATAGAAAAATGTAAAAATATTCCGTACACAGAGAAAATTCGACCTTCATCAGAGTGAAATTTTATTTTGAATGAAATTTTATTTTGAATTCAAAATAAAATTTCACACGTGTAAGTGATATTGATTAAATTCATCTTTTATTATCCATTCTGTACTTTCTTTTCTTTATTCATTCTTCCTCATATCGTCGGATTCAATTCCAATTCCGTTTTTACACACACACACACACACACACACACACACACACATATATATATATATATATATATATATATATATATATATATATATACTAGCAGCGGTTACCCGGCATCGCCTGGGTAGAGGCTTTTTTAAAAAAGTTAGTCCCGCATTACAGAATCGTGAGTTGAATCCTCGTGGGATGCCCCATTTAAATCCCTATGTTAAAAAATAGACCTTGCTACTCTGAAAATAAATGTTAATGTCTACTATCTAAAATATTAAATGAAAAAAAAAATTCCATGCTGTTAACATTTAAACTTTATTTTTTAATTATCTTCACGAATATAAATCAAATCTCTGTTGTGTTTGCTTAAAAATCAAGTCCTGGTGATATTTAATGTGTATATATATTTACTTCGTCGTTAATTGTTTTATTTTTGAAGTTTCCTCCGGACATAAATATACACACAACTGCCATTTATACATGTATAGAGGTACATTACTGATTATAAGAGGGGCCGGTTTAGCTCAGTCGGTAGAGTGTTCGGCTAGGAGCTACAAGGTTCTTGGTTCGATACCGGCCCCCGCCAACTCAGCGTATGAGTAGCACGGGGATCTGTGCGGTAAAGTGAGGAGCTGATGGTAGGTGTGGCGCTCCACCTCAGATGCTAAAATATTCTCCTTGGTCTAGCGCTATTGAAAAGGGGATAGACTCCCTCGCTGTCTGGCTGATACCGACATTAGGCCGCCCCGACGACTTTACTTACTTATTTACTGATTATAAGCATTTGAACAAACAGACATTTGATTTTGAGAGTTAAAAAAATCGGAACAAGAATCAAATTGTATAGCAGTCAACATAAGGGGTCCATTTAGTCCTATTTTGTGCTTCTGAATGATACATTTCTGAAAAATATTATTTTCAATAGAATTAAAGTGTTAAATAAAATAAAGTTCCATTACCCAACTTAAAATTGACTAGCAAATATATGCACTCTCCGGGTGCAAGTATTTAAGTTTTAATGTAAAATAAAATATTATTTTAAATTAGAAAGGCTAATGAAACTAAATTAGAATACAGATAAAAAGATTTGAAACAGACAGGGGTATAATCGAAAAATACAACAACTGAAACTTACTCTTCCATCACTCCCGTCTTTCATTGCTAAATTTTCCTAAGTTAACTATTTTTTTTTAAATAGAAAGTAAAGAATAAAATTACAGTTATTTCTTCTTGTTAATGGATTTCTTTTAGGATTTATCCCCGAGATTTTTGCTCATACTTATCAAAATGAAACCAAACAATTAGAAATCAATAATATCAAGCACATATTTATTAAAATCAAATTTTTAGTATCAATATGCAAATTAGCCTTCCGGTTTACACTGTAAACCGCAATTTTGTTGTATATATAAATACACTTGAATGTTATTAGTATGTAGATAAGGACAAGAGTATCAATAATGTAAAACAATTTTAATAATTGAGGTTTAAATAGAAATAAAATCTTGGAGAATGTGGTGTAAATAACTAAGGGAATTGTGATCTGAGTATCAATATAGTTTCGGTTACAGACAGAAAAACACACAATCTTCATTATGATAAGATAAGATTAGATGAAATCGTGTTTCTTTTTGGAAGAGTTACCTGTGCACCAGTTACCGCTAGATCACTGAAAATAAGCAATCGATGAGCCTGTTTAATACTTAGATGGGTTACCACTTAAGCAACAGCAGGTACGGTAAACAACCTGAAGTCAGTGTGTTATATCTAATCAAAAAGCGTGGTCTAAATGGACTTGTCAACGCGAGTTCAATTCCTGGACGAAGCTGTTAGAATTTCACATGGCGCTAATACCCTTGGGAAAGGTATGAATCCAATTCCCCCTCCAGCTATGGGTAAATAGCAGGGTAGACTGGACTCTTTAACCATGGCTAGGTAACCAGTCTAGGAGAAGGAAAACTCTGAATTCAAACCTGGTAAACTCCGCTGAAGAAATTGACTTTGTGTCGCATCCTGCTCGTGCGGAGGGGTTGGTAAATATATATATCTAATCAAAAAATTGTAAATAAAAACTAATATGCTAATTGGATCGCTGGGTTAAAATCCTTAATGGTCCCATCAGTAAAATGGTCCCATCAGTAAAAAAGCTAATTTATTCAAATACTTACGATCAGTACCTGTTATAAATATATATATATATATATATATGTGTGTGGTGTGTGTGTGTTTTGTGTGTGTGTGTGTGTATTATAAGGATAAAGGTTGCTTACCGGGGAAAATGGGCACGATCATTGAAGGTGCAAAATTCAGGGGTTAAGTCAGCGATTTAACAAATACAAAGTGCTCAATACGGAGTAGAGCAAATTTATTATAAAAAATGGATATAAAAGAAATCTACTCGAGTTTCACCATAAGGATCTTCAGGGTTAAATCCACTGAATTAATCGAGGTACCGATTAATTGCAGCCGATTGCACGTGTGTTCACTGAATAAGTGCATTTTTTATTTTATATATATAGAGAGATAGATAGATAGATAGATAGATAGATAAAAGGGAATGAAAACACACAATACTGTTAAAATGAAAATATTTTATATCATTTTCATAGCTGATATTGAACAATATTTCGATTTATAAAAAATCATCATCAGTGCTTGTTTTTAATCCGGACTCATCGAGAGAGAAGCAGAAAATAATTTAAATTCAAACCAGAAGCATTATTGTTCCAAAAGCGATGAGTCCGGATTAAAAACAAGCTCTGATGATGATTTTTTATAAATTGAAATATTGTTCAATATTAGCTATGAAAATGATATAAAATATTTTCAGTATTGTGTGTTTACATCCCCTTTTATCTATACATATACCGTCAGATTTATTTCCTTACTCTTAATTTATATATATATATATATATATATATATATATATATATATATATATATGAGGTAAGGTAAAAGGAAAAGTGGACAAAAATAATGACTCAAACAAGTAGAAGTTGGAGAGAAATATTTCGTTCCGCTTTACGTTTGAGTCATTATTTTTTGTCCACTTTTCCTTATACCTTACCTCATACTGTCAGATTTTACTCCAACTCTCCTATATATATATATATATATATATATATATATATATATATATATATATATATATAAGGTTTGTTTAGAATGGCTTTTTGCCGATAATTTTTTTGGAGAATAAGTGCTTAATTGGAGTCGTACCTAATTTTGAAAATTAATCAATTAATAATGAATTAGGCGGGAATACCTATTAAATGTATGGCTAAACAAATCGAGAAAAATCAATCTCTGTATGTACATTTCGGCCTATTAGGCCTCATCAGCAGAGCTATAGATCGGAAGACCGCCCCTCGTTTGGTGTTGGGGTTATGGGATCGGCCTGTCAGCTTGACGGTCCGGTTTCAAATCACGCACAGGGCGGTCTTCCGATCTATAGCTCTGCTGATGAGGCCTAATAGGCCGAAATGTACATACAGAGATTGATTTTTCTCGATTTGTTTAGCCATACATTTAATAGGTATTCCCGCCTAATTCATTATTAATTGATTAATTTTCAAAATTAGGTACGACTCCAATTAAGCACTTATATATATATATATATATATATATATATATATATATATATATATATATATATATATATATATCACAAATATAATATAGTAGGTATTCTCTGGTAGCAGAAGGATACAAGAATGTAATGAGCCAAATAAGAATCGAACTGACTAAACAAGTGAATTGGTCTGCAATATGACTTTGCCTACCATTTCTTCAAGTGAAGACCCAGCAATAAGGGATTCCAATCTATGTCTGTGGGGAGGTGGGTAGGCGCCCATCTCCTTCGCCTTTAGCCATATAAAGCTCTTCTTCATACCTGTATTAACAATTCTCTTCAGACTATTACTCTTTTGACTATTTATTCAACTGCATTCCACAGTTCTTTGGAAGATTTTTTTTCTTTTTTGAGCTGCTAAAAATAAAAACAGATAAAACAATTTTCCGAATGTCAGTGGTAGAGGTACTCGCCTTTCTTAAAATGTCAGACTATGCCACGTTTGAGAATCCTAAGTCAAATACGCTGATGGGATATGGTGGGGTAGGAAAAGAGATAGATCGGTGTATAATCTAGCCTATCACTGTGTTAAAGCTTAGTTATGGCACAAGGCCAGAAATATGGAGCACTTAATGTTAATCGAACTGACAAGTACTTATCTGCTAGACTAGCTCGTTCATATTACATCATACATGAAAAGAAAAAAAAGGTTGTGCTTAGTTGTGTTATAAGACCAAAAGTATGTAGCACCTAACGAGAATCGAACTTACTAAGTAATGATCTACAAGCATAGCTCGTTAACCATTATACCATATAAGCTGTCCTCCTTAAAAAAAGTTTTGTTGCTTCTTTTAGTTGTGATACAAAACCATAGATATGTGACATCCAGTGAAAATCGAACTCACAATGAGAATGCTATCTCACAATGACTTACTATCCTAAATCATTAACACTCACCTCTGACCCTAACACCTAACAAACAACCGGATTTTGACGGTGTAAATGGAAAAAATGTCCCCACGAATCGAGATCGCAAAAGGGGTGCCTTAAGGTCATATGGTCCAGAATGTTATAATTTCAATCCAGAAACGTTTGTAGGTGTATTCTATTCAAATAAAATGAATAAGATATATCAAAACTAGTATTTAGATTTGGAATTATAAGACTACCCCAACCCAACCCAACAGTTCAGATAAGATCATTTATCCTATTAATTGGGATACGCCAGTAAAAAAAACATTGCTATCCCACAATGACTTACTATCCTAGATCGTTAACCATTACACCACACGAGGATCTCAGTGATACAATTAGCAAACTCATCTCCTCCTATAGCAGTGGTTATTAAGCATGGATCGCTGACCATTACTATCGTACCGAGTTCGATCCTCGTGAGGTACTCTATAATTATGCAGGAGACTCGAATGGCGTAATGGTCGTCGTTGAGTTCAAATTCTGGACGAGGTTCTTTGCGTTTTAATTCCTGTTAATGCTCTATAGATGTCACACTGACAATCTCTTCCAATTGTTACATAATTATTAGATTCCTAATACTTATGTACAGTAGTGTAGAAACCAAAATGGCTGTTATAAGTTGCAGCCCACGGCCTTGAAGGATTGAATGACAAGGCTTGACCTCATCCTGATCCTTCCGGTGGATACCGTGAGAATCGGTGGAAAAGACCCTCTTCCGGTTTAGATGAGAGAGAGTTTTAGTCAGATCGGCCAAAACCACGACGGTGGTAAGTCGTGTTATGCCGACTCAATCTGCGCAGGTAGTCTGGTGGGGATTTCAGAATAAAATATGATCTAAGTAAATCGAAGTCTTGTGTTATTATCTAAAAACTACCAATGACACAGGGCTTCTGATAAAGAGAAATACCCAATGGAAGACCAGACACGAAGTCCCCAAGACGAAGTCCAGACGCTAGAAGAGACGCTAGAAGAATAGAAGTAAGAAAGTAAGGAAAGAGAGTATACAACACAATTATTAATATAGATTTGATAATTCTACATCAAACCGTTTAACCTTCTACAGAGGACAGACAAACTCCCTTGATATATATATATTTACCAACCCCTCCGCACGAGCAGGATGTGACACAAGGTCAATTTCTTAAGCGGAGTTTAACAGGTTTGAATTCAGAGTTTTCCTTCTCCTAGACCGGTTGCCTAACCAAGGTTAAAGGGCTCAGTCTGCCCTACTATTTATCCATAGCTGGAGGGAGAGTAGGATTCATACATTTCCCAAGGGTATTAGCGCTAAGTGAAAATGCAATTAACACGTCCAGGATTTGAACTCGGGGCGACGAGTCCATTTCCCATGACTTTAACCATTACACCACGCGCTTCCCAAATTATTGATATAGATTACCAAGATTTGTTATCATTTCTACTCAGCAGTCGTCTAGTACAAACTAGTAACGACAAGCTCAGTAATATAATTTTGTAGTCAGACTGTTCTCTATTCCAGTGTTAATAATTTCATTAAACATACTTGTGATTGATTCTGCATTTTTTTTCATTAGATTTCCTTTTGTGCATGTTGTCAGTGATTCACGTGTTTTACTGACATTTTGGTGAATGGGCACGTTTTTGAAAGATGATTGCTGAAGACACACAAATATCTTTCGAGGACCTTTCTTTTTTTATTATTATTAATTTGGAACGAAAGCCTTACAAGTTCCATGTTGAAGATGAATCGTTCCCACAGCTACAAGAATGATACGTTCTACTCCCATTTATAATATTTGCCCAATTCTCACGTTTTCTTCTTGGAGTGGATGCCATTTGTTAAGCTTACCATCTGAGCTTGTTACAGTCTTATTGAATTCAAGAGTGTTTAATGATTCAATAGAAACGGCAGAGCGAAATACGCATTTCTTTCTTGGTGACTTGTCTGAAGAATGATTATTTACATGTCATCGTTGCCTTTCGACATCTTCAAAAATGACTCACCTATTATTTTCACTTGAATGATTGTCGTTACGGTTAGAGAAGAAGACGTGTGGTTTAAATATTTGAGGTTCTATCACGTGAAATTTTTTTTTTACCATACATGAGTTGTGAATTTTATTAATCGAGTATTTCAGATTAGTTCAGATTATTTAATTAACTGTACTAGTTTGATAGTTCAATAGAAAGTCAGTTATTTTAATAATAATAATAATAATAATAATAATAATAATAATAATAATAATAATAATAACAACAACAATAATAGACTTTGCGGGAATAGAGATGAGACTGTAAACCATATACTCTGCGAATGTAGCAAACTAGCACAACGAGAATACAAAACTACACACGACTGGGTTGGGAAGGTGATCCACTGGGAATTATGCAAAAAATGTAATTTTGACCATACAACAAAATGGTATATGCATAAACCAGAATCTGTTCTTGAGAACGAAACGCATGAAATTCTCTGGGACTTTGAAATAAAAACGGATGACCTTATCCCAGCAAGAAGACCAGACCTAGTGTTGATTAAAAAAAAAGAAAGAACTTGTCAACTGGTGGATTTTGCAGTGCCAGCAGATCACAGGGTGAAGCTAAAAGAAAATGAAAAAATGGACAAATATCTGGACCTTGCCAGAGAACTGAAAAAGTCATGGAATATGAAAGTCAAAGTGATACCAATTGTAGTTGATGCACTTGGAACGATCCCAAAAGGATTGGAAAAGGGTTTGGAAAGTTTGGAAATCAGAGGAAGGATAGAAACCATTCAGAACACTGCACTGCTGCAATCTGCCAGAATACTCAGAAGAGTCCTGGAGACCTGAGGAGACTTGCTGTCACTCAAACTCCAGTGAAAGACCATCAGCTAATGCTGATGTGAAAACTCAAAAGGAGCAAATAATATGCACATGAAAAGACTTGGACATGGTTAAGAAAAGAAAACCTCAAAAGAGAAACTGAATCACTAATAATTGCTGCACAAAATAATGCCATAATGACAAACTATATCGAAGCAAAAATTGATAAGACCCTACAAAATAGTAAATGTAGACTATGCAGTGATAGAGATGGGACTGTAAGCTATGTACTAAGCAAATGTAACAAACTAGCACAACGGAAGTACAAAACTAGGCACGACTGGGTTGGAAAGGTGATCCACTGGGAATTATGCAAACAATTATATTTTGACCATACAACAAAATGGTATATGCATAAACCAGAATCAAAGGAATCAATACCTGGGATGTCCCCATTATAAGATACTCAGGACCATTCTTAAAATGGACAAAAGAAGAACAGATTGACCAAAGGACGAGAAAATTAATGACCATGCACAAGGCTCTCCACCCTAGAGACGATAGAGATAGATTATATGTGTCAAGAAAGGAAGGGGGAAGAGGTCTTGGCGACATAGAGGACTGCGTAGAAACCACAATCCAACAACTCGAAGACTACACAAAAAAGAGTAAAGACAGATTACTTATGGCGGCCAATAATAGTAGATGTGACATAGGGACAAACAGAAAAATAACAAAGACTAGAAAACAGAAATGGGAAGAAAAACAATTATATGGACACTTCAAACGACAAATTGGAGAGGTTGCACACGAAAAGACCTGGACGTGGTTAAGAAAAGGAAACCTCAAAAGAGAAACTGAATCACTAATAATTGCTGCACAGAATAATGCCACAAGAACAAACTATATCAAAGCAAAAATTGATAAGACCCAACAAAATAGTAAATGTAGATTATGCGGTAATAGAGATGAGACTGTAAACCATGTACTATGCGAATGTAGCAAACTAGCACAACGGGAGTACTAAACCAGACATGACTGGGTTGGGAAGGTGACCCACTGGGAATTATGCAAAAAATTGTAATTTTGACCATACAACAAAATGGTATATGCATAAACCAAAATCTGTTCTTGAGAACGAAACACATAAGATTCTCTGGGACTTGGAAATAAAAACGGATCACCTTATCCCAGCAAGAAGACCAGACCTAGTGTTGATTAACAAAAAAGAATGAACCTGTCAACTGGTGGATTGTGCAGTTCCAGCAGATCATAGGGTGAAGCTAAAGGAAAATGAAAAATGGACAAATACCTAGACCTTGCCAGAGAACTGAAAAAATTATGGAATATGAAAGTCAAAGTGATACCAATTGTAGTTGATGCACTTGGAACGGTCCCAAAAGGATTGGAAAAGGGTTTGGAAAGTCTTGAAATCAGGGGAAGGATTGATACCATCCAGAATACTGTACTGCTGCAATCTGCCAGAATACTCAGAAGAGTCCTGGAGACCTGAGGAGACTTGCTGTCACTTAGACTCCAGTGAAAGACGATCAGCAAATGCTGATGTGAAAACCCAAAAGGAGTAAATAATAAAGACCATTCTTAGAATGGATAAGGAAGGAACTATGAAAGATGGGCCAAAGATCAAGGAAATTGATGACGATGCACATGGCATTACACCAGGGAGATCACACAGACAGACTATGCAAAAAAAAAAAAAGAAAAAAAAAGAGGATTCAAGATCTCATACAATACACTAAAAAGGATGAATCCAGTAACAACAATTGCAAACCTAAATGAACAAACCGAAATAGAAAAACAATAAAACCCAGAAAACAGAAATGGAAAGAAAAATAACCGTATAGATATTTCAAACGATAAACTGGAGAGATTGCTAACGACAAGATCTGGACATAGCTAAAAAGGGGAAATCTCAAGAGAGAAACAGTATCTCTTTTGATAGCATCAGTAAATAATGCCATGAGGATCAATTATATGAAAACGAAAATTGATAATATACAACAAAATAGCAAATATATAAGCGAGTGCAGGAAACTGGGATGGTTGGCGAGAGATTGTCATGGATATCCGTGCTGCAGTCACGACTTGATAATGATGATTTTATATATATATATATATATATATATATATATATTGTCGGCTTAAAGCCATATAAAAATAAACACATTTGTTTGTTTACTTACCCTCATACTGTCGTGTAGCAAGTCAATAAAAAGTGGAATATAAAAGTTTCAAAACAAACGAAGAATGTGGGAATGGCCAGCTAGTGTAACGGTTAGAGACTTCGCCTGTCAGCTTGACAGTCGACGTTTCGAGTCACACACGGAGCAGTCTCCCATGTCTATAACCTTGCTGATGAGAGATAATAGGTCGAAATGTACACTCACCCCCATATATATATATATATATATATATATATATATATATATATATATATATATGAGGAGTGGAGAATTTGAATAAATCTGACAAAATGTAGTTGAGAATAGAGGAAAGTGTGGATAAAAACAGCACAGAAACAGCAATAAATTTAGTGGATATTTCGCCTCATTTTGAATGAAGCTTCGTCAGATTTATTGAATATAGGTACACATGCATTTGCTTTTATAGTGAAAAAGGTGAATGGGTGAGGGGGGAGACACTGATGGGTGGGTTGGTGTGTAGGGATTTTTTTTTCTGTAGGGCCAATCGGTTGACTTAGAAGAGGAATTTGATATTGGCCTGTGGGTCATATGAGTTGATCAGATGTGTTGATGTGTATTAGAGGAAATTTGATAGTCGGGTGTGGGATGTGACATAGAGTGCGGGGAAATAGGTCATTGGTAGTGAGGTAATGTAGGTCATAAATCTTTAGTTGGCTGAAATTTTCAGAGTCTTGTGGTGGAATATTTTTGTTTGGATTTCTGTTTTATCCGTTTTCGAATTTGATTTTGTTTTCGTGTATTATCATTTTTGAAAATAGCTATATCGATGTTGAAAATCCACACTTTCCACTATTCTCAACCACACACACACACACACACACACACATATATTATATATATATATATATATATATATATATATTATATATATATATATATACTTTTAGAATATACATTTATTTAGTCTCTTCAGTTTTATTTTGTTGTTTTTTATTTTTTAATACTTCACGGTCGGTCTTACTGGTGTGACTTTCCCATGTCTTTGATATCATCCACTTATATATATATATATATATATATATATATATATATATATATATGTATATATTATATACGAGGCTAATCCCAAAAGTAAACTCTCCAAAGTCCAGGGGCCCCTGGAAACTATTCATGTGGCTATTGGCAACACAGTTGGGTTTGTTGTGCATATGCTTACGCCAGACCCTGTGCGCACCTGGCTACCACGCTGTCTTTACTCGACAGCCGTTTCTGATAGAGCTTTCGATTGACGTTACACCGATTGAAATTCATCGCCAATCGACGAAGATGTATGGCAAGTCGTGCATGAATTTCAAAAATGCCCACTTAATGATGTAGGAAGTTTGTAACAACGACGAGGTTCAACGCTTCTTCAATTACATAGCGGCGAGCTAGTATAGGCATATAGAAATTGCCAAAACACCTACAATAATGCATCGACCGAAATGGCGATCATGTAGAAAAATAGTTGTATGTTCAAACTTCAAAATGATGTAAACATCATTGACAATAAATGATAAACGTTTCTGTGATTTCTAAATACTTTGGAGACCTTACATTTGGGATTACTCTCCCCCCTCTCTCTCTCTCTCTTTCTTACACACACACGCACAGACACAGACACACACACACATATATATATTCTTCTTTTTCTTCTTCTTCATTATATATCTGTGTGAGTGTATGTGTGTAATGGATGTTGGGAAACATTTTGGGTTGTATTAGAAGCATAGAAAATATAAGACAAGAAATAATAACCAAAATTCAAAGGAATGAATCTTATTTATTAATCCTTAAGGGGCCGGGTTAGCCCAGTCGGTAGATCATTCGGCTATAAACCACAAGGTTCCTAGTTCGATACCGGTCCTCGCCAACTCAGCGTATGAGTAGCACAGGGATCTGTGCGGTAAAGTAAGGAGCTGATGGTAGGTGTGGCGCTCCACCTCAGACGCTAATATAATCTCCTTGGTCTAGCGCAAGTGAAAAGGGGATAGACTCCCTCGCTGATTTGCTGATACCGACATTAGGCCACCCCGACGACTTTACTTACTTATTTATATTTCAGTTAGACTTCTACCTTGCCTAAATCCATTCATTAGTCGTATTTTGGGGTTTGACATATACAAACTGCTTACTATTATTTCCTTTCTTTCTTCTTTCTCGAGAGTTCAGTGTAGCTTAATGTTTATTTATTTTTCTTGGTAGAGAAAAACTTAATATATAAGGTTGTTGGAGGTATGCTACCAATCAGGGATTATAGCCCTTTTGTCGTCCTCTTTGGGTAGCATAATACATGTGTAAAAGAAACAAAAAATAAGAAAAATAAGAAAAATAAATAAAAAATTAAAGATAAATAAATGAATAGAAGAAAGATTTTACCATGTGTTTATGTACAGAGATTAGCTGTCTTCATATAATGATATAAATAGACATACCTATGTATATACTTTTAAAATCTTATATATATATATATATATATATATATATATATATATATAATATTATATAAAGATAATCTACTGAGTCAGACGAACCTACTATTAGTTTCGCAATAAAGCTCTTCAGGGCTAAAATCTGACTCCGAGTCAGATTTTAGCCCTGAAGAGCTTTATTGCGAAACTAATAGTAGGTTCGTCTGACTCAGTAGATTATCTTTATTACTTGGCTCTACTTAGGTATCGAGCACTTTTTACAAATTATCTTCTCCTAGCGGTTATATGAATATATATATATCTTATATACATATATATACATATAAATTGTTTTTTTTTGGCCAAATACTATACCAATAGATTATTTTTTGTTGGTACGAATATCTTGGTCTTTTCTTTTTTTCAAAAATGTTTTTCTTCCTGGTTGATGTTTGGTAGTATATTTTTACATCAAACTCTCTGCCGGGTTTTTTTCTCCGCAAGGATCTACCAACACGCTTGGTATATTAAATATATATATATATATAATATATTATATATATATATATATATATAAGGTAGGTAAAAGGATAGTGAACAAGAAATGATAACTCAAAACAAATCTAAGAGTTGAAATATTTCGTCCGATATATAAGGACATCTTCAGTCAAATGATTGTTATTGAAAGCAAAATTACGTGCATGTACATGTGATTTGGTGAAGGAGTGAGTTAGTAGCGGAAGTAATTTTGTTTTCAATAAAAATCATTTGACTGAAGATGTCCTTATAAATCGGACGAAATATTTCAACTCTTAGATTTGTTTTGAGATATCATTTCTTGTTCACTATCCTTTTACCTACCTCATACTGTCGGATTCTACTACATCCATCCTATCTTCATATATATATATATATATATATATATATATATATATATATATATATATTGGTTAGGAAGTTGATTTAGAAGGCTATCACAATGCAGTTTGGAATAAATAAAAAAATAATAATACGGTAACAATGGTGTTGTGTATTGACCTGTATTTTTAAGAAAGAATAAAAATACAGGTCAACACACAACAACTTTGTTACCGTATTATTATTTTTTAAAATTATTCCAAACTGCATTGTGATAGCCTTCTAAATCAACTTCCTAACCAATACATACACAATGCTTCAAGCAAATTATGAAACTCTCTTATACATATATATATATAAATATGTAAGTGAGAGTGTGTGTATGTGTGTGTGTGTGTGTGACTGTGGGTGTCTGGGGGTGTCTGTGTGTGTGCGTGCTTGGTAAAAGGTATCGAGAAATGGCCGTAGGAAGAATGTGTTGAGCCAATCTTCAATGTGGAATTGTCTTGTGCGCCTGCCTTGAAAATCAGTCTTTCACTTGAACAACGACCTCTGTGCACTGATAGTCAATTTCAAACATGAACCCCTTTTTTGTTGGGATTGAAAATAAGTGAATAAATAATGAATAACTGGAATTAGCCCCTTTTGTCGTTCTCTTTTGGTAGCATAATACACGCAAAGAAACAAAAAAGAAACGTAAAAGAAACAGAAAATAAATAAAAAAATAAAGAAAGAATTAAAAAAAAAGGAATAGAAGAAATGTTATTATCGGTTGATGTACAGAAATTAGCTGTCATCATATAATGTAACTTAGGAAGCGCGTGGTGTAATGGTTAAAGTCATAGGAAATGGACTCGTCGACCCGAGTTCAAATCCTGGACGTGGTAATTGCATTTTATTTAGCGCTAATACCCTTGGGAAAGGTATGAATGCTACTCTCCCTCCAGCTATGGGTAAATAGTAGGGCAGACTGGGCTCTTTAACTTTGGTTAGGCAACCGGTCTAGGAGAAGGAAAACTCTGAATTCAAACCTGTTAAACTCCGCTTAAGAAATTGACCTTGTGTCACATCCGGCTCGTGCGGAGGGGTTGGTATATATATATATATAATGTAACTTAGTCACATTGAGAATTCAATATTCGGAGATCATTTTTAAACAGAGATATTTGACCTACAGATAAAACCATAACAAGTTCTACCACTCCAAGTCAGAGTGGACCTGGGAGTAATGGCAATGAATGGGTACTCCAAACTTCTCAGATCTCAAGAACTGGAGTTTCACCATCAGATACAGTTTAGTGTCTGTCATATGGTACCTAAATAATGAGAATTGGATCGTCTATTTTTCCTATAAAGACATAAGTCTATCGAAACCACGGAAGAGAGAAACAACGTGATCTCACGGAATTTGTTAATTCAATCTAGTAATTGCTGATCACTCTGTTCCCCATGTATCTTTACTTAGTAAACCTTTTTCCCTATCCTCAATACTCGTTAGGTTCCTTTCTATTATTTCTCTATTAACTCTGATACTCGAGTTATAACAGTTTCATACTCAGTACACTCCCTTTTTAGGAGGTGTCTTAGCTCTCTTCAGGGAATACATTCAGCGTATTGATTTTCTTAAAAATGAGATAAAGATTTTATTCACTAATAAAATTGACTTAAAAAAACGAATATTAATTTTTACACTGAAAGTGTTGTTACTATTAAATTATATTTAGTGTCATGCCTTGGACACCCCTCTTTTGGGGGTGCTTACATTTCTACAGGGTATACACATCAGTGTACTCTAAGCCCCGTCGACAGAGTGGGTATAATATTTTGATGAATAATTTCAAATTATAGCATAAGACGTTCATCCCAAGTGGCATAGATTCCACCTTTTCAAGAAATGTTAAGAAAATAAACACCAAGGGTTCTGTGTATTAGAAATAGTTATTGTTGTTGCCGATTCGCTTTGTCACCAAATACTTTAATGGTAATTTACACCCTGTCGATTGGGACTTTGAAGAGGTAAGACACCCCCAATTGGTGTCCTGAGTATGACACTAAAAGCTGCATCTGGTGGTGAGGTTCCAGTTCTGCAGATCTTGGGAGCATGGAGTACCCCTTTATTGTCATTACACCCAGGTTCACTCTGACTCGGAGTGGTAGTAACTGTTAGAGCCCCATCTATGAGTCAAATATATATGTCGGAAAAGCATTAGTATTCGTGTGCAAAGAGCCAAAAAAAAAAAAAAACAACAAAAAAAACAACAATAGAAGCTTAAGAATACTATTACACAAAGAATGTAAATATGAATGCGATTCCTAACATAACCCCAGACTGGTTGATATGTCGTTAAAACCATTCAATCAATTAATCGATTTCATATAGATTTCACCTTTTCAAGAAATAAACAACAAGGATCCTGTGTTTTAGAAATAGTTGTTGTTGTTGTTGCTGTTGAAGTTGTCGATTTGCTTTCTCTCCAGATAATCACTCCAATGTTGATTTGTTTCCAAGACAACCGATTAGTTCCCTTTAACTAATAACCCTTCTATAGTCTTTCCTGATAATCAATATCCACTGTGTAACAACACGTAACATTGTTTAATTTCCTGTTTTCCTCGAAAACATCCAACAGTGTCTCATAGAACAGGGGATGTTATTGTGTAAGTATTTCAATTAAGATTTCAATTAAGATTTAAAAGGAGAATCACCCAAAAGAATTTACGCTGATTTATCAACTGAAATTTTTGAGATGTATGAATGGATTTACATTAGAAAGTAAACTTTTTTTTTTCATCCGAAGCTTTTTTGAGCGTCTAAATGCCCGACAGACAGTTTATTTTGTCGCACCATGTTTTTAAAAAAATTTTTTATTTATTAAATTTCTAACAGGTGTATTTTTCTAAAGTGTGTATTTCTCTAATAGGTGTATTTTTTCTAAAGGGTGTATTCTAACAAAATTTGTATGTTATTGAAAAAATATTTTTCTAAATAGCACTAATCTTTTTCAGCGTTAACGCAAATTTTATATTGAGTTGTTTTTAGATCACATACAATAATTAAAAAAATCCAAAAACAAAGCCGTTTCTGAGGATGCACATATGTTACGTAGCCATTGCGGGTACATAGATAAGAGTTCTTGCGTGAGAGAGAGAGAGAGAGAGAGAGAGAGAGAGAGAGAGAGAGAGAGAGAGAGAGAGAGAGAGAGAGAGAGAGAGTCGTGTGACTTACTTGCTTACTTTCTATCTTCTTCTTTTCGGCCATCCATGATCGTCCAGTCGCCATGTTGGATCTTTACTTCTATTTCTATTCCGGCTATGATCATCTAGATTCTTCTTGTCTTCTTTTCTAAGGGCCTCTTATTAAGGGCCAGTTCTTTCTAAGTCATGCAATTAACTAATAAGACTTGTTTGTCTTTGATCAAAGATTTATTGCCCATTTTCATTCACCGCGCGGTCTGAGCCAACCCCCAAAGAATACGTCTGTCCTACGTGCCATTTAGGTTTAAACTGACTACCTAATTATATCACGTGATGTAACTGCCACTAAACTGAACAATTAATCCTATCTTATTTTTAAATGGATAATTTTTGTTTGTAACATTAACTAAACCATAGTATCCAATTTTGATAGTTTGATGGGTTCATCACTCCCATTTTCTGCGGGCTGCTATTCCCCTAACCCGGAAAGTGGAAAGGGGAAGACTTATACAAGGCCCCTTTAGATTCTGCCACTGGCCAAGACGGATGACACAGTGAGTACTCCGACATTCTTCAAGTCTTTTTGATTCTTAGAAATGTATTTGCTGTTATGCATTACTTCTCATTTGGCAAAGTATTCGCTGTCATTAAATGTTATTTGTTTTGTTTGTAGTTTCACGGTGTTTGTTAAATAAAGTTAATGACATCAGCACAGAAGCGTCCCCTTTTTATTCGAAAACCAGTGGGCAGTAACACGTGACTCGCGAGATTCTTGCCTCTGGGGTCAGTTGGGGCCATTAACCGTTACTGGTATTTTTCCATCCCCTCAGAACTCTCGCTACAGGGCTTGTCAAAAGCCCTACACCACCATTCAATTATGCAACACATAGATTTTTTAGTTTAATAAATGTTATTATACTGATCATAATTAATGCATAAGTAATCAGATATACGTCAGATGGATGATGGACGAATCCCGAAAGACATCCTCTCTAGAGAGCTTTCGTCTGGTAAGAGAGAGATTGGTTGCCCCCAGCTGCGATTCAAGGATGTCTGCAAGAATGATCTCAGATGCTTTGGCATTGCCCCTTCCAGCTGGGAAAATTTGGCCCAGGATCGCCCTCGGTGGCGACAGACTCTCCGTAGAGGACTGCTTATGTCAGAATCCCCCCTGACGCAACACCATGAAGCTAAGAGGTCCAGAGGAAAGCAGCGACAACAAAGCACCGGCACATCAACATCTTCAGGGACAGCTTTCAAATGCGACATCTGTGGTCGAGAATGTTTTTCAAACATCGGACTTCACAGTCACAGGAGGCGCTGTAACTTCAGGGACACCAAAAACTTTATTATAGTCTTCCGAGACTGAAATGCCAATAATCAGATATAGCATTTTCTAATAATGTTACACACTGGACCCGTCAAAACACAAACACTTGTATTTAGGAAAATATAAGAGATGTTTATTTTCCCCGGTTGTGTACAGCTGAGAGTCGTGGGCAGGGTTATGCAATGTGGAGCCTTCGGGAGTTCTCTTCAATTGATCTCGAACCTGATCGTCGTCTGTCTAATCGATCTCTACGGGCTTCTTTTATTGTAGTCTGACCCCCGGTGTCACGCCTCCTTGTTCGTGACACCTACGCAGTTTTTTTCTGTAGACACGCCTCTTCGCCCACGCAGGCTGTTTCCATTGGCTATGGGCTACGCCTACAGATTTCTGCACCGAAATCATGACAAACATCCACCTGCATTTCCAGGTGCAAAAGGTCAGGTCGGGGCCACATCCTGTTTTCGTTTCCAGGCTGCACCTGGCTCCCATGCACTTCCTATTCAGCCCGGTCCTTGGGTGCACTGATCAGACAATATATTACAATAATAACTCTTGACAAAACTTACTTTATCAGTCATCATCTTCTCTGTGTGTTTTCTCCGGGTTGATTTCTTCTTTCTGTTTGAGCTGTTCGGGCTGGTGTCTGCTCATTTCTTATGACTGGCCGCAACTAACTAAAAACTGTCACACGTTTCTATTGGGGCTTTATTTTTTGGCGTGTGTGGTCAAGCGAGGGTTACCACTTGTCAGTCAAAACGGTTATAACTTTCCACTTAACTCTCCGATTTGAATTTTTAATGAACTCAATTTAAAAATTTATACTACACTACTTACATAATTCATAGGCTATCCATGAATTATGTAAAATTAAGCCCTGTCGGTGGAGCTTAGAATACCCTGATTATATCCCCCTGCAGAGGAGTAACCCCCCCCAAAAAAAAGGGGCGTCATGGGCATGGTAATAAAATGTATCTGATGGTGTGGCTCCAGTTTTGGAAATCTGAGGAATGAGGAGAACCACTTCATTGCCATTACTCCCAGGCCCACTCTGACCCAGAATGGTAGTACATGTCTAGACCCCATTTGTGGATTAAATGAATCTGTTTGAAAATTATTGGTATTCTATATAACCGTGAGCAAAAAATATTTAGAAGTAACTATACAAAAATGTAAATATGAGCGCAAAATGAACACAATTCCCTAACCCGTGAACATAAATAACTCTAGACGGGTTGACATGTCATTAAAACCAATCAATATAAATTAAAATTCGCATGATTCATAACATTCTGTCAATGATCTACATTTCAAGGATTTGTCATTTATTAATCTTAGGTTATTTGTGCCACAAGACATATGCGTCACCCAGTGAGAATGGAAACCATTAAAAAGGTCTACTAGCCTAGTTGTCTAACTGTAACACCATTATCTATGGAAATTATTATTTACTAAGCTTATGTTATTGGTGGCACAGAGTAAGGCGTATGGGACACCCAGTGAGAATTGAACTCACTAACAAAGGTCTGTAGGGAATTATCTTCCCTTTGCCTGGAAGAGTTATCTTCCCGCTGTGTTGCCGTTTGTGACCACCAGGGGACCTCTGGTATATAAGCGGCTGATTCAAATGCTTCCCTCTCTTTTTCCTTACTGCCTCTGAACGAGCACATGGGTTAGACTTATGTCTACCCCCTTCTCGGTGGGGCCCACCCTTACATTACTGTAAGTCTTTTATACAGCATGGACTATCTTTTAGTTCCATGTCTGTAACATTTATATTTTATGTACATTTGGGTATCTCGTTTATACCTAAATATTATATCTTGTATTTATCATTCATGAATGTGTCCTTTTCTACTCATATATTCTTATTTGTATCTTATGTATCTATGTCCTTTATGTATCTTATCGTTACCATGTGCTGTACACCTATTAAATGTTTTCTCTCACCACGTGTCGGAGCTGTTGTTCAATTATTAACTTTGAATCTTACAGATCGATGTATAGAAGTTTTGGTATATATATATATATATATATATATATATATATATATATATATATATATATATATATATATATATATATATATGGTAACTACACAAGACAAAGGTGCTGTTTTTTGTTTTGAATAAATCCTGGAAGCAGCATCCTAAAAATAGCAGCTGTACGGCCATTTACCTCCCATCTCCCAAACCACCCAAGAAAGGCGAGCAAGACATGCTGGGCTCTGTTGGAGAAGCAAGGATATTCTCCCATGAACACATTGGCACACCAGTATTGTTCGACAAGCAAAACTGTACATTCATCAGCTCTCTATGAACACTGGGTGCCATCTAGAAGACTTACTAATTGCGATGGCCTATAGGGACGGATGGAAGGGAGGGTGGGAGATAGAGAGAGAATAAAAGGAATCCTATATATATATATATATATATATATATATATATATATATATATATATATATATATAAGCAATTGGTAATTTGCTTGAAGCATTGTTAAGTATGTTATAATATATTAATATTTTGAGGGCCAATACAATGCGTATGAAAAATAAAAACAAAAAGATGTTATTTTTGTCTTATCGATTTCGAAGCATGAACTTCATCATCAGAGTTTATTTTCAGAAAATAAACGCTGATGATGAAGTTCATGCCTCGAAATCGATAAGACAAAAATAACATCTTTTTGTTTTTATTTTTCATACGCATTGTATTGGCCTTCAAAATATTAATATATACACAACCATCTACAGAAATTGTCATTTATGTATTTACCCAACCTTTTTAGGATGTGATTCAAGGTCAAATTTTAAGCGGAGTAGAGCTAATTTGAATTTAAATTTTCCTTCTCCTAGACAGGTTGTCTTACCAAGCACAAATAATCCAGTCTGACCTATTATGTACTCATAGCTAAGGGGAGAAGAGCTGCATGTCATACCTTTCCAAAGGGTATTAGCGCGATGTGATTTGAACTTGCGTCATCGATTCCATTTCCTACAATGATAGCCATTATACTATAACCGTTATTTACTAATCTTAACTTATTTGTGGCACAAATCCAAACACATGGAAAATCAAACTGATTAACAAAGGTCTGCTTGCCTAATGCTATAACCATTACACACCAACTACAATTCCCTCCCCCCACAAATGCTTTAGTATCCAAGATGTGTCTTTGTCTCAAGGACATACACAGGTCAGTTCAACCCAGTGCAACATAACTGGTAACCAAGGTAAGTATTTACCCGACCCGTTCGCCACGGGTATGATAGGACACACAAGATCGCAAATATCTGGATCTGGCTTGCTAACCATTACACCAAGATGAGATTCCCAAGTGGTAACTACGGTATGATAATGTCTCTAGTGATTATCTTGATAGTTGAGGGGACAAGGTGTGGAGCCGGCAATATAAAACGTTTCGTAAAAACTGTTTTACGATAGATCATTAATTTGGAGATTTTGTGACGTTTAAATAAATCGTATTTTTATAATTAAAAGTAAACTAAAGCCACTATAAAATTTTCTAACTCAGCGTATGAGTAGCACAGGGATCTGTGTGGTAAAGTAAGGAGCTGATGGTAGGTGTGGCGCTCCACCCAGACGCTAAAATAATCTCCTTGGTCTAGCTCTAGTGAAAAGGGGATAGACTCCCTCGCTGCATGGCTGATACCGACATTAGACCGCCCCGACGACTTTACTTATTTGTGTATGAGAATTAATTACTGTAATTATTTGTGTATGAGAGGCACTATTTTTCCAGATTTTCCCCTAAAAGTGTGACACAGCGAGTTCTTTTGTTGGCGTCAATTAATTTTTAACGAAGGAGGAAAAGTGTAAAAATTGTTATTGATAGTTGCAGGAAATGTTTTTGTTAAAATGGGAAAATCAAAATATTGTATAAATTTTGATTCCACTTATTATGTTTAAAGATACAACCAAAGGTGACTGCAAGTCACTATGGTGATATGTTTATCAAAGCTGTCTGAAATTAAGAGGTAGACTTATTTTTGGTGCTTGGGGTTAGTACTGGCTGACATTCATGATGATTTCAGAATAGTTACAATTTTTTCCATAAAAAGACGCTATGAATTATTAAAAATTCAGTTAGACCGAAGGAACAGAGGAAAGAACTACGATACCTTGGGGCACTTTGCATTGCACTAAAATGCATCGATGAAGAATGCATCTAAGGGGTCATGTGTGTAGTATATATATATATATATATATATATATCCGTACGTAGATAGGAGGTAATGAATCATGGGTGTAAACACTAGTGATAAAATAACCAAGAAATGAAAAAGAATGAATAAATAAATAAATAAATAAGACAAATGGGAAGATATTTGATATCCAACCGAGACAAATGTCTGAGCCCTGGGTTTAATTCGGCATTGTGTTAATTGATGATGAGGACATTTGTTTATCTGTTGTGTCTGTATGATTATGGTTCGTTTAAATCAAAAGAACATCTATAGATTAGATTGAATGTCCAGCAAGGTTAACCAGAAAGGAGATGGTGAGGGTGGAATTATATATATATATATATATATATATATATATATATATGTAAACACGGTTTGTTTGGAATGGCTTTTTGCCGACAATTTTTGGGAGAATAAGTGCTTAATTGGAGTCGTACCTAATTTTGAAAATTAATTAATTAATAATGAATTAGGCGGGAATACCTATTTAAATGTATGGCTAAACAAATCGAGAAAAATCAATCTCTGTATGTACATTTCGGCCTATTAGGCCTCATCAGCAGAGCTATAGATCGGAAGACCGCCCTGTGCGTGATTTGAAACCGGACTGCCAAGCTGACAGGCCGATCCCATAACCCCTACACCAAACGGACTTCTTAGATATTAACCTACTCTAAACAAATCGTAAAATCTAAGAAGTCCGTTTGGTGTAGGGGTTATGGGATCGGCCTGTCAGCTTGGCAGTCCGGTTTCAAATCACGCACAGGGCGGTCTTCCGATCTATAGCTCTGCTGATGAGGCCTAATAGGCCGAAATGTACATACAGAGATTGATTTTTCTCGATTTGTTTAGCCATACATTTAAATAGGTATTCCCGCCTAATTCATTATTAATTAATTAATTTTCAAAATTAGGTACGACTCCAATTAAGCATATATATATATATATATATATATATATATATATATATATATATATACATACGGTCCCAGCTAAGAAGACAGTTAGATTTTCGACCGGCAAAGGGTGATATCGACAGTAGCAGCAGACGTAGAAATTAGCCAGTGAAGCCAGTAATTCGACTTAGTCTCATAACAACTTCTTTCCAGTTGACAGAGCCACCACAAACTGCCTAAGTGTCACAACTCCCTCTTCCATCAACGTCCTATTAACAGACTTGTGTTTGTTTTGTTTTCTTTTCTTTTAATCCCTGTGAACCCATCTTCAAATCGGCCAGCACAGAACATCACAACGTTGGGGTCTAGACATCGTGCAGCGAATGTACAGGGTGCAGAACGGGTATTCTCACAACCTCAAAATGGCTGAAATTAAGAAATTTGTTACTAGAAGAAATAGCTCTTGCTGCCAAGAAAAACTTCGATAAATAAACTGACGCCGCCCATTCCACATTTACTGAATTACTCAATGCTAATTAGCATAGAACAAAACGCCAGACAAAGCTCCTCATCGTGTCTTTTCTCTCCGACCTAGTGTTAAAAACATATTCTTCTGTTGTATATACTAATAAAAACGTTGTTATTGTCAATGGTGTATTGTCTCATTCTTTGAGTTGCCAACAACTAAGGCAGCTCATTTCCACTGATCTTCAGACCCGTCACAGGAACGTTCCGATCAAATTGCATCGATCCCAGTTCTGCTGATCAAACGAACACGGCGTGGATGCAGAAGGCATTGATAGAGCAACTAGCCGGAGACACATGTGGTAGTCACGGAACTAAGTCATCTTATCAAGTACCGTGACTAGCGTAGGACCACATTTAGTGCCGTGACAAGGATTTCTTGGGGTCTAATCCTAGACCGTAAGCCAATTGTGGTGCAAATGCGCCGTGGAAATATTTCAGGGTCGAATCCTGCGTCTTAAGGCACCAAATGCGGTCCTAAAATCCAGCCAACTGAACTTGTACTGCTAGACTCTCTCTCTTAATTCTGAGTTTTGATATGCTAACCTAGCTAGGCTTTTCATTCTACCGACTCAGCAAGAACTTCATCTTTAATTTGCCTTACTCTTATTAAAGCTCGAGAGGCCGCGGCAAGGTTCGCAAACTCTCCATACTGGACAGATAACTGCTCAAATAGTTCTTTACTTGAGATGTTTGGATGCTCTTCGAGATGATCTCCGATTCCATCTAGCCTACGATTTTTCAGATGGTATCCCGTCAGAGGAACACGACGTGGGCACAAAAGGCATCTCAGAGAAACTGTCCGGAGACACATGTGATAGTCACAAAACTAAGTCATCTTATCAAGTACCGTGACTGGCATAGAACTACAAAAGTTAGGGTGCGTATTATACCCGAGAATTATACGATTTCGGGCTATGTGCCTCACCATATTCGAGATAGGATGATCGAAAGTAATTTATATCTATTGTTTAAACTAATGTGTTTTACACAATTACTCATACATATTAATTGGAATCTGTGTTTGTCTATAATTTTGTTGTAATCTTATTTTTGCTGTAAGCTTGTTGCATTTTTGTGTGAAGATATCCGTGTGCTTGCTCTAAATAATGTGTAAATTGTGTTTCAAAACATAATGTAAACTATATAGATTTTTTTTTAGTCAGTACGAACTGATATAAAGTTGAAATAATGCTATACTGTAAAGATTTGTAAAAAGAAATTGTAAGAAGTCAGTGCGTATTACACACGAGAGTTGTTTCCCAGAATTTCGTATTTCAAAGTTAAAAGTGTGCGTTATACACAATCAGTTATGGTGGTAATGGATAAGAATACTTGATACCATATAACTGTGTGAATTAGATACGAATACTTAATATCGTTATTCTGTGCAAAAACTTACGAAACAACTACACAAAAAATGTAAATATAAACGTACAATAAACGCGATTCTATAACCTCTTCATGGTTTGACATACCATTAAAATCAATCAATCAATCAATCAATCAATCAGGCATCTTAGGATAAATTAGATACTTATTGATCTTGTTTTACATTATGACCACAAAGTGATAAACAAACAAAAGAATGATCCGATCAACCAAAAATCTTAAGTGCGGGCCAATGAATAAATAAATGAATAAACGAACCCCACGCAGATGGAGTAAATGAGAGAGAGAGAGAGAGAGAGAGAGAGAGAGAGAGACAGACAGACAGACAGACAGACAGACAGACAGAGAGAGACAGAGAGAGACAGAGACAGAGACATACCGAGAGAGTTTTTGGCCGTCAAGTAGCCAGAGACACGGTCACGCCGTGAGAGAGAAGTGATTTCTGTCAGCAGAGAGTAAAATTTGCTGTTGCCGAGAAAATTGTAACTAAGGGTCAAATTCTCTCTCCTGTTCCGAATTCCACGCACAAAATAAATATAGCAGTGGAGCTGAAATTCATTGCTTTTACGTGAAAGGAATCGGGAATCTGTTTGCTTTTCAGGGAAAGAAGAAATCAACAAGAACTGAGGATTAAAGGTCGAACAGTGCTTTGCATGTCTCACTGTCCACTCTCCGAACAACCCACTGACATAGCAGCCTGATACTGATAAAGCAAAAACGTTTCTCTGACCACAAGACACAGCTATTTTTCTCCATGGCAACTACCGAGCTAGAAGTAGTACAAACTCCCAACCGGGAGGTCCAGTGAGCTTCGGCCGCTGGATTAGGTTTTTGTAAATAATAGCGTCGACCCCAGAGCGATATCCCCAGGCAATACATACCCTCTTGGGGGCAGGGCTGGGTTTATTGCCCAGCGCCTGAGGCACCCCTTGAGGTAGAATGCCGAGGGGATCGACGACATTTTTGTTCTTTCCCACCCATGAGCTTCGGCTTGTGGGTGGGCCCACATTAAAACGAGGCCTTGTGCCCAGTCCATACAAATGGGGTATGAGACAAATACAACTACCGAGCTAGAAGTAGTATGGCTACTTTGGTCCTATATTATCTTTTACATCTTGCAAGCGCTTTACGTAACACAGTTTTAGTAACATGTGACAACAGACTACGTTACATTGAACTTGAAGACCTCAATGCTTTTGGAAAACATTCACGGTTTGGATGATTGTTCCACGTTTAATCTGTTCTTGGAAATAGATTGTTTGTATAGAATTTGTGTGTCAAGAACTGGAAACTACAAGAAAACATTATTAACCTTCTGAACCCCAAGTCGATTGGCCCTGCAAATAATTTTTATTTGAATTTACAAACATTATTTAAAAAATCAAGCACAAAATACATTCAATTTTCAAAATTTTAAAAGTTAACTTTTCATTCCATTAAAAATAAGTTAAAAGTTTTAAAATCAAATTTAAAAAGTTGTAAGAAATCTTGAACATTGTTTTCCTGTCTTTATTCCCTTGTAAAATGTGAAAGCGCTCGTTGCGTATCGATATCGTCGTAGAAAGTAAATTTGGATATCCGAGTTCAAGTACTAAACGAGGTTGTTTGCATTTTTACACAGTCCTTATACTCCAGGAACGATATATTTGGTTATTTTGTTTAATCACATATCATGTACATTATTATATTGGTAGAAATATTTTTCATTAACTTCATGTGTATCAATATACTTGTGGTTTTAATGTAAAAAGGGTTGGGTGTTTACTATAAGAGAAATTCGAAGAATACGGTAAGGAATTAATCATATAGGTGCCAAGGCTTGACATGACCAGTCGAGTAAGGACTGAAGATATAGTTGTATGTTACGTAACCACTTAGTACCTGAGTTATGAACCGCTCTGCTACCACGTGGTTTGTATGCAACTCCATACTAATACACTTGGAAAAGGTATGAATCTTTCTCTTCTCCTCCCATCTATGGATAAATAGTAGGGCAGATCAGGCTATTAGTCTTGATATTGGCCCAGAAGTAGGAATAACTGAATTTAAAACCTGTTTAAGTGTTCTTCAAAGACTTTGTGTCATATTAGTGCACCATTCTTCTGCTCATCCCAAAAGTGTGACTGGTTATATATGAGCCTTCACTATAAACAAA
>CM042156.1:74355348-74377848 GCA_023376005.1 Doryteuthis pealeii
TTACTGATGTTCGGACTGCAGGACTTATATCTGTGATCAGAAAAAGCAAACAAACAAGAAAAACTCAAAGAAAAAAAGTTTCATTTTTCTTTCATAATAAAACTTGCTTAATAAAGGAAATAAAAAAAGAGACACAAAATAACATCTAGACAATGGCAGCGTTTTTTTTTTGTTTTTTGTTTTTTGTTTTTTTTCACTTGTTACCGAATTTGTTTTTCTCTTTCTTCATGCTAAAATTTTTACCCTATAACTTTTTCCCTATCGTTTCTTTCATATGAGTAATCATATCTTATTTTTGGTGAGTTAATCTCCAAGAGCATCAATTTGTCTCTCTTTCTTAATATTATCAAGACACTTAGCTTTCTAGTCTGGTTCAAGGCATACATAGTATGGACGTTCGAATTGTATAATGATGGGCACCTCACGTGATGCAAGCTAGCAAGCTAGACTGGCAGAGCATTATTAGAGTGTTCAAGTCTCAATGGATGCTCCATACTACCGGCCTTGCGCCACAACCAAGGAAAGCTTAGTAAATAACTACATTATAGATGGAATCACAGTTCCTTCTTATTTAATTTTTTTTTTTAGAAAATTCAAGATCTTACCACATTGTTAAGAATAACCAGGCACATTGTTAATAAATATTATTAGTAATATATTTGCTTAGATTTACTTAAAATCAAGTTCTTGAAATTAAGAACTGAAATATTATCCTGTTCGGATATTAATGTGGCATTTATAGAGACAGAATAAAAGAAAAATCGTTTAAATATGTTACAAGTTAAATCAATTTAATCAATTAACAGTCTTTTTAGACCGTTATGTTTACGACGTTGACTGATTTATAGGCTAAATTATACATGACGCTAAATTACTTATAGTATTTTTTCGCGGGAAAAAGATTATAATTTCTATTATTAATTATTAATACATTATCTAATGTTTATACAAGGCGCTAAAAATCATATACACTTTGACCAGTGACTGTGTTTAAAAAAAAAGAATGACACAGCCGTAAAAAAAGATATTGGCTATAAACGACTTGTAAAACGAAGAACCTCATCGAAAATATGGTCGTCTGTTCGAAATAACACCGAGTAATATAGTCTTTCACCCCATCAAAAACGCACACTCCCACTCACACACACACACGCACATACACACATGTACGCACGCACAAAGAAATTACAGTGATATCTTTTGTCTCTGCGTTTTTTTTTTTTTTTTTTTTTTTTTTTTCTTCAAATTTTCTTTACATGGTTGTAATAACATCCATTTCCTTTTCCTTAGCGCTTGGGAGGGATGTATAGATCTTGCCGGCAGATTTGGTCTCCGCCTCTTCGTAGGATGAATCTGCCTCGGAGCGGTTGGCTGGCTGGATGCCAAGACAGCAACTTCGTATGTGGCATTTGTCGCTGGAGTTGGCAGAAAAGACCTTGTCGTACATTAGGGTGCCCGCCACGGCCCCTAGCAAGTCACCGACCCAGTAAATCTGAAGAGACAAAAAAGAAGTCAATTAGGATTTAGTAAAATTTAGTTTGGAATTAAGAGGAAAAAGAAAGAAAGAAAAAAAAAGAAACAGAAAAAAAAAATAGATGTAAGTGAAGACGCAAAAATAAAAAGGGAAAAAGAAGAAAAGGAAAAAGAAAGTAAAGGGACAAAAGGAAAGGAAAAAGAAAAAAAGAAAGGAAAAAGAAAAGAGAAAGTGCAAAGTGGAGGACGTGAAAAATAGAGAAAGCTTAGTTTGGTACAAGGTCAAAAGTATGGAGACCCATTAAGATTCCAATTCACTAGTTATAGGGCTGTTACTCTAGCTTGCTAACCATTACATTATTACTAACAAGCATCTCGGATAGTGTAATGGTTAGCAAGCTAGAGTAACAGCCCTATAACTAGTGAATTGGAATCTTAATGGGTCCTCCATACTTTTGACCTTGTACCAAACTAAGCTTTCTCTATTTTTCACTTTTTTTTAATTACTAACAAGCATCTCGGATAGTGTAAGTAGAGAGAGATCAATTCTTTGATAAGTGAATGGACAAAAAGAAAGAAAGAAAGAAAGAAAGACCCCCCCAAAAAAAACCCCAAACAAACAAACAATTAAAATGATGGAAAAACACAAACAACAAAAAAAATTATTGATTTTAACAGCATGTCAACCTTTCTAGGGTTATTTTATGCTCAGAAGTTATAGAATAGCATTCATATAGCGTTCATTTTTTTTCATCTTTTGTGTAGTTATTTCTTAAGAGTTTTTTTTTGCGCACATTCCTATAGAAAACAAATTTTAAACAGATCTATTTGACTCCTAGATGGAACACTAACAGGTAATATCATTCCGGGTCAAAGTAGACATGGGAGTAAGGGCAATAAAGAAGTACTCCACACACTCCAGATCTCCAGATGCAGTTTAGTGTCATACTCAGTCATACATTTTTTTTTAGTTTAGTGTCATACTTTTTTTGACCGTGATATTAACCCTCTTCTGGTGATACAGTCAGTGTATTCTAAGCCCCATTGACAGACTGCTAAGTGTAGAAGAGAGAAAAATAATGTATAATCGCTTGACAGTGGTGGAAGATTTTCGCATAAAAAATTGAGACAAAAGGGATGAGGTGGGGAATATATAGATTTCATCGTAAACAACAGTGTTTTTATTTATTTATTTATTTATTTATTTATTTATCTATTCTTTCCCTTTTATGCACACAGACACAGCCATAGCCCCCATAATATATATATATATATATATATATATATTATCTGTTTGCGCGTACGCGCGTGTGCACGTTCACTTGGATGCGCGTGTGTGAAATCCAAAGTATTTTGTTCGGAAAGAACTGTAGGCAAGTAAACAAGTGTCTTCTTGTTTCGTTCAAATCAATTAGATTTTTCCTTAAATTTCCTTTTCCATCCTTCCGCTCCCCCTGCTTTTCATGCCTCCCTCCTTACCCAATCCATTCTTTTTCCTCCTTCCCCATTCTCCTGTAACACATTTCGAATTCCATCTGCGAGTCTTTGCATTCCATTATGACAAGTCAAAGAGCCAACTGATGGTAAACAACACAATGCGTCCATAAATACATGCCGGTAATGTCAGCGTTACAAAATAGCAAGGGGAGATAACCAAACAACAAATGTATCTGTAATATCGTCGTGTTGTAATGGTTAGCTGGTATATATTATTATGAATAAGATTTTGAAATTAAAATCGTTCAAATTCAGTAAAATATTTACAGTTCTTTAAGCACACACACACACACACACACACACACACACATATATATATATATATATATATATATATATATATATATATGAGGTTAAGTAAACAAACAAATGTGTTTATTTTTTATATGGCTTTAAGCCGACAATTTTTGGAGGATATGTGCTTAATTGAAGTCGTACCTCATTTTGAAAATTAATTAATGAATTTTTTAGGCGGGCATATATGTTCAAATGTAAGGCTAAACGAATCGAGAAAAATTCATTAATTATTAATTAATTAATTTTCAAAATTAGGTACGACTTCAATTAAGCACATATGCTCCAATATATATATATATATATATATATATATATATATATATATATATATATATATATACTCTCTGCAATTTGAGTTTGTAGCATATTCCTCCTGATGAAGTTTGATAGTTTGGGTGATCTTAATTTAGTAATGGGTCGGGTTAGTTCAGTCGGTAGGGCGTTCGGCTAGAAACCACAAGGTTCCTAGTTCGATACTGGCCCTCGCCAACTCAGCGTATGAGTAGCACAGGGATCTGTGCGGTAAAGTAAGGAGCTGATGGTAGTGTGGCGCTCCACCTCAGATGCAAAAAACAATCTCCTTGGTCTGCCGCTAGTGAAAAGTGGATAGACTCCCTCGCTGTATGGCTCATACCGACATTAGGCCGCCCCGATGACTTTTTTTAATTTAGTAATAAGTAAAAAGTAAAGTCGACGGGGCGGCCTAAAGTCGGTATCAGCCAAACAGCGAGGGAGTCTATTTTTCAATAGCGCTAGACCAAGGAGATTGTTTTAGCATCTGTCTACCATCAGCTCCTTACTTTACCGCACAGATTGTGCTACTCATACGCTGAGTTTATCGAACTAGAAACCTTTTGGTTTCTAGCCGAAGGCTCTACCGACTGAGCAAAGTTGTTTTACATTTTGTTTTTCTATTTCTCTGAATGTTTGAGATGAGGCTTGATGATTAGTATTATCTGCGTTATTCGGACTATTGTCCTCATCTTCATTGTTATTTGTACAACGTTTCGGCCGATATGCCCTCCGGCCTTCTTCAGGTATTTCTTGTCGGACTCAGGAACCTTCTCGGACTCGGGAACCTTCTTTTCGGACTCGGGAACTTTCTTGTCGTAATCTGGAACATTCTTGTCGTAATCGGGAGCCATCACGAAACTTTTGTTTTTCTTTCTAGTTTCTTTCTTTGACTTTTTTTTTATGTGTGTTTTTCTTTTCTTTTCTTCTTCTCTATCTTGCTAAGCAACCATTATTGCTCTTAAAAATGCAATGTCACTTTGACGATCTAATAGGTTGAACTGGAAAGTAAACTGGATTCAATCTATTTTACAGGTAAATATTATATCAACCGACCTTTTTGAATTGGAAATTCTAACCTACCCTTTCCTCACATCATCATGTTAACAAAATTTATCTCGAAGGTGAGATAAAATTATAAGCAAAACAAATAAATATTCTGTAGTTTTCTTTTCATTTGAAGTTTTATCAGTGGATAAAATGCTAATCCTGTAAACAAAGCTGTATTTGTATTTGCTTAACAAATCCAGTTTGGACGTGTAGATCTTTAAATAATGCATCAGTCTAAAAAATCCATTTGTCATTTGTCAAAATAGGCAAACGACTAGGAGTTCAAATATTAATACAAAATCGTATACACACACATTGAATATTTTTCTTTATAAGTGACATCTCTCTTCCCCCTCCCAACTCTCTCACACTTTCTCTCTCCCCATCCCCTCTCTCTACCCTCTCTCTCTACGCACACACACATACATTCACATATATATATAGAGATATATAATAGCTGTCAGTTTCTCTTATGAATCAAAGCGTTTACTTGAAAACTATTTTTGCAATAATCGCACAGTTGATAATTGTAATAGCAGTCGCATGAACTTAAATTAACAGCAAACAGACACTTGATGATGATGAATAAACACCTGAGCATTCTTAAAATGGGCAAGGGGGGGAGCAAATAAACCAAAAGACAGGGAAATTGAGGACGATCCACAAGGCCCTACACTCGAGAAATGACATGGACTCTAAGTGTCAAGAAAAGAAGGAAGTGAACTAGTCAGCATTGAAGATTGCGTAGATCCAACAATTCAAGACTCGAGGAATACAAAAAAAAGGACAGAAAGACAATTACGGCAGTCAATAATAGCAATGTGAACATAATGAGACTCAGTGAAATAGAAAAATTCTAGAAAACAGAAGGAAGAAAAACAACTATATGGATACTTCAAGTGATAAACTGGGGAGACCGCACGTGAGAAGATATCGACATGGCTTAAAAGGGAAAATCTCAAGAGAGAACCTGAATCTTTTTTGATAGCAGCACAAAATGATGCCCCGAGAACCAATTGTATCAAAGCGAAAATTAATAGACGCAACAGAATAGTAAGTGTATGATGTGTGGATACAGAGATGAAACGGTTAATCACATAATAAACGAATACAGCAAACTAGCATAAAAGGAATACAAAAATCGACACGACTAGGTCGGAAATGTGATCCACTACGAATTGTGCAAAACATTAAAATTTGACCATACTAACAAATGGTATATACACAAACCAGAATCTGTCTTAGAAAATGAACCGCATGAAATTGTCTGAGGTTGTGAAATACAAACTGTTGACCAAATCCGACCATACATAGTTTTAATTAACAAGAAGAACTTGTCATCAAGTGAATTTTATTGTTCTAGTGGATCACAGAATGGAAATGAAAGAAAGATAAAGATTGACAAATCTCTTGTCAGAGAGCCGAAAAAGCCGAAAAACATAAAGGTGATACCAATAATAGTTGGCGTGCTTGGAACAGTCTCCAAGGGATTGGGAAACAGGCTGGCTGAGGTGAAGATTAGAAGAAGACTATTCAGACTAGAGCAATGCTAAAGAATACAAAGAAACATCCTGAAGATCTGAAGGAACCTGCTGTCATTTAGATTCCAGTGAAAAAATACCAATTAGAGCTGATGTGTATAACACACACACACACATTCGACAATAATACAATAATGATATAACATGAAGATAAATGGATAAAACATTTACAAACACTGAGTCCGAATATATTTAAAATCAAATTGAATGGCACCACTTGCAACTAAGATGGGCAGATTTGGGGTGTCACATAAACACTTACATAAACAAATAAACAAATCAAGCAACAAATGAAGATCTGTCCCACCCCCATGTTTAACATATCCATATCAAATGAACAGCCCATTGCTTAGTGTCCTCACAGCAGTTATATAATGGTCAGTCGAAAACTTTTGAACACCAAGAAATTATTTTCATTCAATAAATGCATATGCTACGCAACTACTGAAGTTTTTTCTTATATAACTTTTTTCTCCTAACGATGACTTAAGGTCGAAAAAGTAAAAAAATAAATAATATTAAAGTAATATTTCTATTTGTCCAGAGAAGAAATCTTCCTTACGACACAAGAGTTTTATTTAAAAAACCAAGTCGTAGTTTGAGAGCTCAATGTGTGCTCTTAATGTTAGGGTCACAGAGCAAATATATAAGTAAAGAAATAATGCTAAATCTCTAAGTCTTTTGTTATTTCTTTACTTATATATATATATATATATATATATATATATATATATATATATATATATATATATATATATATACCGCTTTAGCGACTTTTGAGTTAGGCTACGCTTATTTTTTTTTTTTAGATGTAATTTTATTCTGAAAAAATAATTTCAATTTGTAAGTATATTATACAAAATGTTATGAATATATCTAAACTAAGCTCTCCAAATTTAGTATGCGTCACAAATATTGATAACATGTCTATGAATTCATGTAAGAAAGTAAATAAAATATTCAGCATACTTTTTTTCCCAGGCGCCAACAATCCTACCTTTGACACAGCTAAAAAGAACGCTGTACATAAAATGTATTCCTTATTTTTATGCAGTGATCGTTATTACATGTATTTTTTCTTCTTTCTGTTGAATCTATCTATCTATCTATCTATCTCAGTCGGTTCTATTATTTTTATTGGAACATTTTACAATAAAAACAAATATTATTAGGTATTATTTTTTACCGAACTTTATAATATTGAAACATTTTAACCAAGAATAAAATTGCGCAAATAAAGGGCGTACTTATTTTTAGATGGCTTCATATCCATATTTTTGGTTACAGAATTTCAATACTGAATTGTTTGGTAGTAAATCATGCCTAATAATATCCGTTTTGATTGCATAATGTTCAACTAAAAATAGAAAAATCCTGGTATCTTTCGTTTAGAATAAAATTAACTTTTTATAAAAAAAATATTTGGGTGTATTTATTTATGGCTGATATTCTACGTACTAGTAAATATAAGCACCCTCCGTAGGGTGCAAGTATTTAAGTTTTAATGTAATAAAATATTATATTAAATTAGAAAGGCTAATGAAACTAAATAAGAATGCAGATAAAAAGATTTGAAACAGAGGGAGTATAATAAAAAAATAGAACAATTGAAACTTACTCTTCCATCACACTCGTCTTTCATTGTTATTTTTTCTAATTTAAGTATTTAGTTAAAATAGGAAGTAAAGAATAAAATGACAGTTATTTTTCTTGTTAATGGATTTCATTTAAGATTTATTGAAGAGATTTTTGCTTATATTCATTAAAATAAAACCAAACAGTTAGAAATCCATAATACTGAGCACATATTTATTAAATTCGATTTTTTAATATCAATATGCAAATTAGCCTCCCCATTCACACTGCAAACCGCTATTTTGTTGTATATATAAATATAATTGCATGTTATTAATATGTAGATATGGCTAACAGTATTAATAATGTAAAACAATTTTATTAATAATTGAGGTTAAAATAAAATAAAATCATGGAGAATGTGATGTCTATAACTAAGGGAATTGTGACTTAAGTAGTAATATAGTTTCGGTTACAGACAGAAAAACATACAATCTCCATTATAATAAGATGTAAGTCTGTCCATATATATCTAGCTACCGCAGTCTCTTCATCTATCTATCTATCTATTCATGTATCTTTCTATCTATCTCAATCTGTTCATCTATCGCACCATCTATATCAATCCATTCATATGTATCTATCTGTATAAGTTTTTTCCTAGATTGTTTTGTGGTTGGGCTTAGTAAAGCAAAAGAACATATTAGGGAAACAGAATTAAGAAGATTGTATTGATCCAATCTTCAATATACAAGGAAATGTCAAATTGATCCCTCAATTTTGAAAAAAAAAAAAAAAAAAGAAAAGAAAAGAAGAAAACAACAAAAAAAAAACAACAAAACATTATCGAATGATTTAAACAATTAAAAAATGCCAATTCATATAAATTATATTTGCTGGATTTCCAATGAGCAAATTCAAGACTCCATTCTTTCGATCTGTATCGATAATTGTTAAACTGAACTATCTGGCACAAAGCAGAGAGAGAGAGAGAGAGAGAGAGAGAGAGAGAGAGAGAGAGAGAGAGAGAGAGAGGGGGGGGTGAGGCCTGGGAAATAGATGTGCTACCGATTGGCCAGCAGCTAGAACCCTGAAGATATGTATTAAGCTTAATTTTCACAAGATCAAATTAGAAGAAATAAGAATCGGAAGATTGTATAGCGCCAGCCTTCCAATTGGGTGTAGAGACCGACAATTAAGAAACTAGAAATAACGCAGGTGACTGTGATTTTATAACATTCAGCTTAAATACAAAACAAAATCCCATGCTTGTTTCCTTAGTAACAATTTTCGCGGGAAATACAAACAGCACCCCTCCCCCCCTCTCTCTCTCTCTCTCTCTCTCTCTTTTGTTAGTTTCTCTTTTTGCTTAAAATCTTTTTTATTTTGTAGTTCATTCATGTCTTTTTTGTCAGTTGTATTTCTTTTTTTATCTATTGTCCCTTTTTTTCTTATTCACACGTTATTCCTTTCTTTCCATTTATCCCTCGTTCTCCCCTCCCTCCCTCTTTCTTTCTTATTGTTCCTTTCTTTCCCACTCACGCGTTATTCCCTTATTTCATCCCTTATTTCTTTCTTTTCATCACTTACGTGTGCACATCCGCGACCACCGCTAAAAGAATGTTAATCACATAAGAATTTGTTGCCATAGAAACACAGCCATCGGAACCATCTGCCTTTGTAACAAATATGTGGTGGTGGGAGGAAGAAGAAAATGATTAGGGAAAAGGATGAGTACAGAAAATCGAAGGATGTGGTGGAAGGGGGACAATAACAAATTTGAAACTACCACGACTACAAGTGCCACGGGAAAAAAGCATATAACAAACAAATTATAGCTATCAACAGCGACAAGTGATGAAAAGTTCAAACAATACGTATTAGTCTACATCCGAGAAAAAAAATAAAGTTTACTTTGAAGTTTAGGAAAGTAAATGTATCTGTTTATTTGGTTTTAAGCCTTTAATATTATGGAGAGCGGGGCATAAGTAAGAGGGAAGTTAAGGATATTTTGTTAAATGCCCTATTACTTCTGCCTCATCATGTATGCAAAAATCAGAGAGAGAGAGAGAGAGAGAGAGAGAGAGCGAGAGAGAGAGAGAGAGGGGGAAGGAGGGAGGGAGAGAAAAGGAGAAACAAACAGAAGAGTGAGAAAGAGGCAGCTAGAGAAAGAAAGAGAAGAAAAATAGGAGAGAGAGAGAGAGAGAGAGAGAGAGAGAGAGAGAGAGAGAGAGAGAGAGAGAGAGAGAGAAATATATATATATATATATATATATATATATATAGATAGATAGATAGATAGATAGATAGATAGAGATAGATGAAGAGAGAATAACAAAGAAAAAGAGCGTGTTATCGGTTAAAATGATATCACACCATTAAAGATTTCTTTTACTTTTTATTAAGAAAGTGAGAGAATCCGCATAAAATTTGAGGTAATTTTTCTGTAATTGCGCCAATCATTTTTTGCTAAATGATAATACACACATACATAGACATACACACACACACACACACACACACACACACACACACACACACACACACACATATATATATATATATATATATATATATATATATATAATCGCAGAAAAAGCGCAAATAAAATAAATGAAAAAACAAACAAAAAAAAACCACTAAAATTAATTTTAATTTTATTTTTACCACTACTTCGAATATTATTACTGCCTTCTTCTGTAACTTATTGCAAATCCTATGATTGCAACTATTTCATTCTTGTAACTTCTGCAACTATTCTCACTGCTACTTCTATTATAAGACGTTTGCAACTACTACAGTATTAAATACATATAGAGTAGAGCAACTATTGCAGCTAATATTTATTGACTATGACACGATTTCAACAATTGCAACTACGGCAGTTACAACTAATAAACTAATGTAAGTAGTATTATACCAAATACTGCAATGTTTAGTCTGTACTAACCCCCCATAAAAAAAACAAAAAACAACAACAAAAAACAAAAAAAAAAAACATCGCTTTTCTTAAGAGCTGCAACAAGGAAAAATGCTATAAAAACTTGACAATTATTGTTTTCTTTGTAGTTTCTTTTTACCCACGACGACAACGAAGAGTACAAGTAATTATCTACTAATATTATTTTAGTTTGGCACAAGGCCAGAAGTATGAAGCGCTCAGTGAGAATGAAACTTCCTAACAATGGTCTGCTACTTTTAGCTAACCGAACTCTATATTAGAAATTAATTGTATGTAGTACTTTACTAAACTTAGTGTTGTGTTGTGTTGTGTTGTGTTGTGTTGTGGTGTGGTGCGGTGTGGTTTGTTGTGGCTAAACACTTGTCGATACGCAAGCTTGCTTCTAGTGCCACTGTCTTAATAAGCATCTTATTTATACCGTCTCATCTACACAAGACGGCATGTGATTGGTTGATATCACTACACCTTCCGGAAACAAAGAAGTTGATTTCCGTTTCTTCATACAATGTGGAAGGGAAATTTTCTTAACGGGGATCTGGATCTGATTTTGTCCCCACTGGAACCTTCGAGTTGTGGATTATCTTCCTCTTCCTCTTCACTTTGCATGGACTTCTCTGTATCACTTTCCGTGGATTTCCCTTCTTCCTCCCTTATCTGGTCAGCGTGTGTTAATACATTTCTTTCATTTTTATTTATTATGGCCGTGTTATATCCTCTCGGCAAAAGTTGGCACTTTTAGAAGGCGCGTCTTTGTGTTTTTTTAACCACATTTTCCCATTTGTAGAGTAGGATATAGTGTCGTGAGATCGAATATGTCTTTCCATCATTGTCGAAGGACTCTGTACACATCCTGTATGTGGAATAGATCTGTAGCTTGTTAGCAGTTGTTATATACTGGGGTTTTCACCGTACCAAATCAGCATATAATGTTATATACCTTTCTTTACTTCTTTACTTCTTCTATATCTTGGTCATCTATTCTTCTGGCCGGCTTTGGTTCTATCTTCTAACATCTTGGTCTGGTCTAGCGTCTGGGGACTTCGGGTCTGGTTTCTGTTAGGGATCACTCCTTATCAGAAGCCCTGTGTCATTGTTAGTTTTTAGGTAATAAACACAAGACTTCGATTTACGTTGATGTTACTTTATTTGTAAATCTCCAACCAGACATTCTGCGCAGTGAGACTTACATGTTGCTAGTTTGGCTTCTAACTTCTAACTGACTTAAACTTACTATATCCTTAAACCGGAAGAGGGCCTTCTATGGGGGTTCCGGTTCTCACAATTCATCCCCGCAAGGCAAGGTGAGATTGAGGTCAAGCGCCGTCACTCACCCTCAAGGCCATCAGCTGCACTAATCGCCATTATGATTCTACACTACCTTAAAAACTATTAGGGATCCAATAATTATGTAACACATTCACCGTAAATCGCTGTCTATATCGTATTTAGCCTGCTCGAATGTTTTTAACCCTATTTAAACGGTTTGTATCATTCGTTCCGTTAACCCATTAGATTCGAGATGGTATGCAAGAATTTTATATGGCCTGCATCCCATTCTTTTTAGCCAATGCGACAAAGTCTCATCACAAATTCTAGAACATTGTCTGTCACGAGCACTCTCGGAACTCTGTTCCTCGAAAAAAAATCACTCTTATATTTGTTTTGCGATATTCGTTTTTCTATCATTAACACGAACTACCACGGGCCATGCAGAAAAGAAGTTTATTAAAATTGGCTGTAATCTGATACTATTGACGTATTCATGGTTTAAGTGAACTCTACTCCATGGTTCTTTTTTTTGTTGGCCTAGTACGTTCGGTGTTTTTATTCCAACACATTTCGGACATTCTTCAACATCACGTAAATACCCTGGCCACCAGGCTTCAAGTTTCCATTTCCTCTGAGTTTCAGTTATTTCACGATGAATATCATCATGTACGCCTTTAATTATGGTCTTTTTTATTGTTTGGGGTGGCACTATCAAGTCTCTATTGCATATTAAATCGTTGTCTATAGTTAATCTGTGTCTCACTTCTTTATATGGTCCTTTGCATTTGAGCAATTATTCTACCTATATATTTTGCTTCTCAATAAAGACAGTAGATTTTCTGTCTTTAAGCGCTGAAAATTTAAAATGTCAGTTTCTACCCAATGCAATATTTCGTCTTCCGAAATATTGTTCATTTATTTTCTCATTATCGAATTTCAACCGGGATAATGCGTCAACAATTGTGCTCCCTTTCACGTATTCAATGTCAAAATCAAAATTCATTAGATTAATAGCCCACTTTAAAATACGTGACGAAGTTACTTTAGGCAATTTTTTTAGGGTTGAAAATGAACTCCAATTTTCTATGGTTTGATTTCAATAAAATTTTCGGACAAATAAAAATTGTCTCGCCCTTTGGTTCTAAGGCTTCTTTTTCTGTAATTAATTTCGACCGAAGATAATAATAAGTGCATAAACGGATGGCCATCAGGTGATAATATTGCGGACACCGCCAGTTCACTTACACCAGTAGTAAGCACACTTTATTCTTAAGGGTTTAAAACTTTCACAATAGGCTTCTTCGTTAATGCCCTTTTTTTTTTACCCCTTTGAATGTGATATTTTGTTTTTCTTTCCACTTGAATTCGTTATTCTTTTTTCTTAAATTTATAAATGGTCGTATCAACTCAGAAAACTTTGGAATATATCTATTGTATAAAATGTGCCCGTCCAAGAAAAGATTCCAACTCTTTTATTTGTGGGTGTTGACATTTTCTCTATTTTCTTTAGTAAATTTGAGTCTGTTGAAATACTTTCTTTACATATCTTGAAGCCGAGAAAATTGATCTTCACATTTGTCCGGAATTACGCTTTTTAAATTCTTTTAAAACTCTTTCGCTTATTTATTTATTTATTTATTTATTTATGCTTTAGCAGGTTTTGCTAGACGCCTCCACACATCCTGATAAATTATATTGTCTATTTTTCCCATCAAAACATTCTCAAGTACCTTTTGAAAAATGGCCGATGCAGTTTTTATCCCGTAAGGTATACAAGTCGTAGAAAGCCTTCGGTGTCTTTATAGTAGTTACTTCCTTGAATTTTTCATCAATTATTATTTGATTATATGCTGATTTAAAGTCGATTTTTGGGAAATATTTGGTGCCTGCTAATTTATGTAGATTTTTTCCCCGTTAGGAATGTGGTATGAATCAAAGCAAATTTCATGGTTAATTTCGACTTTGAAGTCCCCACAAATTCTTAGATCTCCATCAGGAAATCTGTACTACAACGATTGGTGACGCCCAACACTACCTTCTATAGGGTCTCTTTCTAAAACTCATTGCTCTATAACTTTTTAATTTTTTTACGATCATAGATAGCATATGAATTAGTATCTTCTTAGATTCATAATAAGAGGTAAGGGGGGTATTTTCTTTCAATTTAACAGTAGGTTTGTAGCCTTTTAAAATGCTAATATTAATTAAAGTCTTCCACTTTAACGTTATTGATTGATTTTTCTGTATCCACCTTTAACACACCTGTTCCAATTAACCTGTGAGACTTTTTATAATCCACCACGACTATTGAAACACAAACTTCTCTGTTGTTTCAAAAGAGGCCTCGAATATTCCCCGAGTTTTGATGTGCGTCCCAGCAAACTGAGTTTAAAATGCATTTTTTTTTTATCTGAGTTGACTGAATTGTCCCAGAAATTTCTGGGTATCAGGGTAAGGTCACTTTCTGCATCAACTTGCATCTGAATACAATGCCATTTATTTTTATTTTTATTTTCTCTGGTCTTTCTTTTTGTATTTTGCACTTCAAAGACCTTATTTGGTACCTGCTACTGTTGTCTTTTGAACCTGTAATGTTTCACCTTTTTGCAACTTGTCCAAAGACGCATTTGTTTTTGTTCTTTTTATGCCTCATGTTACAACATTTGCAGATGTCAAATTCTTCTTTTTCTTTAGACTTATTTACCTGAAAGACACGATCATTTGGTCTAAAAGTTCTATTTGCTGCAGGCGTCTAACGACATACCGCATGTTTGTAATTGTTCCAGCATTTTATTTTTCTTGGCTCCGTCGTACAGTCCCAAGAACCTGTAAAAGAGACTGACTGGACTGGAGATCAGAGGAAAAATCGAGACTAAAATCGGTTGGCTTTCTTAAAAGAGTTCTGGAAAGCTAAGGAGACTTGCTTTCACTTAGACTCCAGTGAAAAACCATCAGATAAAGCTGTAAGTAGAAAATACTACTACTACTACTACTACTACTACTACTACTAATATAAAATAATAATAATAATAATAATAAGAAGAAGAAGAAGAAAATATACATATTTTTAGATAGCATGAAGATATCTTAATCTAAAAAAGAAGAAGAAAAAAAAGGAGCAGGTGAGACACATTCCAGGGGACGCCACAATTGTTGATAACATGTGTATGAATTAATTCAGAAATATAGATAACACATTCACAAGGCCCGTATTTGTTTTTTTCTCTCTTTCTCGGCGCCAATAATTCTACCTACAACACAACTAAAAAGAATAAAGCGGATAAAATTATACCTTATTTTCCGGTTGTTTATATATATATATATATATATATATATATATATATATATATATATATGAGTAAATGATCCGTATATAAACTGATCCGTATATATATATATATATATATATATATATATATATATATATATACATATATTCTTTTCTTTCTTTTGTCTGTTGTTTTTTTACGTGCGGTAAAAATATATAAAAACATATATTAATCTCTCTCTCTCTCTCTCTCTCTCTTTCTCTCTCTCTCTTCCCCCTCTCTCTCTCTCCCTATATATATATATATATATATATATATATATATATATATATAGAGAGAGAGAGAGAGAGAGAGAGAGAGAGAGAGGAGAGAGAGAGAGAGAGAGAGAGAGAGAGAGAGAGATTGGTGATAAAAACAAAACAATTACTTCAACACTAACATTAATATAACTTGATATTACTTAAACAGTTTTAATAATTAAAGACACACATATTCTACCTTGATAATGGTTAAGATACGAACCGAAAGTACTCGGTTAGCCAAAAATGGCTCTTTCGGAGAAATCATTAATGCTTTTCAAGATTGTAAGATCAAAAGAATTATTAGGAATCTCGACAAAAAGAATAAAAACCTTGAAAATAATAAGGACTCTGTTTTGTTTAATGAAGTTCGTTTGAATATATATATATATATATATATATATATATACACTCTCCTATAAAAATGGATGCACTCTACGACCTTTACATTACATATAAAACAGTTAAATCACCTTATATATTTTGTTGGTGATGATAGCCGAGAGGGTAAGCTGAAAGGATGCTGAAACGATCGGATTCTAACCCGGCTGTCGGTAGCTCACAAAATATCTAGCCACACTGAAGAGACTTGATAAGTTAAAACACGTGTCTATGGATGACTATATATATATATTCTTTCTTTCTTTTTACCACACGCATCTATCTACCTATATCTATATTTTTCTTTTTACACACACACACACACACACACACACATGTATATATATATATATATATATATATATATATATATATATATATATGAGATATGTTGGTATCTGTATCCGTTTTTTGGAAGTACATATATCAGGTTTGAGCATTAGTGTGAAGCATTAATGTGATATATTATAATAATGTTGTTATAATATATTAATCTGTGAATAAATATCAGATAACTCGGTTATTTTTTTTTTTTAGTTTCATTTATTTAGTAGTAGTAAATTTTCGGGATTGTAATCTCTCCCTTCTTCATGATCTCTGTGAGGACAGTAATGATTTTCTGGATGCTGGTTGTTATTTTTATGTAGGAATGCTGGATGCTGATTGGTTAGTTGGTGATTAATGAGTTTGTACTGTGTGGCTCTTGTAATTTGTTAGGGGTCATGGAGTTGGTGGTAAGGGGTGTCTTGGAAATAAATTCCACAATTAGTTCAAAGTAATTTCCAAGTAATTTAAATATATTCATTGAAAATATTTACCTTTTGTTTTTATCAAAATGTTATTAAACTTTTGATGTGGAAATGGATATGGCGAACCACAAGACTTCAGAAAATTTTGTTGAAATGGAATTCCTTTTTATTTTCAACCTTATATCTTCAGTTATGTTTCATTTCAAGAAAGGGCAAATCCAATGAACATATAAAACATTGATGCATATTCGCTATATAAAACCGTCATCGGCTATTTTATGCCGAGAAGTTACAGAAGCGTGTTCATTGTACGATCATATTTATATTTTTTGTTGAGTTGTTTCTTTTTTTTTGCACGAATGTGAATAATTTTTCAACAGATCTATTTAACCCATAGATAGGACCTTAACAGGAAGTAACACTTTGGGTCATAACGGTCCTAGAAGTAATGGCAACTCCCCAGCTCTATTAAACAGAGGCCTAACCATCAGATGCAGTTTAGTGTCATACAATTGACACGCCTTTTTAAGGGAGTCTTAACCCTCTATAAGGGACACAGCGTATTATAATCCCCGCTGATAGGGCGTATTGATACATTTTATCCCAAACTTCCGATCAAGAACTCCATAACAAAAATCTCGTACAATCAGGCAACTGTAGATGTCACTGCTAATTGGCAATAAGTAAAGTAAGTAAAGTCGACGGGGCGGCCTAAAGTCGGTACCAGCCACTCAGCGAGGGAGTCTATCCCCTTTTCAATAGCGCTAGACCAAGGAGATTATTTTTAGCATCTGAGGTGGAGCGCCACACCTACCATCAGCTCCTTACTTTACTGCACAGATCCCTATGCTACTCATACGCTGAGTTGGCGGGACCGGTATTGAACTAGGAACCTTGTGGTTTCTAGCCGAACGCTCTACCGACTGAGCTAACCCGGCCCATAAATTTGGCAATAGGCTATGGCAATTATCCGTCTGATTGATCGTGATTTCGAAATTCCCGGAGCAAAACAAGGGAAATGTTGCGTCACTTCACTCACCCCTAATCCAGTTCACAGATGATTATTATAACTCCCATCCTTTTCATTGTCTGTCCAAAGGGAAACGATGTCATTCCTTCCGCTGTAATATAATGACCTTCACATGTACCAAACATGAACTTTAACATTAAACAGGGAGATAAAAGGAAGAGTGCATATGCGCAAAAAAGGGTTCTCTTTCTCTCACAATGGTCCCCCATTCTCTAAAATGATACTATACAAAATCTCAATGAGTACAAATCTGTTGTATTTATTGACCCACCTCTGTTAAGGTAGAGAATGGATGTAACACATGTTTATAGTTACTACAGCCTGGACTGTAGAATAGTTATCAGAAAGCGGTTTATCCAATTACTCATTCAACTACCCTCTTCTTTATTAACCACTGTGGCATGCTAGAAGCAAGATTATTTGAGTCAAAATGTATCCTTTTTCTACTTTCTTTCAAATTGTCTTTTCTTTCTCTTAGAATAGATTCCATTTCTCGTAGAATGGCTCTTTAATTTCTCATTACTTTCAAAATTGGTCTCCCTTTTTTGAGAGCTACGTTAGCTTGTTACTAGGTCACGAATAAAAAAAAATGACGTAAGGGTATTGAAATAGAACAACTTAGAGTACAAGTAATCTGAAACTGTTAGTTATAATCTTGATTGGACAACATACAAGTTTTGATATGAAACAGTTACAAAATATTTGTGCTTTCTGATGAATACAAACCCTAATCTAGCAACTAGGAACCTGTTAGATAGCAGAGCTACTACCGTAACATTACTATTCCTGACATCATACTTCTACCACATGACATCTCCCATGACCTAAAATCTTATTATAATGGAGATTGTGTGTTTTTCTGTCTGTAACCGAAACTATATTACTAATCGAGTCACAATTAACATAGTTATTTACATCACATTCTCCATGATTTTATTTATATTTAAACCTCAATTATTAATAAAATTGCTTCACCTTTTTATTAGTATTGTCCATATCCGCATACAAATAACATGCAATTGTATTTATATATACAAAAAATGGCGGTTTGCAGTGTGAATGGGAAGGCTAATTTGCATATTGATATTAAAAATGTGATTTTATTAAATATGTGCTTAGTATTATTGATTTCTAATTGTTTGGTTTTATTTTAATGAATATAAGCAAAAATCTCTCCAATGAATCTTAAATGAAATCCATTAACAAGAAAAAATAAGTGTAATTTTATTCTTTATTTCCTAATTTAACTAAATAGTTAAATAAGTAAAATTCAGCAATGAAAGATGGAAGTGATGGAAGAGTAAGTTTCATTTCTATTTTTCTATTATACCCCCACTCCGTTTCAAACCTTTATATCTGCCTTCTTATTAGACTTTCTAATTTAATACGATATTTCATTACATATTAAATTTGCTAGTATATTTAAAAAATGTAGAACTACTACTAAGTAGTAGCTGCTTAGAGTAGTTTGAGATTCAATATGTATTGTATCATTTGAGATAACCTATGAGAGAAGCCGAATGATTTGTATAGAATAACTATGACCTTTTACTAGTGAGACACAAGTATGAATGAGGTGACCCCCTAACAACAGTAATATTGATTAAGTTAGTATTGAAAATGAATGACAGACTTAATTCATTGTGCCAAACAGTGCAATCAGATATCTAGTCTTGATGTTGAGTCAGTGGGAAATAATAATGAAATTCAAATCCTTGTTTCTAATGCAGTAATAAAATGCAAATGTGATTGTTTCACCCCCCCCCATAGACACCTCTGTCAGGATTTAATAAGTCTTAATCAGAGTAAACGGTTTAAAAAAACAATTTCTGTGTGATAAACAATATCATGTTTGATGTCTTTTTTGTTACGTACTGACGTTTTCACGTACCAAATCGATACAATGTTGTATACCCTTTCTTACTTCTTACTCTGGTCGTATTTTCTTCTGGCCGGCTTTGCTATTCTGATCGTCTATCATCTTGGTCTGGTCTAGCGTCTGGTGTTGACTTGGTATATCTTCTAAGGTCTGGTCTTCTATGGGATTTCTCCTTATCAGAAGCCCTGTGTTATTGTTAGTTTTTAGGTAATAAACGCAAGACTTCGATTTACGTTGATGTTACTTTATTTATAAATCCGCAAACCAGACGTCTGCGCAGATCCTTACATCTTGCTAGCTCAGCTTCTAACTCCTAACTGACTTAAACTTACTATATCCTTAAACCGGAACAGGGTCTTCTATGCTTCCGGTTCTCACGATTTATCCCCGGAAGGCAAGGTGAGATTGAGGTCAAGCGCCGTCACTCACCCTCAAGGCCATCAGCTGCACTAATCGCCATTATGATTTCTACAATACCTTATAAAAGCATTAGGGATCCAATAATTATGTAACATTTTTGAAGTGGCTGCTATCAGAATCCATTTCCATCTGACTGCTGGGTCAAATCGACTCAAAAATTGACTTTCTTGAAAGACGCGTAGCAGTTTCTTATTGTATTATTTGGATTATACGGTGGATTGTCCTCATTTATTGTTATCTACACAACGTTTCGAAAGATGTGTCCCCCCCCGGCAGTTCTCAATGCGTTTGCCAAGGTCGTCTAATATACCTCTATGATTTGGAGTATGTCCTCGGAATCCACCTAACCTGGACTAACCGTCGAGTTTCTTCCACCCCGAGTGAAATTTCTTGCACCATCTGATTACTGTACTGTGATCAACTGCACCTTTCGCACAACAATTATTTTTTGTTACGTCCGCGGCGTTATGACCCAATTCAAACTCGTAAAGCACAAGTTACCGAATTAGACTAAGTTGCATGTTCTTCTGTGCGGCTTTCAAATCACACACCAAATAAAGCAATGCACAACGTATCAGCGTGTTGGATATTGTACAAATGGAAATAGGATTTCTGGTTAAATTAAACAAAGCAAAGAAAAGACGACAAAAATGACAAAGGACTTTTTTCCCGGTAAAGCGAACAAAGAAGGATGGGTAATAAAAGTTCGGAAATAGATTTGCCCGTTATCAGATCAAAAGATAAAGATGCGTAGGCGGTCGTCAATACAAAAGCCAGAGGATCTAGCCGACAAGGCAGTCAGTCAGACAGCAGAATGGACGACGAACAGAGCACAAGGAGGGACCGTCGACACGGTCCATCGCTGCCAGCGGACAGTGAGGTTCGTCCACCCCTCTCACCTCACCAACGCTAGTCATCCCAAGAGTAGTAGTGATTGTCAACGCTCGCCGCCCACCACGTACAACCGAGAAGAGAAATAAAGTCAAAACTCCTACTATACTCATGTGTTGTGATTTTCTAAGTCCGACTAATACATACCCGCTACAATACGTACGCGATTTAGGGCCGTGAGTTTGAAGAAGCCGCTATATAACATATAGAATTGATGCCAGTATGCAACAAGCGCATTAACTACCAGAACAGCGGGTACTTTCCACCACGGCTTGAAATACTTTGGCAATAGTTATTCACAAAGCTTAACTTAGATGTAACACAAGACCGGGAGTATGGGACACTCAGTGAGATTCGAACTCACTAGTAATAACCTGCTAGTCTAGCTTGTTAACCATTACACCATGCGAGGTGCCCATAAAAAAAATAAGCAAAGCTTAGATTGGCACAAGTCCGCAAGTATCCAGTGAGGATCGAACTCACTTTTCAGTAGCAAAGTATCTGCAAGCGAGACTAGCTTGCTAACAGTTACACCACGATGGGAAGTCCGTGGTCACGTGATATACGCGCAGTAAACTAGCACGTCCCAAAACATTGCAAAACATTTGACTTAGTCTTGTATTTTTCTTTTTTTTTAAAAATATTTTACTTTTTGTCTTCCTCATCATCCCGTCTCTTTCATTTGCTTAAATATTTTTCCCCTCATTTCACGATTTTCCATCTTCTTACCACGTCCAACGCTTAGAAGGAGAATCAGTTTATGAACACTGTATTGGTTGGATTTGGAAGCGCAAAAACCACTTTCAAACCCAACCAAGACAGTGTTCATAAATGATTCTGCTTCTAAGAATGAAAGCCATCCTCTTTTTCGTAACATTTGGAAGAAATCAACGAATCGATAATCTCTTTTCGGTCGGCCTATTATTATTGAGTTTTCACATCAGTGTTAGCTGATGGTCTTTCACTGGAGTCTGAGTGACAGCAAGTCTCCTCAGGTCTCCAGGACTCTTCTTAGTATTCTGGCAGATTGCAGCAGTGCAGTGCAATCCTTCCTTTAATATCCAAACTTTCCAAACCCTTTTCCAATCCTTTAGGGACTGTTCCAAGTGCACCAACTACAATTGGTATCACTTTCACTTTCATGTTCCACAACTTTTTCAGTTCTCTGGCAAGTTCCAGATATTTGTCCATTTTTTCATTTTCCTTTAACTTCACCCTGTGATCTGCTGGCACTGCAAAATCCACCAGTTGACAAGTTCTTTCTTTTTTGTTTATCAACACTAGGTCTGGTCTTCTTGCTGGGATAAGGTGATCCATTTTTATTTCAAAGTCCCAGAGAATTTTATGCGTTTCGTTCTCGAGAACAGATTCTGGTTTATGCATATACCATTTTGTTGTGTGGTCAAAATTTAATTTTTTGCATAATTCCCAGTGGATCACCTTCCCAACCCAGTCATGTCTAGTTTTGTATTCTCGTTGTGCTAATTTGCTACATTCGCAGAGTATATGGTTTACAGTCTCATCTCTATTACCACAAAGTCTACATTTACTATTTTGTTGGGTCTTATCAATTTTCGCTTTTATTATTATTATTATTATTATTATTATTATTATTATCCAGATTTTC
>CM042156.1:74382848-74415348 GCA_023376005.1 Doryteuthis pealeii
TAGGAAAATTTACCAATGAAAAACGGGAGTAATGGAAAATAATGGAAGAGTTAGTTTCAAAGTTGTTCTATTTTTCAATCATACCCCCTCTGTTCCAAATCTTTTTATCTGCATACTTATTCAGTTTCATTAGCCTTTCTAATTTAATATATTTTATTATATTAAAACTTAAATACTTGCACCCGGAGGGTGCATATATTTGCTAGTATATATATATAGACATATAAACATATATATATATATATATAGAGAGAGAGAGAGTGTGTGAGAGAGAGAAGAGAGAGAGAGAGAGAGAGAGAGAGAGAGAGAGAGTAAAAAAGAGAAAGAGATGGGGAAAGGAGAGAAAGGATGAAGAGAAAGATGTGTGTCTGAACTTCATATACAAACAGTTATCTCCTCTATAATTGATTTTTTTAAATAATTGTTCCATTATGCGACCTCAAGATGATGTTATCGTCCCGGAATTTTCACAGAAATTTACATTGGAAGAAATATATTCATAACTATGTTTACGCATACACATACACAATCACTAGTATATAATCACATACATATATTAGCACACGCTGAAACATATTCAATGGTGTTTATCAACGTTTACATCTGTGTATATATTAGTACAAAACAGCTCGTGGGTTTATATATATATATATATATATATATATATATATATATATAGTAAACTACAGACATGTGTTTCGCGGTATCACCTCTCACCAGTGCAGTTATACCATTTTTAGCAGCTACCTCTGGCCGGGTTCGAGAACCGAACGAACTTACGCTCGCCAAACCTCTTACTATACGGCCACAATCAGCTGCCAAGTATAGCAGGCTATTTTAATCGCTACATTTCTAAGCGGAAATGAACTTCACCTAGAGGTCTCAAACTTTGTAAACAAAGTGAGATTTAGACATATATATATATATATATATATATATATATATATATATATATATATATATATATATATATATATATATATATATATATATATATATATATTGTTGGCATCCTTCCGTCTACAGGAGACGATGGAGTAGTGTCAAAGTGTTTTTTTGTTGTTTTTTCCCTCTTTTTTGAACTACATAGCCTGGGCGGGTTTGTTTGGGGATAAGCTGTTGCCCAAGCAGCAAATCCCCCCTCTCCACACTGCCGCTGTGATCCAAAGGAAAGGTAAGTTACCAATACGGTTTGGCAACGGTAGTGTCGCAGGAGTTAATGGGTAACACTGGATTCCAGCATCACATCACTTTAGGGACTCCAGCTCCTGATTTGTTTTCGGGGTTTACTCCCTTAGCCTTTCCTCGAAATGCAGCAGAGGTTTTGTGTCGGACTTTCCTTGACTTTGGTGGGTTGCCGTCCAAGGCTAAAGAGCCTCTTTTAACCCATTTGGTGATGGATCCATGCAAGTAGCAAGCACCGTGAACCTGCTACTATTGGTGTTCCTGTGAAATGAAATGGGATTAGGGATACGGTATTTGCCTTTGTGTATCAGATAAGCAAAATTACCTTCAGTTTTTTTCTCGTTTTTTTTTTTTTGGGGGGGGGGTATTAGAACCATTTATATATATATATATATATATATATATATATATATATATATATGTGTGTGTGTGTGTGTGTGTGTGTGTGTGTGTGAACAAATAGAAATACTTATTTTATATTATTTATTTTTTTTTATTGTTCTCAACTAGTTTCGACCTAAGATCATCGTCAGGTGAAAATATTTTTATAAATAAAAGTTTTTAGAAAGTTTTTAAAAAGATTTTGAAGTAGTTAAGATACAATAAGAGAAGCAACGAAAATGCACTAGTGACTTTGTATATCCATTTGTTGAATGCAAATTATTTTTTGGTACCCAAGAGTCTTCAACTGAATGGTAGTTTTTTTTTTTAAGAAGAAATGGACCGAGGAATATCCTTTGGTTTGCACCCCCATTTAACTTAGCTATTAAACGTAATTTAGGAAGTGTCTTCTTCAAAATTTTAAATAAGCATTTTCTTCACGAAAAATTTTTTTACAAGATATTTAATAAAAACACTGTAAAATTATTTTATAGTTGCATGCCAAATGTTGATCGATATATAAACAAATCCAACATTAGAAAATTAAACAAAAAACATTTTAGCGATATTCTTCCTTGTAATTGTAATAAATAAGTAGAAACATGCCTTCTTAAGACACGCATATGAAATCTCTCTTTTTTGTCCCGCAGCCCTGTCGTCTGTGGCTTTAGAATATACCGACTACACCTCTGAAGAGGGGTAAGCCCCCCCCCAAATAGGGTATCTATTGGCCATGGGTGGCCAACCGTGATCTTTAAAGAAGGTATCCTTGTGGCTGAGCAGTGCATGACATGCAACATTCAACTTTGGTCCCTAATTAGGCTAGACGGACGATCGGAGAGCTCCCCTCAGATCAATCGACTGGTCACGTCAAGTGCTAGCGCCTATATGATTATCTCAACCCTATTGCCCTTATGGCAAGCTCCAACCCTTTTTATCATACATGTGTAATAAAAGGCAGTGGTTGAGGGACTTAATGTCCTGGGTATGATATTAAACTCTATCTGATGTTGAAGTTCCAGTTCTGAAGATCGGGGAATGTGGAGTACCCCTTAATTATCATTACTCCCAGGTCCACTCTGACCCGGAGTGGTAGTACCTGTTAGGGTCTTATCTATGGTTTAAATAGAACAAATGAGTTTAAAAATGTGTTTAAAAAAATTGAGTTTAAAAAAATTGAGTACACAAAAGAATGTATTAAAAAACATCTTCGGCATAAAATGACTCAATGGGTTTGACATGCCATAAAAATCCAACTAACAACCAACCAACCAACCAACCAACTTTTGACCTGAACAATTTTTGGATTGTGTCATCTTCAATTTTCATAATTACATCTTTGGTTTCATTCAAAATTGCTTGTCAGTTTTCCGTTTGTATCGAATTTTCTGAATATTGGAATTTTATTTGGAAGAAAATTTAATCATTTTTTTTCTATGGCAACCTTAAGAATTTCAAAGTAAGGACATTTAACTTGACGTAAAAGTACTCGACCTGTATGATATTAATAATTCAATTGACAGCCCTTTATCTGTGAGAGATATGTTACGAGACCCCCAGTGGATAGTCCGACAATATATATATATATATATATATATATATATATATATATATATATATATGGGGGGGGTGTACGTGTGTATTATCCTAAGCCTTTAAGAAAGGCTATGAATCCTTTCCCAATAATCCAGATCCTTTTCTATTGGCACTCGTCGCATATTACTGGAAGATAAAATGGATTCAGCCAAGAAAACATTACTGTGTGAAGAAATGCTGTGAATCATTTAACACGTCACTCAATCTACTTAAAGTTAAAATCTAGGATGCTGTTTGCGCTTCTATTTCGCACTAATGCCCTTGGAAATATCATGAATCTATCTCTTTCCTCCCTAGCTATGGGTAAATAGTAGGGCAGACTGGGATCTTTTGTCTTGGCACAGCATCCGGTCTAGGAAAAAGAAAACTCAAAACGTAAGGAGTCTTGTTCGAGATATATCTGTTGCACCCTTCCCGTCTCGCATCCTGTCCGTCCTCGCATCCTGCTAGTGACGGAGTGGTAGGGTAAATGCATACTCGGAGTTGCGCTTAACGTAACGGTTATCGTAGTAGGTAATGGAATCGACTATACGAGTTCAAATTCTGGACGAAGCTATTTGCATTTTACATAACGCAAATGCCCATGGGAAAGGTATAAATGAACCTGTTCTCCCCCCAGCTATGGGTAAATAGGAGAGCTGACTTGACTCTTGAGCTTTGGTATGGCAGCCAGAGAAGGAAATAGGTAAATACATACGAGAGTGCGCTGAAAGGTCATAGGATGAAAAGTTATATCTGCTGTTGATAATTTTTTTACCAATGAGATCCAAGCACTGCAACACCGATGGAAGAAATGTCTGGACCGCAGGGAAGACTATGTTGAAAAATAAACCTGATTTGGTCACATTCCATGAGAATATTTTGATCAGCCAATGAACTTTTTCCGTCGGCTCTTGTATTCGAAGGTCAGATTCTAATTTATTCATTTTAGCGAAAGCTCAACATATCGAAAGATGAAAAAGATTAAAAGAATATAAAAATAATTCAGTGAAAATTTTTCAAAAGTCGAAGGATGGTGTTGGAGCAAGCTAATCTTGACCATTTTTTTGTGTTTGATCTTGAATAGGTTCCCCGTTTGTTGACGGGGCTTAAGAAAACATTGACTATATCCCCCAAATGGGTGTGTGATTGGTATGACACTAAACAGCATCATATGATAAGGCTCCAGTCCTGGATATCTGTTGAGAACCCCTTCATTGTTATTACTCCCAGGCCCACTCTTACCCGGAATTATAGCATATTTTAGATAGGACATCTATGGGTCAAACAGATCTGTTTAAAAATTATTCGCATTCGATATTCTTATGTCAAAAAATCTCTTAAGATACAACTACACCAAAAATATAAATATGAACGTACAATGAACGCGATTCCTTAACCTCTAGGCATAAAATAACCACAGACGGGTTGACATGCTGTAAAAATTAATCAATCAATCTTCTTAAATATTTATTCTCTTTTCTGGCCTTGTGCCAGACTAAACTAAGTTCAGTAAGTTAAGTCTATCGCCCAATCTTTATCAAACGTTTCTCGGCGGTTTTTTTCCCCTTTTTAATCAGGAGTTAAGCATAGATCATGTAATCTACAATATTCTTCAGCTGTCATTTGTGTCCTGGTTTCCATACGACGAACTAAGCCAACAAGGTCAGAAAAGTAAAGAAGACAGTACTGATTTGTAATGATTCACACAATCTTATATTATTGAATCATAGTGCAGATGCCCTCAAGATTATGTCTAAGTAGTAATAAATAGGACAGACGATTGATAGTTTCCGTTACGATGGACTTTAAAATTAAGAGAGAAGTTTTGGCCATTGTGATCTGCCAAACGAAAATTTTAAAAACACATTAGTGCGTATTATACACAGATAATTATGTTACATTGAAAAATATCCAGGTTATTGAATTTCATGACATATAAGACTGACATTTTCCCCTAGAAACATTATTTGTGTATAACACGCACTTTTTTCCAGATGTTTCAGCACAAAAGTTAGAGGTATTGATTATACATATAGTTAACTAACTATATAGTTATTTTTTCCCAACCACATGGCCCACCATATTCGGGACAATATGACTGAAAATAAGTCACATCTGTAGAAATATCAACTGGAATGTGTGTTTGTTTATAATTTTGATTCTTCTAATGTGCTTGTTGTATTTTTGTGTGAACATGTCCGTGTGTTTGTTCTTAATAATGTATAAATTTAGTGTTTTAAGACACAATTTAAACTTTATGAAATATTATTTTTAGTCAGTACAAATCGATAAAATGTTGAGCAAATGATAAATTTAGGTTAAATTTAACTCCTACAAATTCTAAAAAATCAGTGCGTATTATACACGAGAGATTTCTTTCCAGACTTTTGAAGTCCAAATTTAGTGGTGTGTGTTATACATTAGTGCGTATTATACACAGATAATTATGTTACATTGAAAAATATCCAGGTTATTGAATTTCATGACATATAAGACTGACATTTTCCCCTCGAAACACTAATTATAGTTTTAAGAGAAATTAAGATGAAAGAAATACTAGTAAAAAATTAGTATTGGTTGACAATAATAAAAAAAAATCCATTCATTTTTGGACTAATGTCCGTCCAGCTATGGATCAATAGTACTACTACTGTAATTCTACAAGGATGGCTTAGGTATAAAAGAACCCATGAAAGTTAATATCTTATTATAATGGAGATTGTGGGTTTTTCTGTCTGTAACCGAAACTATATTACTACACAAGTCACAATTCCCTTTGTTATTTACACACATTCTCCATGATTTTATTTTTTATTTAAACCTCAATTATTAGTAAAATTGTTTTACATCATTAAGACTGTTAACAATATCTACATACTAATAACATGCAATTATATTTATATATTCAACGAAATAGCGGTTTACAGTGTGAATGGGAAGGCTAATTTGCATATTGATCTTAAAAAATTTGATTTTAATAAATATATGCTTAGTACTATTGATTTCTAATTGTTTGGTTTTATCTTAATAAATATGAGCAAAAATCTCGGGGATAAATCTTAACAGAAATCTATTAACATAAAGAAATAACTGTAATTTTATTCTTTTCTTCCTATTTTAACTAAATAGTTAAATTGGGGAAATTTACCACTGAAAGACGGGAGTAAGGGAAAATGGTGGAACAGTTAATTTCAAAGTTGTTCTATTTTTCAATCATACCCCCTCTGTTCCAAATCTTTTTATCTGCATTCTTATTCAGTTTCATTAGCCTTTCTAATTTAACATGATATTTTATTATATTAAAACTTAAATACTTGCACCCGGAGGGTGCATATATTTGCTAGTACTATTAAATAAAGAAAAGAAAAAGAAAGAAAAAATAAGATAATATTACGAATGTCCATAGAAAGACTGTGTGAGTAGTTGTGATCAAAGACATGAAGATTAATAAATAAAAAAACTGAGTTAAATTTTTCCCTGAAATATCGGATGAACCGTAATGGAGAGGATTCTGATTAGTAGAACAATCGAACGTAGTTTCTCTAAGAGAGAACTTCATAGAAGCAATTCTATGGTCAAAGGTCAAAGTTCTTACCCATTGTTTCTGCCAATCCCCAGTAATAACTGCAGGGCCAAAATTCAGGGCAGGATTCATCAGACAACCAGATTTGTTACCCTGGAAATAAATAGACAAATAAATAAATAAATAACATATTCTGTTAAGGCAAGCATAGACAGGACACATCAAATAAAACAGTCATACCACAAGGAAGAAGAAATAAAATTATCAGTCATGTAATTAGTGAATCCAGCATGTTGACTCAGTAGATACAACGATATACATAAGTGGGCAAGAAAAATGATGTACTAGGAACTGTGCAAACGATTATACGTTTCTGTTTTTATGAATATATTTCTTTGTGATGTGGTCTGTGTTCAAGTCCAGGCAAAAGTCAGGCTCTCAAAAGCTGTTTTATTTTGTGTCTCATTACCAAGGACTTAAGATTTAAATAACAGATTTGTTTCTGTTTTCTTCTTCTTGCGATGCCATGTGACACTGGTCAATTCCATAAGAACCAAAAATATAAGCCCTGTCGGTGGGACTTAGAATACCCTGACTGTATCCTCCGAAAAGTGTGCCCTAGTTATAACACTAAACTGCATCTGGTGGCGAGGTTTCAGTTTAGGTGATCTGTGGAGTGTTGAGTATCTCTTATTTGCCATTACTCCCATGTCTACTCTGAAGCAGAGTGACAGTACCTGTTAGGTTCCCATTTATGGTTCAAATAGATCTTATTTCTCTGAATGTTTGAGATGAGGCTTGAAGATTAGTATTATCTGCGTTGTTCGGACTATTGTCCCCATCTTCATTGTTATTTGTCGGACTCGGGGACCTTCTCGGACTCGGGAACCTTCTTTTCGAACTCGGGAACTTTCTTGTCGTAATCGGGAGCCATCACGGAACTTTGAACCTAACCCTTTATTTAGTCCACGGGGGTATCCTGTTCTCATTATGCTAACCATAGTTGGGGTAGGAGTTATGTTAATTATTTTTCTAACTGCCTTCACTCAGGATTGAACTCGGTATCCAGAGATAACTGTCACTTAGAAGTGTCTTAACCTAACTACCTTATCCACTAGGCCATGTGTCCATTTGGAAAAGAAGGTTCCCGAGTCCGAGAAGGTTCCCGAGTCCGACAAGAAATACCTGAAGAAGGCCGGAGGGCATATCGGCCGAAACATTGTACAAATATCAAATAGATCTGTTTAAAATTATTCGTATTCGATAGGACTTTTGAAAAACAAAAGAACTCTTACGAAACAATTACACAAAAAAAATGTAAATATGAAAGTACAATGAACCCGATTCCCTAACATCTTGGCATGAAATAAACCTAAATGGGTTAATATGAGTTTCGGTATTCAAACTGCATTGAAATAAGAAAGAAATGGATTGTCAGTGGTCATGAATTAAGGTACATATTACCCATAGGTAATAAGTCTATTACACACATACACACTGACACATCGCCCTGTCAGCTGGGGCGTTAGAATGCACCGACTGCACCTCTGCAGAGGGATAAGACTCCCCCAATGGGGCCACCTGTTGGCCGTGGGTGGCGACCCGTGATGCTTAAGGATAGAACCCAGGTGGATGAGCAGTTCATGACTTGCAATATTCCACTTTGGCCCTATCTTGGGCTAGACAGGCGGTCGGAGAGGCCCCCTCCAATCAATCGGCTGGTCATGTCAAGCCCTAGCACCTATATGATTTTCCCAACCCTATTGCCCTTATGGCAAGCCCCAACCCCTTTTTATCATATGGGTGCTAGAAGGCGGTGGCTGCGGGTCTACATGTCCTGGGAATGACGTTAAACTCTATCTGATGGTGAGGTTCCAGTTTTGGAGGTTTGGGGAATGTGGAGCACCCCATTCATCACCATTGCTCCCTGGTCCACTCTAACCCGGAGTGGTAGTACCTGTTAGGGTCCCATTTATTGGTTAAATAGAAAAATGTATTTACAAAAAAAATTGTATTATCCATTAAGAATGAATTTATTTCAAAACTTTATCGGCATTAAATGACCCACTGAGGTTGATATGCTGTAAAACAAAACAAACCAAACCAAACACTGACACACACACATGTAAATGCACTGATAATGGTTTTATTATTGACATGCAGTGAAAATCAGAAAAAAATGAATCGTTAATGGTCAGAAATTAATGCAAGTTTCACTTATAAGTAAAAGTAAAGTCGTCGGGGCGGCCTAATGTCGGTATCAGCCATGCAGCGAGGGAGTCTATCCCCTTTTCACTAGCGCTAGACCAAGGAGATTATTTTAGCGTCTGAGGTGGAGCGCCACACCTACCATCAGCTCCTTACTTTACTGCACAGATCCCTGTTCTACTCATACGCTGAGTTGGCGAGGGCGGGTATCGAACTTGGAACCTTGTGGTTTCTAGCCGAACGCTCTACCGACTGAGCTAACCACTTATAGAATAGTGTTATTGTATATATAACGATGAAAATTAGAAAAACTCAAAAAGGTTTTGAGAAATTAATTCCAAGGGAAAGTACCGTGCGTGTGTGCGAGAGTAAAAGATATCAGTACTGTCGAATTTCAATGAAGTATTTGACATTGTGCCCCCAGCAATTTCCCGTCTGTCGAAATACTGTTTTTTTTTCTTCTATTCTTAATAGAAGTTACTAATTTTTTTTGCAAGACACTTAACTTTTAATTTCCCCCTCTCCCCTGACCTGCTAAGTGTGCATCAATTTTCCCGCGTTTTAGGGCATCTGAAGCCAAAGAAAAGAGTTTACTTGCATTTCTTTTCTCTCGTGGATTTGTGGCAGTTCTCTGAGGAAACCAGTTATTCTCAGACACTTCTGTAAAACTGGCAAAACCAGATAAGCGTTTTGTACGGCTTCACTGGCACGAGTAAAGGTCACAACAAGGAAATATTTGCGTCCATTCGTGCTACCATAGCTCTCTGTATGCACATGCATGTGTACGTGAGAATTAATCAGTTTCTTTTTTTTCTTTTTCTGGCACATCGACCTTAGGTTGTATGTGGTAGGTGCATGTATATGTTGGTTATCGATATATCTAAATGTCATAGCTTAAATAGACGTTTATGTGTGTTTCTCTCTCTCTCTCTCTCTCTCTTCTCTCTGTTCGTGTGTGTGTGTGTGAGTGCGTGCGCGCGCGAGTCTGCACATGTGTACAAATAATACCACTGATAGGTCAACCAATCAGGAAGCTTCCTTAATTGTACGCATGTCTATCTAAGGGTGCAGATATTTACAAACCTTGAAGTAGTAGTTAGCAAGTTCATAGTTAGCAAACTAGTCTTGTTGTAACCTTGTTAATAAGCATTGATATTTATAAGATTCTATAACGTTTTTATAATTATATCTTATTATAATGGAGATTGTGTGTTTTTCTATCTGTAATCGAAACTATATTCCTACTCAAGTCACAATTCTCTTAGTTATTGACATCACATTCTCCATGATTTTATTTTACCTCAATTATTAATAAAATTGTCTTACATTATTAATACTGTTAACCATGTCTACGTACTGACAACATGCAATTATATTTATATATACAACAAAATAGCGGTTTACAGTGTGAACGGGAAGGCTAATTTGCATATTAATATTAAAAAATCGAATTTAATAAATATGTGCTTAGTATTATTGATTTCTAACTGTTTGGTTTTATTTTAATGAATATAAGAAAAAATCTCTTCAATTAATCTTAAATGAAATCCATTAACAAGATGAAATAACTGTCATTTTATTCTTTACTTCCTCTTTTAACTAAATACTTAAATTAGAAAAAATAACAATGAAAGACGAGAGTGATAGAAGAGTAAATTTTAGTTGTTCCATTTTTTATTATACTCAAATCTTTTTAAATCTGCTCTTATTTAGTTTCATTAGCCTTTCTAATTTAATACAATATTTTATTACATTAAAACTTAAATACTTGCACCCGGAGGGTGCATATATTTGCTAGTCCTTATAATTATTATAAAATTTATTAGATACTATAAAACTAGTTTTATTGACCAATATCACTGGGTGATCTACTTTTGTAACCTTGTTCATTGATAAGCATTGATATTTATAAGATTCTATAACGTTTTTATAATTATATCCTTATAATTATTATAAAATTTATTAGATTCTATAAAACTAGTCTTGTTGACCAATATTAATGGGTGATCTACTTGTATAACCTACTTATACTTATAAGCATTGATATTTATTAAATTCATCTTTTCCTGACACAAAGTAAAATAGAATAAGAAGGCTGTGTTCCACCAATCTTTTAAATGAGAAAAAATTATTGCCTGGAAAATCAGACAGAAAAGTAAAGATGTAATCTTGTATGGAATGCTGACCATTGTTATAGCAATTTACTAAGCTTAGTTAGACACAAGGCAAGTAATATGGGGAAACCTGTATGGGGAAGACACAGCAGAACAGCAAGTGTAGGATGTGTGAGACATAGACGGAATGGTTAATCATATTATAAGAGAATGCAGCAAACTAACACAAAAAACTATGCATGACTGGGTGGGAAAGGTGATCTACTAGGAATTGTGCAAGAAATTAAATTTGACCACGCTACCAAATCGTATATGCAAAAACCAGAATCCGTCCGTGAGAATAAGATGCATAAAATTCTCTGAGACTTTGAAATATAGACAGACCATATTATCCCGGTCAGAAGACCAGACCTAGTGTTAGTTAACAGGAAAGAAGAATTAGTCATCTAATGGATTTTGCTGTCACGGCGAATCACAGAGTGAAAATGAAAGAAAATGAAAAGACAGACAAATACTTGGACTTTGCCAGAGAACTGAAGAAAAACTGGAACATAAGGGTGACGATGGTACTAATAGTATTTGGTGCCCCTGGAACGGTCTTCAAGGGTTTGGAAGAGAGACAGGGGGGTTGGAAATCAAAGGAAGAATTGAGACCATTAAAAAAAAAACAGTTTTGTTGAGATCGGTTAGAATACTCCAAAAAGTCCTGGAGACCTGAGGAGACTGGCTGACTCCAGACTATAGTGAAAGACTACCAATTAAGGCAGACTGGTGTGAACCTTTTCGAAATCGGGAATCTTCTAATTGTAATCGGGACCTATAACGGAACTTTGAACCTAACCCTTTAGGTTCCCGAGTTCGAGAAGGCTCTCGAAAAAACCCGAAGGCCCGAGGGCACATCTGTCGAAACGTTGTACAGATAACAATAAAGATGAGGACAATAGTCCGAATAATCAAAATAATCCAAATTATCAAGCCTCATCTAAAAAAATTCAGAGAAATGGGTAGATTTTACAGTACCAGTAGATCACTGGATGAAGATGAAAGAAAATGAAAAGATGGGCAAATACCTGGACCTTGCCAGAGAATTGAAAACACTGGAATATGAGGGTGAAATTGATACCACTTGTAGTTGGTGCACTTGGAACGATCCCCTAAAGTTTGTAAAACAGGCTAAAGAAGCTGTATATTAGAGAAAGAATTGAGACCACCCAGACAACAGCATCGTTCAGATCAGCTAGAATACCCAGAAGAGTCCTGGAGACCTAAGGAGACTTGTCACTCAAGTTCCATTGCTAACGCTGGTGTGAAAAACTTGCAAAGAGTGAATAATAATAATAATAATAATAATAATAATAATAATAATAATAATATAATAATAATAATAATAATAATAATATAATAATGAATGCAGCAAACTAGCACAAAGAGAGTAAAAGACTAGGCATGATTGTGGGAAAGGTAAACCACAGTGAATTGTACAAGAAATTCAATTTTCACCATACAACCAAATGTAATATGTACAAACCTAAACCTGTCCTAGAGGACGAGACGCATAAATTTCTCTGGGACTTCGAGGTAGTGACGGATCACCTAACCTCAGCCAGGAGACCGGACCTAGTATTGATTGACAAGAAAAAGAGAATCTGTTATCTCGTGGATTTTGACGTCCCCGACCGACCTTGCCAAAAAACTGAGGAAATTGTGGAACATGAAGGTGAAGGTCGTACCAATTGTAATTGGTGCTCTTGGAACGGTCTCCAAAGCTCTGGAAAATAATTTGGGTGAATTGGAAATCAGAAGAAGAATTGAGACCATCCAAACTATAGCACTGTTGGGATCGGCTAGAATACACAGAAGAGTTCTGGAGACCTGAATAGACTTGCTGTCACTCAGCCTCCAGTGAAAACTGGTGGATTTTGCAGTTCCAGCAGATCACAGGGTAAAGCTAAAGGAAAATGAAAAAATGGACAAATATCTGGACCTTGCCAGAGAACTGAAAAAGTTATGGAATATGAAAGTCAAAGTGATACCAATTGTAGTTGGTGCACTTGGAACAGTCCCTAAAGGATTGGAAAAGAGTTTGGAATGTTTGGAAATCAGAGGAAGGATTGATACCATCTAGAACACTGCACTGCTTCAATCTGCCAGAATACTCAGAAGAGTCCTGGAGACCCGAGGAGACTTGCTGTCACTCAGACTCCAGTGAAAGACCATCAACTAATGCTGATGTGAAAACTCAAAAGGAGTAAATAATAATCTATTAATAATGGAGATTCGTTCTCTTTTTGTCTGTAACAAAAACTGCGCCACTGCTTACGTCACATTACTCAGCACATAATCCAACATCATAACATAGAATAAATATACTCAAAATGTGAACATGCAACATTAGACAATCCTCATTGCTTGAATAAATAGATGCCCGGCGTTATATATTTATATATAGATTGTTTTATTCTAATATAATATTTAAAGTTATCGGAACGGTTTCCATTTCAAATTGTCTTTCTTTCTTTCTTTCTTTTTGTTTCTTTTTTTTTTTTTTTTTTTTACTCCTTTAATAAATTTGACGATTTTACATACTTATGGTACACACTCTATGACATTGAATTTTCAGCTCCCATCCCCTCAGGCAATATCTTTCAAAAAAATATTTTTACATCGCCCGGAGGGTGTCTTTTTATTTTGCTAGTAATAATAATATAAGAACACTAGAAAATAACAAATTAAACATAAATAAATAAATGCAAATGAATTAACAAATCACAAAATTGATAACCATGTAAATAAACTCCTTCCCATCATGCCCCACAAACTAAACCACCCTTCCCATCATGCCCCATATGTGAATACTGCTGTATATGTATTTATTGTAGAATGTGAATATGATGTACTCAGCATATGCAAGCATGCATCATAGCTCGGAAGGTTTGAAAACGTATGTTTTTTACGCATGTTTACACATGTATTTGCATTTGTTGAATGCTTCAAGCTCCTTCCAATTCACTTCAATTACAATTTAATCGGCCTCCCACTCCTCAGCACGAAATTGACGCATGAATTCACGCTAATTTTCCCCGAGAGCGATAATATTTCGTTCGATTTTAACCGACAAGAGACACGTCGTTTTGTTTTAGTCTCTCGGTTGTGGGGCCCTTCCGAAAACAACCTTTAAGAAAATCATGGGGAGAGCAGTGGACGTGTGCATGAAACAAAATGACACATTAAACTCGTTTCTTCTTCCTTATTTTCTTCTTTATTGGCAATAGTTTTTTTTTTGTTCAATATTTCTTTCTGGTTTTCTACTTTTCTGCTTCTTTATTTATTTTATCCTACTTGAATGTTTCCTCCGTTCCTTCCCACCTTCCTTCATTCCTTTCTTCTATTTTCTACTTTTCTCTTTCTTTCTTTCTTTCTTTCTTTCTTTCTTTCTTTCTTTTTATTTACAACGTTTCTCTTACTTTCTAATTTCTAATTTTCTCTTTCTTTCTTTCTTTTTTTTCTTTTTTCTTTCTTTCTTTCTTCTTTCTTTCTTTTATTTACAACGTTTCTGACTTTCTAATTTCTAATTTTCTCTTTCTTTCTTTCTTTCTTTTTTTTTCTTTCTTTCTTTCTTTCTTTTTATTTACAACGTTTCTCTTACTTTCTAATTTTTCTTTCTTTCTTTCTTTCTTTCTTTCTTTCTTTCTATTTACAACGTTTCTCTTACTTTAATTTCTAATTTTCTCTTTCTTTCTTTCTTTCTTTCTTTCTTTCTATTTATAACGTTTCTCTTTCTTTCTTCTATTTTTCTCTTTCTATCTTTATTTCTATTTTTTTTAATTTTTCTCTTCTTTCTTCTTTCTTTCTTTCTTTCTTTCTTTCATAAATACACAGCACGTTTCCTAACTCTTTCCTTTTTATCCTTTATTACACAAACCTTCGAATACAAAAAAAACAACATCTTAATCTCACCATGTAATAACGATGCTGACATTCCTACCCACTCAAGTGAAAAGAAAGAAAAAAAGAGCGGAAGTTCTTTAATTTTAATAAAAACAAAACAAAACTGTATTTATCCAATTCAAACCAAAACGAAGTTCGAGATTTTTCTTTGCCAGGGTTCGGATGTGTCACAGCCTCGTTTACATTCCAAAAATACATTTAGTGTAAGATTATCCGTCATTAATGCAGAGAAATGTAAAATAAAATAGAGGTGGTTTATACGTAAGAGAGAGAGAGAGAGAGAGAGAGAGAGAGGAGAGAGAGAGAGAGAGAGAGAGAGAGAGAGAGAGTATGATCGTTTGGTTTATTTAACAGCATATAACTCCTTAAGGGTTATTTAATACCAAAATTTGATTTATTTTTAGTGTTTGATTGTAATCACAATTATATTTTCAATGTTTTATTGTATTTTCTTTTGTAATTGCACTTTTTTTATTTGTCTATAATTAATTGTTTGTCCTGTTATTATATGAAATACTCTTGTATTAGTATTATCTGCGTTATTCGGACTATTGTCCTCATCTTCATCATTGTTATCTGCACAATAGTCCGAATAACGCAGATAAAACTAATCATCAAGCCTCATCTCAAACATTCAGAGAAATAATACTCTTGTATGATTACAAGTATTCCTATCTAATAATCATTTATACACAATTATATGGTTTCAAGTAATTATTTCTATTTAATAATAATCCTTTGTTTGCAAATAGTTATACAACAAAATGTTTTGCAATATATATATTTACCAACCCCTCCGCACGAGCGGGATGTTACACAAGGTCAATTTCTTAAGCGGAGGTTTGAATTCAGAGTTTTCCTTCTCCTAGACCGGTTGCCTAATCAAGTTTAAAGAGCCCAGTCTGCCCAACTATTTATCCCTAGCTAGATGGAGAGTAGGACTCATACCTTTCCCAAGGGTATTAGTGCTAAGTGAAATGCAATTGACACATCTAGGATTTGAACTCGGGGCGACGAGTCCATTTCCCATGACTTTAACCATTACACCACGCGCTTTGCAATATAGGCGTGCATGGATTATAATAAGCAAATGGTATAAGCATGATAAGGTGAATTGTGTGACAATTTGTATATAATCATTTGTTTACAAACAGTTATGTGTGAGGAAAAGTATTGGAAAAATGAATAACGAACACGAACAATTAAAGTTAATTAATATTTCGCATCTATTGGTTTCAGAATCTTCATCAGAATGAACTTTATTATTTTAAAACATTTTAAAAACTGAGGAAAAGTATTGGAAAAATGAATAACGAACACAAACAATTAAAGTTAATTAATATTTCGCATCTGTTGCTTTCAGAATCTTCATCAGAATGAACTTTATTATTTTAAAACATTATTATTTTAAAAAACTGAGGAAAAGTATTGGAAAAATGAATAACGAACAAACAATTAAAGTTAATTAATATTTCGCATCTGTTGCTTTCAGAATCTTCATCAGAATGAACTTTATTATTTTAAAACATTATTATTTTAAAAACGGAAAATGTGAAAGGAAGTGGCGGAGGAGGAAGACAGAGAAGGAAGGGTTGTCACAGATGTAAGTAGTACATATGTTTCGGTGGGGTACGCATAGAAGGATCAAAGGGTGTAGGATAAATGAGACAGTAAGTGATTATATGTATCTAATACTAATAATTAAAACAATTTGGTTTTATGCAATTATTCCTATTTAGTAATAATAATCATTTGTTTGTACACAGCTGTACTGTTTCAAGTATTCCTATCCAATACTAATAATTTTCAAATAGATCTATTTGACCCATTGATGGGAATCTAGCAAGAACTGCTACTTTAGATAAGAGTGGACCTGGGAGTAATGGCATTGAAGGAGTTCTCCACACTCCCTAGATTCACAGAACCGTTTAGATGAAGTGGATATCTCTGTTTATGGGAGTCTTACCCCACTTCAAGGGGTACAGTCAGCGTATTCTAAGCCCTGCAGACAGGGCGCATGGATTTATTTAAAAAGACTAACATGCTAACTAGAATCGAAAGCAGAATCTCCCCTCACACACAAACATTTTCACCCGAAACTACAAAAGGTTGTTGCAATCACGGAGTCTTTTGTACGTTTCATTTTCATCTTTCTTTCTTTCTTTCTTTCTTTCCTTTCAAAACATCGTTCTATCTTGCTCATTTAGTGTTAATGTATATTGATTTACTTTCAAACCTTGTGGAGGTGCGCTTCGTGTAATAGTTATCATCGAAGTTGAGGCTATTTTCGATTGATTTCTCGCTAATGCCCTTAAGGACAGGAATCTATTTATCTTCCCTCAGCTATAGATAAATAATAGAACTGACTGGGTTTTTAAGCCTTGATACGACAACTATTCAAGGATAAGGAAAACTCTAAATTCAAACCAGCACTACTCCGCTTAAAAATTGATATTGTGTTGCATCTTGTCCGTAGTAGAGGGATTGGATAAATATACACATTCAAACCTGGCGATACTAAAACCTTAAAAGGATTTAATATTGGTTTTGGTTTGGTTTGGTTTGTTTTACGGCATATCAACCTCGGTGGGTCATTTAATGCCGACAAAGTTTTGAAATAAATTCATTCTTAATGGATAACAAATTTTGTTTATCAACTCATGTTTTTCTATTTAACCTACAGATGGGACCCTAACAGGTACTACCACTCCGGGTCAGAGTGGGCCAGGGAGCAATGGTGATGAAGGGGTGCTCCACATTCCCCAAACCTCCAAAACTGGAACCTCACCATCAGATAGAGTTTAACATCATTCCCAGTACATGTAGACCCGCAGTCACCGCCTTCTAGCACCCATATGATAAAAAGGGCTTGGGGCTTGCCATAAGGGCAATAGGGTTGGGAAAATCATATAGGTGCTAGGGCTTGACATGACCAGCCGATTGATTGGAGGGGGCCTCTCCGACCGCCCGTCTAGCCCAAGATAGGGTCAAAGTGGAATATTGCAAGTCATAAACTGCTCATCCACCTGGGCTCTATCCTTAAGCATCATGGGTCGCAACCCCAACGGCCAACAGGTGGCCCCACTGAGGGAGTCTTACCCCTCTGCAGAGGTGCAGTCTGTGCATTCTAACGCCCCACCGACAGGGCTGGGATTTGATATTGTTTTATTTTCTCTCTAATGTTCCTACAATCCAATATTTATGTATAAAGCAGCCTATGATGTGATGGTTATCATCAACCGGGTTACAAAATGCAGCAGTACTACTGGAGTTCAACTGTGCAAGTGATGACAGTGATGATAGTGCTGATGGTGGTGTGCGCAACCCGTCAAGAATTTTAATCTCTTCTTTCGTGCAGCTTTCTCCGTTTTTCACTGAGTAAATAGAAATGTCATGATCGATATCGACTGACTAACTTGATTGACTGTTCGCATATATCGTCAGAAAATTTATAAATCATCATGAAAAAATATTATTTCAATAATAAGAGGAAGTAAAATTTGCGATAACAGAAACATTGTCTCTTTGGGTCACAGAAGGAACAATGAGAAAGGCTTTCTTTCTTTCTTTCTTTTAACACAGTTATCTATGAGGCTCTTTCTTTCTTTCTTTCTTTCACTTACCATAATAATTCTGTATTGCTTATCATTCTTTCTTTCTTTCTTTCTTTCTTTCTTTCTTTCTTTCTTTCTTTCAACACGTCATTCTACATTGCTCACTTTCACCTCGTTTTCTTTCTTTCTTTCTTTCTTTCTTTCTTTCTTTCTTTAGTTTTCACTTCTTTTCTTTAAACATAATTATTCTATATTATTCATTTTTCTCTTCTTCCTTTCTTTCTTTCTTCTTTCTTCTTCTTTTCTTTCTTTCTTTTTCTTTCATTCTTCAACACAGTCATTCTATATTGCTTACTTTCACCTCGTTTTCTTTCTTTTCTCTTTCTTCTTTCTTTCTTTCTTTCTTTCTTCTTTCTTATTCACTCTAAATTTTCATTGACTCTTTCACACAAAAATACAAATGAATTAGAATAATGGTTGCACCAAATTTGATCTCGCGATTTCATTGGTCCGTCGCGTTTCGTTGCCTGCAACGCAATTCAAGCATTAAAAATCTATTCATATTCATTTATTTTGTAAGCACTTGTTTTTTGGAAAGAACAAAAATGAATAAATAGATCACGAGGAGACAGAGGGAGTAAAAAGAGAATGATGAGAGAGAAAGGAAGGGGTAAGAGAGAGAGAGAGAGAGAGAGAGGAGAGAGAGAGAGAGAGGGGGGAGAATGAGAGAAGGGGGGTAAATATAAACTATAATAGGAAGAAAGAAAATAAAGTTTGTTGGACGATAGAAGTTTATGAAATGCGGAATGTATAAAAAAATATTTGGGACAAACAAGAAAAAATAAAGGAAATTAAAGAGACTAATGAAAAAAAGTTAATATCATTTTTAAATAAAAAATAAAAAATAATATATATAAAATAAAAACAAAGAATAAAAGAAAAACATATCAGTTGAAAGAATTTAGAGTTGCTATAAACATATCTGATCACAGTCAGAATTCGAACTAATTCAATTTACTGACGATTCGCAATAAAAAATATATCGATTTGTCAATATTTAGCTCTAATCTAATATTTTATCTTTCCACCGTTGTGAATGTCTGTTTTTTTCCAATAAGGTCAGAATTTTGTACACAAATTCAACAATTTCGTTAAAAAAAATAATAAGGCAGCGTGTCCCTATCATTCGATTCAGTGTCCAATCATGGTTTCTTCTTCAGTTGAGCTGAATAAAATAATAAGGCGCTGAAAAAGTGGAGTAGTAAAAGGCGAAAGAGAGAGAGAGAGAGAAAGAGGAGAGAGAAGAGAGAGAGAGAGAGAGAAGAGAGAGGAGAGAGAAAGAGAGAGAGAGAGAGAGAGAATAGAAAATGGCGAAAGAGAGAGAGACACAGAGAGAGAGAGAGAGAGAGAGAGAGAGAAAGAAGAAATGGCGAAGAGAGAGGAGAGAGAGAGAGAGAAAAGAGAATAGAAAATGGCAAAAGAGAGAGAGAGAGAGAGAGAGAGAGAGAGAGAGAATAGAAATGGCGAAAGAGAGAGGTGAGAGAGAGAGAGAGAGAAAAGAGAATAGAAAATGGCGAAGAGAGAGAGAGAGAAAGAGAATAGAAAAGAGAAAGAGAGAAGAGAGAGAGAGAGAGAGAGAGACACAGAGAGAGAGAGAGAGAGAGAGAGAGAGAGAGAGAGAGAGAGAGAGAGAAAAGAATAGAAAATGGCGAAAGAGAGAGAGAATAGAAAATGGCGAAAGAGAGAGAGAGAGAGAGAAGAGAAAATGGCGAGAGAGAGAGAGAGAGAAAGAGAGAGACAGAGAGAGACAGAGACAGAGACAGAGAGAGAGAGAGAGAGACAGACAGACAGACAGACAAAAGGGAATAGAAAAGGGAAACAATTGTCAGACATTCTGGTGCCATTTTGATGTTAACAATCCTCAACATAAAAGTTTGTTAATCGAATCATCTGTACCGAAACGGAATCAAACATAGATTTTGTTGAACAGCAATCATCCGAACAAAAGTTATGTTCATTTATTATCTAAGTTCATTATAGAGAGATCATGGCAAACGGAATATTTCCAATATTCTATTCTTTTTCTCGCTCTTTTTATGGGAATATAAATGTATCTAAATATAATTTTTAGATATTATAAACATTTTGTTATTTGTCTAAGCCTGGTCAGACTCACATGAGGTTAATTTAAGACTGTTGGGTAAACTTGTATTGGTTGAATTTTTAGACTAAATTTAAAGACCAAAAATTGGAACATGAACTCCATCCTGTATATATAACATCACCGCTGAATGTTTATAGATAAAACCAACACCTGACGTAACATACAGTTTAATTGTTGATAATTGAATCACATTACCATGACCAGACAACTCGGCAAACACCATTTGCGACATCCGGAGCACTGGACAGCTGTTTCGACCTCCTTTGGTCTCATCAGCAGTGCATACCATAATCTCCGCTACTAGAGATTGAACCAGTGGGCCACAGAGTGAAGAGCGGAGACTCTACACACTGGGCCACCAGCCCATGTCACAAACGGAGAATGCCAAATCATCTAGTCAATGGTAATAGTAATTCAAACTGCGCAGCCACTTAACCTGTATTTGCCGTGTATCCAATCGCAGGATTACAGAGGGCAAGGTCACCCCCAGGACAACGACTTCCCAATTCGGGGCCCGAATCCCCAGAACACAACCTAATGGGTATATATTAAATTTCATAGAGGAATTATATATAATTGATAATTGAATCACATGACCATGACCAGACAACTCGGCAAACACTATTTGCGACATCCGGAGCACTGGACAGCTGTTTCGACCTCCTTTGGTCTCATCAGCAGTGCATACCATAATCTCCGCCACTAGAGATTGAACCAGTGGACCGCAGAGTGAAGAGCGGAGACTCTACACACTGGGCCACCAGCCCATGCCACAAACGGAGAATGCCAAATCATCTAGTCAATGGTAATTAAATTAAAGTTTTAATTGTTATTATTCATAGATTAGTAAAAATTGGAACATGAACTACATCTTGTATATCTAACATCCCTGCAGAATGGTTATAGATAAAACCAACACCTGACGTAACATACAGTTTAATTCTTATTATTCATAGATTAGTAATGTTTATACCAATAAGAAAAATCCATACAAGTATAATGATTGTTGCAAAAACATTAAAACATTCATCATCATCTAGGCGTGCCGACAGTACTGATTTCTTTGACACACACACAGAATCCATACATTATCGGTTAATGCACTTGGTAAGTGCTTTAGATGGTACCCGGTGTCTGCACAGAGCTGATGAACATGAGTTTTTACTGCTAGACCAACGCTGGTGTGTCCATGTGTAGGAGTCCATAGCAGAGCATCACTTATTAATTGGCCTTTACTTTACCATCAATGTCAGCATGTCTTGCTCAGCTTATTTTGGATTATTTGCAATATATGTGAGGTAAATGGACGAACAACTGCTGTTTTGTAGGGTGTTGCTTCCAGGTTTTGTTCAAAGCAGCATTATTGTGTAGTTACCATCTAGTTTTTCTCTCCAAGCTTTTCGTTAAAATTCAAGTGGTGCAACCATACAATAGTACTGACACGACTATAGCTTGAAAGAATTACGTCTTATTTTATCAGAGAGTACAGATGTTGTATACCCTTTCTTACTTCTTACTTGCTTCTATATCTTGGACATCTATTCTTCTGGCCGGCTTTGGTTCTTCTATCATCTTGACTAGGTATATCTTCTAACATCTGGACTTTCTTTGGGGACTTCGGGTCTGGTTTCTCCTTATCAGAAGACCTGTGTCATTGTTAGTTTTTAGTAAACACAAGACTTCGATTTTCTTTTAATGTTACTTTATTCGGTAAATCCACAACCCAGACATAACATAGCGCGCGTATGCAGAGTTACAGTTTAGACAGATCATCATAGCCGACTGCTCTGACGTCCACTGCAAAACTCAACTAAAGCTCCTTACTATTCTTAAACCGGAACAGGTTCTTCTATGCCTTCCGGTTCCCACGATTTATCCCCGGAAGGCAAGGTGAGAGTGAGGTCAAACGCCGTCACTCACTTTCAGGGCCATCAACTGCACTGATCGCCACCATATCTCTATACTACCTTACATAAGTATGAAAAGGGTCCTCCCCTCAGAATTACAGGGGATTGACAATAATCTTATGCCACCGCATAGATTATGTAACACAGATACCTATTTGTGCGTTAATTTGTCAATAGTAGTCAACAGTTTACCAATGCGTATGTTAAATGGAACTCATTTACCAATGACCTACTAATCGACATTGCTAACCATTACACCACAAGATGTGCCCATGTTTCGTAACAACACTGTCAACGCCAAATTAGTTTTACTATTTATAAATCATTTGAAGTCGGCTTGATTGTTGAAAATAAACTTTCTTTGTTTTTTTTTAATGTCAGTGACTCAGGAGATCGACTCGTGGTCAGATTGGCGCCTTTTTATCCAAACCCACTTGTGCCATCTAAGACATGACAGCTTCCTATTATTGCATTTTTCAATGACTTTATGTACCTCTCGAGATTAGAGAGTGCATGACTGGGCACATGTCTCTTCTGCTAACAACAAAGCTCATGTCTTCTTCCTGTTGCTACGACACCGTTTCTAGCCGTCTCCTTCTCTCTTCATAATTGTCAGTTTTCTGCCATGGCTGTGTTATAATTATCACACATATGAATTGAGACGATGGGCACCTGCTGTCTACAACTCATTAGCAGACAAATTTGTTAGGCTAGTGACACCTCGCCGAATTACTAGAATTTAAAAAAAAAGGGAGGGGGAAGAAGACGTAACCTGGGAAACAATTCCGTGTTTCACTGTTTTGCCATTTTAATAAAAGTCTTTGATTTATCGGTGTTTAATTTCCGAATATTGAAGATTTTAAAAAAGACTTACATTAGTCACCAAATCAACTAATATCGTAACAATACCGCGAGATTTGTTTCTCGTTCCTCCAATCGGCAACAGTAGACGAAACTCGCATCTCTCCTTCACAAACAATCTAATTCCTTCGAGAAATCGATACAAAATCCTCGTAGATTATTATTTAGATTTTGCTAATTGTTTAAATTAAACATGAACAACCTGCGGCCTTTTAATTGCATGTTTGTCAGAACAGAATTTTAAAAAAAGAAATAAAAAAATTTATTGTTTTCCTTTCTTCCGCGCACATTCACTTACGCTTTCTTTTGATTGTCGGCCATCTTATTACCCTGAAAATAATTCATAGGTTGTAATATTTCAAATGTATCAAATGTAGGACACTAAACTGCAGCCAGTGGTGAGACTCCTGTTCTTGAGTTTTGAGAAGTATAGAGTCACTTTATTGCTATTACTCCCAGGTCCACTCCGTCGTGGAGTGGTAGTACCTATTAGGGTCCATGTATGGGCCAAAGAGACCTGTTTGTTAATTATCAGTATTAGTTTGGAATACTTGAAATTATATAACTGCGTATAGATTATTCGTATTGCATCATTTGTATTATTTGTAGTTATAATTTTCTTTTACAAATGATTATTATTATTACTTAAAAGTCGTCGGGGCGGCCTAATGTCAGTATCAGCCATGCAGCGAGGGAGTCTATCTTTTCACTAGCTCTAGACCAAGAAGATTATTTTAGCGTCTGAGGTGGAGCGCCACACCTGCCATCAGCTCCTTACTTTACCGCACAGATCCCTGTGCTACTCATAACGCTGAGTTGGCGAGGGCGGGTATCGAACTAGGAACCTTGTGGTTGCTAGCCGAACGCTCCACCGACTGAGCTAACCCTACCCTTACTGAACCATATAATTGGTTACCAAAAGAAGAAAAAACAAAAATGAAAAAAACAACAGTTAACAAGAGTTAACATGTCGTAAACAAATCAACCAGTCAACCAACGAATCAACCAAATGTATCAAAATCTCCAAAAACTAAAAAAAAAAAAGAAAAAAAAAAGAAAAACTATAAAAAAAATCAAATTTACTTTGGTATTGTTTGTCCTAAATATAAATTTTTATTGACGTCATATCCCAAATTACAATGAACAATATCACTTGATGCCCGCTGCCCCCACCCCCAAAAAAAGGTTACTGCCCATTTCTAGTTTAAATTAATATCGCGCGGAAAATTACTAGAGCTCTAGACACCTGACTAGATTTTAGATTTGCTTTGTACTTGGAATTTTCTCTATTTTTCAAATTCAAAATGCATTTTTCATAATTTAGACACTTGTTTTAGTCACTCGCTTAATGTTTCAGCAACTATATACATTTATCCAACCCCTCGACCAACGGAGAACAGCTGGTTTGAATTCATAGTTTTCTTTCTTCTAGACTGGTTGTCTAACTAAGAATAAAGAACCCAGTATGCCCTAATTTTTGCCCAGGACTAGGGGGGGGGAGAGAACTGCTGGATTAATTCCTTTCCCAAAGTCATCAGTATGAAGTGAAACGCAAACAACCTCGTTCAAGATTTGATCTCAGGTCGCCAATTCCATTTACGACGTCAATAAACGTTACACTAAACCCTGCTATAAAAGCATACAAGGTATATTTCAATATATTGGTCTTTAGTACGCAAATGATAAACATAAATTGCAGTTGCTGAGGGTCTCACGATTACTGGGTCGAGTACTCTTTACCCGCTTGGATCCCCGAAGAAACTGCGGCTCGGTACTAGTCATAGGGAGCCTAAGTAAAACACTTGTGTATTGCTTTTATTATAATCACGTAATTTGTCAGTTTTGAAGAAAAATGTTGATTTTGTAAGGAGGGTTCTGTTCTTATAAGTAAAAATATTACAATATAAGAAAAAAAATCTCAGACTTTCCGATACGCATGTATACCAGTTATCATTCTCTTTAGTCCAGGTTAAAAGCGCGATAAGGATAACTTGAAGCCGAACTTTTTTAGACCTTATATTTCCGATGCAGATATGATTGGAGAAAGAGAAAAAAATTGGTAAACAACAATTTGATTTCTTAAATTTCTTAAATTAAATTTCTATTTTCTCGTTCCCCAATGATACCTACATCGAAATAATAAAACCTAAAATGCTCGGCTTTTGATAACACTTACTGCGCTTTTAACTTAGTTTTATTTACAAATTTCAACTTTGAAATAGAGCTCATGCCATTGAAACTTGGGTTTTCATAGTTTCCTCCCACTCCCACTGTTATGGATTTACTTCCTCCTTCTCTTTTAGAAATAAAAACAAGGAAAAGATAACTCGTGTTCATTGCATGCTGGAAAGTCAGAGATCACTGAATTTTTATTGTAAACAATTCTAAAATAATATGAAATTATATTTTTCAAAATTAGCAAATTGTCTGAGTGGGGGAAGGTTTTCTGAATGAAAAGCAACAAAAATTAATCGCATTTTTTTTCTGAAAGGACTCAGGTAGTTCAGATGTGCCCGGTTATCACCACTGACTAAACAAACTAACTTGGAATTTCTGCTGGTGATGCTCATGTTCAATGAAACTTAAGTCCACTTCAAAGTATTCTACTTAGGACATCATACACTAACTCTCCTGTACTTTTCATTTTCCAAAATAGTTTGTAAAATCCTCTCTCATTAACCCTTAGTTACAAAGTCTCTATCCTAATATTTTCAAATGAAATAATATCGTTTGCAGCATATGTCTAAATAGTTTGTAAAATCCTCTCTCATTAACCCTTAGTTACAAAGTCTCTATCCTAATATGTTCAAATGAAATTATCGTTTGCAGCATATGTCTAAATAGTTTGTAAAATCCTCTCTCATTAACCCTTAGTTACAAAGTCTCTATCCTAATATGTTCAAATGAAATAATATCGTTTGCAGCATATGTCTAAATAGTTTGTAAAATCCTCTCTCATTAACCCAGTTACAAAGTCTCTATCCTAATATGTTCAAATGAAATAATATCGTTTGCAGCATATGTCTAAATAGTTTGTAAAATCCTCTCTCATTAACCCTTAGTTACAAAGTCTCTATCCTAATATTTCAAATGAAATAATATCGTTTGCAGCATATGTCTAAATAGTTTGTAAAATCCTCTCTCATTAACCCTTAGTTACAAAGTCTCTATCCTAATATGTTCAAATGAAATAATATCGTTTGCAGCATATGTCTAAATAGTTTGTAAAATCCTCTCTCATTAACCCTTAGTTACAAAGTCTCTATCCTAATATGTTCAAATGAAATAATATCGTTTGCAGCATATGTCTAAATAGTTTTTAAAATCCTCTCTCATTAACCCTTAGTTACAAAGTCTCTATCCTAATATGTTCAAATGAAAAATATCGTTTGCAGCATATGTCTAAATAGTTTGTAAAATCCTCTCTCATCAACCCTTAGTTACAAAGTCTCTATCCTAATATGTTCAAATAAAATAATATCGTTTGCAGCATATGTCTAAATAGTTTGTAAAATCCTCTCTCATTAACCCTTAGTTACAAAGTCTCTATCCTAATATGTTCAAATGAAATAATATCGTTTGCAGCATATGTCTAAATAGCCTATACTGTACTTTTCATTTTCCAAAATAGTTTGTAAAATCCTCTCTCATTAACCCTTAGTTTTGTAAAATACATCTATAAGATGCTTGAGGGGGAAGTCATCAGCGATGTTATATCCCTGGGATCATTGGAAATTTCTGGTCTTTCAACAACGGATTTCCTCGCCCAGGGGACCAATCGGGGTTGATCAAATCCCTCTCGGCATATGACCTCGCCTCTTGATGACCATAGTTTTATTATACTGGTCACCTGACCTCCAGCCAATGGCAATAGAGCTCTCCTTATTTATATTACATTCATTTTATTACTCGAATTTGGTCTTACTATCAGGAAGAACGGTTGTTGTAAGTTTTTTTTCTCCCTTTTTCTTTCTTTTTCATTCACTTCCTCAACTTTTTTTATTTTTAATTTTTTTAATTTTTTTTAATTACCCCCCCCCCTCTTTGTTGAATTTTTAAAAAATTACCATTATTTTTTCTATTTAGTTACAAAGTCTCTATCCTAATATGTTCAAATGAAATAATATCGATTGCAGCATATGTCTAAATAGCCTATTTCAGATTAATTGACTGATTGATTTTAATGGCGTGTCAACCTGTCTAGAGTTATTTTATGCCTAAAGGCAAGATGTTATAATGAAATAATTCTGATATATATTTTAGCAAGATTCTATGAATATAAAAAATATGATTTTATCTGATTGATTGATTGCTTTTAATGGCATGTCAACCTGTCTAGTGTTATTTTATGCCTAGATGTTAAGGAATCGTGTTCTTTGTACGGTTACATTTACTTTTTTGTGTAGTTGTTTCTGAAGAGGATTTTTGCACACGGTTCTATCGAATACGAATGATTTTTAGAATTTTTTTAATTCGATCGATAGATTGACCCTAACAGGTACTACCACTCCAGATCAGAGTGGACCTGGGAGTAATGGCAATAAAGAGGTACTCTAAACTTTCCAGATTTCACCATCAAATGCAGTTTAGTGTAATATCCAGAACACCCCCTTTGTGGTCGAAGGTATTAACCCTATACGGTAAAGACAGTGTATTCTAAGCCCCGTCGACAGAGCTGTCTGTTTCAAGGCTGACATAGATGTAAAAATAGATTTTAAATGCTGAATTCTAAGGCATGGAGTACAACAATCTTCCAAGCCCATTTATCACCGTCTGGCCTTGCACCATTTCTAGAGTAAATACAATCCTAATGAACAAGGGTGCCACCTATTTATAATTGATTCAATGATTTAAAAATGATAAAAGCAGTGCCTATCGCAGTGAAAAAGGTAATAATAGAATAAGACGTGTTTGTTATCGTTTTAATCTCTAAGCAACTAAGTGTAACTATATCGACTAAAAAGCGCGTGGTGTAATGGTTAAAGTAATGGGAAATGGACTTGTCGCCCCGAGTTCAAATCCTGGGCGTGGTAATTGCATTTCACTTAGCGCTAATACCCTTGGGAAATGTATGAATCCTACTCTCCCTCCAGCTATGGATAAATAGTAGGACAGACTGGCCTTTTTAACCTTGGTTAGGCAACTGGTCTAGGAGAAGGAAAACTCTGAATTCAAACCTGTTGAACTGCGCTTAAAAAATTGACCTTGTGTCACATCCTGCTTGTGTTACATAATCTATGCATAGATTATTGTCAACCCCTTGTATTTCTGAAGAGATGGCCCCTTTTCATATCACGAGCGGGACTTTCCATGGAATATTACAGAAAGCCCGCGAAATACGTGAAGTCACGTGGGACCTGGTTGGCTCTCAGTTTCAGCTTGGACGTCAGGCAGTTAAGATATATCTGCTTTAGCTGGGGCTCATGGCACACGTGCGTTGTGTTTAGTTAGAGAAATATGTTTAGTTAAGTAAATAAAGGTTTAAATAAATAATATGGTTTTGTGGTTGATGAATTCATCTTGGCAACAAGACTGACCTAGAAGAAGAAATGAATCAAGGACGACCAACTAGCAAGAACAGAGACGTTAGAAGAGACGCTAGAAGAAGAACGTAAGATACCAAAGATGAGCAGAAGAATAATAGAAGTAAAGAAAGGGTATACAACACTCGTGCAGAGGGGTTGGTAAATATATATACATCGACTAAAAAGAAAAGATGTCGTCAGTTAATCGAGATTTGCATCTATCTGCGACCTTTGCAGCCGTCTTGCAATGCCAAGTGTATTGTATGCAACACTCAGCATTTTTCAAAGCGAGTTTTACAATTTTATTATTTATTTTTCGTATTTATTTATGAAAAGCTTTGAAGAGTTCCACAAGTCGATTGATTTTTAATAATTGAATTATATCAGTTAACTTGTGTGTGTGTGTGTGTGTGTGTTGTGTGTGTTGTGTGTGTTGTGTGTGTGTGTGTGTGTGTGTGTTGTGTGTGTGATGTGTGTGTTGTTTGTATGGCGATATAGACGGAAAGATATAACGGTATAGAATGAATAAATAGATAATTGCAAGATATAGATAATCTGATTGACATAGGCAAATAGAAAATATCTTGTTTAGGTTTGAAGAAATTCCTACACTAGATTGGTGTTTGAAAGCTTAAATGTTCACCGACTTCCATTTGGTTTATAGAAACCTTGTATTTCTCAGTGGGTGAATGTCTACTTTGTTTGAAAATCAGTCAGGGAGAGATGTAAATTATATATATCGACTAAAAAGGAAAAAAATGTCGTCAGTAAATCGAGATTTGCATTTATCTACGACCTTTGCAGCCGTCTTGCAATGCCAAGTATGCAACACTCAGAATCTTTCAAACGAGTTTTACAATTTTATTATTTAATACAAATGCAAAAAAAGTCAACGCGCCACATTCGAAACATCGTCTGTTGAGACACCATTTTTTTTATTCCCATAATTCTATTTATTTTGTGAATATATTAATAGGTACAAGCTAGTCTCTTAGAAATTCGACAGAATCCATGTATAATTTCACGAATAATGCTTTATTTCAAAAGTTAAGATGAATATATTAAATGCTTCTTAGTCTATGAATATACTTTTTGGACGCGCACTTAGCATTTTCCAGCAAAGATTCTGCTATGTGCATATATCATTTGTCTGTAGAGCTGAATTTTATTCACTTGCAAAATTACCAGTGGATCGCTTTTTCCACTCATCCTATTCTCCTTCTGTTCTGTTCTGTTCTGTTCTGTTCTCTCTCTCTCTCTCTCTCTCTCTCTCTCTCTCTCTCTCTCTTCTTCTTTTTCCACATAGCCCAAACTTACTATTTTCTAAAGCTCCAGTTCTGCTCTTTCTTTCTTTTTCTCTTTCTTTCTTTCTTTTTCTTTCTTTCTTCTCTCTTTTCTTTTCTCTTTCTCTCACTCTCTCTCTCTCTCTCTCTCTCTCTCTCTCTCTCTCTCTCTCTTTTTCCACATAGCCCAAACTTACTATTTTCTAAAGCTCCAGTTCTGCTCTTTCTTTCTTTTTTTCTCTCTCTCTCTCTTTTCTCTTTCTCTCTCTCTCTCTCTCTCTCTCTCTCCTCTCTCTCTCTTTCTTTTTCCACATAGCCCAAACTTACTATTTTCTAAAGCTCCAGTTCTGCTCTTCTTTCTTTCTTTCTTTCTCTCTCTCTCTCTCTCTCTCTCTTTCTCTCTCTCTCTCTCTTCTCTCTCTCTCTCTCTCTCTCTCTCTCTCTCTTCCACATAGCCCAAACTAACTATTTCTAAAGCTTCAGTTCTGCTCTTTCTTTCTTTCTTTCTTTCATTCATTTACTCAAGTAATGTGGAAGGATTTCATTTGACTGATCCCTTTGAGTTCTGACTTCTCTTTTACGCAACATGCTCACATCTCAAATTGAGATAGACAAACAGAAATGCCAATCCACACGTAAGTAATCCTGTCATAAATTATATTAGTAAGCATATAAGTTGATTGATTCATTTTAACGGCATGTCGACCCATCTAAGGTTATTTTAAGCCAAGAGATTGTACGTTCATATTTACATTTTTGTGCAGGTTTTCCTTAAAATACTTTTTCTTTGCATATCGAATTGGAATAATTTTTAAACAGATCTATTTGATCCATACATGGAACCCTAACAGGAATTGCCAATCTGAATTAGAGTGGACCGGGGAGTAATGGTAATGAAGAAATATTCCACACACCCTTGATCTCTAGAATCGAAGCCTCACCATCAGATTGAGTTTACTGTCATACCCAGGACACCCATTTTTTGACGGGGGAATTAGTCCTTTGCAGAGGACCCAGTCAGTGTATTAGAAACCCCACCAACAGGGCGGGGCAGTCAAGTAATTTTGATATGTTACGAAAAAAATTATATAAAATGTTAAAAAAGATTGAGGGAATTTTAGCTTGTTTATTTGCAAATAAGATCAGCAAATTTTTTGCACTTGCTTCATGTGTGAATTGTACTCAGGGGTCATTCTCACAATACATGCGTTATCATTCATACAATCAGCGGATTCTAAACCCAGCCAACAGGGCATTATATGAGTCGGGATTGTGAGTCATTTTGTAAGACAAACATCTCATGGATTCTGTCATAGATGGATTTAAGTGACATCATCCTATTTAAGTTTGCAGTTGAGCTTTTCCCTTTTACTGTAATTAAAACTTTAAAAAAAATACTTTGAAAATTACAGTTTAAATCCTTTTGGATTTAATATTTATCACTTCTATGTCTAATATTTTATGATGAAGGAAAAAACAAAAAGTAAAAAGAAAAAGAACAGAAAAAAGGAAAAAGAAAAAACAAAAACAAAAAACAAAAGAAAAAAGAAAAAGAAAAGAAAAAAAGAAGAAAAAAAGAAAAAGCTGTTGACATTGAAAAAGATAAAATAGAATTTTTCAACAGTTTATCTTGAAACGAAATTTCTTTGAATTAAAGATGAAAATTTGATTTTAAATTCTACAAATGAATAAATATAGAGTTCTAAGTTTAATGTAAATGTCATTTTTTCTGAATTAAAGGACAAAAATGTTTGAATTAAAAAAATTAAGTAAAAGTTTGCCAGACTGTGATTATTTTTGAGAAGCTTAGATGACAAATTCAAGAGGAATTTACGTAAAGTTGTGTTTCTTGAACACTTCAAAGGTTATTTCTAGATGAGATTATTAATAAAGATGAGGAAAATAGTCCGAATAATCCAAATAATACTAACTTCAAAGGTTGGTGTGAAATAACTGAAAGAATATGAAGGAATGTCCTCCCATTTTCTGCCCTTTCAAAGTCAATAAATCAATTTTCATGAATAATTTAAAAACATTCTATCAATTTTGCGTGTTCGATTTTGGGAAAAAAATTTTTAAGGCACGGGTAGAAGTGGGAGGAAATAGAAGAAACAAATACAGGATAAATGAAAATTGGGGCTTGAAATTTAAAAATAAGGGGGGGACTCTAATTGAAAAAAAAAAGAAAGGAAAGAAGAAAACGAAGAGAGAGAGAGAGAGAGAGAGAGAGAGAGAGAGAGAGAGAGAGAGAGAGAGTGAGAGAGAGAGA
>CM042156.1:74420348-74450348 GCA_023376005.1 Doryteuthis pealeii
TATATATATATATATATATATTTCTCTACAGACACACACACACACACACACACACACACACCACACATATATATATATATATCAGTCTGTTCATATGTCTATCTATCCCGGTGTATTCCCACCTCTCTCTCTCTCTCTCTCTCTCTCTCTCTCTCTCTCTCTCTCTCTCTCTCTCTCTCTCTTTTTCTTTTTATTTCATTTTTATATACAACCTGTTTTTCTTTTCTTTTGTCTTTTCCCTTTCCCTTTTTGCAACGCCCCCACTCTTTCATTCATTCTCCCATTTTCCTTTTTCTTTCATTGAATTCATTTCTTCCGACCCTTTAAGTGTAAAATGCCATCAACATTTACGCTCATACACAAAAATCGATACCCACCTAAATGAGCTGAACCAAATGTAGCTTTTCTAGCAGACACACCGATTCCCACTTGCTCATGTATAACACATGCCACTATTTATCCCCCAAGAATACTCGCAATATTTCGAATTCCTGGAATCCCCTTTTTTTAGCGCCCTGTTTGTTTTTTTATCAATTACATCAGCTGAACGAAAATATTTTCCTTTCTTTTCTTTTTAATTTTTTAATAACTAAGGGATACCGTTCATAAGATGAAAAGTTATCTATCTATCTATCGTTTTACTTCACATAAATACAACTTGCCCCCTTTTACTAAACTAAAAATTAAATATAAATTAATATCAAATATTAACTTCAATAATTGATTAACTATAATTGTTCTTTTCTTTCTATATATAACCATCTACCACTATGTTATATTCCATTCTCTACATCATTTTTCTTAAACTATATCAACATATACCACTTAATAAATAATAAAACAAAAAACAAGTGACAACATGCCCATCTATCTATCAATCTATCAATTGATCAGTCGTCAATGAACAATAATGTATTTGCCGGCTCATAAGAAGCAATTGATGGGTTTGATTTATTGATGGATTTCAACGTCTCGAGGTTACGGAATCGGGTAATATTTCGCCTTGATATTTACATCTTTTTGTGCAGTTGCTTCTTAAGAAATTCGAATACAAATAATTTTTAAACTGATCTATTTTCCCCATGTATGGGAACCCTAACAGCTCTGGCCAACGCCGGGTGTCCAGTGGCTTCGGCCCTGGATCTTTACAAGTTAATAGCGTCGATCCCAGGGGGCTATCCCCCCCCCCCAGGCAACAACCTGTCCCCTTGATTTAAAGGGGCAGGGCTGGGTTTATTGCCCAGCGCCTGAGGCGCCCTCCTTGAGGGGGAATGTCGACGGGATCGACGCAATTTTTTCCACCTGCCACTCATAAGTCTCGGCTTGTGGGTGGTCCCGCATAAAAATGTCCTTGTGTCATGCCCTCATAAGTGGGATGAGAGGCAAATACCTGTATGGGACCCTAACAGATACAACCAGGGCAGACCTGGAAATAATGGTAATTAAGTGGGATTCCAACACTTCCCAGATATCCAGAACTGGAGCTTCGCCATCAGAAGCTGTTATTATCCTCGTACCCCACTTGTACAAAGTCAGGCACAAAGCGCTATTAACGTGGGATCACCTACAAGCCGAGACTCATTGGTGGCGGGTTTAAAAATTGCGTCTATCCCCTCGGCATTCCCCCTCAAGGGGGGCGCCTCAGGCACTGGGCAATAAACCCAACCCTGCCCCTTTAAATCGAGGGGGCAGGTGTTGCCTGGGGAGGTTGGCCCCCTGGAATCGACGCTCGTAACTTTTATCCACGTGGTTAAAGAACATACACAGGACACAATTGGCTTATCTGTTTTGTGAATTTGATTGTTGTATTCAAAGTGTTCGAAGTAAATAATGGTATTTACTTATTTTAGTATGGAACATGGTCATAAATGTAAAGAATTCTGTGACGATTGAATTCAGTAGAGTGTTAATGATACTTATTAAGCAAGACATATTACCGAGGAAAACAAAATATTTGTGGTACCCAGTGAGAATCGAGCTCACTACAGTAGTAATAGCCTCTTCGATTAGTTTTCTAACCTTTGCCCCACAACGAGTTTCTCAAACAATAATCTTAGTTTGGCAAATGGTACATCAATTGGTCTAAAAAAAGACAAAGACATACCCTATAATCTGGCTTAGTCGTGCGAGCGCTACTCATATTGCTACTCATTCTTGGGCATAGTCTGGAGAAGCTCATCCCTCTACTCTTCTGGTCTGAAATCAAAGTTTTCCTTCTTCTAGATCGGTTGCCATACCAAGGTAAAAGAGCCCAATCTGTCCCACTACTTACCAATATCTATAGGGAGAATACTTGGATACATACCTTCTCCAATGGTATTAGCGCTGTATGAAATTCAAACAGTTTTATTCAGGAAGTAGACTCGGCTACTCGATTTAAATTCGGGTTGCAGTGTCCACTTCCTATAACGATAACTGTTACACAATGACTACTTCCAACAGTAACCAGTGTAGGAGAAGGAAAAAGTCTGAATTCAAACCAGCTGTACTCGCACTGAAAGATTGACATTGAGTCGTATCTGCTTTTGGTGGAGGTTTTGGGTAAATATATCCTAGTCTGGCACAAGGTCAAAAGTCTGAGGTAGCTAGTAATAATCAAATTTAATACAATAGTAATGGTTTTGATTAAGCTTAGGTTAGTATGGAACAATATTACAAATATGGAGTACCCAATGAGGATCGAAATCCCTACATTACTAATAGTACTCTATGGTATTACCTTACTTGGATGATGTTCACTAGTTTTTTTTTAATTATTTTGCAGTAAATAAACTAATAACAGATAAGACACAAAACATTTTTCTTTGATAGCTAAACATTCTGAATTCATAGAATATTCCTTAAATGGACAAGATTGAATTATTTAAATTAATGGCATAATCTATTTTCCAAGTGATGTAGAGGAAAATATTAAGGAATAATGAAATGTTTAGGAAAGAATTACGGTGTTTGGTGACAGTCAGTTTCTCGCATCAAACCAAATCAGATCATGTAGCAATAACAACTTGGTCTGATGATTCCATAGGCGAGAAACTGACAGCCACCAAGCACCGTGGAACATGTGTCTATGCTAACTTAGGGATATATATGTACTATCACCGATATTGAACACTCTTTATGGATATAGCAATATATATATATATCCCAATATTTCTGGTTCGATACTGGTCCTCGCCAAGTCAGCGTATGAGTAGCACAGGGATCTGTGCGGTAAAGTAAGGAGCTGACGGTAGGTGTGGCGCTCCACCTCAGACGCTAAAACAATCTCCTTGGTCTAGCGCTATTGAAAAGGGGATAGACTCGCTGATTGGCTGATACCGACATTAGGCCGCCCCGACGACTTTACTTACTTTATATATATATATATATATATATATATATATAAAGTAAGTAAAGTATATATATATATATATATATATATATATATATATATATATCGAAACGACTGGGTCGATAGATATGACGTGATAGCAATATGAAGGGTTTTTTCAGAGATAGAGAGACATACATGAATAAAGTGCAAAAGACATAGATAATGACAGGGGAGAGAGAATGGAGATATAATGTGTGTATGTATGCGTTAGTGTGTGTGTGTGTGTGTGTGTGTGTGTGTGTGTGAGAGAGAGAGAGAGAGAGAGAGAGAGAGAGTAAATATGTTATCCGTGTAATCCTAGCAACTAAAATCATCTTATTTCCAAGGGATTAACCACATGACGTATTAATCTTTTTCATGACCCCTTTTTACAAAAAGAAGATTAAGCCTGTCATCGGTTAGAATTTCTCCCGCCATAGAAGCCCATTCTTTATCCCACAATAATATCTATTACTTGATTCTTTCGCCATAGAAATCTGAGAAATTTTCCTTGATTTCCAATCTCAGTTTTCTGGCGGGAAATACCTTTGTATGTTGGTCACCATGTTGGAACATACGAGGATGAGTATTAGAACTCTGTGTTGCATAGTGCCTTCTTTACCGGCTCTAAATAGGTATATGTTATATACTGGTCTTTTCACTAAGCCAAATCAGCATATAACGTTATATACCTTTCTTACTACTTCTTACTCTGGTCGTCTATTCTTCTGGCCTGGTATATCTTCTAAGGTCTCGTCTGGTCTTCTATTGAGGATTCCGTGTCTGGTTTCTGTTGGGGTTTCTTGTTATCAGAAGCCTTGTGTCATTGTTAGTTTTTAGTAATAAACACAAGACTTCGATTTATGTTGATGTTACTTTATTCATAAATTCTCAGACCAGACAATGCGCGCGGATCCTTACATCTTGCTAGCTCGGCTTCTAAGTTCTAACTGACTAAGTTACTTACTTAGTATCCTTAAACCAGAAGGGGGCCTTCTATTGCCTTCCGGTTCTCACGTTCCATCCGCAGAACGCAAGGTGAGATCGAGGTCAAGCGCCGTCACTCACTCTCAAGGCCATCAGCTGTACTGATCGCCATAATGATTTCTACACTACCTTAAAAATGTATTAGGATCCAATTATTATGTAACACTCTGTTAGATGAGACCAAAACTTGTTTGTTTATATGGAAGGATATAATTACCTACTACTGATGTTGTCAGGTTAATTGATTATGTTTCTAATTCTTTTGGATGGGCTTGTGAAGACACTGAATGAATGAAAAAAGTTCTTGCCAGTTATGTTTAATGCTGAGTTCGTGGGCGAAATAATGTATCTATACACAAACTCAACATGACATTACTACTAAGACCCTATGCAGAATGTATATGATCCGTGGGTTTTTATCCTGTTTTATTGTTATAACTATATAATAGTTGAAAATATTTAGTATATATATATATATATATATATATATATATATATATATATAATATATATATTGTTGGCATTTCACATAGCGCTAACACCCTTGGGAAAGGTATGAATCCATATATTCTCTCTCCATCTATGGGTTAAATAGTACGGCAGACTGGGCCCTTCAGCCTTGGGTAGGTAACCAGTCTAGGAGAGGGATAACTCTGAATTCAAAATTCCTGAGGTCGGTCGTTGATTGGATTTGTGGCAACCCTTGATGCACCAATTCTTTCCTATCGACTGTGCCAAAAAGTGTGGATGGTCCAACACAAGTCTTCACCACTATAAACAAATCACTGTGTGGACGTTCATTGTATGAACACTCATACGTCGAAATCGACGAGAGAGTCCATCATATATATATATATATATATATATATATATATATATATTATATATATATATATATCGAATGGTTACGACACATAGAGCTGAACCAAACAAGGTTTACAAATAACAGGTGGACTGTTGTCGAGAGACCGAAAACGACCACTTGGAAGACCTCCATGACGAAGGGAAGACGAAAGGGCAAGATCGAGAACTGAATGGAAGTGCATTGTGGCCAGCGATGTTGAAAACATCAGACAACAAAACCAATATATATATATATATATATATATATATATAATATATATATATATATATATATATATATATATATATTGTTTGGTTGGTTTTGAAGGCTGTCACAATGCGAGTGTAAAGAAAAAAGAAGGTAACTATGATGTTTTTTGTTAACCTGTCATTTTATTTCTCAATATTTCGAGACAAAAATTCCCATCATCAGAAGAATACTGGAACTGAAGTTGTCTTAGCGGCTGCTAGATTCGTTCTGTCTTGGGTCTTCCAAATTCTGTGTGTGTATGTGCATGGTTGGGATGCTTGCTTATGTGTGTGTTTGTGTGTGTGTAAGTGTGTGTGTGTGCGTGCTTGTGTGTGTAAATGTAAGCATATGTGTGTGTGCGTGGTGCTTATGTCTGTGTGTCTGATCATTTCTTTTTATTTTATATATATATGGAAATACGGTGAGGAAATTAATCCGACAATATGAGAAGAAAATATTTTAAAAACATAACAAACACAGGATGTTATGATTAGGGGAAACAATTTTATGTGTCAATACTTAAGCATTTCGGTATATTGTACCATCTTCAGGACACTGTTAAGTAATGTTTATGTGAGGGACAAAATGAAAGATGTTAAGTGTATAGTGAATGTGTGAATATGATGTTATTAACCGTTAATTTTTATATGCTTAAGTATTGACACATAAAATTGTTTCCCCTAATCATAACATCCTGTGTTTGTTTTATTTTTTAAATATTTTCTTCTCATATATATATATATATATATATATATATATATATATATATATACCAATTTATATATATATATATATATATATGATGTGTGTGTGTGTGTGTGTTGTGTGTGTGTGTGTGTGTGTGTGTGTGTGTGTGTGTAAAAGTTTCCACTCGACTGGAAAGTTGGGGAGGATTCTATTTGGGATCATCTATATCCTTCGTACATCCACAATGCATACCTATGCAGATACACACCTATAGATTTATACAAGGATTATTTCAAGTCCCTAAGGTCAATGTAAGATAATTAATTAATTTATTATATACGAAGCAATACTTATTAACATTACTATTATCATCACAAATACCACCACATTACCGTTACCATAATTATATTATAATTATAATTATTACTATCATCATTATTATCACTAGCAAATATATGCACCGTCCGGGTGCAAGTATTTTAAGTTTTATTATAATAAAATATCATATTTAAATTAGAAAGGCTAATGAAACTGAATAAGAATACAGATAAAAAGATTTGGAACAGAGGGGGTATGATTGAAAAATAGAACAACTTTGAAACTAACTCTTCCATCATTTTCCGTTACTCCCGTCTGACATTGGTAAATTTACCTAATTTAACTCTTTAGTTAAAATAGGAGGTAAAGAATAAAATTACAGTTATTTCTTCTTGTTAAGGGATTTCTTTTAAGATTTATTGAAGAGATTTTTGCTCATGTTCAATAAGATAAAACCAAACAATTAGAAATCAATAATACTAAGCATATATTTATTAAAATCAATTTTTTAAGATCAATATGCAAATTAGCCTTCCCATTCACACTATAAATTGCTATTTTGTTGTATATATAAATATAATTGCATGTTATTAGTATGTAGATATTGTCAACAGTATAATAATGTAAAACAATTTTATTAATAATTGAGGTTTAAATAAAAATAAAATCATGGAGAATATGATGTAAATAACTAAAGGAATTGTGACTTGTATAGTATTTTAGTTTCGGTTACAGACAGACAAACCCACAATCTCCATTATAATAAGATTATTATAAATAATATATCAAAATTTTTAATCTAATACGTTTAATATTAGTTATACAAATGACAGTGACAGTTTTTAAGTATAAATATTTTAATTAGAAAAAGAATGAATTTTAAAAGTTGAATAAAATGTTAATCAGATATTAGAATATTCTTTTGAATTTTCAAGATAGATAAGAAAATAAATATAATGGTGTTTCATAACCATAGCCTCATTAATAAATTGATAAATGAAAGAATGGATGGTTTTCTTCTTAAATTAATAAAGATTAATCTAATCATGACTCCAGCTGACATGAGTTAATTTTATCACTGTAAAACATATGTAGATCCATTGTCTCAAGTGATTACATATTTTCTGTTTGTGACATTAAATTCAAACTCAGTTCGTTATTTACTTTTTATTTGTCTAATGTATTTTTGAATTTTTGTTTTTATCATTATCATCATATATAAAGTTTTTTTATATGGATGTAATCTATTGGTTTTGTAAAAAGAGAAAGAAAAAGAAAAAAGGTTTTTTTCTTTTTCTCCATTCTAGTCTATTTTCTTGGTCATTATTAAGTTGGCTGTCCGATGAAACTAGGCTCATTTATTGAATTCTGGTCGAAATAAATTTATAATAGCCAAATGACGGTTTGTTAAGTTTTTCTTTCTTATTGAATATATATAATATATATATATTATATATATATATATATATATTAGAAGATTATGTGCTTAATTAAAGTCATACCTAATTTGTTAATTAATTAATTATAATTAAATGAATTATGCGTGCATATCCATTTAAATGTAAAGCGTAAAGCGTATAATTAATTAATTAACAAATTAGGTATGACTTTAATTAAGCACATACTCTTCCAAAAAATTGTCGGCCTTCGCCATTTTCAAACACATTGTCCACTTCATATATATATATATATATATATATATATATATATATATATATATAAATATATAAATATATAAGTCGACGGGTCGGCCTAAAGTCGGTATCAGCCAGTCAGCGAGGGAGTCTATCCACTTTTCAATAGCGCTAGACCAAGGAGATTGTTTTAGCATCTGAGGTGGAGCGCCACACCTACCATCAGCTCCTTACTTTACCACACAGATCCGTGTGCTACTCATACGCTGAGTTGGCGAGGACCGGTATCGAACTAGGAACCTTGTGGTTTCTAGCCGAACGCTCTACCGACTGAGCTAACCCGGCCCCTATATATACATTTTTGAGTCTCTATGTTGCCAAGCAACTGACATTACCTTGAAAAATGCCATGAAAAGGAATTACTCTGGAGAGTTAACTAACTGTATTCAATCCATTTTACAGGTAAATATCATATCGACAAATCCTTTAAATGTATTCAGGATGTATTCAGAACCAACTTAGAACAAAGTGGTCAACACTGAATTTAATGGTAACCCTTTAATTGTCTGTGCCTGTATTGATTGCACTTTGCTGTTTAACGATCGCTCTATAGTAGGCGTCCACAAATAGCAATCTATTCACCTTTAGCAAATAATGATTTGTGAAAAGGAAAAAAAGTAGCTTCCCTATTTCTAACAGATGTTCGTTGTCTTTGATACCTGCTGTCACCACTACACTGTTCAGCGTTTTTGTCTTCTCACAAGGGGATTGCAACAAGCAGAATGTATTGATACATTTTCATGCGGGTCACAGTGGGCTCAGGCCAAACATTGGCTATTTTGAGGACATGAACATACTGTCAATCTTAAAATTTGGGGCAAACACACGTTTATATATATATATACTAGCAAATATATGCACCGCAAGTATTTAAGTTTTGATATAATAAAATATCATATTAAATTAGAAAGGCTAATGGAACTGACTAAGAATGCAGATAAAAAGATCTGCAACAGAGGGGGTATAATCGAAAAATAGAACAACTTTGAAACTAACTATTCCATTATTTTCAATTACTCCCCTCTTTCATTGGTAAATTTTCCTAATTTAACTATTTAGTTAAAATAGGAAGTAAAGGATAATATTACAGTTATTTCTTCTTGTAAATAGATTTCTCTTAAGATTTATCCACGAGATTTTTGTTTATATTTCTTAAGATAAAACCAAACAATTAGAAATCAATAATACCAAGCACATATTTATTAAAATAAAATTTTAAATATCAATATGCAAATTAGCCTTCTCGTTCAAACTGTAAACCGCTATTTTGTTGTATATATAAATACAATTGCATGTTATTAGTACGTAGATATGGTCAACAGTATTAATAATGTAAAACAATTTATATTAATAACTGAAGGTTTAAAAGAATGAAATCATGGAGAATTTGACGTAAATAATTAAGGGAATTGTGACTTGAGTAGTAATATAGTTTCGGTTACAGACAGAAAAACACACAATCTCCATTATAATAAGATATATGTATATTTTAAAAGATCTATATGCTATCTCTTATAAGTAATTTCATTTAGTTCTACCTTGGCTATTTGGCAAACAACCATAATGAAAATTTACTTTAAATTGCTAATATTTTATCACCAAACTTATATTGCACTATAACTATCGGGTACGAGACATGCATAATTCCATTGTTAGAAGCAAAAATCCAAGTCAAACCATGTGTACTATTTCTCTGAATGTTTGAGATGAGGCTTGAAGATTAGTATTATCTGCGTTATTCGGACTATTGTCCCCATCTTCATTGTTATTTGTACAACGTTTCGGCCGATATGCCACGGCCTTCTTCAGGTATTTCTTGTCGGACTCGGGAACCTTCTCGGACTCGGGAACCTTCTTTTCGAACTCGGGAACTTTCTTGTCGTAATCGGGAGCCATCACGGAACTTTGAACCTAACCCTTTATTTATTCCACGGGGGTATCCGTGGCCTAGTGGATAAGGTAGTTAGGTTAAGACAGTTCTAAATGACAGTTATCTCTGGATACCGAGTTCAATCCTGAGTAGAGGCAGTTAGAAAAATAATTAACACAACTCCTACCCCAGCTATGGTTAGCGGAATGAGAACAGGATACCCCCGTGGACTAAATAACGGGTTAGGTTCAAAGTTCCGTGATGGCTCCCGATTACGACAAGAAAGTTACCGAGTCCGAAAAGAAGGTTCCCGAGTCCGAGAAGGTTCCCGAGTCCGACAAGAAATACCTGAAGAAGGCCGGAGGGCATATCGGCCGAAACGTTGTACAAATAACAATGAAGATGGGGACAATAGTCCGAATAACGCAGATAATACTAAACTATGTGTATTCATTTCATTTAGTTTAATACAGTCATGTGCTATTAATACTCCGCCAACGTCTGGTTTAGAATTAATTTTTTCTCCCGCTTTACGTGTGCGTCAAAAGACTAATAAATATCAAATTATTTCTAAGATAAAGCTATTTAGAGGTGATAAATGGATTCCTCGTGAAATTCTGGTCCTTAATATGTGTTCATTCTATGGTTTATCATATTTTAACACATTTATAATGTTCAAACCAAATGTCCACGAAACGGCCAACTGTAGCCTTCAGTGCGACTGCGGCTCGTCAGAATATAACGGTCAGCAAACAGGGTTTGTGAATCCTTACTTATAAACCCAGTGACCAATAACAGAGGATCAACCACAAGAACACTCGCGGTAGGTGTGAGAAACTGTCATGTGGATAGTTGGGAAGTCAATAAAATTAGTCAGTTAGTAACCGACAGAGGACGAGTAATGATCTTAAATTTCGGAGCTTGTAAGACCGCTACCTCAAGATTTATGGAAAGTGTCTCTACTTCATCAATTAAAAAAGACACCACTTCATGTCTTCCTGTTTATTGAGATCGGCACGGAGAAGAACTGAAACACACAAACAAAATATATGGTATTTTTCTTGGGCCAGTCATCACTAAACTCTTTTTTCTCTTCCTTTTTTCCTCGCTAAATGATTTTTCTTTCTTTCTTTCTTTCTTTCTTTCTTTCTTTCTTTCTTTTTTCTTAATTATTTTTTCTTTCTTTGATTTGTAATTCTTGGTTAACAAGAATTATTCTTTCCTCCTTTCTCTCGCTAAAAATATTCTTTCTTTCTTTCTTTCTTTCTTTCTTTCTTAATTATTTGCAAAAATTTTTCTTTCTTTCCTTCCTCCTTTCTTTCTGTGATTTGTAATTCTTCGTTAACATCATTCTTTTCGTTCCTCCATTCTTTCGCTAAAATATTCTTTCTTTCTTTCTTTCTTTCTTTCTTTCTTGAATTTTTTCTTTCTTTATTACTTATTTTTTCTTTCTTTGATTTATAATTCTTGGTTATCATCATTATTCTTTCCTCCTTTCTCTCGCTAAAATATTCTTTCTTTCTTTCTTTCTTTCTTTCTTTCTTTCTTTCAAAATAACAACTATATAATTCTGATCTTCATTCCTCGACTGATATTCATAAACGATTACTGTCTGATTTTAACCTCTGACTAAATGTCTGCGTTAATTGCATTGAGCTGCCGACATATTGAGAGTCTAAAATAGAGGGCAACTTAAAATCCTTTCTTTTTTTTTTTCAAAGAACGGTTGATAATATTCAGTTAAGAATCTTTTTTGTAACCCTCGGGCATTTTTTTTTTACGTCAATTTGGAACAAATTGAGAAAAGTTGTCCTACTGGTTTCAATGACGAATGAAAGAAGTTGGATTTGTAAGGAGGAGGTCAACTATCACCGTATTAGGGTGGGAGTGTAATAATGTCTGAAGGAAATAAATACATCTGAAGGTTGAGGTGTCATTTATTTTTGGAGGAATTTTCTTTGAAGAGTTCAGATAATTAAAGGACTTACGTGTTCATGGTATGTTATGGAATAAAGAGAGTGTGTCTGTGTGTGTATGTGCGTGAGTGCGTGCGCTCGCGTGTGTGTACGCGTGTATGTGTGTGTGAGAAGAAGAAGAGAGAGAAAGAGATGGGGAAGATGGCGATGATGTTAGCAACTATTTTCTTACGTAATAAACAGCAAAGATAAGGTGGAATCTTTGTAAATATATTAGATTTTTGATTATATAGATACATCACAAATCAGCAGATAAAATAAAACATAGATATATTAGATTATTATCAAGTATGAATAATTAAATAACTTAGTCTGGCATAAGGCTACAGACGTGGGGAGCCTGTGAAACTACAAACGCATCACTATAACTGTATTCTACAACAGGGACATACCCGACGATAAATGCACCTATATATAAAACCCAATGGGACTACACACACACCACACACACATACACACATACATACATACGTGCATGAGTGTTAAGGACGTATGCCTTGACCCTAGGCAAGAGTCCACAGATACTACACTCTGAATATAGACAAAAGTCTTATGGATACATATATAATACCGCATTTTTTTACCGAACTATTTTAAAAGTTTACTTTTACAGTCAGACTCCTGTTGCAGAACATTGTAAGCAAGTGAAGTGTGTTCGATCCCAGCAAGAGCTCAATTATGTTGGCCTTTAGCCAGACTATGATAATATTAGCAAATAAATGTACTTTTATACATAGTCAGGTAACTTCTGTAGATTGATTTGGTAGTATAATCAGTTGAATTTTCATTAGGTACCTCACTAAACTTGCCTTGTGCCAGACTAACCAAAAGCTTAGTAAGTAACCTTAATGTGTGTCATATGTTTATGATAAGATAGACGTAAGCCTCGTCATAGATTGATAACAGTCGGTGACAAAAAATAACATCTTTTTTTGAGGGGGTTGGTATTCAGTCAAAAGATGATGTTCTTGATAATATCGGATGTGCTGATTAAAAAGATGAAGCATTGTCTCATCATCTGAGATTTTCTTTCTTTCTTTTTTTATTTTTAGATACATGCATAATTATATTGAGTCGTGTATTACATAACATTCGAGATAGTTTGCCCTAAATTCAAATACCCTTATTGTAGACCAATTGTTTGGAATCATTTTGTTTGCAAAGATCCAATTCTTCCAGACTCAAAAGATGGAAAGAAAAATATTAAAAAGTTATTGTTGAGTTATCAACAAACCTTTCTGTGATATTTCTATTTTACCCTAAAGGGAATCTTTTAAAAACAATAAAAATGCCACGTCGGCGGGGTCTAGAATAGGTTGTGTCCTCTGCAGTGGGGTAAGTAGTTGTAGGCGGAATGGCCTATTATCGGTATCAATCAGACAGCGAGGGAGTCTATCTCCTTTTCACTAACGCTACACCCAGGAGAATGGTTTTAAGTCTGAGGTGGAGCGCCATACCTACAATCAGCTCGTTACTTTACCGACTGAGCTAAGGCCTCTCAAAAAAGGGTGTTCTTGGTATGCGACTAAACTGAATTTGATGGTAAGGCTTCAGTTCTGGAGATCCGGGGAGTGGAGTACCCCTTCATTTCTCTTACTTCTAGGTCAATTCTGATCCGTAGTTGTAATACGTGTTAGGGTCCCATCTATGAGTTGAATAGATTTATTTAAAAAAAGTATTCGTATGCGATTGGAATACTTCATTCAATGTAACTAAATTATTTGTACTAGCAAATATATGTACCCTCCGGGTGCGAGTATTTAAGTTTTAATGTAAAATAGTATATTATATCAGAAAGGCTAAGGAAACTAAATAAGAATGCAGATAAAAAGATTTGAAACAGAGGTGGGGGGGGGTACAATCGAAAAATAGAACAACTGAAACTTACTTTTCCCTCACTCCCATCTTTCCTTGCAACATTTTCCTAATCTAACTATTTAGTTAAATTAGGAAGTAAAGCATAAAATTACAGTTATTTTTCTTGTTAATGAATTTCTTTTAAGATTTATTCCCGTGGTTTTTGCTCATATCCATTAAAATAAAACCAAACAATTAGAAATCAATAAAACTAAGCACATATTTATTAAAATCAAATTTTTTATATCAATATGCAAATTAGCCTTCCCCGTTTACACTGTAATCCGCTATTTTATTGTATATATAAATACAATTACATGTTAATAGTATGTAGATAAGGCCAATAGTATTAATAATGTAAAACGATTTTATTAATAATTGAGGTTTAAATGAAAATAATATCCTTGATAATATAAAGTAAATAACTAAGGGAATTGTGACTTGAGTAGTGATATAGTTTCGGTTACAGACAGACAAACACACAATCTCCATTATAATAAGATTAGGAATATTTACTTGAAACTATAATTGATTACTAAAGATAATAATTAACTACTTGAAACCAATTCTCTAACCCACAGGACGGTGGATGGATCCAATCCTCAACTGTGACCCATGAATGTCTTTGTGCCAGACTCAATATGTATCCATTCCCATTTACCTAATTTGGGGTGACCAAATTGTCATAAATATAATCATTTGCAAATATTACAAAGATATCGCTTCCTGTCGTATGTTCTATTTTCATCAAATTTTAGACGTTTTTGCACAACTGTTCATACAGATAAAATCGTTAACTCTTTATCTATTTTTCTCATCTGAAATAATATCTAAGAATACATTGCTAACCCTATTTCTTTTTCTCTTCTCATTTTTTCTTAACCCCCCCCCGCCTCTCAATTCATTTTTTTTCTTTCTTTTAGATTTTTTTTTCACACACTATTTCTTTTATTGCCCTTTTTTTTATTTCTCTTTCACTTTCATTTCCTCTCTATTAATCTCTTTCACTTTCTCTTTTTCGTGATTTCTTTAGCATTACGACGGCACCGGAGCGCGAATAGATATGCCAGCAGCGGAAATAAAGACGAGTTCAGCATCTTTTCCTATGGGCTTGCTGTAGGATGATATGTTTGATCTAGCCCTTCCGGCACCGGTCTTGCAGTGGTCACTATTTGAAGTGTCACCAACTATGGACGTGGAAATGCAGTGGTCTGTGACCCCCCTCTCTCTCTCCCTCTCTCTCTCTCTTTCACTATATATATATATAATATATATACTTATATATAGAGAGAGAGAGAGAGAGATAGATAGATAGATAGATAGAGAGAGAGAGAGAGAGAGAGAGAGAGAGAGAGAGAGAGAGAGAGAGAGAGAGATAAATGAATGAATAAAAGGTTTTTTTTTATTATCACTGGAACAATTATTGCCACCGTTCAATAATAATTGTTCCAATGATAATAAAAAAAGCTAAACCTTTAATTTCTTTCTTTCTTTCTTTCTTTCTTTCTTTCTTTCTTTCTTTCTTTCTTTCAATCGCTAAAATCTTTTTTCTTCTCATTTTTTCTCTCAATTCATTTTTTTCTTTCTTTTAGATTTTTTTTCACACACTCTTTCTTTTATTGCCCTTTTTTTTTCTCTTTCATTTTCATTTCCTCTCTATTAATCTCTTTCACTTTCTCTTTTTCGTGATTTCTTTAGCATTACAATGGCACCGGAGCGCGAATAGATATGCCAGCAGCCGAAAGAAAGACGAGTTCAGCATCTTTTCCGTATGGGCTTGCTGTAGGATGATACGTTTGATCTAGCCCTTCGGCACCGGTCTTGCAGTGGTCACTATTTTGAAGTGTCACAACGATGGACGTGGGAAATGGAGTGGTCTGTGACCCCCCCTCTCTCTCCCTCTCTCTCTCTCTCTCTTTCACTATATATATATATATATATAATAATATATTATATATATATATATATATATATATATATATATAGATAGATAGATAGTGTGGTCCGCATTGGTTTGAAAACCACTAGTCCAGCAGAGTTGGTTAAACGAGGCAAAAATGTACTATTTATAGAAATAAAAACCTTTACAACGCTCGTAACAAAGCGAGTGTAAAATTACTATTTGCCGCTATGCATGGGTAACATAGTGAATGAATTTATAAAAAAAAGTGTAATCATTCATAAAACGATTCCCGCTTTTTGGTGAGTTTCTCAATGAAAACAACAAGAACGCTCATTCTACAATATGTGACTCAGAAGCGTCAGTCACCATGACGACCTTACATTGGAATCTGTTCTGGCAATGGATACTCTTCCTTATTTTAGAAAAAATCCTATTGTAAAAATAATTCCGGAAACCATTTGAAGAACCAATCATTTTTACTTGTATTTTTTCTTTGTTCTTTCATTCTTTTTTCTTTCATCGTTTTTCCTTCTGTATTCCTTTTTTTTTCTTTCTTCTTTCTTTTGGTAGTTTTTGTGATATTTTCTTTCTTTCTTTCTTTTTTCTTTCTTTCTTTCTTTTTTCATTCTTTCTCCATGTTTTCTTTCTTTTTTTTTCATCCGTTAATATTTTCTTTCTTTCTTCTGTTTATTTTTCCCATTGTATCTTTCTTCGTAAGCGAATTTTAAAATGAATTACAATGGCTCCATTGGTTAGCGATGTCTATCTCCGTTCCAATATCATATGACAGGTTGTACTGGGTTACATGGTACCAACAGTAAAAAAACAATCGTTGACTTGACTAATTCCTATGGAAAACGTTATTATAAAATATTCGCGATCATGAGCACACATTTTATGGACAGGGAGACCCCAGAGCAGAAATATAATTTCATTGTTTGATTATAGCAGTGATTCTTAACTTGTTTATTTATTTATTTTTACCTATGTGCCACTTTGATTCCTATTTTACTCAGCTGGACCCCAATGGCTATTGTATTTTTATAATTGAATATCATTAGGAATTATATAAAAATAGTATAATATGTTGTGCATTGTATAAGGATAAGTAATTTATTACACACAAACTTTAAAAACTAATGTTACGTTCTACTAGGGCCTCTGCTATCATCTTCAGGCGGGTTTTTGCTATCGTCCCAGGCTCTTCTTTTTCTCCTTTCTCCCTCCTTCCCCCTTCTTTATGTTATGAATGAAATATATATACATATATATCTTCTTATTATAATGGAGATTGTGTGTTTTTCTGTCTGTAACCGAACTATATTACTATTCAAGTCACAATTCCTTAGTTATTTACGTCACATTCTACAGGATTTTATTTTTATTTAAACCTCAATTTATAAATAAAATTGTTTTACATTATTAATACTGTTGACAATATCTACATAAGAATAACATGCAATTGTATTTATATACAACACAAAATAGGCGGTTTACAGTGTGAATGGGAAGGCTAATTTGCATATTCATATAAAAATCTGATTTTAATAAATATGTGCTTCGTATTACTGATTTCTAATTGTTTGATTTTTCTTAATGAATATTAGCAAAAATCTCGTGGATAAATCTTAAAAGAAAACCGTTAACAAGAATAAATAACAGTAGTTTTATTCTTTACTTCCTATTTTAACTGAATAGTTAAATTAGGATTATTTAACAATGAAAGACGGGAGTGGGGGAAGAGTAAGTTTCAGTTGTTCTATTTTTTTATTATACACCCTCAGTTTCAAATCTTTTTATCTGCATTCTTATTTAGTTTCATTAGCCTTTCTAAATGAATCTAATATTTTATTACATGAACTTAAATACTTGCACCCGGAGGGGTGCATACATTTGCTAGTATATATATATATATAATATATATATATATATATGTGTGTGTGTGTGTGTGTTTGTGTGTGTGTTGTGTGTGTGTGTGTGTGTGATTAGTTTAACTTCATGTGTATTAATAAATTGGTAGAAATCATTTTCATTAACTTGCAAACATTTATTTGACTCATAGATGGAACCCTAACAGGTATTACCGCTCCGGGTCATAGTGAAACCGGGAGTGATGGCAATGAAGGAGTATTCCACACTCTTCAGAGCTGTAAAATTGGAACCTAGCACGCAGTTTAACTCCAGGACACTTTGTGCCTTGGTTAATACTTCTTCATAGACACAAATATAAACAGATTAATGAAACCTTCTAGCAATTAAAGAAAATCACGAATTGTGACTATTTTTGCTTTTTATCATTTATCTTTAACGTGTGAGAAATTCATCATCACTGCCTTACGTCTTTTGTCATTTCAAATGCCAATGTTGCGTGAAATGTCCATGAGCATGTCATTATAAGATCGAACTCTTCATCAAAATGAAACTTTTTTGCACACAAAAAGGATATAATGTTAACAGTAAATTCCTTACGGATATTATTTTCATTAAAACGCTCCGCCTGGACAAACAACAAACGATGCCCACTTGTTAGCTGCTGGAGGTCTCTGAATTTACGAACTCTTCCAGATTATAAGTCCTAAATTGAAGTTCAGTCAACCAGTAAAATAAAATTCAGTGGACTGACGAAGCATAAAAGAGGTTTCATTCATATATATATATATATATATATATTATATATATTATATATATAATATATATATAAGTTTTTTTTTAATTAAGAAGTAGCTATTTGTGGCGCGCATAGGTGAATCATTTTCGCCGTTGGTTATATGAAAATACACAGAAATTCCTTTCGAATGGACTTTGTCAAATAAACCAACAACATTCACGTTGTAATTAAAATGTGGAATTGTAATTGTGGGTCGATACAAAAGCTGGAATGGGAACGAATATTTAATTATTTTCGTTAAAAATAAAATGATATAATGACTGATATTCATCGAGTTGAATTTTAATAAAGGCGCGAACAATACAAGGGTGAAATCGTAAAAAAATAGCAGCGAAGGGCAGGAAAAGGGAATAAGCGTAAAGAGACGAGTTCGGTGAATGGGAAAGCAGCATGGGAGGGGAGGGGGGATTCATAGTAGGGGGTACAAAGAAGCACGCAAAGAATTATTTGGTTCTATCGCGAAGATGAAAAAGAAGGTCGAGTAATCAACAAAAACTCTGTAATGCAAAGAATTCTTCTTTTTTTTTTTTTTTTTTTCAAATCCATAAATTATTTGCATAATCTTATTCGAAAAAAAAAATCTGGATCATTTAATTTCGCTTGTTATGCAATCAACAAAGATGTGAGAATTTGCATGCACAGCAAAAACTAACTTTATTCATTTTCTTGCTTGAAAGGTACATAATGACAAAAGAATGATCGGTATCACTTGGATAAAAAAAAAAAACAAAACAAAAAAAAAAACGGTTAAAAGACCTAAAATGGAATGGGATAAAACTGGTGAAGTCAATCATTCATCATCATCATCATCATCATCATCATTCAAGACATGGCAGCACGGGTTCTTTTGACTCTCTCTCTCTCTCTCTCTCTCTCTCTCTCTCTCTCTCTCTCTCTCTCTGTCTTTCTCTCTCTCTCTCTCTCTCTCTTCTGTCTGTGTTGCTGTCTGTCTGTCTTTCTTTCTCTCTCTCTCCTCTCTCTTTCTCTCTCTCTCTCTCTCTCTCTCTCTCTCTCTCTCTCCTCTTCACACGCCCCTATCGGCCGTCGCTTTTAGTAAGTCCTCTAGGTGGCCCTCAATGTCCACACAGAGCTAAAATGAACATGTTTTTTTTTTTTTGCATGGCGGCTAATACTGGGATTCCATGTGAATGTGTCCCTAAAAGAACGTCATGAGTTCGTCTTTACTTCTCTAGCAGTGCCCATTATGTCACGCTCACCTTTCTCGGATGGTTTGTGAGATCGGAGGTAAGTGGCCCTGAATCTACTGTTTTATAGGGTACTGCTTCCAGGAATTCGTTAGAAATAACATGCAGCATCTTTGTGTTGTTCCCATGTAGTTTTTTTTTCTCTCCAGGCGTTACGTTAAAGTTCACTTAGTGCAACCATATAGTAATACTAATGCGGCTTCAAAATAGACATTCACTAAGTTTCGTACAACACATGGTTAAATGGTAGAAACGTGTAATAGGAGGACTGTATTGCGCCAAACTTCTAACTGGGGCGGGTCTGTTTGTCTTGAAAATATCCGTGCTAATTGTTGCGACATGATGATGGAGATGAAGGAATATTATTTGTTACTTGAAATCATATAACTGTGTGCAAACAAATTATTATTAAATAGAAATAATTACACGAAACTATATAATTATTAATATTAGACAGGAATACTTGAAAATATACAACTGTGTCTAAATTATTTGTATTAGATAGGAATACTTGATATCATATAACTATGTATAATAAACTCTTAAGAAAATCAGCATTCTAAATTATGGCTTTTGATATCTGCTAAAATTAGTTAAGTACACTACAAAGCTAATCTAAACCAAATTAATAGGACTGTGTATTGTGCTAATCTTCTGTGTAAGCTTAACTGTTTTTAAGATAAACTTTCGCAATCCAAGCATTTATAGGAATAAGCATTTGTGGGAAATACTCAACTACCTCACCCTCTTCAATCGATATTTAGTAGACATCGCTAGCCCAACATTAGGCGCTACATGTGTATGAAGAGTGAACTCACTGAATTGATACTGATCTGTTTGGTTATCCTGCTAACTAGTGTTCAATATTGAGGCACCATAAAATAGTCCTTAGTATCTCTCATATATGACACTAAAATTCCTTCTGTCCCTGGGTGCACACACATATATATATATATATATATATATATATATATATATATATATATATATATATACATAATTGATAATTGAATCATATTACCACGACAAGACAACTCGGCAAACACCATTTGCGACATCCGGAGCACTGGACAGCTGTTTCGACCTCCTTTGGTCTCATCATCAGTGCATACCACAATCTCCGCCTCTAGGGATTGAACCAGCGGATCACAGCGTGAAGAGCGGGGACTCAACACACTGGGCCACAAACGGAGAATGCCAAATCATCTAGTCAATGGTAACATTAATTCAAACTGCGCAGCCACCTAACCTGTATTGCCGTGAATCCCTTTGCAGGATTACAGAATACAGAGTTGTCTGATCGTGGTAATATGATTCAATTATCAATTATATATATTTCCTCTATCAAATTTAATATATATATATATATATATATATATATATATATATATATATATAGGGTCATCCACAGACACGTGTTTCGACTTATCAAGTCTCCTCAGTGTGGTTAGACATTTTGTAAGCTACTTACAGCTGGAATTGAAATCTGATCGGTCCGGCACCTTAACCATTAGGCTGTCTTCACTTACAGAATGGGAAGGGGATTTTAACTGTTTTAATACACACATCGCTTTGTGTGTAAAGGCCGTCCCAGAGTGCTCCATTCCTTATATAGAAGAGCGTCGCGAATATATATATATATATATATATATATATATATATATATATATATATATATGGGAAAGGTGTGTTTGTTTGTCCTCTACTGACGGCCAAACGGTTTGATGTAGAGTCACCAAATCTGTTATGCCAATTTAAAGTCACTAAAATGTTCTGTTTTTTTAAACCAATTGCGACGGTGATCTATATATATATATATATATATATATATATATATATATATATATATATATATATATATATACGCGACACTCTTCTATATAAGGAATGGATCACTCTGTATATATATATATATAGATCACCCGTCGCAATTGGTTTAAAAAAACAGAACATTTTAGTGACTTTAAATTGGCATAACAAATTTGGTGACTCTACATCAAACCGTTTGGCCGTCAGTAGAGGACAGACAAACACACCTTTCTCAATTATTAATATAGATTAGATAAACAATATATAAAGAATTGAAAATACTCATATATAAGTCGATCTCGTGTGGTCAGGAAATCATTAATTTACGGAAATAATATCTGAAGCCCTGTGGTTGGTACTGATCCTTTAAATTATGATTGAATCTTACAAATTTATTATTCATGCTTAGGTCGACTCCATTTTGTTCTTTCCCTAGATATTTGATCTCTACACGAATACGTACGCTTAATTCCATGGACCAGGAATATGAACATAATTTGATACTTTTCGTTCAGAATTGCACTTGAAATCATTTGTGACAATATGGCCCATTTTCCCGCAAAAATGTAATAATCAGTTTTAATATTCTACGTGACACGTGACAATGACTCTTTAAGATCTGCTACCACCCACTCCCACCCTACCACTTTCAAGTTCAATGAGTATAAATTATGAAAGAAAGAGAAAAGACAGAAGAGGTAGAGCGCGAGTGCAGAAACGGTCACATTAATTCGGCGTATCATCAGTTTCAGTGGAAAGGAGAGAGAGAGAGAGAGAGAGAGAGAGAGAGAGAGAGAGAGAGAGAGAGAGAGAGATATAATTGAAGAAATGTCCAATTTTTCTGTTCGGTGGGGATGGATAACGAACTTGTTGTTAGAGGTTGTGATGATGGGCAACTTTTAATTAGTCTCGCACTTGTCTCATCAGATAGTTTGTTTTTTACTCTTCCATCTCCCTGTCCCCCTCTCTCTACCCCCTTCTTTTCTTTCTTTTTTTATCTGTCTCCCACCTCATTTGCATTTGCTGGACCTATATTGACATTAGGACTCTAGCTTGAAAGCTGTAATGAACAGTAATGTCTGTTATTTACTTTGGCTTTAGAGATAAAGAAACAAAGAAAAAATAGGAGAAAGAGGGAAAAAAACCGAAAAGGTATATGAAGGTGGTGGCAAAAATAGCTCAACTAATTCGGCATTTTGGCCCCCTCAAGCATTATGAATTGACTCTGATTCTTCTTTTTTAGTGCAATGAGGAGAGATGCAGTTGGCAGCTGAAACGATTGTGGATCATCAGGGTGACAAGGATATCAATCGTAGTTAGAACTCTCGAAACAGTCTACAAGAATCCTGAAAAGAAGCTGGATTAACGGAGACATATCCTTGTGAGTGACAAGTACAATAAGCAAACCATGAAATGATAATTTCATGCAACAATACGTAGTCAAAAATTACTACAAAAGTAGACATGACCGTGTGAGAAAGTTGATTCATTGGGATACAAACGAATATCCCAATCCAGACTAGAAGACAAGATTTAGTTTTAATTAACAAAAAGAAAATGATTTGTCATCTCGCAGATTTTGCCGTTCCAACAGACTACAGAGTAAATATAAAATAACACGAAAACATAAATACTTGGATCTTGCCAGAGAGCTTAAAAAACTGTGTAAAAATGACGGTTAGACCTTTCGTTACACCTTGGAACCCCATCTATGGGTTAAATAGAAAAACATGAGTTTATAAACAAAATTGTATTATGCATTAAGAATGAATTTATTTCACAACTTTGTCAGCATTAAATGACCCACCGAGGTTGATATGCCGTAAAACAAACCAAACCACAAAAAACACCTTGGAAGTATTTCCAAGAACCTGGAAAAAAGACTGGAGGAACTGGAGATTAGAAGAAGAGTCGACAGCCTCCAGACCACAGTACTGTTAAAATCGACTAGGATATATAGAAGAGTCATGGATATCGGAACAGGCTTGCTATTACTCCGAACCCAGTCAGAAAAAAAAACATCAGTTAAATTTGGCGTGAAAGAAAACTGAAATGAAAGACAAATAGACAAAGAAAGGAAACAAAGAAAAAAAATTGAAAAGAAAAACAATACAAAAAAAGAAACAAAGAGAGAAAATTAAAATGAAAGAAAAGTGAAAAACAAAAGAAAGAAAGGGGACTGAAATGAAAGAAAAATGAAGCAAACAAGCAAGCAGGCAAGAAAGAAAAGAAAGAAAGAAATAAAAGAAAGAAAGAAAGAAAAGAAAGAAAGAAAAGAAAGAAAAAAGAAGAAAAGAAAGAAAGAAAGAAAGAAAAAAAGAAAGAAAGAAAGAAAGTAAGAAAGAAAGAAAGAAAAAATTGAAGCTAAAGAAAAAAAGTTAAAGTGAAAGAAAAAAGAAAGAAACGAGATTGAGATGAAAGAAAAGTAATCAAAGAAAACGAAAAAGAAAAAAAGAAAGAAGGAAAATTACAATGAAAGAAAAGTAAATAGATAAATCTGAAATTGATGAAGTAATTCTTAGCAGATAATATTAAGCATCCTCATCCCTTTCAGTAAATCTACGTTCACTTCTTCCTTTGCTGCTGGCCAAACTTCTTCTTCTTCTTCTTCTTCTTCTTCTTCTTCTTCTTCTTCTTCTTCTTCTTCTACGATCTTAAATTCAATAAATATCCTCTTGAGCTTCAGTCAAATTCGGGCACCCCCCCCACACACAGCCGCACCCCCTATCCTCAAGACTGGAATTGTTAATGCACTAATTCGGTTTCTGCCCGCCTCTCTTCCGATTTGTCAGAGCCGAAGAATAATGCACAGTGTTGTTCACGAAGACAATGGGGAGAGCAAAACAGATTGGCAGCCACTCGCTTTAGGTGCTTGTCAAGGCTTCATACCCTTCATATTGGCGGGAGAGGGGGAACACATTAGCTTTAGGTGCTTGTCAGGGCTTCATATCCTTCATATTGGCAGCGGGGAAAGACTCTAACGCCGTGGCATATTCATGAACGTAGAGATTACATTAATTCATGTCTTTTATATTTGATAGATTTCTGTTAATCCTAACGTATAATAAACTTTGAAGTCACTCGTTACATAACGTTAATCGTCGTTGAAAATGGATTCTGCAACAAGACATCCTGGACACTGCTGGAGAAGCAAGGACCAACTCATAAGTGACGTTCTCCTGTGGAAGCCAACACATGGATATGCTAATGTGGCCATCCAGCAAGGACCTACATTGACCAGCTCTGTGCGGATACTGGATGCTGCACAGAGGACTTCTCGGGATAATGAATGATAGAGAAGGTTAGCGAGAGACTGTCATCAATATCCGTGCTAATTGTTGCGACATATGATGGGGATAAAGGAATATTATTTGTTACTTGAAATCATATAACTGTGTGCAAACAAATTATTATCAAATAGAAATAATTACGTGAAACCATATAATTATTTGTATTAGATAGAATACTAGATATCATATAATTGTGCAAACAAATTATTATTAAATAGAAAATAATTACGCGAAGATATTAGACAGGAATACTTGAAATTATACAACTGTGTCTAAATTATTTGTACTAGAAATATATGCGGGTGCAAGTCGAATGCAGATAAAAGATTTGAAACAGAGGGAGTATAATAAAAAATAGAACAACTGAAACTTACTCTTCCATCACTCTCGTCTTTCATTGTTATTTTTTCTAATCTAAGTATTTAGTTAAAAGAAGAAGTAAATATAAAATGACAGTTCTTTTTCTTGTTAATTTAAGATTCATTGAAGAGATTTTGCTTATATTCATTAAAATAAACCAAACAGTTAAAATCAATAATACTAAGCACATATTTATTAAATCACATTTTTAATATCAATATGCAAATTAGCCTTACGGTTCACACTGTAACCGCTATTTTGTTGTATATATAAATATAATTGCATGTTGTTAGTATGTAGATATGGTTAACAGTATTAATAATGTATAACAATTTTATTAATAATTGAGGTTAAAATAAAAATACAATCATGGAAAATGTGATGTCAATAACTAAGGGAATAGTGATATGAGTAGTAATATAGTAGTAATATAGTTTCGGTTACAGACAGAAAAGCACACAATCTCCATTATAATAAGATTAGATAGGAATACTTGATATCATATAACTATGTACAATAAACTCTTAAGTAATAACTACACAAAATGTAAATATAGATTTATAATGAACGCTAATCTCTAGTCATAAAACAACCCTAAACGGGTTGACATGCCGTTAAAACCAGTTAATCAATCAATCAATCAATCCGAAATCATTGATTTGTCTAATAAAAGAAGAAACACATCTTTTAATCTTAAGGTCAGTCAAGCAAAACCCCATAAAATCATTCTGATAAAAATGAGTTAACTCTTTTATATTCTCTTTTAACCCTTGTTAATATGGATTTTTTTTATCAACCCCTTCTCCTGTGAGTCACAATGATAGGGAGGGTTGATGGACAGTCATTGATCCGAGTTGGCGCAATATTGACGCTAATGTGAGTCAAAATAAGCACCATAAAAATTTAATTGACACTACTGGCTTTTTAGATATAGCGTCGGCTTGTTGGAGCTTATCACGGGTTCTTGCGAATGATCTTGGGACGCTGGTATCAGAGAAAATTAATATCAAGAAATAGCAAGATTTAATTTGATAAATATTTTCAAAGTAAAATGCGCTAAAATTATATTCCCATGGGAATTTGGATTTAGAATATATTCAATTATCTCGAATACAGTTTGGCGGGAGACAATAACTAACCTCGCGAATGCGAATGAGCTCAGATTTCATAGTTCCTGTCGAATCTTAGGATAAGTTTAATCTTCAGACAGTTTGATTCTATGTTGATTCATTAGTAAAAATAAAAGAAACTTTTTTGAGAAAAATAAACAATTACAAATAAATAGATAAGATGAAAAATATTATATAATATAATCTTATTATAATGGAGATTCGCTGTCTGTCTGTCTGTAACCGAAACTACGTCCGTCACTGATTACGTCTCAATACCCTCAGGAATTGTGTAAGTTCATGAATGAGCATTTAATTTATTGCCAAAATCATTAATACATAGAATAAATCTTATATATTAACGATGTCTCTATGAAAAGCTGAGTTAGATTTGCATTTAAAAAACCTTGTTATTAGCACGTTTAAAATCCTGCAAGTGTCTTATATATTATATATATATATATATATATATATATATATATATTATATATATATATATATATATATAAGTTAAAAGAAAGGAAATGAATCCGACAGTATGAGTATGAAAAGGTGGAATGAAAACATCACACAATGCTGTTAAAGAGAAAATTATATTATATTATAAATTGTTATAATATAATTATATAATTATATTTATATATATATATATATATATATATATATATATATATATATATATATATATTATATAAGATATAATAATAACAACAGTGTAATCTTTTTATATGCGTTTTTATTACTTAATTTCGCTAATATAATATAATATAATAATAATATGATATGAATAAATACCTTTTGAGAGATAAGTGCATTGCCCAAATCTATGAAGTGAACTCTTTTGAGAACGTAGAAGAAATAGAATGTCTTATTTTTTTAGCTCCGTGATATTCAATATGTCCACCAATTTAAATAAACTAGGTTGACCGTACCGGGTTATATATAGTACTAAAGTGGTCTTTTAAAATTCGTGTACACACACACATACACCACACACACACACACACACACATATATTATATATATATATATATATACATTACGTTTTATATGTGAATCCACATTCCATTCTATTTTTTCTCTTCACTTTCTTTTCTCTCTCTCTCTCTCTCTTTCTCTCTCTCTTCTCTCTTTCTCTTTCTCTCTCTCTCTCTCTATCTATCTCACACACACATACATATATATGTGTGTGTGTGTGTGTGTGTGTGTGTGTGTGTGTGTTGTGTGTTGTGTGTGTGTGTGTGCTTGTGTATGTGGCGTCGTGTACAAGAAAGCCCAAGCAGTTAATTGTAGGTATATTTATCAGCATTTACTAGGGTCACTTTAGCATATGCCGAAATGAAGACCAACAAATAAATAAATGAATGTACCTGTTCAATATAGGATTCAATGCTTGAAAAGAAAATATTTAGTTGACCCAACGAATTAACATGAAAAGTTAGAATATTCGAGAGAGCATGTGTTGTGTTAATTTCTCAGACATTTAATATATTTCCACCGAAAAGAGCTGAACAACAACAACAACAACAACAATAACAACAACAACAACAATAATAATAATAATAATAATAATAATAATATTAATAATAATAATCTTCCGTCATTATTATTGACCATATTTCTTTGCAGTTATAGTCTCAAGGCTATTGTAATATTACTGACAGACATTTTAGTGACAAGTGCTCTACGAAGATTGTCAGTTTGAAAGAAAGGTCAGGTATACAGACTGAGAGTAAGTGCCTCATTTTGACTGTCAATTCTCATTTTGAAAAGAAAAAAATGGCAGTCGTATATATATATATATATGTAGAGAGAGAGAGAGAGAGAGAGAGAGAGAGAGAGAGAGAGAGAGAGAGAGACTAACGAAACGCCTGGAGAAAACGCTAGATGTGAAATACAGAAAGATGCTGTGTGTTGTTTTGAATAAGTCCTGGAAGCATCATCCTTCAAAACAGCAATTATTGTACGGTCATTTACCTCCGATCACACAAACTGTCAAAGTAAGACGAGCTAGACATGCTGGCAACTGCTGGGGAAGTAAGAACAAACTCAAAAACGATACTCTCCTATGAAATCGTTCACATGGACAAACACCAGCATTGGCCGACCAAGACTTACATTAACGGCTCTGAATGGCATCTAAACTTACCAAAGAACGATCACTGCTATGGACGGATGGAGAGAGAGAGAGAGAGGAGAAAGGAGAGAGGGGGTGAGTCAAGAGAACAAGAGCTCTCGACATGCTTTGAGGATAATAATGATGATGTGATCATGATTGATGATGATATATATATATATATATAATATTTATCTTATTATAATGGAGATTGTGTGTTTTTCTGTCTGTAACCGAAACTATATTCCTACTCCAGTCACAATTCTCTTAGTTATTGACATCACATTCTCCATGATTTTATTTTTATCTAAACTTCAATTATTAATAAAATTGCCTTACATTATTAATACTGTTAACTATGTCTACATACTAACAACATGCAATTATATTTATATATACAACAAAATAGCGCTTTACAATGTGAACGGGAAGGCTAATTTGCATATTAATATTAAAAAATCGAATTTAATAAATATGTGCTTAGTATTATTGATTTCTAACTGTTTGGTTTTATTTTAATGAATATAAGCAAAAATCTCTTCAATGAATCTTAAATGAAATCCATTAACAAGATAAAATAACTGTCATTCTATTCTTTACTTTCTCTTATAACTAAATACTTAAATTAGAAAAAATAACAATGAAAGACGAGAGTGATGGAAGAGTAAGTTTCAGTTGTTCCATTTTTTATTATACTCCCTCTGTTTCAAATCTTTTATTATACTCCCTCTGTTTCAAATCTTTTTATCTGTATTCTTATTTAGTTTCATTAGCCTTTCTAATTTAATGCAATATTTTATTACATTAAAACTTAAATACTTGCACCCGGAGGGTGCATATATTTGCTAGTATTTGTAATTTTGGGGGGTGTACAGAATTTTATTAGCGCTTTAAAAAGACCTACTAAAAGATTCATCGTATGAAAAAAATGTATGTATTTTACAATAGAGGGGGGGGGTAAAAGGAAAAAAAAACGAATTGCATGCTGACTAGTTTTGTTGAGCGAGGATCGAAACTAGTCAGCATGCAACTCGTTTTTTTTCCTTTTACCCCCCCCCCTTCTATTGTAAAATACATACATTTTTTTCATACAATGAATCTTTTAGTAGGTCTTTTTAAAGCACTAATATATATATATATGATTTTGGATGTTTGTTTTTTTTAGAAGCATTGTTGAATAAAGTATATATTATTATTTATATTTTTGCTTGAAGGCAATTACAATGCATATATCGCATAAAATTCAATAATTATAGAAAATGATCATGACAAGTGAATCTCGATAAAGAATTGTTCGGTGTGTAGAACATTGTACAGACTGTTTCAACTTTATTAGGTCTCATCAGCGATGTATACTAACGATTTCCCTCAGACAGAAATCGAAACCGGGACTTCAGCAGGCATAGTCAGAGACCTTACTGCTTCGGCCACGATACGCACCGGACAATCCTTGCGAAATTAACCTGCCAATGATACTGATACGCCTCTACCATATGAGGTACGTTAGTATGTCAATGATACTGATACGCCTCTACCATATGAGGTACGTTAGTATACATCGCTGATGAGACTTAATAAAGTTGAAACAGTCTGTACGATGTTCTACACACCGAACAATTCTTTGTCAAGATTCACTTGTTATGATTATTTTCTATAATTATCGAATTTTATGCAATATATGCATTGTAATTGCCTTCAAGCAAAAA
>CM042156.1:74457848-74462848 GCA_023376005.1 Doryteuthis pealeii
TTGGGGGGGGGCTTCAAAAGTTTGAGTCAGATTGGATGAAAGTATGGTAAGAAAATATATTGTGGAAATATTCAACCCCTGGAATGAAATAGCTTTCAACTTTGTTCTTATCCCACTCATCAACTCAGCTCAACATAATTTTGTTTAAAAAAATCATGTTCCAGTTATTAGGATGAGCCCAAAATTTTGCAATATTTTAGTACGTGTTAACTTGTTGTGTGTATATCACGAGATCGAAGCAGTTTAAACTGCGTTAGGTACTTAATGTGGATGATAGTATCATGATAATTAGCGCGTTGATAATTTTTTCATTGCTTCAGTCTGTGTATGATTAAAAAACTACACAAATGAACGTGCAACGTAGAAACTTATACTTAACAAATTCGAAGCAACCAAAAAAAATGCTTTGTGCAAGAAGGCGCAGTTGATCACACTACTGTAACCAAATAGTTCTAGAAATTTTGCTCGTATTGCAGGAATCTCGAAGATCATGCAAAGTCAGCTAGGGCTAAAACCGTCGATTCCGAGGCTGTGATCCAAGTCATAGAAACAAATCTGACGAGAATTGTGCCTCATGTTACCAAAATATTGCAAAGCTTTTTGAAATTGTTACCTCGCAAAAAGCTTCATGAATATCTTTAATGCAATATTTCCTGGGTTTAGATTATTGATTTGATTGAGTGATTGATTTTAACGGCATGTCAAACCTTCTAGGATTATTTTATGCCTAGAGGTAAGGGAATCGCATTCATTGCATATGTATATTTACATTTTTGTGTAGTTGTTTTTAAGTTGTTTTTTGCTTTTTACACACAGTCCTATCAAATGTGAATGATTTTTAAATAGATCTATTTGACCCATAGATGGGACCCTAACAGGTAATACCACTCTGGATCATAGTGGACTTGGGAGAATTGGCAATGAAGGGTTATTCTACGCTCCCCATAGTTCAAGAACATAGAGTCTCGCCATCAGATACAGTTTACTGCCATATCAAAGACTCCCATTTTTGTGTGGTCTTACCCCTCTTCAGGGGATACAGTTAGTGCGTTGTAAGCTCCGTCGACAATGCAGACTAAGATCAGAGGAAGAACCGAGAGCATCCAAACCTCAGGACAATTGAAATTTGTTTGAATACGTAAAAACTTTCTACTTAGAAGAGACCTGAGGAGAGTTGCAGTGTGGAAAAAAAAAACACTTAAAACTAGTGTGGAAAACTTGCAAGGCAAAATTAGGAGAGTGTTAGGTGAAATTTTCACGCAAAGTTTTGTTATGGATGATATTAAGATATTTGGCAAAAATGAACGTGAAACCCTTATACAAATTGTTAAAACTAATAGATAAGAATGGAATTTAGGATTGAAAAATGTGCCATGCTTATAATTAAAAAAGAGGGGTTAATATGGATTACTTTGAGAAATCCTGGAATACATGATGTAAAGCTTCATTTCACCAAATCATTGATGGATTCAGTGATTTTAAAGGCATGTCAACCCGTGTCAGGTTTGTTTATGCCTAGATGTTAGGGAATCCAGTAAATTGTACGTTTATATTTACATTTTATTTAACCAGATATACATGGCTTCTGATCGATATGTAAGTACAGACAGATTATAATATACCAGTCAAAGAATATAAGTAAATATATAGACCTGGAAATAGAAATTGAAAATGTGACACCTTAAAACTACCACCGTGTCAGCAATAGTGGGAGCTGTGGGTATGATAAAAAAAAGGGGGACAGATAAACACATTAATAAAATACCTGGCAGTCCAGCCTATATGAAATACAAAAAATTGCACTTTGCGGAATTGCTGATCTCCTTAAGAGAGTACTATCAATGTGAGTGGAAATGTAACACCCAAAAACAGGTGAAAAAAACAAAACAAAAAAAACAAGAAACAAAAAAAAAATCAACACATTGAGTGGCTATAATCACTACCTTCCCTCACCCTAAGTCTCGAGTAAAGATCCGGGGTAAGAAACCTAGAGTAAAGCTGAAAATTATTATTATTATTATTTACTCCTTTTGAGTTTTCACATCAGCATTAGCTGATGGTCTTTCACTGGAGTCTGAGTGACAGCAAGTCTCCTCAGGTCTTCAGGACTCTTCTGAGTATTCTGGCAGATTGCAGCAGTGCAGTGTTCTGAATGGTTTCAATCCTTCCTCTGCTTTCCAAACTTTCCAAACCCTTTTCCAATCCTTTTGGGACCGTTCCAAGTGCACCAACTACAATTGGTATCACTTTGACTTTCATATTCCATAACTTTTTCAGTTCTCTGGCAAGGTCCAGATATTTGTCCATTTTTTCATTTTCCTTTAGCTTCACCCTGTGATCTGCTGGCACTGCAAAATCCACCAGTTCACAAGTTCTTTCTTTTTTGTTTATCAACACTAGGTCTGGTCTTCTTGCTGGGATAAGGGATCCGTTTTTATTTCAAAGTCCCAGAGAATTTTATGCGTTTCGTTCTCAAGAACAGATTCTGGTTTATGCATATACCATTTTGTTGTATGATCAAAATTAAATTTTTTGCATAATTCCCAGTGGATCACCTTCCCAACCCAGTCGTGTCTGGTTTTGTACTCCCGTTGTGCTAGTTTGCTACATTCGCAGAGTACATGGTTTACAGTCTCATCTCTATTACTACAAAGTCTACATTTACTATTTGTTGGGTCTTATCAATTTTCGCTTTGATGTAGTTTGTCCTTATGGCATTATTTTGTGCAACAATCATTAATGATTCTGTTTCTCTTTTGAGGTTTCCTTTTCTTAACCATGTCCAAGTCTTTTCATGTGCAACCTCTTCGATTTATCGTTTGAAGTGTCCATATAACTGTTTTTCTTCCCATTTTTGTTTTCTAGTCTTTGTTGTTTTTCTGTTTGTCTATCTGTCGCTTCTACTATTGTTGGCCGCTATAAGTAGTTTGTCTTTGCTTTTTCTTGTGTAATCTTCAAGTTGTTGGATTGTGGTTTCTACGCATTCCTCTATGTTGGCAAGACCTCTTCCCCCTTCCTTTCTTGACACATGTAATCTATCTCTATCATCTCTAGGGTGGAGAGCCTTGTGCATGGTCATTAATTTTCTCGTCCTTTGGTCAATCTGTCTGAGTTCTTCTTTTATCCATTTTAAGAATGGTCCTGAGTATCTTATAATGGGGACATCCCAGGTATTGGTTCCTTTGATCAGATTTCTGCTGTTAAGTTTGGTTTCTAGGAGTTTTCTAGTTCTCCTGAGATATTCTTTTTTAACTTTTCCTTTCATTTCTGCTTGCATGATATTGTCAGCTTCTAAAATTCCTAAGTATTTGTAGCTTTCATTTTCATCAAGTGAGTTTATAGTTTCCTGATTTGGCAGTTGTATTCCATGCATTAGTTTTCTTTCACCCCGTTTTATTACTAGCATAGCACACTTTTCAATTCCAAATTCCATCCCTATATCCTGGCTATATAGTCTAATAGTTTGTATTAGGCTCTCCAATTCTTTTTCATTTTTTGCAAAAAAAGTATGTCATCCATGTACATAAGGTGGTTTATCTTTTCTTGTGAGTTAGTGAATTTGTATCCCCCTGTACATTATTATTATTATTATTATTAATTAATTATTAATAATTAATAATAATAATAATAATAATAATAATAAATCCCTTGGAACGGTCCCAAAAAGTCTATAAAAAAAGGTAGATCAGAGGAAGAATCGAGAGCATCCAAACCTCAGGACAATTGAAATTTGCTTGAATACGTAAAAACTTTCTACTTAGAAGAGACCTTAGGAGAGTTGCAGTGTGGGAAAAAACAGTTAAAACTAGTGTGGAAAACTTGCAAGGACCAAAATAATAATAATTATTATTCGTTGATTGAACAAAACCTCACGTATTTGCCGTTATATATTAGTTATTAAACTCTAGAACGATAACTACCGATAGTGAAATATTTTCTATTGTTGAAGAATGCAACATAGTTTAGAAAACCCGATATGTGTAAATCTCTACTACAACCAGCACACATGCTTGCTCTCCCCAGCAACTCCAAACAAAAGATCAAATGCACAAAACCACACCCTCGTCTCTTCTCCCACGCCAAGGAAAACATATTCTACTTCAAGGTAACCTTCGCGAAGTTCTGGATCGGACATGTCAGCATAGTTACATTTCTTTGATCATACACAAAGGTACTTGGAAAAGAGAGAGAGACAGAGAGAGAGAAGAGAGAGAGAGGGGGTGGGAGAGAGAGAGAGAGTGATAGAATGAGAGTGATAGAATGAGAGATAGAAGAGAGAGTGAGAGAGTGAGAATGAGAGAGAGAGAGAGAGAGAGTTAGAATGAGAGAGAGAGAGAGAGAGAGTGAGAGAGAGAGAGTTAGAATGAGAGTGAGAGAGAGAGAGAGAGAGTGATTAGAATGAGAGTGATAGAATGAGAGAGAGAGAGAGTTAGAATGAGAGTGAGAGAGAGAGTTAGAATGAGAGTGAGAGAGAGAGAGTTAGAATGAGAGTGAGAGAGAGTTAGAATGAGAGAGAGAGAGAGAGTAGAAAGAGAGTGAGAGAGAGAGAATGAGAGAGAGAGAATGAGAGTGAGAGAGAGAGAGAGAGAGAATGAGAGTGAGAGAGAGAGAGAGTAGAGAATGAGAGTGAGAGAGAGAGAGAGTTAGAATGAGAGTGAGAGAGAGAGAGAGAGAGAGAGAGAGTGAGAGAGAGAGAGAGAGAGAATGAGAGAGAGAGAGAGAGAGAGTTAGAATGAGAGTGAGAGGAGAGAGAGTAAGAGTGAGAGAGAGAGAGAGAGAGAGGAGAATAAAAGAAAATAAGGAAAGAGAAAAAGGCAAGAAATAAAGGTGCGTGAAAGATAGAATAGAGAGAGAAAGAGAAAAGAAATTATTAGAAAAAGTCACAGAAAGGGAAAGAAAGAAAAGAAAAGAAAAGAAAAGCGAAACATAGAGACGAAGGAGAAGGAGAAAGATAGAAGTTAGAAAGGGAAAAAAAAAAAGTAAAACAAAGAGAAAGTGAA
>CM042156.1:74472848-74475348 GCA_023376005.1 Doryteuthis pealeii
ACATTGCGATTAACGTTACCAAGATATTGCAAAATGTTTGACTTATCATAGTAATAATTTTCAAACATGTCTATTTAATCCAATGATGGAATCGTAACAGGTACTACCACTCGGGGTCAGTGTGGACATGCGAGTAATGGCAATAAAGAAAGGAAGGAAGAAAGAATAAAATATCGAAAGAAAGAAAGAAAGAAAGGGGGAGAAAAAGAAAGAAAATACTAGGGTGAGTCAAAAGTTTTGCAATATTTTGGTAATTTATTTGCTTTATTCTTCAACTTACAACAAAAGCAGTCTTGCATTTAAAGTAGAGACCATCAAGTTGCACCATCTAAAGCCACCTTTCTGCTAGTTCTTTTATCCCAGGCTGATACCAGTTCTTGTTCTTTTGGGCGAAGAACTCCCTCACTGAAGCTTCCACCTCCTCTTGGTTTTTGAAGCGCTACGAGCACAGCAAATGAGATATGGATCGGAACTTTGTAATATTTCGAGTGACATAGGTCCGGAATATATGCTATCAGTTGGATTCCTTCAAATTCTTGGAGTTGATTCCGGAAACTTACACGTCTGCAAATATCACAAAAGTTTTGACGCACCCTAGTACAATAGATAGATAAAGTTGTATTTTCGAAACAGCCCTGTTCAGGCTTGCAGCATGGAGAAAAATCAGGACTTCAGTTGGAAATATGTTTACCACGCGCATGTGTGTGTGTGTGTGTGTGTGTGTGTGTGTGTGTGTGTGTGTAACCACTTTACTTTGCAGGTATTGCATAATTAATAAGATATGGCACAATCTTCCTTAAAGTCATCAATTACATTCTGCAACATGATGAGCCCTGTCAGCGGACATTTGAATATGCTAACGTAGAGAGGGGCAAACTCCCAAACATCAAAGGGGGTGTCCTTGGTATAACACTAAACTGCACCTAATGCTCCAGTTCTGAATGTCTGGGGAGCGGGGAATACTCTTTCATTGTCACTCTGACCTGGTATGATAGTCCCTGTTAAGGTTCAATCTATGGATCAAATAGATCTATTTTTTTAAAAAATTCATATTGACTAGGAATACTTAATGCCATATGACTGTAGATTGTAGTAAGAATAGTTCCTTGAAGCTATAATTATTCACTAAGGATTATTATTACTAGCAAATATATGCACCCTCCGGGTGCAAGTATTTAAGTTTGATATAATAAAATATCATATTAAATTAGAAAGGCTAATGAAACTGACTAAGACTGCAGATAAAAAGATCTGCAACAGAGGGGGTATAATCAAAAAATAGAAACAACTTTAAACTAACTATTCCATCATTTTTCCATTTACTCCCCTCTTTCATTGGTAAATTTTCCTAATTTAACTATTTAGTTAAAATAGGAAGTAAATAGGAAATATTACAGTTATTTCTTCTTGTAAAAAATTTCTTTAAGATTTATCCACGAGATTTTTGTTTATATTTCTTAAGATAAAACCAAACAATTAGAAATCAATAATACCAAGCACATATTTATTAAAATAAAATTTTTAAATATCAATATGCAAATTAGCCTTCCCGTTCAAACTGTAAACCGCTATTTTGTTGTATATATAAAATATAATTGCATGTTATTAGTACGTAGATATGGTCAACAGTATTAATAATGTAAAACAATTTTTATAATAACTGAAGGTTTAAAAGAATGAAATCATGGAGAATTTGACGTAAAATAATTAAAGGGAATTGTGACTTGAGTAGTAATATAGTTTCGGTTACAGACAGAAAAACACACAATCTCCATTATAATAAGATTAGTTACTTGAAACCATATGACCGTGTTTAAACATATTATTATCATTATATAGAAATAATTTAAACCATGATTGTATATAAATTATTTATAGTAGATAGGTATAGTTGAAACCATACAACAGTATGCAAATTATTTGAATTAGATAGAAAAACTCAATATCATATAACTGTGTGCAATTTAAAAAAAAAAGAAACAACTACACAAAAATGTGAATATGAACATCCAATGAACGCGATTCTCTAAGCTCTAAGTATAAAATACCCCTAGACGGGCTGACATGCCGTTAAAATCAATCAACCAATCAATCAATCTGTAACTTGAATAAAACGGCTTTACGAAATGAGCCATGACCATGCTGTAGATTTGTCGCTTTGTTTTGACGCTTACGCATGTCTCGGTTGGCATTGTGTGCACGTCTGCGAAGGCGTCTTGTGTAGCCCATGTGTCTGTGGGTGCGCCTTCTTTGAGTTCATTCATTGCACGTGATTTGATCAAAACTGATACAAACAATGGTCTCGTTCTCCTTTTTTTTTATTGAAAAGAAATAATAATAATAATAATAAAATAAAGAAATAAAAAAACAACAAATAAAAGTATAAAGAGCATAACGTTTCTTTGGTAAAAAACAACAAAAAAAAACAAAGCGTTCCCGCAAAATCAAGTGCAGGAATTGTCTGATTGTTCCTCCCAAAATATTTTATGCTCTTGAGAAA